>OY759245.1:16760877-17392677 GCA_963662185.1 Eilema griseolum
ACCCCCTATTAAGTGGGACCGAATATAATTATTGGTGAAATGTGGGTGTTAATTCACCTCTGCCTAACCCTCAAGGGATAAAGGCGTGATTATATGTATGTATGTATTTTTCAATTGCCTGGTGGTTACCGACAGAGTAGAATTTGGACCTCCCTATCTCTTCCCACGTGGTGTCGTACAAGGCGACTAAAGGATAGGCGACTCAGGCACAGATACGTGACTCGAATCAACAACAGTGCCCGGAAGACGGCAATAGGCTCACCCCCTATTACGTGGGACCGAATACAATGATGGTGAAATGTGGGTGTTAATTCACCTATGCCTAACCCTTTGGGGATGGAGGCGTGATTATATGTATGTATGTTTTTTTTATATTTATTTATATAAGTACACGTCAATTAGACATAGCCTTGCCTGATGGTAAGCTGAAGGCAAAGTCACAGAAAATAGGGCCACCATTACTTACACATACCGTGTGACAATGGTGACACTCAGCTTGACGGCCTCATCATATGCTTTTTCACGCCCCGCTTAAAGGCCCCGGGACTGTAGGAAGAAGGAAACACGTGAGCTGGTAATGAATTCCAGGCCTTAATGGTGCGACAGAGGAAAGAGTCTCCGAACCGCTTGGTTCTTGATCGGATGTTTTGCACCGTGTGCGGATGACATCTAAGACCTGCACGCGTTGTCCTGTGTAGGAAAGGGGAGGGTGGGACTAATTGGAAGAGCTCATCTCTTATGTCAGTAGTTAGTTCAGTATGTATGTTATTTTTAAATTATTCAGTTATTTTTATATTATTTCTTGACATAATTGTAAAATTTTGACGTTCATATGTGCTCTTTGTGTGTCTGAATAAATGAAATTGATTCTTTGATTCACTGGAGAGATTTTGTACTATCAGTGGTAAGACCAAAGTCATGTCTTGCTTTGTCTTCTGCACTGATGGCACAGAAACTCTCTGTTCTTACTTTACTTTTTTTTCTTTATTTTACTTTGTTTTATTTTTTTATACAACTTAGGTGGCAAACAAGCTCATGGCCCACCTGTTGGATAATGGTGTTCTTACAAGGTCGGCAGCACGAGTGTGAATCCCCACGTGCATATTAGCCACTTATATCCCACAAGGGAGTTAAAAGATAGTGACCCCGGAGGGTTAAAGTCGTGATTATGTGGCTCACTATCTTTTTTTTACGTTTTGTGTTTCAGGTGGTGCTGTGCCGAGCTTTATACCCACAAGTAGCTGTCGCAGATGAATTCAACCATTGTAAGGTAAACATACATAAATATTACAGACCCAACCAGACTTTTACAGGACCGACTGCCATCTGACACTCCATCTCCGAGAATAAAGCCTTGTCCTTTGATCAGCAGGTGTACAGCCTTGCAGGTAAGGTGGACTTGAGCCGAAGATCTGGGTAGGACCTCATACAACCATATGCCGTTGTTGATTAAATCTTCCTTGTGTTAGTCCTGGTCGCATCCTAGGCGTCTGGAGTCAGCTTTTCCAATCTAAATGCGACGTAGTTGAACTTTGATATTTTCCGTGAAGCTACCTCCAAAACCTATTACGATATCGAAGATTTGGAAGTATTGGGGAATAGAATGATGAATGTATGTAAAGGACATATTTTGATGATTATTATATTCATGACAGTCGTCGCCGTGTTTTAATCAATCCCAAAATCAATAAATCCGTTCTATTTTATTACATACACACATATATATAATCACGGCTTTTATCCCGCACTTTTCTACATATGTATTGTCACATCTAGATGGGCAGTTGTCTGACATTTGTGGGTTCCAATAAAAAAAAGTCGCGTTCCCGGCAGAATAGAATTTGGGCCACCCCCATATCTTCCCATGCGGTGTCGTACACGGCGACTAAGGCATAGGGCTGTCTAACATCAGACAGATTTATACAGTTGAGTCAAAAATAGTGCCTGGAATACGGCAATAGGCTCATCTCCTGTTTCGTGGGACCGAGTACAATTATTAGTGAGATTTGGGTGTTAATTCACCTCTGCCCTCCTCTAACCTCCGGATATAAAGGCGTGATTATATGTATGTATGTAAAAAAGTATAGTATTTTTTACCCATCTCCTATAATATATTTCTTAATTTATTAATTCCCAGTCAACATCAGACCAGCTTTACCATACATGGAGCAAGCCTTTCGTGTTCCTGCACCCGACCTCGTACTTCGGCAAGCACGGCCGCTGTCTGCAGCTTACTGAAGCAGACATACAGACAGACGTCCCGCTAGGGTACAAGAGTAAACTGCCGGTGTCGGATAAACATCAGATATTGTGTTATTTGTAAGTTATCTTTTTAACTTTTGTCCTGTCTTGACTTGTTTTTAAAGAAGCAAACTTAATTCTTTGACCATTTTTGTAGAAAATCACTTTTCTTATTCTTCTTCCTTAGCGTTAATCCCAGTTGCATCCGAAGCTATCACCTCGGAGTCCGGGGTCCATATTATCCAATCTACCTGCATATTTGGGTGGACTTCGATATTTTCTGTGAAGTGACTGCCACTGACCTTGATAACCAATTGGCGATATCGAAATATTGCTGTTAGATTAGGTTCCCCATTTCCGGGGACGAGTTGGGGTCCGCACCCGAGGAGAGGACTAGATCGAGAGAGATGGCTCTGGGTCGGCCGGGGTGCGAGGGATATGCCTGTCAACCTCACCTTCGGCAACCAAAACGACCCACAGGCGGCGTGCGTTTTAGTCGGTTCGAGTCCGACATAACCTCTCCCACCGGCTCCGGTGTTGGGGTTAACGGTGGGGATATTTCGCACGTAAAAAAAAAGTGCAAATATTTGCACTGAGCGGTAACCGAACTCACGTCACCTGCGTAGAAGTCACTTTCACTACCGCTACGACACATAGGCAATCAGTGGCCTTTTATGAAAATCTGTGATTGAACATAAGAGGTAGAGCACCTAGTTATTACTATTATTACTCATTATTTAGTTTGTAGAGAGATGAATGTCAACATACCACTGGTGAACTTCAGATAGTTTGTGTGGTATGTACGATAAACAAAATGTATCTTGTTTTTAATTTGCAAATAAAAAATCTAAAAAAGCATGTGACAGTGTAGTGCCTAGCGCTGATAGCACGTCTAACCTCTCGTTTACACCTAAGTATAACGCACATGTGTTTTATATTTGTTTACAACTTGTTGGCTATACATCCTATGTGAACGAAAAAGTATCTGAGATACATGTATAAATCAAGTATTGTGTTTTGATTAGTTTTCTACAAGTCTTCAACAAGGTTTTTATTTACAACTTGTTTTACTACTTGTTTCGTAGTGTAAACAAGGGGTAATTAATACAACAGCTCGCCATCTGCTTCTATCCTTACAATATTACCTTCCTTAGTCTTATTGCCAATACGATCTTTTATATTTCAGATCTCTGTTGGAGACTACAAAGCCGTATATAGTGAACTCAATGCGGATGCCAGCCGCGCAGACGCTGTTACTGTTAGCCCATAGCATTGATACCAACATCGGGTTTACCAGGTATGTATACAATCCTATATAATTAGATTATTAGTCTTGTCAAAAGCTGCCTGGTTTCCGGCGGAGTAGAATTTGGACCACTCCATCTCTATCCATGCGGTGTCGTACAAGGCGACTAAGGGATAGGGCTGTTCAACATCAGACAGATATATACAGCCCAGACTCAGCCTCGGATGTATGACTTGAGTCAACAATAGTGCCCGGAATACGGCAATAGGCTAACCCCTTATTACGCTTATTACGTGGGACCGAATACAATGATTGGGGAAATGAGGGTGTTAATTCACCTCTGTATAGCCCTTCGGGGATAGAGGCGTGAAAATATGTATGTATGTATTAGTCAAGTTATGTAAAGCAATCTATCAATATATCTAGAGGGAATGTAATCTCGCGAGATTGGGGTTCAGACGAGATCTCGCGAGAACGAGATTGCATGCCCTAATGTCGCTAGTAACACGACGTTCAGCCATTCAATAATTGTAATATAACAAATATCATAAGAAATTGCATTCTGTGTGTATTGTACCAAAATAGAAGAATACGCAGCTCAGATGTACAATTTTTCTACCCAAAAGCTTCTTTAGCCCAACGCTATACAAGTGTTGACACAAAATAGCATTAGGAAACACGCATAGTGGCACTGTAATAAGTTGAAGGAGGTAGGACACGGCGGTATTTCCGCCCGATTGAGCAGTCCGACTGGGGTAGTACCTCCGCCCTACAGAATACCGCGGCTATAATAACTTCGTGTTGTGTTCCCAGCGGTGAGTAGGGTAGCCAGAGCTCACTGGAGAATTTGTGCTGTCAGTGGGAAGACTAAAGTCTTGTCCTGCTTTGTCTTCTACTGACGGCACAGAAACTCTGTACTTACAGGGTTGGCAGTGCGACTGTGACTCCTCTGGTGTTACAGACGTCCATAGGTCACGATAACCACTTTCCATCAGGTGGGCCGTGTGCTTGTCTGTCAACTAAGTGGTATAAAAAAAAAAAATCTAGTTTTAAAATTTTTTGGCGATATGTTTTATTGCACCAGACAAATTCTCTAAGGTTCGTTAGTCTATACTAATATTATAAAGCTGAAGAGTTTGTTTGTGTGTTTGTTTGAACGCATTAATCTCAACTTCTGGTTAGGATTGAAATATTCTTTTTATGTTGGATAGTACGTGTATCTACAAAGGTTTTATCATGACGCTACTACTTTAGGGAGTGGAGCAGTAATCATAAATATCAACTTTTATGTTATACCACTTGGATAGCAGACAAGCACACGGCCTCTGCGATGGAAAGTGGTTACCGTGGCCTATGGACGTGTGCAACACTAAGGGAGTCACACTCGCGCTGCCAACCCTGTATGCACAGAGATATATGGCCGATTCCCATACATTATTTTAAAGTAAAGAAATACGGGCTCAAATATATGATTTGAGGTTTCAAATAAAAATCTAGTTATTAAAACGATGTGTGATATTTCCAGAATTGTTTGCGACTCCTGGTTATTATTGGAGTTTCCGTACCCCGAGACTGGATTGAACTTACTACTGAAGGCGACGAAACTGCGCCAGCGATGGGACGCTCTGATCGATAGAAGACTTTTAGGTAACTTGTATTCTTTCAGGAGAAATTGTAAAATTGAGAACAAACAATATAAAAAGTGTAGCGGTAGTGAATACGAATATTACTTTGTTATGGAGACCTAAATTCAGTTCCTGGTTATGGCAAATAAAAATTTAATATGATTTGTACACTTGTTTTGATCTGAAGACCCAAGACGGCGAGCGGTTTTATTACCCCTCGTTTACACTACAAAACTAGTTGTAAAACAAGTTGTAGACTTGTTTATAAAAAACTTGTTGAAGACTTGTAGAAGATTAATCAAAACACAATACTTGTTTTATATATGTATCTCAGATACTTTTTCGTTCACATAGTATGTATAGCCAAAAAGTTGTAAACAAGTATAAAACAAATTTGCGTTCTGACTGTAGCCTGTGACATATTGTAACTTGTCATATACCTACATGTTTTATACTTAGGTGTAAAAGAGGGGTTAGGTTAGTCCGACATACGGGGAGATATCCGGGGGAGGGAGGGGGGGGGGGGGTTAATGGCACGAAAATAAAACACACTAGGCTTTAGGTAACCCCTATTAAGGAGTAAATAAATTATTTGCATTTGGTGACACTACGTAATTGATGTCTTAAAACATTGATTTTTTACTAACCTATTCGTAAATATAAAACTTAATTTACTTTAGACTATTTATACTGTTGATTTTTTTATACCGCTTAGGTGGCAAGCACACGGCACACTTGATGGAAAGTGGTTACCGTGGCCTATCAACGTGTGTAACATCAGTGGAGCCACACTCGCGCTGCCGACCCTGTAAGCAAAGAATTTCTGTGCTGTCAGTGTTGAAGACCAAGCAGGACAAGCTTTTAGTCTTCCCACCGACAGTACAAATTCTCCAGTATGCTCTGGCTACCATACTCACCGCTGTGAACACAACATGAGGTTATTATGGCCGCGGTATTCTGTAGGGCGGAGGTACTTCCCCAGTCGGACTGCTCAATTGGTGATTGATGGCAATTGACACTGATAATGTCATTGTAAACCTTTGAGGATGCGGTAAGGCGAAACCAGTCAGGTCTAATAACAAATAAAAAATAATGTGGAAATATTTGTACTTTTCCTCTCACTTGTGTGAGTTCTCAATATGTGTAATTTACTTTAATTTTGATTATTTTTTACAGATGCCAATCCGACAAAATCAGTAGACACAGAACTCCAAAAGCAGAATACTCCAAAAATCTGCTACGAGGAGCTTCAACATGAGCTATCTTGCGACATAAGTTCCTACATGACGTCAGAAGTATACTACACCATCAAACGTCTCCTGCCCGGTGACCTCAAGGTCATTTACCAAGGAGGGGACGAGGCCCATCCGGTAGTTGACCCTAACCCCTTTGCGGATGGCTTTGAGAGTAGACCCCATGAGAAAAAAGGGGGTGTGTATGTCACGGATAATGTGGTTTACAATTGGTTAGTATATTTTTATGATAAACTAGCTGTTGCCCGCGGCACTTCCTGCCTTGTAAACATAGTAATCTAAGTCTAATCTAACCCTGTACAATGAAATTTTAAAGCATTTAGTATGCTAACTGTTACTCGGGCGTCGGAGGTCGATGAACGACCTCCGCCCCCCATGAGCGCAGGCCTGGGGGTGACTGGTGAGCCGCCTGTCACCCTGGCAGAAGCAGGCCGTGACGGTGGCGCGCCTACCGTTTCTGGGGACGAGTTGGAACCTCTGTAGTCCCCCACACCTGAGGAGCGGGCCAGATCGCGAGAGATGGCTCTGGGTCGGCCGGGGTGCGAGGGATATGCCTGTCAACCTCACCTTCGGCAACAAAAAACGACCGACGAACTAAACTTATACGTAACTTATTTAAAAAAATCATATATTAATCGATAATCTACCCCTATACTAAATTTCATCGAAATCGGTTCAGTAATTAGGCGTGAAAGCGTAACATACAGACAGACAGACAAAGTTACTTTCGCATTTATAATAATGGATATAACTATATACATAGATACTACACAGTGCTCCACTCAGATTAAACTAAGGGTTAAGGCTATTCTCCATTCGACGCTAAATATAAAACCCCTGAATATGTGACTTCTTGACGGCAATAGCCTGCCTCTTATTACGTGGAACCAAAAAGCATAATTGGCAAAATTTTCAATTTTCAAATTTTCTTTTCAGTGTTTTAGATAGTGATTGGAGTTATAATAGCTATCAAGAAACATACAGTGTCCCGTGGACCTGCCCAAACTGTGAGATTGCAGTCTGCCTATCCCCTTTAGAGAGATTACAACATACGCAATTCACTTGTACAGCTAAAGAAACGAAGAAAGAAGTAGAAGCTCCTAGAACATCAAGGGAAAATAAACCTAATGCTAAAGAGTATAAGTGTGAAATTTGTAATAACACTTTGTACCTTACGCCTGTAGAAATATTAAGACATAAGAAAAGTTGTAAGAGTAAATAAAGTTTATTAAATGTTTGCACCTTTTTCATTTTTTAGGGTAATTTACCCGAATAGGAAAAATTAGTATCCTTATTTGCCCATTTAGAATTTAGTGATTTCTACTATCTTAACCTATGGAATAGAAGTACTAGTGACGGCCTCTGTGGCATAGCGGTAGGACGTTCAACTGCTACGCAGGGGACGCGGGTTTGATTCCCGCTCAGTCAATATTTGTGTGGATGAATATCTATATTTGCATTGGTTTGGGTGTTTCTATGTGAAATGTGTATTTACAAAAAAAAAATCAGACGAACAAAATCCCTAAACGTATTTAAAGCAATGGTAAAGGACTACTACCTATCATTTTGAAGACTGACAGCTCACAATTAATATGCTTACTATTTTCCCTTCTTAGTACTATGTACTATTTACTTCGTATATCTATTTATGTGCAAAAGTTGTATATTTATTTTACTTTATTTGAACTTCTCTCATATCATTCTTTCTTTTTGATTTTTTTAATACACCTTGTTTCTAGTTTATTTGCTAACTACACCAAATCTTTTGCTTTATTACACTACTGTTCATCCCAAGGTTGCCTGGAAGAAATCGCTTCCAGCGATAAGGCCGCCCATTGTACATTAAACTGTATGCATGCTCACTACAAGTTTTGCTGTAATCTATTGGTGTACAATAAAGAATTATCTATCTATCTATCTATAAGTATGTTTATCCGAATTCTAGATTCCATAACACAAGCTAGTTAAGCTATGCTTACCATGGGTCTAGATATCGTTTGCACAACGATATCTAGACTCTTGTAGTAGAATATTTATTTAAAAAAAAATAGAAATACTACAACTCTTCATAACCCAAGCCTGCTCCTTAAAAACTGGGGTATGTTCTCCAGCTCCTTTCAACGATTTAGTATAATAATATTCAGCGGTGGCCTTATCCATTTCACATTACATTTGACATAAGTACCTAATAAGTACTTACATGTTTCGCAATGTATCACCTAGAAAATATACATACATTCATACATACATATAATTACGCCTTTATCCCTGGAGGGTAGGCAGAGGTGAATTAACATCCTCATTTCATCAATAATTGTTTTCGGTCCCACGTAATAGAGGGTGAGCCATTGCCGTATTCAGGGCACTATTGTTTACTCGAACCATGCATTTGAGGCTGAGTCTAGTCTGTATACCTATATCTGTCTGATGTTAAACAGCCCTATCCCTTAGTCGCCTTGTACGACACCGCATGGGAAGATATGGGGTGGTCTTAATTCTACTCTGCCGGAAACCACGCGGCAAATATTTCAATTATTGTTAAAATTTAATTTAAAAAAAATGATTTTTTACCTATTTGTTATTTGTTTAATGTCAAATGATTGGATGTCTCAAAACACCCTAAACGCAAAATTATCTATGTAGGAAACCGAAAATTTGATACAATTTAAACTTAATAATCGACTTGGAAAAAAAAATGGCAGAAAAATCATCATTAGGTACTTTGAGCAAGTCTGACCCTAATGTTGACATCACAAAAAAAACAGAACTACAAAAATACTATCTTACAAGCATTTTACTACAACTTGGAACAAAATCAAACCTTTTTTTAACATCAGCTCGAACTGGTATCCCAGTTGAATATGATTAAGTCTGTGCACACCGGCGTAGGTAAGTATGTTCGTGACCTGCCCACGGGCGATCGCGATGCCCGTTTTAATTCGCACTATAACGCACCGTGCGTTCGGAGAGGGCTGGTACCACACGGAGGGGATTTTATCTGGCATATATTGAGTTAAATGTTGTTAAGATACTATTGGGTTGAGTGGGTGTTCAATCATGAACAAGCAATATGTTTTTTAAGTTAAAAAGTAAAGAAATATCTGATCTATCAGTCAACAGGGAAGGGATAAAATTTTACCCACCAATAAGAAGATTGTATGAAAGAATAATATTATCTGTTTGTACCTATTGGTTATATCATTAAATTGACCACGATCACGAACGTGTAGGATCCTATCTAACCTGCTAGTTATCTAATGTTCGGTGCGCTGGCGCACGCTTTCCTCTCAGGTTAGGGGGAGATTAATAACAGTCATTCCCAAAAAAGCTGGACTCAAAAGCGCAAACTTTGGATTGGACGACGGGCAGGCAGACAAACAGGTGCTGTCTTCGCAAAATCCAATTGCTATTTATGAACAGCTACTTATTCACAAATAGATATTCTGTTTCCCTTCTATGGAAATCCTGAGCCATAAATAAATAATAAATTACGAAACCAAATTTAATGATAGATATCTGACAATTTCTAATTGGTAAGCTTATAATAGACAGGACAGAGCCTTAATGTGGGATTTAATGTTCAATTAATAAATTTCCTATTGAGTTGTTTCTCACTCCTAGATAATAATTAACCCTTTTAATTAATATTTTCAGTTCATTGATGGATTAGTAGATTTACTTATCTGTAGTAGGTATAAACGACTAAAAGTAATTTTAGATACAAAATTTTGTTTATGTTGGCAAAAAGTGTAAGAGTGACTAAACTGTATCGCTAGGAGGTAAATGAATTTAAATAGGTATTGATTAGACATGGAAGAAAATTGGGTAAATATGGAAGTGAGTATGTAACCTATTTACCAGATTCTAGAACCCGTATTACAAGACTTTTTGTTTGGGTGTAGATGCCGAAGAATAAAGTAGTTTGTGATTTCCAAAAATGACCACGTGTAGTGTAGGTAATGTACCTATCCATCAGTCGTGAGAGCTCGCCGCCCCCCCTGCCATCCACATTCCTGCGAATTCTTTTCATTACAGCGACATTACCTATCCAGAATTCAATATGTATGTAGGTAAGTACAGATACTATCTTGAACTTAAGTCGCGAGAGAAAGGAGGCTTTCGTGCATGCGGTTTGCTTTGATATACTTACCTACACGGATTGATAGCACAATGCGTGTGGTGACGGAGAAATAATCCGAAGGGTGTCGCAGACGATATCACTGCGAGAGAAGGAAAACTCGAAATAAAACCCTGTACCTACCGACCCGTCTGGCCGGTGTGGAATGAGTAGACCAAAGCCTCCTAACATTGGGAGAGGCCTTGTTCAGCAGTGGTCTGCGATGAGATAGTTGATTGATTGATTTCAGGATTGAATATCAGGTACCTAATTATAAAACGTGCACTTTGTGTAGTAACGGGTTGAAATATGTACCGGTTATTATACCAAGCTGTACTTATATTAACTACATGTGCACTCCATTGTCTCCATTATTACAGAGATAATGCACTCATCTATTAACTGGTCGGACGACTTTTGTATTATTCTGTCTGGAATCCTTTCAGTTTTCTAGGTTCAGAACACCTTTCGTATGTTCTTTGGTAGTCTTGGATTTTTTAGACAGCCCGCCATTTGACTAAGCACACCTTACTGGATGGTATGACGCTAGGAAGAATTCCAAATGATATGGATCACTATTACAGATGTTGCAAAACCATAATGGTGGTCCCAATCTTGATGGCCTCAACAGATACTTTTTCACGCCCCGCTTGAAGAACCTGGGATTGTAAGAGGAGGGGAACACCTGTAGGTTCAGGCAAAGCGTTCCATTTCTTTACCCTGCAGCCTGCAGCAAAGAAATGAAATCTCTAACAGCTTGGTTCGAGACAGCATTTTTTCTACCGTATGGGTACCATACATATATGTAGCTAATCTAAGAGCGTTAGGTACACCTTACCAAAGAAAAGGGCGCCGAAGTTTGTCCCTCATATGGAAAACGAAAGCGCATACGCGATGGCGAAACCATGAAGTCACACTAACACAAAGCATATTTCACACCAGGCCATTACTGGCCATTACAACCGTTTTACCCTCAATTTCTTCCATACATGGCTTTTCATTTTACACATCAGCAATTATATCAATTACGGACGTGAGACGATACTGTCAATTGTTCATTTACTCACGAATACGTGAGTGGACGTGCTTAAGTAACTTGGGAAAATGAAATGAGGGCGAGTATGAAAAGCTCTGAGCACACGCGTGCACGAGTTTCGGTATTCTGTTATGTCCTTTGTAGGATGCTGGGAATTTTTACATCTACTTTTTTTTTGCTTGTGCGTTACTCTCGCTTTTTTAGTTATTTATTTCAGGCCGCGTGGTTCCTGGAAGAGTAGAATTTGGACCACCCCATCACTTCCCATGTGGTGTCGTACAAGGCGACTAAGGGATAGGGCTGTTTAACATCGGACAGGTATATACAGCCCAGACTCAGCCTCAGATGCATGGCTTGAGTCAACAATAGTGCCCGAAATACGGCAATAGGCTCACCCCCTATTACGTGGGACCGAATACAATTATTGGTGAAATGTGGGTGATAATTCATCTCTGCCTAACTCTCCGGGGATAAAGGCTTGATTATATGTTTGTATGTATGTAATTCAGTTATTTTTATACTGTTCAGGTAGTAAAAAAGTTGATGTATATGCTGACAAAAATAGGAGGATTGTTCTCGATTCTATGTTACACCGGGAAAGGGGGAAAAAGGAGAATGGCGAAAGGAAAAGGCGCTAGACTTGAGCTTTGAAATTTCATACACTTTATAAGCTCTTTTACTCTCCTTTTTTCATGACATGGTTTAGTTTTTTTAGTTTTGTGAGAACGCCTGCCGTCTATATTCCCAACGTCGCCGTCAAATCCTTATGTGGAAGTGTATTATTCCGTCTCGGGACACAATTGCCGAGGGAGAGGCAGCATTGAGGTAAAAAGATTAAGTAGACTATAGTGTATGTTTGGAAATAGAACAAAAAAAAAGGCTGCTGAGTTTCTTGCCGAAGTCTAATCTGGTTGGGGCCGCGTTTCGAACCGATGGTCCATTTGCTACACTAGTTTTCATATTTCCTTTTGTATTGACGTTTTGTAAGTGCCGTTTTAATGATCTATGCATATTAAATGATTTTAACTTTGGTGTGGCCGTGTTACGTGCCAGTGGTCCCGAAAGTCTTGACAAGGCCCAACAAACCCATCCATTTCTATAAGTTTGTATCATGTAGAATGGACAACAAAAAAACAAGAGTATAATCCTGGTATAGCCATTTTAAAAAATGAGGTGGTATGTATACGCTTAACTACTTGCTAAATAGTCGAACAAATGGCTGATCTCAACGTTGTGTCTACATGTTACCTTGTCAGCAGAAGGTCGGACTTGACCAGTAATTATATATAATTAGAGCTATCATCTGTGGAACGTTGGCCTCGCTGGTCTAAAACAATGTAAGGTTCCATTGGCCCCTGAAGCGTTGATGACTTTTGTTAGTCATTAAATTTAAAAAATCGAGCAAAAATTTAGTGAACAAACTAAGCATTGGTAATTTGGGGAATTGCTTGTCCTGGTTTGTTTTCTGCACTGACGGCACAGAAATTCTTTATTTTTACAGGGTCGGCAGCACCAGTGTGACTCCCCTGGTGTTGCATACGTCCATTGGCTACGGTAACAACTTACCATCAGGTGGACTGTGTGCTTGTCTGCCACTTAAGTCGTATAAAAAAGGGAGCGAGAAAAATGTCTCATTGGGTAACCTTACACCCCTGTAATTGAGACCCGAGACGGTATCAGTTCAAGTTCGACGTAACCACCCCGGAGGGGATTTCCGCACGAAAAAAGTACCTACTTACATTGATACCTAGAAACTCTTCAAGATGGCATCGAAACCAAAAAAACTGAACGTAGCTATAATCGCTTAGACCCAGATCTACAAAATTTTAGCTAGCCCAAAGATCAATTATTTTATGCACCTTAGATGACGGCCCATCTGATTGAAATTGGTTACCTTGGCCTATGGACGTGTAGGTATAGCACCAGAGGAGTCACATAATTGTACCCCATACACCCATACACACAGTTACAAGCAAAGTAAACTAAACCGCGTGAAATTGCATAGGCCACGGTAACCACTTCCCATCAGGAGGACCGTGTGCTTGTCTGCCACATAAGTTGTATAAAAAAAACAGTATGTAGATAATACGAAAAACTCGCACAATATTATCTATACCTAAGAGTTACCTTCTAATGTAATCGTGCACTCGCTTAGCAGATGGGTGGTTAACTTTTAACCTCCAGTATTACTCTAATACCACTTTAATACTACACTTCCAGTACACTCTATTCCAATACCATAAGTGTCAGTTTCCAATGCTAGTGTTTCTGATAACTTGGTGGTTTGTGGAGCTTACCTGTCAACCTGTCACCGCGTAGGAAGCAAAGCAGGCGCATCTGTGAGGGTATTTATTATGAAATTATTTCGTGAAGTAAATCAGGCTATCTAGTTACTGAGTTAGTTATTATACGAATCGTATCGTGGTTTATGAAAATAAATGATAGCGAATAAAGGGGATAGCGGGATTTTTAACGCGGTTTTGTTTACTTTGCTTGTAACTGTGTGTATGGGGTTCAATTATGTTTTTTTTTTTTTTTTTTTATATAGGACACGTCAATTGGACTTCGCCTTGCCTGATGGTAAGCTGAAGGCAAAATCCCAGAAAAGAGGGTCACCATTACATACACATACCGTGTGACAATGGTGACACTCAGCTTGACGGCCTTATCATATGCTTTTTCACGCCCCGCTTAAAGGACCCGGGACTGTAGGAAGAAGGAAACACGTGAGCTGGTAATGAATTCCAGGCCTTAATGGTGCGACAGAGGAAAGAGTCTCCGAACCGCTTGGTTCTTGATCGGATGTTTTGCACCGTGTGCGGATGACATCTAAGACCTGCACGCGTTGTCCTGTGTAGGAAAGGGGAGGGTGGGACTAATTGGAAGAGCTCATCAGAACACTCCCCATGGTACAGACGGTAAAATACAGCCATGGACGCAACATCTCTACGCAGCTGTAAAGGTTCTAGGGTGTTCGTGATCTCGGGATTCCCAATGATGCGGATCGCACGTCGCTGCAACCTGTCGAGAGCATCTAGTAAGTACTTTGCTGAACCATCCCAGAGATGCGAGCAGTACTCCACACAGGAGCGAATTTGTGTCTTGTATAGAAGACACCGCTGCTCCGGCGTGAAAAATCGTCTCACTCTGTTCAGGACTCCGAGTTTTCGTGAGGCTGTTTTGATGATGCTTTCGATGTAGTTTTTGTTATTCAGGTTGCAGCGAACATCCATACCTAGGATATTGAGATTGTCCTGCAGCGGCAGTGGCGTGCTCTGAAGAGTGGGGAGGGGAAGGAAAGAAGATACTTTTGCTGTAAACGCACATGCCTGCGTCTTCTTGGCATTGAACTCAACCAGGTTCTCAGAGCCCCATTGAGAAATGTGATTCAGGACCCCGTCAAGCTCAGTGACAAGAAGCTGCCTTTTCTCTGCGATATCTGACTGCTTGGCCGCTGGATGTCCATGATAACTCCCATGTAAAGTGCTATCGTCTGCATAACAATGAACATTGCCGGTAGACAGCATGTCGTTGATATGCAGAAGAAAGAGAGTGGGTGATAAGACGGACCCCTGGGGCACGCCAGCATTAACCTGCAGAAACTCCGAAGCTCGTCCATCACAAAGGACGCGAATACGGCGCCCCTGCAGGAAGCTAGCAACCCAGTTGCACAGCCCAGAAGGCAGACCAAAGGCAGGTAGCTTAGAAAGAAGCGATTTGTGCCAGACTCTATCGAAAGCTTTGGCGATGTCAAGACTAATTGCCAGTGACTCGCCGTGCTTGTCCATAGCCTCACCCCAAAGATGGGTAACGTATGCTAGAAGATCACCCGTTGACCGTTTCGGTCTGAAGCCATATTGCCGGTCATTAATTAAGGAGTGATCCTCTAGGTGCCGCATGAGCTGTTTGTTAATTATGTGCTCGAACACTTTGCACAGCACTGAGGTGACGGCTATGGGTCGATAGTTGGCTGGCTCCGAGCGATCCCCCTTCTTGGGAATCGGCTGAACATTCGCCTCTTTCCAAGGCAAAGACACTGTACCCGAACTGTAGGATAGCCGGTACAGGCGCGTAAGCATTGGAGACAACTCCGCTGCACATTTTTTCAAAACTACCGCTGGAATTCCATCCGGACCACTGGCTTTCCGGACATCGAGTGATTGCAGCACTGCACGGACATCGCGTTGCCTGATATGGATATCAGGCATCGCGTGGTCACTGTCGGGTAGTGTTGGTGGCTGGGTACCACAATCATCGATTCGGGAGTTGGCCGCAAAGAAATTAGCCAGCAGATTTGCCTTCTCTTGCGGCTCATGGGCCAGGGATCCATCAGGGTTACGCAGCGGAGGCAGCGAAGGCTGACAGAAGTTGGCTTGCACGGCTTTAGCCAGTCGCCAGTAGCCACGGCTTCCCGTGGGATGCATCACTAGCTCTTGACCAAGCCGCGCTATGCGCAGGGCATCCGCTCTGACATAGGCCCTTCTACAGACCTTTGTGGCTCTGTTGTACGCCGCCTTGAAGTGGCCCAGATTGGGATGGCGCGTGGCGCGCGCCCTTACCCAAGCGCGGTACGCAGACTGTTTTTGTTCAACAGCTTCCGCGCACTCGCGCCCGAACCAAGGGCGCACCCCGCGGTCACCGGTGACATCGGTGTATGAGATATAGTATTCCATACCCAGACCGATCTCACCGGCGACAGCAGTAGCACAATCCGATGGGTTCTTACCTTCAAAGCAGCGCTCAACCCACGGGATGGACGCAAAATAGTCACGAAGTCCATCCCAGTCCGCTGACGAGTAGTGCCAGAGACGCCGCTTCCCCCGCACTGGTCGTGGAGGCGTCATAATAGGCACCGTGGAACAGACCAGGCAGTGGTCAGAGTTGCCTAACGCGGCTCGCACCGATACACTGTACCGGTCCGGATCACTCGTCAGCAGAAGGTCTAGCAGAGAAGGTGCTTGGCCCGACCTTCTTGGTATCCTAGTGACCTCGTGCACCAATTGGGTCAGGCCGTGCGCCAGAGCAAATGCGTGGGCGGCTCTTCCTGCATGGTCTGTTTTGGAGGAGCCCAACCAGATCTCGTGGTGGGCGTTAAAATCCCCCAAAAATACCATTTCGGCATTCGGAAATCGCTCCTGCGCAACATCTGCCGCCTGACTCAGATATTCAAAGAGTCGAGTTGTCTCAGCATCTCCTGTATGGGAACGGTAGAGGCACACATAGATCTGACTCGTAGGGCCATGGTCTACGTGTACCCAAAGGACGGAGAAGGATGGGTCCTCTAGGCAGCGCAAACGGCGACAGCAAACATCCGCCCTAACAAACACGCACACCCCGGCTTTTGCACGAAAACTTTCCTCAAGAACATAGCCAGGGTAGAGCAAGTAGGTCGTGTCGTCAGGGCGGTGTATTTGCGTCTCCGTTAGAAAAAACATGGCAGGTTTCGCCGTCTCTAGGTGTTGGTGGACGGCGTTGAGGTTTGCATGGAGCCCACAGATGTTAGTGGACTCCACCTCAAATAGCAAGCTTTTGGGAGTGTGACGAGCCGCTGTGTTGCCTTTTTCTGTGAATTGCGCTGCCATGAGTTTGGGTGGGAGAAGGCGTGAAAAAAGAAGTGATTGCCGCCGCAGCACCGTGTGACAAAGCGCGGGATATTGGTTTCATCTATGAATGTGAGGCATGGCGAGAGCCGACGCGCCGAACGGAAGGGCCCCCGTACCCCCCCGAGTATGGTCGCCGGGCTCCCAAATCCGGTCACCAACCGGCACGACGAACCATATCGGGATTATGCGCGGCCTGGTGAGGCAGCCTCCCAAGGTGGTTAACCCCAGTTGGGCCCCTGTACTATACCGCGGGCGGCCAGCGGCACCACCGTTTCTACAGGTCTCCCTGTTCGGCGCATCGCCCCGCGCCATCTCCACTAGACTACGCCAAGACCCACTGGTCCCACTAGTGCTGCGACAACCACCACCTCTGCCCGGCTATGCACATGCTGACCCCTGAACACAATCCAACCGAGATTGAATTGCTATGGAGGGTTTTTCGCAATAGTGCACGGTGGTACCTACCCGGTCGAAACTTGAGACAAATTAAAATGTGACTTTTATTGTGTTACACACGTCAATAGGCCACGGTAACCACTTTCAATCAGGTGGGCTGTGTGCTTGTCTGCCATCTAAATGGCATAAAAAAAGATCTTTGGGTTCCATGACTCACCTAGTTGGTAGGTACGCCTGCCAAACGGTCGAGATTCTGATCTTCCTAGACTACGTTAGTTAGGTGTATTTTAATGTACTGATGTTAGTCCAGTAGATAGATAGATAGATAATTCTTTATTGTACACCAATGTGAAATGTGGAAGGAACTGTCTCCTAAGATATAGGTTAAGGACCTAGTTCGGGAGACAGAGACTGTATGTACCAATATAACGAAATGATACAATAAAGTGTATTATTATTATTATTAATAGATTACAGTTAAATGTAGGTACAATGGGCGGCCTTATCGCGGGAAGCGATTTATAAGACTAAGATAAAACGTCGGACGATATTCGACCATAACGCCTCCTTGTTGAAAATTTCAGGTTTAAATTTAAAAAAACTGAAGTGGAAATAAATTGTTTTCTTTTTTTCGTTTTGTCTTGTTTAGCAGATTTGGCGTGATTGAGATTTTTTAAATATATAGAACACGTCAATTAGACTTCGCCTTGCCTGATGGTAAGCTGAAGGCAAAGTGTCAGAAAAGAGGGTCACCATTACTTACACATACTATGTGACAATGGTGACACCCAGCTTGACAGCCTCATCATATGCTTTTTCACGCCCCGCTTAAAGGACCCGGGACTGTAGGAAGAGTAACTAACATCAATCATCATCATCATCATCATCATCATAGGAGTCATCAACTTCACATCAATCAACAGGGGTGAATGTATGTTTGTAGATACCTACCTACAATAATGAATATCGTATTGTATTATATCTCATAAGAAAAGAAAAGCGATCCACCACTGTCTATCGATTATTTCAGTGTCACGCAGACGCTACGTATGGTCCAATAGAGTAGTAAATCGTCGCTATCTGCGCGCGCGCACCGATCGTGAACGATCCAAAATCATATGACTTAGTTGGAACTATTTTGATTGACTCTTCCATATTTCATTTGTCTTACTACACTGTTCTTTTATACCACTTAAGTGGCAGACAAGCACACAACCCACCTGATGGAAAGTGGCGTGGTTACCGTGGCCTATGAACGTGTGCAACACCAAGGGAGTCACACACGTGCTGACGACCCTGTAAGAACAGATTTTTTGTCCCGTTAGTGCAGAAGACAAAGCAGGGCAAGCCTTTGGTCTTCTCACTGATAGCACAAAAATTTTCCAGTGAGCTAACTGTCTCTAAATGTGAAAGTTTAAATGGATTTAGTACACATTTCCCAGGAATTTGTCTTTGTGGATGGTAGGCATGAACGGAATCAGTATTTTTTTTGTATACAACTTAGGTGGGCAGATAAGCACACGGCCCACCTGATGGAAAGTGGTTACCGTGACCTATGAATGTGTGCAACATCAGTGGAGTCACATCCGTGCTGCCGACCCTGTAAAAACGGAGATGTGTCTTCAGAGCAGAACACGAAATCTGGACAAGCCTTTGGTCTTCCCACTGATAGCACAAAAACTCTCCAGTGAGCTAACTGTCTCTAAATGTGAAAGTTAAGATGGATGTTTAGTACACATTCCCGGGCAATAGACTCTGTGTGTGGTTGACATGAACGGCACCAGTAATTCATGCAGGCTAAGCCGTGGTCCAAAAACAAAATAAGATTAGGTCCTTATTTCTTGTGCAACTACTTATCTCTCTTGCTGACTACTGACTGACATACGCCTGAAAATCTGTGAAATAGGAAGGCAAAGGTACTTATCATCCATATTTCGTTATCTATAATTTTTTAGTAACACGTAATAGGGGGCGAGCATATTGATTATAAAAGTATTTCTTTCATAAACATAAATGAAACCTTTTCTGTTTGTCTGGATAAGAAAAGGAGGGTTATGATTTTAAACAGGCAAGGTATGTATGTAGGTAGGTTCATCTGTTCCCTCATAGCTCATGAAACCTCATAGAACTGGACAAATGAAGTATTGTTAGAAGCATCTTAGTCGTCCACTGGTTATAGGCTATATAACGTGTCATTAAATCTAATGTGGCGCCCTCTAGCGGTCATAAAGTAATAAGACATAATAAATTAATTTGAGATAAATATGTCGTGTTTGGTATCAACTGAAAGGGCTTAATTAGTACATTTCAACATAACATAAACTCACGCCTATATCCCCGAAGGGGTAGGCAGAGGTGCTAGGCCCCACATTTCGTCAGTTTATGTTTAGGTCCCAATGTAATGGATGGCAGCCTATTGCCATTAACCAGGCACTTATAAACCTGCGATAAATACACACACAACTTCGAAAAGCATCGAAAAGTCATTGGTGTGTGCTATGGTAAAACCTGGGATCGAACCCGAGACCTCGTCTCAGCAGTCCATTACCCATACCACTAGGCTATCGCGGTTTTTTTTTCTTTTCAAATATGTATAAATTATACCTGTTTCTTGTCCCAAAATAATATAAATAAACAAATGAGTTTAAAACTAAAACCCGACTACTGAAAAAGTATTAAACAAAAAAATATCTAGAATAGCTGTGGGCGTATGTCACTTAGTGTAACAAAACAATACATTGTAGGGAAAAGTCGCTTACGACCACGGCTATTCTAGATATTTTCTTGTTTATTTTAGTACTATTTTAGTAGTCGGCTTTTAGTTTTAAACTTATTTTGTTAATATGGAATATAATGAATGTTTTTCTTAACGGTTTCCTTTGTCTAGATGAAGATAAAATATTTGATGTAATTTATAAGCGAATCTTCCCAAATAAAGAATGGCTGAACCGGGCGAATACCTTTCGGTCAGGCGTGAGCTCGGTCACAGCTAATACGTTAAAGCGACGTCGACAATCGAGTAATGAGAGAACGATCATGAAGTGTGATCACGTTACACGGACGGAGCTTGGGCTCTAAACTAAACTGAGTTGTAATTTAGTAAAAGAATAGAAAGTAGAAAACTTTGTTTTATTACGCAGCCTTTAAAAAAGAAAAAACTAACACTAGTAAGAATAAAGTAATTATAATATCCTTGCCAATATTCCTACAAACTACCAGTAACAATAATATGTGAATAAAGCTGTAGGTCACATAATTACAACTATGTTATATTAAGACCTTAGATTAAGAACATTTTGTAGCTGTTTGTTTACCGAATAAATAAAAAAAAAAGATGACTAGACAAGCTCACTGAAGAATTTAGTGCTGTTAGTGGGAAGGGCAAAGGCTTGTCTTGCTTTGTCTTTTGCACTGACGGTACAGAATCTCTGTGCTTACGGGGTCGGCAGCGCGAGTGTGACTCCCTGGAGTTGCACACGTCCATGGACCACGGTAACCACTTTCTATCATGTGAGCCGACAATGACATTTGTATAGATTTTTTTTTTATAGGACACGTCAATGGGTCTTCGCCTTGCCTGGTGGTAAGCTGAAGGCAAAGTCCCAGAAAAGAGGGTCACCATTACTTACACATACCGTGTGACAATGGTGACATTCAGCTTGACGGCCTCATCATATGCTTTTTCACGCCCCGCTTAAAGGACCCGGGACTAATTGGAAGAGCTCATCAGAACACTCCCCATGGTACAGACGGTAAAATACAGTCATGGACGCAACATCTCTACGCATCTGTAAAGGTTCTAGGGTGTTCGTGACCTCGGGATTCCCAATGATGCGAATCGCACGTCGCTGCCACCTGTCGAGAGCATCAAATCAAATCAAATCAAATCAAATCAAATCATTTTATTGTGAAAATGGGTACATAGTGGTGCTGTGATTAAATGTGGTTTCTCCATTCTCCGCCTCAAGGCATACAATAGAATTGCTTATAAGATATGCAACATAATAATTTAACAATTATGCACACAGGCTGCTTTATATTATACCATTGAGTTAAAAAAAATATGTCAGTATGAGTAAATGTCAAAAAATAAAAGTCATATATATAATTAAAATCATAAGGAGTACATACATTCCATTATCATTAGAATATTTCAAATTACAAAAAATTAAAAAAAAAAAAGCAAATCATAACAAAACAAATTAAAACAATTCCAATCACATTAAATCTCGTTTTATTAACTTCTAATAAATTATATTACAGTAAATTACTTTGTCTTGTCGTCTAGGAATTCATTTACACTATAATAAGTTTTTTCGTATAGAAATGATTTAATTTCTTGTTTAAATTTGTCGATATTTCCTACATTTAAAATAATCTTAGGTAAGTTATTGTAGATCCTAGGCGCCATACAGAAAACGCTGCTATCCATTAATGCGCTCCTATGCTGAGGGCAACATATTTTGTGTTTGTGACGCTCACTTGTATAGTGTTCAAACAAACCTAAATTGGATCTAACAAATACCGCAGTTTCGTAAATGTACAAACACGGCATTGGTAATATTTTCAAACTCTTAAAGTAAGGCCTACAGCTATCTATTTGTTGAAGGTTGCACATTGCCCTTACACATCTTTTCTGTGATTTAAACACATGTTCTTTCTCAGTACAGTTACCCCAGAAGATTATACCATACCTCAGTATGGAACCTACGTAACCGTGATAAGCCGCCAGTACAGCCGGTTGGTTCAATTTTTTGGTTAGCATATAAAGCGCGTATGACTGTGAATTCAATTTTGAGCACAGATTCTCTACATGCACCTTCCAGTCTAAATTTTTATCTATAGTCAGACCTAAGAATTTGGTTGTGTCTACTTCGTCAATCGTTTCACCTTCATAATTAATGTCAATGTTTGTATCAAATATAGGAATTCTATTTCTAAATGTCATTAAATGTGTCTTACTTAAATTAATTTTTAGATTATTTGATGTCAACCATTGTATTATGTCACCTAGAGTATTATATATGTCAGATTCAAAAAGTGTCTTATCCGTACCCGTGAACAAAACTGTGCTATCATCAGCGAACAGGATAGTGGGATGTCCTGTTATATTCGGTAAATCATTAATATACACGTTAAATAAAAGTGGTCCCAGCACACTACCTTGCGGGATACCCCTATCATTTTCTCTATATTCTGACAAAAATTTAATTTCAGATCTTAATTTTGGGCATAGATGTGTTATTTGTGTGCATTGTTTTCTATTGCAGAGGTATGATGCTATAAGATTCAATGCATTACCCCTTACCCCATTTGCACTCAATTTACTTAATAGTGTTTCATGGTCCACACAGTCAAAAGCCTTTGTGAGGTCCATGTAAAGTGCACATGCAGGTACTTTCTTATCCACACAGTCTGTGGCAATTTTTAAAAAGTTGTAAATGGCCAGATTTATACATTTGTCCTTTCTAAAACCAACCTGCTCCTCTGCGAATGCATCATATCTTTCAAGAAAAGTGTAAACTCTGTCATAAATAACCTTCTCAAAGACTTTAGAGATGATCGGTATCAGAGCAATTGGCCTGTAACAGTTCATAGAATGTGGATCACCTTTTTTAAACAGTGGTTTAACTATTGCAAATTTAAGTCTGTTAGGGAAAACTCCATAGATAATGCACTGATTAATGATATGGCTCAATACCTCGCATATTTCATTAGAAACCTGCTTCAGAACTACTGTGGTTATTTCATCATATCCAGTACTGTTACAATTTTTTAATTTTGCTATAATTGTACGTATTTCACTTGGTGAAGTAGGGGACATAAATATAGAGTTCGTGATGTTATTTAATGGTCGAGGAGTGTTTTTTAGCGACTTAGATTTACCTATTTGGTCAATGAAAAAGTTGTTGAATGTCTTAGCTATCTGTAGTGGATTGTCAATAATAGATGATTCGTTCACTTTAATATATTGTATTTCATTTTTTGGTACATTAAGTCCTTTGTCATTAATTAGCTTCCATGTGGCTTTGCATTTATTTTCAGCTATGCGTATATAGTGATCATTTTGAGCTCTTTTTGTCATTTTTATTATACGATTTAGTCGGGAGGACAGTGCATTAAATTCGGTTTTATTTTTTTCTGTACGCTCTTTCCTGTACTGCCACAAGAGTTGCCTTTTACGTTGACAACATTTCCGAATACCTTTTGTGATCCACCTTGGTTGTCGTTGTGCTTTAATTTTAATCCGAATTATGGGAAAACATAGGTGGTAAAATAAGAGAAATATGTCATAGAAGCTGTTAAAAGCCATAGTAGGGTCGTCATTCTCAAAACATTCGCTAAAAGTCAATGCACCAATACACTCCTTAAATTTCCTAATATTGTCTTTTTGTATGTCACGTTTTTCAATATACCAATGTTTGATAGAAATGGTGGCTTTAACTGGGCATGTAAACAGTTGAGCTGTGTGGTCCGATAGTCCAAAGTCAATTACTCTCGCTTTACCTCTCGGAATATTATACATGAAATTATCGAGACACCTGCCACTGGCTGGGCGCGTAGCCTGCTTAACCGCTAATTTCAAATTATAATTTGTCATTAAATTAATTAAGTCTATCGATTCCTTCGTTTTCACAAGAGTATTTATATTAAAGTCACCACATAGGATCACTTTATACTTATTGCGACAGAACCTAGATAAAAGCGATTCAAATTTACAAAAAAATATATCATAGTGCTCCCTGGACGTTTTGGGTGGTCTGTATACGCAAAAAAGTTGTAATTTATGGTCGATGAGCTCTATACCCGCTACCTCTATTAATCCTTCCACACAAAAGCACTTCAACCCACTGATAGGATTATACTTATGAGCACATTGTATTAATATGCATGCACCTCCTCGACGGCCTTTGCGAAAATAACACGACGCAAGTGTGAAGTTTGGAATACTCACCATTTGTGCGTCCGATGTGACCATATTATGTTCGGTTATACACATAATGTCCACTACACTTCCGTTCCCCAATGAGTCTAAAGATAAAGTTAATAGGTTGGATTTACTGTTCAGTCCATTTATGTTTTGGTGTAAGATATTTATTTCTTTAGACACGAAAAAAGTCCTTAGATTTATTATTTGAGCTAGGTTCACATTGCGCGTTTTTGACGCTATACGGAGTATTAGTTTGAGTCGATTTATCACATTTGCAGACGGATACCTTAGGCTTGTCACAGGTCATATGCTTATTTTTTTCATTTGTATATTTTTCAAATTGCGATTTATATTGTATGCGAAGGGTTTCTTTAAGAATTAGTTGAGCTATATGTACCGGACGGAAATTGTTCTTGGGCAAGTGTGCAAAGTAATTCATGTCCAGATAGGTAACGTGTCTATAATGTGAACAAATGAATCTCAATTCATAATTTAATTTTATTTCGTTAAGTTGACGGTTATACGGCACTTCAGAAATTATAATATTTGTGTTTATATTTGAATTCAGAAATGTTACTAAAGCAAATTGAAATTCAATTGGACTTGATTCATTTATACCTCCCAGAATAACAACGAAATCGTCTTTAGTAAGCTTAGAAATTTCCTTTCTTTCCGAGAGAAGAACCTCGCCAAGCGACGCACCGGATTTCCACGTGCATTGTACCGTGTAATCTTCACCGACCAGATTCTTCAAGGTTTTTTGAAGGTTTCTACCCTGCTCATCAGCTATTACAATGATTTTCCTTTTTTGTTTCCCTTCTTGGTTATTGTGCTCATTAAGTGGGCGAAATGGAATTGTTTTTATTCCTTTGGACCTAACTTGGGTTGAAGCGACATGCGTTGCCGCATCCTGTGGACCAAGCACAATTTGTGCCATGTCCACAGCACTGCGTTCTGCCCTGTTAGCGTGAATTGATGAGTAGAATTTTGAGTTGTTCTCCAATAATTTTTGACCTTTTGGAGTTTGGAAGTTCACAGCATTTGTAGTGAATTCTTGCGAAGATGTTCCGGGTATTCCAAGTGCCATATTAGAACGTCCACGACACTGCGGCGAGTAGAATCTCAATGGTGTGACGTTATATGAGGTGAATGTTTTTGTTATACCAACAGACCTAAATAAAGTTATTTTTTGTTTATAATTGCCTATTTCTGTTTTTAAATTTGTGTTTTCTATGCTTAAATTTTTAATTTCTGCATTTGCTATTTGTAGGTCCAAGGCTAAATTTGTAATTTGACACTTTAAGTTGTCGAAGTCTGCTGTCGCAATGCAAGCGCGACTGTTTGGTTCACTTTGGTATGATTGATTGATTGTATCCAATTCACTGTCATTGAAATCCAGACTTTGTACCAATCGTCTGCGCTGGGTAACATTTTCAAAGTCAGATTCGGACATCTCTTATTTATTATATCTAGTTTTTGTTCAGCCTGTCTTGATCTATTTGTTATAGTTTTTGTTCAGTTCGTCTTGATCTATTTATTATGCTCAGCAGAATAACAATCACAAAAAGAACTCATGTATTAGGGATCGAACTCATGCCACATGCGTGCGGATCTCACAGAGTTCCCACAGCTAAGTTTGAAACTTACGGGCAATGTCAAATTAGGAGTTCTCTATATTTGTGATACAATTTGAAGATTTCGAAGCGCTTCAAAACCAGTTCGATAATATTACTAGCACTTGTAAACTAGAAACTTTATGCGCCACCCACATTTACACTATATAAAAACGTTTGTTTGTTTTATGTTGCACTAGATTTGGTTAAAACTATTGTCTGGATACTAAGAATGGCTTTTAGTACTTAAATAGTTCTGTTTGTTACACTTCACAAATTACCAAGTTAGTTATTAATACGCTGGAACACTACTTCACTCAGACGGTTAAACTGTTCTTTATTATATATATTTAAAAAACTATGCCGGCTGGCCCGGAGATAACAATTGTGCTTATTTATTATTTTGTTTTATGCAGACTTTTTTGTTTGAATGTGTAAAATTATCACTTTTTGTATTTTATTTATGAAAGTAACTAAGGAGCCGACTTTGACGTGATGGCACACTAGCGCCACTTTGCTGAACCATCCCAGAGATGCGAGCAGTATTCCACACAGGAGCGAATTTGTGTCTTTTATAGAAGACACCGCTGCTCCGGCGTGAAAAATCGTCTCACTCTGTTCAGGACTCCGAGATTTTCGTGAGGCTGTTTTGATGATACTTTCGATGTAATTTTTGTAATTCAGGTTGCAGCGAACATCCATACCTAGGCTATTGAGATTGTCCTGCAGTGGCAGTGGCGTGCTCTGAAGAGTGGGGAGGGGAAGGAAAGAAGATACTTTTGCTGTAAACGTACATGCCTGCGTCTTCTTGGCATTGAACTCAACCAGGTTCTCAGAGCCCCATTGGGAAATGTGATTCAGGATCCCGTCAAGCTCAGTGACAAGAAGCTGCCTTTTCTCTGCGATATCCGACTGCTTGGCCGCAGGATGTTTGCAGTTTGATTTGCTCTTAATAGCTTAGTATTATTAAGATGATTTTGAGACTTTGTAGTCAAGATCGTTCTGACGCTGACTGTATATTTTTTAAACCACTTTTATACCACTTGTTACACTCGTGCTGCCGAACATGAAGAAACCTTCTGACATAGTATATGCGCTAGGTTTTGTATGTTTTCAGTATAATATAGGTTACCTACACATGGTATAGGGAAAAAGTATGTGGAATTATCTAATGAAGAAAAAAGCTCATCGGAACATAGGCACATGAATGTATTCAGGCGGCCGAATGCCCCATTTATGGGAGACTATGAGGTCAAACACTTAAGATACTTACATTCTTACTTAGGTTATTTTGTAGGTATACCACATAATGGACATGGGGCACATAAAATCATTTTAAGACCACTCTGACTAACCTATGATCCACAAATAAAATATGTAAAGTGGAACAGATTGTACCTAATATTTTGCAAAGAATAGATAGGCTCAACGGGGCGCCTTAGATTCAGTACATACATGCAGAGTTGATTATCCGATCCCAGAGGGTTACACAGAGTTCAATTAATACCCACATTTCACCAATCATTTTACTCGGTCCCACGTAATAGGGCTCTATTGCCCTCTTCTGGGAACTATTGTTGAGTCGAGCCACGCATCTGAGGCTTAGTCTGGGCTGTATATATATGTCTGATGTTAAACAGCCATATCCCTTAGTCGCCTTGTACGACACCGCATGGGAAGAGATGGGGTGGTCTAAATTCTGCAGAAGTACGAGGATGGTTCTTAAGGAGATAAAATTTTAAAAATTGCCTATAAAAGTCTAAAAACAACACTTAAATGATTATAATAATATATTAATTATAATTAAATTTATAATGATTCGTAAAAATACTTACAAGTCAATTTGAACTTTAATCCGCGGGCAACAGCTTTTTTTTGTACCACTTAAGTGGCAGACAAGCACACGGCCCACCTGATGGAAAATGGTTACCGTGAACGTATGCGAAACTAAGGGAGTCACACTCGAGCTGCCAACCCTGTAAGCACAGAGAGTTTCTGTGCCGTCAGTTTAAAAGACAAATCAGGACAAGCTTTTGGCCTTCCCACTGACAGCACCAAAACTCTCCAATGAGCTCAATATAGATTACTAGATAGGGAGCTAAGTGAAATAACTTCTTCTTTTTAACCTCCGACGTATAAACGACGGGGTGTTATAAGTTTGACGTGTCTGTCTGCGTGTGTGTGTGTGTATGTCTGTCTGTCTGTGGCATCGTAGCTCCTGAACGAATGAACCGATTTGGTTTTAGTTTTTTTTGTTTGAAAGATATATTAGTCGGGAGTGTTTTTAGATATGTTTGAAAAAATATATAGAAAGAAAGAAAGAAGAAAGAAAGAAAGAAAATGCGTTTATTAGACACACACACAAACACAAAATACAAAATAAAACCAATAAAATTGACGTTATGCATAACTTTACATATAACAACCTACACTTACATAACTTACATGTCGGCAGGTGTGGAGTGTGTGTCTAAATGGCCACAGTTCAGTATATAGGAGGTAGGACACGGCGGTATTTCCGCCCGATTGAGCAGTCCGACTGGGGTAGTACCTCCGCCCTACAGAATACCACGGCTATAATAACTTCGTGTTGTGTTCCCAGCGGTGAGTAGGGCAGCCAGAGCTCACTGGAGAATTTGTGCTGTCAGTGGGAAGACTAAAGGCTTGTCCTGCTTTGTCTTCTACTGACGGCACAGAAACTCTGTACTTACAGGGTTGGCAGCGCGACTGTGACTTCTCTGGTGTTACAGACGTCCATAGGTCACGGTAACCACTTTCCATCAGGTGGGCCGTGTGCTTGTCTGCCAACTAAGTGGTATAAAAAAAAAAACAGTCCAAGATGGCTGTCGCTACAAAATGACGGAGTACATATTTTTTTCTCAACTCCTTCAATATGGGTATCAAATGAAAGAGCTTGACTAGTAGAATACCATACAATATGACAAATTTTAAATCCAAAATGGCCGCCACCACAAAATGGCAAATTACATTTTATTTCGCAACTCCCTCAAAATGGGTATCAAATCAAAGAGTTTGATGTGTAGACCAATTTAAAAAGTGTAAAATAAAAATTAAATTAAAAATTTATAAAGCCACTGTCACACCGACATGACAACGCTTGAATCAAAATATGCATTACTAGGTATATCAAAGTTATAGGGCTAACTAACACAACTTATTTTCGACTTTTTGGGGGTTGTTTTTTGTTTTATGGCGATTGCAACGATTCCGCCAAAAACTCAGTAAATGTTTATAAAATTCTTAATGGCAAGATGCTAATGTCTAGTTTTTCAAGAAATGCTACCAGAACCACGTTAGCCACGCCAGTAAATTTGTGGACACATGGAAACTATTATGTACCTAAATAGATTAATATTATATACTAATTTGATTACATGATTACGTAAGTTTGTTAATGGTATACAGATAATCTATTTACAAATAGAAATTAGATTAAGGTTTTATTTATTTTTCATGATTTTATCGTTCTATGTACTTAGCTAATTTCAAATTATTAGATTATCTTAATTTATATAATGATAAACTATTAATTGCCCGCGACTTCGTCCGCGGTACGTTCGGAAAATATTAAGATATGTTTACTTCTGTAACTTGAACCTATGTGTTATACCTATTTTCATATATTCATATTGTGGGTAAAGTGTTTTTTATTATTTAGATACTAAACTGCATAATTATTGGTAGAACGCCCCTAGATGGTAAAATACTGAGCCTTTACCAATCAAGTCAATTGATAGACAGACTAAATATGTTTTTATAACCTAAGAAGTAAGGTAAAAGCTTCAATTAAGAACACTAACCCAATAGTGGACATTTTAGAAAAAACCTTTTCTTACATGATTGTTAACTTAAAAAACGCCTAATTGCATCCGTACCTACGGCACGTTCAAAAATTAGCAAATTTTGAATTGGCGACAGGTATTTTTTAAAATTTATTTTTATAATACTGATTTTTAATGGATATATTTTATTTATTGATAATGTTATAAATATGTAAGTTGTTAACATACTCAGATCATTGCTTATGTTTTTTGGCCAAATTTTCTACTAGATAGTTTTAAATGATTGTCCACTATTGGTTATTACGACGAGGATGTATAATAATTGTATTTAAAACAATAAAATATGTTAGTTTTGATAAATTTTATCGGCAAAAGTTATTGTCTAAATGTAGTTATAAAAGTTAAAAAAGGATGTAACGACCATTCTTTAACCAACATATATAATTTTGCAGAGTGAAGTTTGATTTGTCCTTAAAGTGTACACCATTGGTGCTTTTACGTTAGGTACCTACTTGTCTCGCTGTGCAAAAAGCTCAGTCGAACATCACCTTAACGGTCGCGTGTTGCGTGTTTGGGTCCTATCAACCGGCAGTTGTATCTGCTCACGTTATCTCGGCCGGTACTGTAGATGTGCACCGAACGCCGATACCATCGTGGGCCACAAAACACCGAGGACTTGGCTGCTTTGTTGGTGTTGAGCTTTTCGTGGGAAAAATTATAAAAGTATTTCTGTCTAGCAAAAGTTCAGAGGAATTGTTCGACATGATGCCCACAGCTATATGCTATCATCGCACCATTTGACACAGTGAAGGAGTTCATCCTCACACATTACGACTGGAAAATGGTGCTTAGGTACTGTGTGGTATGAAAGGAACTTCATCCCACCCACGCTATAGCAATGGAATGAACTCCCTGCTGTGGTATAATGTTCCTACAGGAACAACAGTACTTTTTTTATCTAGGTCACATCAGGAAAGAGGGTCACCATTACAGATACCTACTAAATAATGTTACAATAGTGGCACTCAGCTTGGCTGCCTCATCAGATACTTTTTCACGCCCCACTTAAAGGACCCGGGACTGTAGGAAGAAGGAAACACTTGAGCTGGTAAGGAATTCCAGGTCTTGGTGGTGCGGCAAAGAAAAGAGTGCGCTTATGATTGCACTGGTTCACACGTCCATAGGTCATAGTAACCGCTTTCCAGCAGGGGAGACACCTTGTCTGCATCCTAAGTGATATAAAATGAGGTATCTTCTGTACTATATTCTTATATTATATTCTGTACGATTGAGAGAAACTCTTTAAGGAACCGGATGATTACATAGCCCGCCATCACTGCTTCTGTATTAACACATTTCACGAATTTCCGAGTTTTCTAACAAGAAATTAAGTTTGTATACAAAAATAAGTACCTACAAGTATCTAAGCGAGGAATACCTCAGTCACAAAGCATATCGTGTGTAAACATAATATTCTTCCATTGCCTTATTAGCGAAAGTTTATTAATCGATTTCAATATCTCGAGAGAGGAATAAGTAGTTTTCTATATGATGTCTCGATAGTGGACTCGTGAAGGTGGATTTGTCGTCTCGATAGTATCGCTCGCCGTAATTCGGCCGCGACTGCCGTGCGTGTCTGTACACCGATTGCACTTGAAAAGAAAGGAGACACAATGAGAGACAGCATTTAAGAAAAGAAAATCTTGTAAGATGTAATGAAGTCGCACGTTTATGAATTAAGGGTCGCGTGAACTTGATCAGCCACTTCGGAGTTCACCCACAACAAGCAAAGAGAAAGAAAGATAGACAAGAATATATCGAATTTTAATAGTTTCGTAATTTTGAAAGTCAGTTTCAATTGAGTTGGTAAAGGTTTGGAGGATTGTGACTTTCGACTGCGATAGTATTAAAACTCGCTGTTCAGTCGAAGGTTCAGGAAATACCTGACCTTCCAGGACTTTTAATACCTACTAAAAAGCAAAAGCAAGAAAATGCGGTGTTGCACAGGTTGTTGTTTGTGACTATAAAGAAGAAATTTATTATTCGTAAAATTACTACAATATGTCAAAATGGTACAACAAGCATTGCTTAGTCCATGTACTAATCAAATAACCCGCCTCTGGTCGCTCCCGGAGCAAAAGTGCCCATAACACTTGGACCAGAAACGACCCGGAACGATGTCACCAGTCGCCTCGATTAACCTCTGTCCGATTTCTTTAATAAGGCTTTTAGTTTCTTTGCCGCAACTCCCCAGAGTCTCAATCGCTATTGGCACGAACTGGTACAGCGGTTCCAAGTCGGCGTACTTAAGCCTTTTCCTTTTGGCGTCTTCCGTGGCGGCCGAGTGAACGGTGCGACTAAGGTGGCTGGCGGCTACCGTGCTGAAATTAGTAGGTACTTACAGAGGTATATTTTAAGAGAAAGGAAAGTAAGGGATTCTGGTAAGGAGAATAACTACTTGAATTGAAGGCAATACTATTGCGTTCAGTGACTAAAAAGGATGTGAACTGTGTAATGTAAAATATGTCATGTATTTTAACGAACTATTACGAATTCCAGGTCTTTACAGGGTGACAAAGGAAAGATTCTATGAACCGCTTCGTTCTTGATCGGATATTCTGCACTATATGCTTGTGATATCTAAGTCCTGTGTTGTCCTGTGTGTTCCTACACAGGACAACACAGGACTTAGGAGAGGATGGGACTAATTGGATTCGGATTGAATTGGATTGGTCTCGGTCGAAGGGCTCAGTGTGCCACAAGGTTTCCATGACAAGACCGAGTCCTACCGCTAGATAGCAGCGGTACAACTCGTGAGCGATGCCTCGCAAGATAACAATTGCTTTGTTTCGCTGTAAAACTCGAAAATTAACATCATTTGCCAACGCCCGATCGTTGCGGTGATACCGACACTCGTAAATATCGGTGTAAAGGGTGAAAGACAGCGATACTGTGGTGTTTCTTACGTTTGTCGACTTGATTAGGGAAAGAGGGAGGATAGAGTGAATATATGATTAACAGAACCACGAACAAGGAGGTAATTTCCGCTCCGGCTTGTTTCTTGGAAAAAGGATGGCCATCGCGATTCAGCGAGGTAATACTTTGCCATCAGCGTCAAGGGCACCTTTTTGTCAGGAACGATATGCGGCAGGTTATTTGATGTGACATAATCTGACAAAATTTGTGAATGCAAATAATGATGTGTCATTTGTATGTATTTAAATGAATTTGACAATAGATAAAATAATTATTTTCTATTAAAATACATTTTTTATATAACTTAGGTAGCAGACACGGCCCATCTCATGTTATGATGTGTTACACCCGTGCTACCGACCCTAAAAGAACAGAGAGTTTCGGTGCCGTCAGTGCAGAAGAAACAATCAGGACAAGGCTTTAGTCTTCGCAAGCTCGCTGTTTCTTGTTACTTGGACCACAGCACTACAATAACGTGGTGTTTGGCTCTAATAGTCGTTGAGATGTCAGAATCCGATGTTATTCGTATAGGAAACTGTTGGCAAGTGGTAATGTCTCGCTCTTTAATCATTAAATTAAAATCAGTAACATTGGTAACACGGTAATAAAACATTTAGTATATACATATACATATATAATCACGTCTTTTTCCCCGGAGGGTTAGGCAGAGGTGAATTAACACCCACATTTCACCTATCTTAGAATTCCGTCCCACGTACTTCCGGGCACTATTGTTGACTCAAGCCATGCATCTGAGGTTGAATCTGGGCTGTATATATCTGTCTAATGTTAAACAGCCCTATCGCTTAGTCGCCTTGTATGACACCGCATGGGAAGAGATGGGATGGTCCAAATTCTACTATTTCGGGAACCCCGTGCCAAAACAATCCACGCGCGCCAGGTCCCCGTTTCTCTTGCAATCTGGGGTCAAGATATCTGCCGGTAACTATAATTATACGATCTGAACAGGTGAAGTCATGTTGAAGTGACCATAAGTTAAAATATAACCCTTTTTTTACTGTGCGCCAAATCCCTACAGATACCCCCACCACCAGAGTCGGTGGGCGAGGTTATGTCGGACTTGAACCGACTAAAACGCACGCCAACTGTGTGGGCCGGTGATGGTGATATTATCTGAGACATGTCCCTCGTACCCCAGCCGGCCCCATAGCGGCTCTAACGAGATGGCCCTCTTCGGGTGCAGGGACCACGGAGTCCTCATCCCGTCTCCGGGTATGGGTCCCCGTTGCTCGCAAATAAAATACAATCCTTCAATGTTACAATAATATCTTAAAGTAGTACAATTTCATCATCAAAATTATTTTGTTGTTCATTCAAGCATAAAACAACACCGTCTCTATTTCTCTTTGAACCCATATTACTTAACTAAACCACTAAAAAAAATTGTACCACAAAATTCCAACAATGTTTAGACATTTTTTTTTGATTTTTTGATGTCAATCGACTTTTGTAACATCAATTACTTCGAATAGTAATGCAATTATTTTGCAATATTCCGAACAAAGCGTATTGTTATCAACAATAGCCAAATATGACAGGCTTATAACAATTGGACCCCCCAACTCGCAACTTAGGTAAGCAGAAAAATTATAACTAGTCTATTAACTGATTTTAAACTCTATTTTGGTTGCAATAAGGATAACCGATAATGGTGGCGCCAAAAGGAAGGTTTTTTTAAAAAAATACGTAAATTTTACGCTGTTATGGAAATTATTAATGCTTCTGTAAGTATGGAGATATAATTATTTATAATTTACCAACCAATACAATTATATTAAATTACTTAGGTAGGTACCTAATTTTTTTATTGATTTAGGAAACTTTTAGAGCTTTCCACTGAGATTTCTGACATCGAGGTCTAAGAATAAAATTACAATAAGATAATGGAAAATAGAAGATATTTTTTATACCACTTAGGTGGCAGACAAGCTAACGAACTGAAGGAAAGTGGTTACCGTGGCCTATGGACGTGTGCAATACCGGGGGAGTGACACCCGTGGTACCGACCCTGTAAGAACAGAGAGTTTCTGTGCCGTCTGTGCAGAATAAACAATCAGAACAAACCTTTAGTCTTACTACTCACAGAACAAAAATTCTCCAGTGAGCTTTGGCTACCCTACTCACTGCCGGGAACAACACGAGGCTATTATAGCTGTGGTATTCTATAGGGTGGAGGTATTTCCCCAGTCGGAGTGCTCAATCTGGAGGAGAATGCCGTCGTGTCCTACCTCCTGGTATTCTACGTATTATCTACTTTTTTCGTGAAATTTTTAAGAGCGGAAGCTATAGTTAAAATAGATTTTGTTAAGTTGCTTTCGTCGTTGAAATAATGAAAGAAAAAGAAAGAATGAGATAAATAGAAATACACCCTAGCAATTATTCTGTATTCAGCTGCATCACACCTCCTCTAAAGTTTAGGCGTTTATTACTGTTCAAATTTCTTATAGTTGATACGAATAGGTATAACTTAACTTACTTTACGTGCAGTTGATATATTGTTTTCTCATGAAATTTTAAAGAAGTTAGTACGCTAACTTTTCAAATAGGTATATTTAGATAGGAAGTGGAAGAAAGATGATGGTTGTGCCGGAGTATTTCGAATGCTCAGTTGATCAGAAAATACCAATCTATTGTTCCAATCTTCATAAACTTACCAATTATCAATTACTTAATTAAAATTTTAGTTATAGATTATAATACTTACCAAAAATTCATCTTAATATTGTTTCCTCCCGAGGCTTACACAACGGAGTTCAGGTCACTCCAGGTCCACTTACTTTTTACTTCTCTTCCTTTTGATTTGGTTTATACGGTTTCCATCGAACGCCATTGTCCTGTCAACTCAGAAGCCAGCTACAGAACTGCTGCTTTTCAAACCATGCAACGAACAGCGCTGCGATAGTTTTGATAGAAATTGTCATATGTCAGACTGGGTGACGTCACTGGACATCGGCTAATGACACCCTCTATCAAGGCTATCGCCTTTCATTTAAACAATGTACTTGAGAATTTCGGCCAGCTTACCGACGAATCATTTTTGCTGTCAGTCCGTAATGAAAGGTTATCGGTGGAGGTTTCGATGCGTAAATTGCCGTGGGCTGTTTACAAAGATATTTTCCGTCTCCCTAGGGGACAATGAAATGAAGCCGGCTTCGTATGGAGGTAGGTACAGTCAATCAATCAATCAATTAGCCAAATCGCAGTCCACTGCTGAACATAGGCCTCTCTCAGCAAGTACAGTTGGTGAGGATTACCACAAATATTCAGGATTAGAGATGAAATCCGATTTTCCACATAAAAAAGATTATAGGTTATTCTTTATACAACTTAGGTGGTAAACAAGTGGTTACCGTGACCTATGAACGTGTGCAACACCAAGGGAGTTAAACCCGTGCTACCGACCCTGTAAGAATAGAGAGTTTTAGTGCCATCAGTGCAGAAGAAACAATCAGGACAAGCCTTTAGTATTCCCACTGACAGCACAAAAACTCTCCAGTGAGCTCTGGCTACCCTACTCATCGCCGGGAACACAACACGAGGTTATTAGCTGTGGTATTCTGTAGGGTACTTCCCAGTCGGACTGCTCAATTGGGACGGGAATACTGTCGTGTTGATACAGGTGCATGTGCATGTAAATAGTTTTAATTAAAATCGTATTAAAATAATAATATATTTGGATCTATTCATTTATAAGTCTATAGTTTGGAACCCGGGGTTCTCATATAGCTGAATGTGTTGGTGGTGTCCAACAGATGATCAATTTAATCTGAATCAATATTTTTAACTAACTTTACACTAGCCAAATCTGCTTACCTACCTACGTTCACAAAACCTAACATCACAACCTGCAACTTTGAAACATCTTGCTCTGCGCCTTAGCCGGTGATTATTCATAAAATCAGTGCCAATTACGTAAGTGCGGCGTTTGCGTCTGCGCATCCCCGGTAATGATCCCTTGTTCCCACGCTCCGTCGAGACAGGAAAGGCAGACGTGTCATTGAGTTTACGTAATTGTAAATTCATCGATTGTGCAGAAGGAAAATGGATGTGTAATGATTTGTGTCAGTAAGTATTGATCGTGTATTGCAATTGAAGGTTTTTATAGGGTCGGCACCATGAGTGTGACGCACCTGGTGTTGCAGACGTCCATAGCTCACGGTAACAACTGCCCATCAGACGGGTCGTGTGCTTGACTCCCACCCAAGAGTTATAAAAAATGTATTATGTAGTCACCGGCAGTCGGCATTAGAAATACATTCCAATTTACCAATCAACTTGATTTTAAAACTTAAGAAAAATTGTTTTTCTTTTTTAATTTACGGCTTTTTCCTAACACAAATCTGTAACACACCATGTATTGCCAAACTAACAGGTGTTCTTCCATAAATCATATAATTACGTAAACATTAATTACTTTTAACGTTAATAAAACACAAAACGTACCACACTTGATTTAGCTTTGATAATAATGTTTCATGTCCAAGGGCTATAGTCGCTGACCATCTTGCAGAGAGATTAAGAGCCAGTAATTTATTCGCTCCACACACAAAATGCGAGTGTCTTTATGCCCAGCGGCATTTCATATCGCACTGCATACGGCCATACGGTCACATTCTTGCTTGACTACCCGCACGGACGGAAAAAAGTTCAAAAAGTGCCATTCGCCCTGCGGCAGCCGTCGCGAGCGGACGTCCCTTGTCGCTGTGTTGTGGGAACGTAATGTACTCATTTATTACACTGTAATGAAATATACAATGATTTATTAATGATATTCAACTGAGAACTAGTAACTACAGAGGTTTTTAATAAGGTTTTTTCATTTAGTATAGGTAAGGTTTTTTCATTTAGTATAGGTAAGGTTTATTGATTAAGGAGGTTTGTGTTCTGCACAGAAACTCTCTGTTCTTACAGGGTGACTCCCCTGATATCAGACACGTTCATAGGTCACGATAAACACTTTCCATCAGGTGGACCATGTGCTTGTCTGCCAGAAAAGCACACGGCCCACCTAATAGGAAGTGGTTACCGTGGCCTATGGACGTGTGCATCACCAGCGGCGTTACATTAGCGCTACCGACCCTTAAGCAAAATGCTAATTAGTTGGTTTAAATTTTGATGTTGAACACTGATGCCACACTTGTACCCATATAAACTAACATTCATCTATGGAATGGATGGAGTATATACCTAAGTATAAAATAATACACAGACACACATAGGTATATGTAGGTACCTATGTACAGTCAGCATCAGATCTTGCTGACTGTATATTTTGTTTATGAATGTGTAACTAAATCTTGTTATTGATGTATTACAACAGCAGCCTACCATGATCAGCCTACCATGATCAGGTGATTCTCGTTAACATAAAAAATACATCACAAAAATATGTTAGACTACCCTCACAAACACACATCGATCAAAACAGGTTTATTTTTTATAAAATGTAACATTGATTGTTGTTTGAAAAGTCCTTTTTGTACCAAAATTTCCTTTTTTTTCTTTTTCCTTTTTTTACCGCTGTAGCCTAGTGGTATGGGTAATGGACTGCTGAGACGAGGTCTCGGGTTCGATCCCAGGTTATACCATTGCACACACCAATGACTTTCGATGCTTTTCGAAGTTATGTGTGTATTTATCGCAGGTTTATAAGTGCACGGTTAATGGCAATAGGCTCGCCACCTATTACATTGGGACCTAAACATAAACTGTCGAAATGTGGGTACTAGCACCTCTCCCTACCCCTTCGGGGATATAGGCGTGAGTTTATGTTATGTTATGTTTTTTTTTTACTTTTTATTTTATTAAACCATATAATTGATTCCACAGTGTTAAACCTGTAAAGTGAAATGAAATGTCTCCTGAGATACAAGGTTGTCTGGAAGAAATCGCTTTCAGCGCTAAGGCCGCCCATTGTACATTAACTGTATAGGTATGCATGCTACTTACTTATCTCAGCTGTAAATGTATTGGTGTACCTACCTACAGTAAAGTATTATCTATATATCTACACAGGTTGAGGACCTAATTCGGAAGACAGAGACTGTATGTACCTATGTAACATAATGATACAATTTTTATTTTATAAGCTTCTAGACATATTCAGTAACATGCAAGTTTAAAAGGTATTACGTAGGTATATCAATGTTATTGATCAAACATTCGCATCGGTGTGAGTGTCATCCTGTTGTAAATGTTATGCGCCCATCGATAAAGCGTAACAATGGTGATCCTCAGGCTAAGAGCATTGTTGGGAATACGAAATTCCTATATAACACCACTTTTCGCAATATATTATTGTTTATTGAAAGGATTTGGATTGCAATAGTCTGAATAGCAATGAATTCTCTTATAGCTGTACTCACTAAACCAGCTGTCTAGGACAAAAATTTGCTCGCGGTTCCTGGATGAGGTGCAAATGAATTTAGACACCTATCTGCCTCTGTAGACAAGTGGCAATACGTTCATAGAATAGAATTTATTAGTCAAAGTATGGGATTGACTTACGTTGACAAATGTCATAAACGTTAAAATACGTATCGATTCCATTCATTCTTTATTAAATTCTACCATACGACGACTGGCGACTTCAAACTTGTCTATAGGCACAGGTGCTCGAGGCGGAAGCGGCAGCGTGGCGGGAGCGGCAGCGGCAGCGGGAGCCAAAGATGATTCCAAGTCAAGCTATCCGCGTACTGAGGCAACTCGAGTGTCGGAGGTCGATGAATGATCTGCCGGCTGTCACCCTGACAGAAGCAGGCTGCGTTGGCGGTGGCGTGTTTTGCGGGCCCCTCTTTATCGGGTTTCCGAGGAGGGTTAGATCGAGAGAGATGACCCTGGGTCGGCCGAGGTGCGAGGAATATGCCTCTCAACCTCACCTTCGGCAATCAAAAACGACCAACAGCCGTCATGCGTTCTAGTCGACTCCGTTGGGGGCTATCCGTGGGGATATTTCGCACGTAAAAATAGACACAGCGGCAACGAAAACACGAGCAATAGCTGGTCCGGTAGTGGTCTTTTGCAGTAGCTTTATGTTTTATGCACTCAGTCTTGTAGCTATAAATCTATAGAAGTTAATGTGAACATATAAATATAATATTAAGTTAAAAGAAAAACGTGTAAAAATAAAAATTCGGAAAAAAGGATATTGGACGATTACACATTTAGGACAATTTTAACTTCGGACAGTATCACCGAGATTGTTATTTCAGTAATATTTTAGGCTCATTTGTATTTTGTTTTTCGTTAGTCTCTATCACAGAAGTTTAGGAGACTAAGTGATGACCGAGTAAGTCAAGTAGCCAGTAAATTGGCCACCCTAGACTCCAGCGCATTCAGCCTATTGCTATTAGCAAACCTAACTAGTAAGAACTCATCAACAATAGATTGGACATTGTTATGTATGATATCTATCTATCCATATAATATACCATTTATTTAGCTAATAAGGAGAGGGTCGACCACGAGTAGGTATACTACACGAATGAGAAAATGCTTTACAAGAATTTTGATCACGTAAAAAAAGTTCATCTCTATCAACAGTGATGCACATCAGACATTTTTTTTCGTAACTTTTTATGTAGCAAAAACTATGGATAGTTCAACTTAATGTGTATTATAATGACCGGTTAGGTGGGCTAGTGGCATTAGTTGGCTATAAAGTAGCTCCATATGCCACGGCGATTGCCTGGTCCATAATATCATGCCAATTGTTTCATGGGGTAACCATGATTGCAGAAATTTTGGGCTATGTTCAGTTTATTTATGCTCTGTGTTTGTAGCTTACCATCAGGCGAGGTGAAGTCAAGTTGGCGTGTCCTATATCTATATAATAAAACGATTATATTTCTGAATAATTGATTTATTTGTGGAATGGTGTCTAATAAATTATTAAATGCTTTACCTATATAAGTATATTACAATTTAACTTATTGACTAATGAGTAAATAAATTTCACATACATATAATCACACCTTTATCCCCGGAGGGTTAGTCAGAGGTGAAATAACACTCACATTTCACCAATCATTGTATTCGGTCCCACGTAATAGGGGGTGAGCATATTTTTAAATGTACTGTAGATCCGAAAGTTACTTAATTCATAAACATATTTAAACTTCAAATGGATTAAATCACCAAAGGATATGGCAAATCCATCGTAACTTGGCACATAGTTAACATTTACAGTTATATTATTTGACAGAAATGTCATTATTAAATTATTTTAATCAGGTGGCAAACTTTTGCAGCTTTTCTACTTGGACAACTCAATATAATGTCTACTTTAAATAAAATTCACTATCATTAAATTTATTTTTAGTTCTTTAAACAGAGCCTCGTGTTCAACTTTAATACTTCAGCTTAAGTTATGCATTTTAAATTTTATGGCATTTGAGACAATAATAATAAATCAGTTGAAATCTATTATTCGTATTATGCCTATCTATGTAGATAATAATCTATTAGAATTGATTGTTTGCTGAGGTGAGAGACAATTTATTAATAGTGATAAAGCAATTATATGTTTAAATAGGTTTCCTCGATACAGGCTTGCCTAGTGAGGAAACTACAGATAGATCTAGGTTAAGTTGGTTTTCTGCAGAATGTTTCTCATTAGATTATACCATGTTTATTACACAAAACTTGGTCAGTTACCCAAAATGACTATACTTGTTGTGTTATGAAATTGTGTACATAGGTACACAACAATTAACATTTTGCATCAATAAATATTTTTAAATTTTTTTTTCCTTATAAAGCCTACGATACAAATATAATAATAATATCATTTTATTGTTGGCAACAGGGCCCAATTTGTTAGTAACTATATCTGTCTTACATCTATGGTTAGCATACAAAATGTCAACAGTATAAAATCAAATCAGGAATTTATTATCAATTGATATTATATTATTGCATTAGATTTGATGTCTGTTAAAAATTTTAATTCACAAAACTAAAAATATTTCAACTATTAATAAATTACGTATCACAAGTTAATACCAAATGCAATATCAATAATATGAAACTTAGTAAGATTAGATGGATGAATATAAATAGGTATAGCACAGATTTTTTATTCCAAGAATAGATTCCTTTGATTCACGGGAACGAGCTTCTGTTGCTAGTCTACAGTATCCGTTAAATTACAAAATCCTGCAGTCCCTACCCGCTTGACTCTAACGACGCAGTGTTCTTAATCGGCCCACAATAATTGCTGCCACTTCGCCCATCGTAAATCAAACGTCTAATTAGGTATATGGGGCTCCTCTGACGTTTAAACATTTCGTAATGATACCGGTGTCTTTGGATCCACCGATTTGATACACAGTTTTTTCGGCATTTGATTTGATAGTTACGTTCTGTATTTAATTTGGACAGATTGGAATTGTACGAAACAGTATTAGCGTCACAATCATGATTTTCTGACAATTATTTTCGTAATCATTGGTGGTATCATCATCACAAAAGTAATTCCAGTTACCGGTAGTATACTAAGAACTCGGGTCGGGGTCTGTTCTCCTTCTACGACCTCCGTCATCCATGAGAACGGGCCTGTGAGTGACAGGTGAAGTCGCCAGTCACTCTAGCAAAAGCAACCGAGGTGAGGCGCATTGCGCGTCTCCATTTAAGCAAGACGAGGACATACATACATATTATCACGTCTTTATCCCCGAAGGGTTATGCAGTGATGAATTTAATACCCACATGTCACCAATTATTATTTTCGGCCCCATGTAATAGGGGGTGAGCATATAGTGTAACGGGAACTACCGGGGTAATCCCACGATACTTATAGCTGTGATCGTCTATTTACCTAATCTTTAAACCCCGACCCAATATCTATCATTCATTACTTTAATAATCCTGACACTACAGTTTAAATCGTTATTCTAACTGTTCGGAATAGTATGATGATAAGACTGTGGATTTATATTCTATTCAAATGAGATATATTTTAGATTCAATATAGGTCTTTGATAGTTTGAACTTTGTGGCATCTTTTTCAGCTGTATATTTTATATAGGCCTTAATGTCGAAGATATCATATATGATTTGTGATAAGTGATCCGGATCAATTAAATATCTCAAGCCCCGAAGAGCGAGAATATGAATCTCAAGCCCCGAAGAGCGAGATTACATATGATCAATTCCGAAGAACTGATAGCGTTGATCAAAAGATCAAGGCTCTCCCTCCACTTCGTCACAGTTAATTTAATTCAGTTTGTAAAACCTCCACTAAACTCCACTGTATACTGTAATCCTTCAGTTTCGGCTTCTGGTTCCAGTATAAAATGTAGTAGCCCTTTAACGCCTCACGAATCTCATGAACGATGCCAAAACAATTAGAATAATGATTGAATGTGATATAATATTATTTCAACAATGGAAAAAGATATTATGCCTTCACGGCTGTAATGGCTGTCATTACTAACAAATACATAATTAATTTAATAAGTTTTGGCAGGTTTATGGACCGCTACACTTTACAAACTGCTCTGATTGGTAATAAAATGGTATCTTCAATCAGAGTTGCTCTAATACTGTATCAAAATGATCCAGGAGCCACAGAATTGAATCCTAACAGTTGGTGATAAATGTATGACTTTACTATTTAGGCCTCAGTATGGTATAAATGATGAGATCTAGTATAATATATGAATTACTAATGTAATTCTAATAGGACATAAATAGTTCACTTTAGCACGTATGCTGTTAAATATGATCTCACTAAATGAAGCCTTTCGCATTAATAATTCAATTGCAAATTCTTTCCAGCTACATTCAAATGTGGAAATAACAAACCCCAACTCAATCTCTATACAAGTTGTGTATTATACCTAACCAAGATATAATTTACGAAAACCATGTGTAATGTTCCCAACAGTTATTATATCAACACAAAGATAACGTAACAGATTCACTTCAAACTTAAGGTACAGTGCACACCTATAATTCTTATAGAATTCCTACAATCTATGTCTGTAGCAACAGAAAAACTAACTAGACCTAGCTAGGAGCCCTAGTGTATACCTTAGGTCTATTAAGACTTACCAACTTAATAGGTGAGTTAGAAGTTATGTGTATGTGTGTGTTGTGAATTGTGTAAATCAACATTGTGAACTAGCTAAGGTAATGGGAAGTGATTTCGTTTAGACTCTCCTACAACGAAACCACGGAAACCTAGGTGACCAGGATAAGGTATTGAGACGTTTTCGAAGGCCAGTCTCAGCCCCGAAATTTAAAGCAATCTTTACCTACAAGAACTTATCAACACTACGTCTCAAGGATGTTTGGTAGTTGTGTGTATTGGAACAGGTATATAAATAATTAGGAACCTTCTGAAATAATTCAGAAAGCGCGTTGTTCCGACACAGTTTCCGCACACCGAACTTTTGCCACTTTCTCACAAATTACACTGGCGTAATACGGCTAGAATAATTTAATGAAACCGTTGCATGGTCTGTGCGCTTCTACTAATCGAACCAAACTCTGTGTTCCCCGCAAACCAGCCGATTTCCTTTTATACCAGTGCGATCTCCGCGCGGGAGCGGGGACGCTTGCGTCCTTTTTTATCATAGGATTTTTTTACAATGTCAACAAAGGAATTCAGTGCAAGTTAATTTTAAGCTCATGTTTACATTCAGATATAACATGCCTTCATGCAATATAATCAATTATGATTATATTCTACAGAATATCAATCATGCAATACAATAGTCTATAAAATACAGTAAACCAAATATACAGTAACTAAATAGTAATCCAATAATAAACCAATAGTAAACTATTAATATACCAATAGTAAACCAGCTGGTCATGCACGTATGTATCAACATACTGTATTTGCGCTTTCGTCGTGAAGATGAGCTCTTATTTATTTTTTTATAGAATTCTATTGTGATGTAATTTTGTAATGCTTTGTGCCAATTATTAGATTAATCCGAAGATTAATCATTCCATGGAGTCAAACTCGCATGAACCTACAAATGTGTGTGGCGTAACACGACGCCTTAATTATAATCAAAATCCACCATCTTTATCATGATACTATTCCATATCAAATTTGATTACATTCTCAATATATTGTTATAATATGTAATATTGCACTCGTTCACGTAAATAATATTAGCATCATAACAGTCTTTTGCATACATGTGTTTAAAAATAGAATATCCCACGAATTCGATTTAGCCATCGTTCCCATAGCGATCAAGTGGACGCTCTAACAAAAAAATATAGTTTATGACCGGCCGACCTCTCTTTAGAATAATACGTATTTTAGTTAAGAGAAAGAAAAAATATGCCATGGTTTCGTGTCGCTTCAAATATGAGTTTTAAAATGATAAAATAATCTATATTCTAAATATACGATTATGTTCCATTTCAGTCGCCTCCTCAGACTTTGAAAAAAGCTGTTTCGCTTAGAAGCAGTCTTCTTTCGAAGATCTGTCTATAGGGTAAAACTCTAAATATTAAACTTATCTTCATTGACCCCTTTTTTATATAACACCTTGCTAAATTGATAGTGTTATAATTACCCTTTATTTTATTGTATTTGGGTTCCATGAGAGTATAATAATTATTTGTAACCTTAGAAGTTTGTAACCTAGTTAGCCTTAAACATTCACAACATCCCCATGACTTGACGATTGAAACCATATGCTGTTCTATTGTTCGATTGTCATTGCCGGTCTCGGTATTTTAAAATAGTTCAACTTGAATGTGTCTACAACTAAATTATTACGTCTGTTTACATTAACCCTGTGTCTAAGTCCTGTCTAATATCAAATATCTATTTGAACGCTCTACATAATCTGGATAACTCTCAGTTAATGTATTAATGAATATTTTAAGTCGTTTAGTACATGTCATCTCATTTTGTCCAGCTAGTCTTATTGGATTTTCTGTCTCATTAGATAATAATTATACTTAAACATTGAAATTCCTATTAACAATTCCACTTTAACTATTTGATTTTATCCAATTTTAATTCTTACTTTGTTAACTATTTAACTTCAAGATAACTGTATAAAATACATTTGTGACGTCAGAACAACCCGGTCTACTTAGTTTTTGGACTGATATTTTTAGTAGATTGTGCAGTTCTATTTTCGCTACTTGTACTCTGAGTTTCGGTCGCAGGTTTGAATTCAATAGGTTTCACGCCTCCTCGCATATTATAATAAGTTCTACCACGTGTTTCACCTCGACCACGCTTATTATAACCCCTATAAGACTGACCTTGGTTATGATAATCTCTATTGTTACTAGTTGGATTATGCCTAATGGTATTTACACGTACTGAACTATATTTTGTATTTACATGAGTACCCCGCGGTCTTTCGTGTATTTTAGCAGTTGTACTCTGCGATTGAAAGCTACCGGATTTTTCTTTGTTTATGTTACGTTCTAAATGTCGTAAAAACTCTACCGCCTCCTTGACTGTCATCTGCTGTTGTCGGCTAAAGTACGCCACCTGCATATAGTCTGGCAATTGTCTAAATATAGTATTAACTTTTTCCGCATCCGTAAATGGTAAAGATAATGCATAAACCTTTTCTAACTGTTCACAAAAATATTTCTCCATGCTACCAGCCTGTCTATTATATTGAGAAGTTATGAACCTATTTTTCACTACTTCTTGTTCGGATGAACTCCAAAATACATTTTTGAAATCTATTTCAAAATCACTGAAAGTTTTCCAATAATCTCTATAAATATTCATACGAGATTTAGCTTCCCCAGTTAAAGACTCTATTGCAAATAAAAGTGCCCTTTCATCAGTAAAATTCTGTCCTACTAAATAGTTTTTTAAATCCCTTAGAAAAGTCATTGGATTATACGTCTTATTGTCATCGAACGTAGGTAACTTCTGTTTCACTTGAACTACAACCGTTTGACGCGCCATCTCACTAACAGTGCTAATTTCTGTACCACTAGCAATTGGTGTTACCGTTGAATCTGAACTCCTACCGCTATCGCGATCGTTTTCTAATCTCGTCAACCTATTCAAAATCTCCGAAAGTAACTGATTTGTTTGATTCGCGCTATCTGTGTCTTGATTCTTGCTACCTGACTTACGCATACGGCGTTTGTTATTCTTTAAAGACATCTTAAGTTTTAAATAACAAACTAATAAATCTAAACTAACAACCTTCTACTTAAATGTTACTTATTACTGTGTGTCAATGTGTCAAAATATGTAAGTGTTAAAAAACTTATGCTTATCGTAATCTATTTGTCAAGTATTCACAAAATCTTTATCATCTAAATGTCTACTCAACCAATTGGTTATTTTAAACCCGATAATAACAACCTATTTCTCAAATGCTATAATGAACGACTATTTGAGTGTGTTGGGTTACTTTGTTATTATTTTTAATGTTTACGTAATATGAAGTGTCACACTGAAGTTTTTGAATATGAGATTTCTGTGTTTATGTTATCTAGCATTCGAAGTATTGACCCTTCTTTTTTGTTTAACTTAGAAAGATTTTGAAACGCGCAACAATTTTTTTCTGTTAACAGCTATCGTCTAACTCAACACGTGTACCTATCTCGTAACTTGCGTAAGCGAAAAAAAATTAACTTTTAGGACTGCAGTTTGTATGCAACTATAATGGATGACCCTTTTTAAACAATAGATCCCAAGTTTTATGACCTGACTTTAACAAAATTAGTGAATGAACAAATATTTTTATAACAGTGGTGACAGCTTTAAAATAATGAATGAACTTATTGTTTACTAACAGTTTAGGATTTCAAAGATTTGTCTATTTGATCTACGTTGTGTATATTTTAGGTAAAATGTAATGAATTGAAATTTTAATGACTGAATTATAACTGAATATGTATAAGGTACTGAGAGTAATATCGCCTGATTCTTTCCGGTGTATTAAGAATTTTTAATACATTAAACGGAATTCTGGTCACGCGGCGCCAAATCTGTAACGGGAACTACCGGGGTAATCCCACGATACTTATAGCTGTGATCGTCTATTTACCTAATCTTTAAACCCCGACCCAATATCTATCATTCATTACTTTAATAATCCTGACACTACAGTTTAAATCGTTATTCTAACTTAGATTTTAACTGTTCGGAATAGTATGATGATAAGACTGTGGATTTATATTCTATTCAAATGAGATATATTTTAGATTCAATATAGGTCTTTGATAGTTTGAACTTTGTGGCATCTTTTTCAGCTGTATATTTTATATAGGCCTTAATGTCGAAGATATCATATATGATTTGTGATAAGTGATCCGGATCAATTAAATATCTCAAGCCCCGAAGAGCGAGAATATGAATCTCAAGCCCCGAAGAGCGAGATTACATATGATCAATTCCGAAGAACTGATAGCGTTGATCAAAAGATCAAGGCTCTCCCTCCACTTCGTCACAGTTAATTTAATTCAGTTTGTAAAACCTCCACTAAACTCCACTGTATACTGTAATCCTTCAGTTTCGGCTTCTGGTTCCAGTATAAAATGTAGTAGCCCTTTAACGCCTCACGAATCTCATGAACGATGCCAAAACAATTAGAATAATGATTGAATGTGATATAATATTATTTCAACAATGGAAAAAGATATTATGCCTTCACGGCTGTAATGGCTGTCATTACTAACAAATACATAATTAATTTAATAAGTTTTGGCAGGTTTATGGACCGCTACACTTTACAAACTGCTCTGATTGGTAATAAAATGGTATCTTCAATCAGAGTTGCTCTAATACTGTATCAAAATGATCCAGGAGCCACAGAATTGAATCCTAACAGTTGGTGATAAATGTATGACTTTACTATTTAGGCCTCAGTATGGTATAAATGATGAGATCTAGTATAATATATGAATTACTAATGTAATTCTAATAGGACATAAATAGTTCACTTTAGCACGTATGCTGTTAAATATGATCTCACTAAATGAAGCCTTTCGCATTAATAATTCAATTGCAAATTCTTTCCAGCTACATTCAAATGTGGAAATAACAAACCCCAACTCAATCTCTATACAAGTTGTGTATTATACCTAACCAAGATATAATTTACGAAAACCATGTGTAATGTTCCCAACAGTTATTATATCAACACAAAGATAACGTAACAGATTCACTTCAAACTTAAGGTACAGTGCACACCTATAATTCTTATAGAATTCCTACAATCTATGTCTGTAGCAACAGAAAAACTAACTAGACCTAGCTAGGAGCCCTAGTGTATACCTTAGGTCTATTAAGACTTACCAACTTAATAGGTGAGTTAGAAGTTATGTGTATGTGTGTGTTGTGAATTGTGTAAATCAACATTGTGAACTAGCTAAGGTAATGGGAAGTGATTTCGTTTAGACTCTCCTACAACGAAACCACGGAAACCTAGGTGACCAGGATAAGGTATTGAGACGTTTTCGAAGGCCAGTCTCAGCCCCGAAATTTAAAGCAATCTTTACCTACAAGAACTTATCAACACTACGTCTCAAGGATGTTTGGTAGTTGTGTGTATTGGAACAGGTATATAAATAATTAGGAACCTTCTGAAATAATTCAGAAAGCGCGTTGTTCCGACACAGTTTCCGCACACCGAACTTTTGCCACTTTCTCACAAATTACACTGGCGTAATACGGCTAGAATAATTTAATGAAACCGTTGCATGGTCTGTGCGCTTCTACTAATCGAACCAAACTCTGTGTTCCCCGCAAACCAGCCGATTTCCTTTTATACCAGTGCGATCTCCGCGCGGGAGCGGGGACGCTTGCGTCCTTTTTTATCATAGGATTTTTTTACAATGTCAACAAAGGAATTCAGTGCAAGTTAATTTTAAGCTCATGTTTACATTCAGATATAACATGCCTTCATGCAATATAATCAATTATGATTATATTCTACAGAATATCAATCATGCAATACAATAGTCTATAAAATACAGTAAACCAAATATACAGTAACTAAATAGTAATCCAATAATAAACCAATAGTAAACTATTAATATACCAATAGTAAACCAGCTGGTCATGCACGTATGTATCAACATACTGTATTTGCGCTTTCGTCGTGAAGATGAGCTCTTATTTATTTTTTTATAGAATTCTATTGTGATGTAATTTTGTAATGCTTTGTGCCAATTATTAGATTAATCCGAAGATTAATCATTCCATGGAGTCAAACTCGCATGAACCTACAAATGTGTGTGGCGTAACACGACGCCTTAATTATAATCAAAATCCACCATCTTTATCATGATACTATTCCATATCAAATTTGATTACATTCTCAATATATTGTTATAATATGTAATATTGCACTCGTTCACGTAAATAATATTAGCATCATAACAGTCTTTTGCATACATGTGTTTAAAAATAGAATATCCCACGAATTCGATTTAGCCATCGTTCCCATAGCGATCAAGTGGACGCTCTAACAAAAAAATATAGTTTATGACCGGCCGACCTCTCTTTAGAATAATACGTATTTTAGTTAAGAGAAAGAAAAAATATGCCATGGTTTCGTGTCGCTTCAAATATGAGTTTTAAAATGATAAAATAATCTATATTCTAAATATACGATTATGTTCCATTTCAATAGCACTATTGTTGACTCAAGAATTGTATTTGTGCCTGAGTCTGAGCTTTATATATCTGTCAGATGTTAAACAGCCCTTATCCTTTAGTTGCCTTATATGATAACTTCCTGGATATGCCAGTGGCAATTTCACTTCCAGCGCCAAATCGTGTGCGGTATTAGTCGGTACGAGTCCTACATACCCATCCCCATTTTGGTTATCTTTAGAGATTTCCGTAGTTAAAAAGGGTCCGTTCTCCAAACATTTTTCTCGACTCGAGCTCGAGGTATCCTTACCAGCTTTTCTACTGCCACCTAAAACAGCATTCGGCATCCCCTTGGCACGTATGTCATCAGTTACTACGTCAAGCACTTCTTGAGTATCCCCCTTCTACCGGAAGACAAAGTGAAGGGTCGGTAGCTTAGGATACTTTCCATTTACCGGGTTGCGGTCAATTAAGGAAGCTGAGGCGACCGGTGACACTAGTTCCGGGTCCTTCCTGGTCCTGGTGGCTGACCATCGCCATCCAACGTGGCAACGCAGCAAGTGTTATGGGCACTTTTGCACCGGGAGCGATCAGGGGCGGGTTATTTGATTAGTACATGGTCTAAGCATGGCAGTCTGCCACCTAAGTGAAATAAAAAAATCAATTTTGACATTTTGTATTAATTAAGGGACTAAATATAAAAAGAAATACCTAAGTATGTATCAGGATCATTCAAATATTGGAACTTGGTTAGAAGCTGATAACATGTAAGTAAATATACCAGGAAAACTATGCAGTCCTTGATATTTTGCTTCCCAAGCTTCATATTGTATTGTCTGAATGTACCTGTGATAAAAAATGCTTTTGACTATAGCTATTAGTCCTATCAATCATTGTCGACATGTCGAAAATTAACGTGCCTGTGCAAGTAGGTACATAGGCACATAAAAATATTATTTAATTAGATACTAATGTGGGTGCTAGCACCTCTGCCTACCCCTTCGGGGATATAGGGGTCAGTTTATGTTATGTTATGTTATATTAATGACAATAAACATGTGTTAGTATTATTGGTTAGTTTAACTATCTGATCGTGCCTGTTCAGAGGCGTCTTAATTTAGCGTGGAAATGGGGCAAATGTGATCAGCGATTAGGGGTGGGTTATTCGATTAGTACCGACTGTTACATGATTTAAGTAATGAACTAACTAAACTATATGTTTTACACACATATACAACAAACACAAGTGCGCACATACGCACATAGCTTCACAACCATTACAGATAAACTTAAGAGCACATACATCATTACAAACACTTTAATACTCGCTATAATACAAATAAATTAAGTATTTACCATACATTATGACCGAACACTGCTATTTTATTTTTATTTTATTTTATTTTATTTCATTTGGGGAGCTTACAGCTACATTCACATATACACAACATTTAGGTTAGTACACGCCAATTACAAGCTTCCACAATTATATCAACCAGTTATATAAAACAAAATTGTTAACAGCCGAGAGCAATAAGACAGGAATAAGATTGAGTCAATAGAAATATCAACATCTATAAACTTTCAACAAAACACTTCGTTAGACAAGATCTGGCAGATCTGGAAGAGATACTGTCAACATTCAATTGGTTAAATTCACTAATACTTAATTCTAGGCAGAAAGCTATTCACTATCTATGTGACAGGTTCATTCTAGTAAGTAAATATGTTTAAATACACTGTGTTTAATTTAAATTGTATCACTATTTAGCAATTATGTAAAAGTTTAATTTTGTTTGTGTAACAAATTATCTTACCTAAATACAATCACGCCTTTATCCCCGGAGGGTTAGGCAGAAGTGAATTGACACCCACATTTCACCAATTATTAAATTCGGTCCTACGTAAGGGGGTGAGCCTATGCACAAATTTGTCTCAAGTTTCGACCGGGTAGGTACCACCGTGCACTATTGCGAAAAACCCTCCATAGCAATTCAATCTCGGTTGGATTGTGTTCAGGGGTCAGCAAGTGCATAGCCGGGCAGAGGTGGTGGTTGTCGCAGCACTAGTGGGACCAGTGGGTCTTGGCGTAGTCTAGTGGGGATGGCGCGGGGCGATGCGCCGAACAGGGAGACCTGTAGAAACGGTGGTGCCGCTGGCCGCCCGCGGTATAGTACAGGGGCCCAACTGGGGTTAACCACCTTGGGAGGCTGCCTCACCAGGCCGCGCATAATCCCGATATGGTTCGTCGTGCCGGTTGGTGACCGGAATTGGGAGCCCGGCGACCATACTCGGGGGGGTACGGGGGCCCTTCCGTTCGGCGCGTCGGCTCTCGCCATGCCTCACATTCATAGATAAAACCAATATCCCGCGCTTTGTCACACGGTGCTGCGGCGGCAATCACCTCTTTTTTCACGCCTTCTCCCACCCAAACTCATGGCAGCGCAATTGAAGGAAATAGGCAACACAGCGGCTCGACACACTCCCAAAAGCTTGCTATTTGAGGTGGAGTCCACTAACATCTGTGGGCTCCATGCAAACCTCATCGCCGTCCACCAACACCTAGAGACGGCGAAACCTGCCATGTTTTTTCTAACGGAGACGCAAATACACCGCCCTGACGACACGACCTACTTGCTCTACCCTGGCTATGTTCTTGAGGAAAGTTTTCGTGCAAAAGCCGGGGTGTGCGTGTTTGTTAGGGCGGATGTTTGCTGTCGCCGTTTGCGCTGCCTAGAGGACCCATCCTTCTCCATCCTTTGGGTACACGTAGACCATGGCCCTACGAGTCAGATCTATGTGTGCCTCTACCGTTCCCATACAGGAGATGCTGAGACAACTCGACTCTTTGAATATCTGAGTCAGGCGGCAGATGATGCGCAGGAGCGATTTCCGAATGCCGAAATGGTGTTTTTGGGGGATTTTAACGCCCACCACGAGATTTGGTTGGGCTCCTCCAAAACAGACCATGCGGGAAGAGCCGCCCACGCGTTTGCTCTGGCGCATGGCCTGACCCAATTGGTGCACGAGGTCACTAGGATACCAAGAAGGTCGGGCCTAGCACCTTCTCTGCTAGACCTTCTGCTGACGAGTGATCCGGACCGGTACAGTGTATCGGTGCGAGCCGCTTTAGGCAACTCCGACCACTGTCTGGTCTGTTCCACGGTGCCCATTATAGCGCCCCCACGACCCGTGCAGGGGAAGCGGCGTCTCTGGCACTACTCGTCAGCGGACTGGGATGGACTTCGTGACTATTTTGCGTCCATCCCGTGGGTTGAGCGCTGCTTTGAAGGTAAGAACCCATCGGATTGTGCTACTGCTGTCGCCGGTGAGATCGGTCTGGGTATGGAATACTATATCTCATACACCGATGTCACCGGTGACCGCGGGGTGCGCCCTTGGTTCGGGCGCGAGTGTGCGGAAGCTGTTGAACAAAAACAGTCTGCGTACCGCGCTTGGGTAAGGGCGCGCGCCACGCGCCATCCCAATCTGGGCCACTTCAAGGCGGCGTACAACAGAGCCACAAAGGTCTGCAGAAGGGCCTACGTCAGAGCGGATGCCCTGCGCATAGCGCGGCTTGGTCAAGAGCTAGTGATGCATCCCACGGGAAGCCGTGGCTACTGGCGACTGGCTAAAGCCGTGCAAGCCAACTTCTGTCAGCCTTCGCTGCCTCCGCTGCGTAACCCTGATGGATCCCTGGCCCATGAGCCGCAAGAGAAGGCAAATCTGCTGGCTAATCTCTTTGCGGCCAACTCCCGAATCGATGATTGTGGTACGCAGCCACCAACACTACCCGACAGTGACCACGCGATGCTTGATATCCATATCAGGCAACGCGATGTCCGTGCAGTGCTGCAATCACTCGATGTCCGGAAAGCCAGTGGTCCGGATGGTATTCCAGCGGTAGTCTTGAAAAAATGTGCAGCGGAGTTGTCTCCAATGCTTACGCGCCTGTACCGGCTATCCTACAGTTCGGGTACAGTGCCCTTGCCTTGGAAAGAGGCGAATGTTCAGCCGATTCCCAAGAAGGGGGATCGCTCGGAGCCAGCCAACTATCGACCCATAGCCGTCACCTCAGTGCTGTGCAAAGTGTTCGAGCACATAATCAACAAACAGCTCATGCGGCACCTAGAGGATCACTCCTTAATTAATGACCGGCAATATGGCTTCAGACCGAAACGGTCAACGGGTGATCTTCTAGCATACGTTACCCATCTTTGGGGTGAGGCTATGGACAAGCACGGCGAGTCACTGGCAATTAGTCTTGACATCGCCAAAGCTTTCGATAGAGTCTGGCACAAATCGCTTCTTTCCAAGCTACCTGCCTTTGGTCTGCCTTCTAGGCTGTGCAACTGGGTTGCTAGCTTCCTGCAGGGGCGCCGTATTCGCGTCCTTTGTGACGGACGAGCTTCGGAGTTTCTGCAGGTTAATGCTGGCGTGCCCCAGGGGTCCGTCTTATCACCCACTCTCTTTCTTCTGCATATCAACGACATGCTGTCTACCGGCAATGTTCATTGTTATGCAGACGATAGCACTTTGCATGGGAGTTATCATGGACATCCTGCGGCCAAGCAGTCGGATATCGCGGAGAAAAGGCAGCTTCTTGTCACTGAGCTTGACGGGATCCTGAATCACATTTCTCAATGGGGCTCTGAGAACCTGGTTGAGTTCAATGCCAAGAAGACGCAGGCATGTGCGTTTACAGCAAAAGTATCTTCTTTCCTTCCCCTCCCCACTCTTCAGAGCACGCCACTGCCACTGCAGGACAATCTCAATATCCTAGGTATGGATGTTCGCTGCAACCTGAATAACAAAAACTACATCGAAAGTATCATCAAAACAGCCTCACGAAAACTCGGAGTCCTGAACAGAGTGAGACGATTTTTCACGCCGGAGCAGCGGTGTCTTCTATACAAGACACAAATTCGCTCCTGTGTGGAGTACTGCTCGCATCTCTGGGATGGTTCAGCAAAGTACTTACTAGATGCTCTCGACAGGTTGCAGCGACGTGCGGTCCGCATCATTGGGAATCCCGAGATCACGAACACCCTAGAACCTTTACAGCTGCGTAGAGATGTTGCGTCCATGGCTGTATTTTACCGTTTGTACCATGGGGAGTGTTCTGATGAGCTCTTCCAATTAGTCCCACCCTCCCCTTTCCTACACAGGACAACGCGTGCAGGTCTTAGATGTCATCCGCACACGGTGCAAAACATCCGATCAAGAACCAAGCGGTTCGGAGACTCTTTCCTCTGTCGCACCATTAAGGCCTGGAATTCATTACCAGCTCACGTGTTTCCTTCTTCCTACAGTCCCGGGTCCTTTAAGCGGGGCGTGAAAAAGCATATGATGAGGCCGTCAAGCTGAGTGTCACCATTGTCACACGGTATGTGTAAGTAATGGTGACCCTCTTTTATGGGACTTTGCCTTCAGCTTACCATCAGGCAAGGCGAAGTCCAATTGACGTGTCTTATATAAAAAAAAAAAAAAAAAAAAAAAAAAAACCTTCTTCCGAGCACTTTTGTTGACTCAAGCCATACATCTGAGGGTGAGTCTGGGCTGTAGGTATATTTGTCTGATGTGACACCGCATGGGAAGAGATGGGGGCCCAAATTCTACTCAGCCAGAAATCACGCGGTAATTATCTTATCTTTTAATAATTAACCTAAATGTAATTATTATATTATTCATTCAATAAATTTTGAATTGAGAACTATTTTAACTACGTTTCAATAATATGTTTTAAAAACCATATGTTAAACAAGGGTTGTTATATGATTAACCTGTTTGTTTATGCACTTATTTCTGTAACTGTCATAGCCCCTAAACGGCTGAGCCGATTTCATTGCATATTTTTTCTTTATTCTTAGTTTTTCAACTCCTGGTTGACAAAGGGATCTTACTAATTTTTCATCAATTTTTTGGTTGAGCCTATAACTGTATACGTAGTAATAATTTGAACCAAGCGTTGTCATATCTGTGGTTCGCAGACCGTTTTGATTAATATCAGAGTGCTTTAGATACCGATGCTGACTGTTTGTTCGCGAAATTTTAGAGGTGAACAACAAAATACACTTATTACAACTGAAATCAACGTAAATTAAGCATATTTATCAATGTTAAATCTAATATTTAGATTGTAATCTGAATGACTGATAATATTTTGGTAAATACAGTTGCGATTTTGTGATATGGGCAGTTCCTTCGGTCCGTACAAATGGTGATATGATTTTTATACCTAAATAAACAATTTAAAAAGAAATATGTGTAAATTTAAATGGAGCGTGTAAGTACAAGTAGGTAGGTACAATTTGCACGATACGAAGTAATGTAGTATTTCTTTAGGGTCGTGTGCAAACAAACAAATAATTGGAATAGATGACAAAATACTTGTATTATTATCAATGAGATTGAGATCAACACTTATTTCAGAATGTATGCTTCAGTGCTGCAAGCGCAGTAACGTGTTGGTCAAAATATTTTCGGAATTTTTAAGGCGAAAACTTCGAGGCGGGGCGGGAGCGGCAGCGGGAGTGACGAAGGATCGCAAGCCAAGCCGTCCGCGTACGAAGGCATCTTGGGCGTCAGAGGTCGATGAATGACTTCCACCCCCCATGAGCGCAGGCCTGGGGGTGACGGGTGGAGCCGCCTGTCACTCTGGCAGAAGCAGGCCGCGGTTAAATATTTGTAATAAATCTGTTTACGTTATACTTGAAAGGCCCCCATTCACAGGTCCAATGTCATCAATATAAATGAACAGCCATGGAAGCTGATGCTGTTTGATACAACGTCTTATATTAGACTGAAATGACGTTGACCTAGGGCGGGTCCTTGCGGTAGATACCCCGACTGCATGGAACTGTTGAAAAAAAAAACATTTTTTAAAAGATCTCAAATACCTTCACGTAACAAAAACGTAATGAATTAAATATTAATACAGGTAATTATATCAAATGTGAATGAACGTTGATTTAGAATCAATTATAAAACCATTACGATATTGTGCAGTTTAGACATTAGGGCAACTATTAACCTGTTAGCATATAAAGGCAGTGCTACGTGATGAACAGCGTGTATGCAGTTTATCTACTCAGTAAAAAGTTCATAGATAATATTGAAGATCAGCCTAACCCTCAGTTAGACTGGAAAACCAGACACCAGACAACGAGGTGAAAGCTTCGGATGACACTGGGATTAACGCTAAAATGATGAAGCAGAACAGGGGTCAGAAGATTCTGAAGGGATGTTTTAAATTACGGAAAAATACCGAAGAAATTGGTGTTATTTATATAGTCACGATTCCCCCGATTTCCATTAGCGTTTTTTCAGGGCAAAAACAATTTGGGGGGAAACGCGACAAACCTGGAAACTGACGGACTCTGTAGTGAAACAGTAGCGCGTTCGAGTAGGTACTTACCTACTACCACAGATAATATATTACTACTCAGGGGACGTAGATTGAAGTCTTGCAAATATTTGTAGGTAAATAGTTATATTTATGTATTTATAACAATGTAGGTATGTAAGTATGTTTAGCCGCGTTCTAGATTTCAAAACAGAAGTTGGGTCTAGATTGCGCTATGTGCTAGCACCCACATTTCGCCAGTTTATGTTTAGGTCCCAATGTAATAGGTGGCGAGCCCATTGCCATTAACCGGGCACTTATAAACCTGCGATAAATACACACATAACTTCGAAAAGCATCGAAAAGTCATTGGTGTGTGCCATGGTAAAACCTGGGATCGAACCCGAGACCTTGTCTCTTAAAATACAGGTTAGCCTAGTTTAAGAGGCAGGGTTATATAATTGTATACAGAAATTTTGAAACATATTGTAATGTCTAGAATTAGTCTACCCATTAGCTAGGTATATCTTCTTGTGTACATTTCTGTAACTATTTTATTTAATAAACTTTTATTATTATTTATTATAATTTGGTGATAGAAAAAAAAAAAAACTAATAGGTACATTAGGGTAGCCAGAGTTCACTGGAAAGTTGTTATGCTGTCAGTGGGAAGACCAAAGGCTTGTCCTGATTTTGTTTCTGTGCACTGAGGGCACAGAAACTCTCCGTTCTTACAGGGTCGGTAGCACGGGTGTGACCCCTCTGGTGTTACACATGTTCATAGGTAGCGGTAACCACATTCTATCAGGTGGGCCGTGTGCTTGTCTACCATCTAAGTTGTATAAAAAAAACTTTCCAAGTATACGGGGTTTTGTAATCTGCCACAGGCGAAACCGTATCCGCTATTATTTAATATATTTAATGATAAATTTGACATGGCGTCATCGTTAATGCAAGCATTTTAATGATACAAGTCGTGACCCTATCATTACTGACACCTATCTTCAAATCATTTCCCTATAGGTATCGCACACGCACAAATATCATTACTTATCCAATTCCGGCATTTACGTGACAGTTAGCATTCGAGCTTAGAGATTTTTTATTATATTGTTACCTGTCAGCTGTGGGTGGAAGTTAATGAGATTTATTGAGAGTTATTGTGAATTTTTCAACAGGGATTGAATGGTCAAATCCGGAACTATAAGGAATAGCGAAAAATGCTCAAAGGAGTCACGAGTCCGATTTTAATGAAACTTAAAACCTCATCATTTCATAAGCCAAGCTGCCTCGATAGCCAAGCTACCCGCGTACGAAGGCAACTCGGGCGTCGATGAATGACCTCCGTCCCCCATGAGCGCAGGCCTGGGGATGACAGGTGGCGCCGCCTGTCACCCTGGCAGTAGCAGGCCGCGGCGGCAGTGCGCCTCGCGCCTCTCCCCATTTCCGAGGACGAATTGGGGACTCTGGGGTCCCCACACCCGAGGAGAGCGCGGGCAAATCCCTCGCACCCTGTCCGACCCAAGGTCATCTCTCTCAATTTGGACCTTGAATCAATCCGATAATATGACAGATTGCTTTACCAGCTCCCCCTTACCAGGTCTCCCGACGTGGCAACGTTTTAATAAAAATATTAATGGGTTTATCAAAGTTAAAGGGCACAATTTATTTTCAACTTTTTGTAGGTTGTTTTTTAGGACGGGGACTTTTAAAGTTTTTAATATTATTTTTTTAATCTTGATACCTAACATTTTGCTATAGAGTACCAATCCATATTCATACTTTCATAGAAGTAGGTATCTCTCTGTGCTTACAAGGTCGGGGTAAGGCGTAAGGGGTATAAAAATATCATACATGCAAAAGTAACTCTGTCTTTTTGACTGTCTGTCTGTCTGATACGCTTTCACGCCTAAACTACTGAACCGATCTTGTTGAAATTTGGCCTACCAAATTCGCCTATACAGAGATGGAGTAGAGCTTGGTAAAGGATACCTACATGTTTATTTATATCGCGAAAAAGGGAGTAACAGGGATTCAAATAGGGATGAATTTTTTTTATACAACTTAGGTGGCAGACAAAGCACATGGCTCATATGATGGAAAGTTGAACGTGTGCAATACCAGGGGAGTTACACCCGTACTGCCGACCCTGTAAGAACAAAGAGTTTCTGTGCCGTCAGTGCCGAAGACACAATCAGGACAAGCCTTTGATCTTCCCACTGACAGCACAACATCTCTCTAGTGAGCTCTGGTTATCCTACTCAACACGAAGTTATTATTTCCGAGGTACTCTGTAGGGCGGAGATACTTCCCTAGTCGGACTGCTCAATTGGACAGAAATACTGATGTTCTATTTATCGCGAAAAAGTGACAGGGGTTTAAATAGGGATGATTTTTTTAATGAAAGTTCGTCATTTTTAAAGATGCTTTGATGAAAATTTGCACACAGATAGATTAGATCTTGGGAAAAAACATACGATATGTTTGCTCCCGATAACCGATATCCACACAGGCGGACGCGTGGGCAACAGCTAGTATAAATTATATATACCAGTTAATAAGATTTCTTGAGACACTAAAAATAATCGTGATTACAACTTCTTTTAAAAGCGAATGTTCTCCGTACCCGCCTTCGAACGCGATTGGCCGATAGCCACGTACGCTGTGATGCGTATGCGCTGATAAATCGACAATTTTATAACATAACCAGCTATTCTTTCCAAAGCTTATAAAAATAATATGATATACAATTTTCAGGTTGTCTTTTTTTTACGTTAATTATTTTAGTTCTTTACGAGTTTTACGAGTCTTAATCATATTATTTAGTAGGTACTAATCAAAAGTTGAGCAAAAAAGTTCTGGAATGGCGACCGCGAACGGGCAAACGTAGCGTAGGACGCCCAACGGCCAGGTGGAAGGACGACCTCATGAAGGTCGCCGGGAAGCGCTGGATGCAGGCTGCTTTAGATCGGTCATTCTGTAAGTCTGTGGAAGAGTACTATGTTCAGCAGTGGACTATGTGTGGCTGACATGATGATCATGAATCAAAAGTTACTCGCGAGAAAAAGATCTTGACGGACAGACAGACAGACGGACGACGAAGTGATCCAAAAAGGGTTCCGTTTTTTCCCTATTGAGGTACGGAACCCTGTTAAGTACGATATTGATTGGATATTGTTTTATGGCTGGAAACATCTAAACTTACATACATACATACATAAATATAATCACGCCTTTATCCCCGGTAGGTTAGTCAGAGGTGAATTAACACCCACATTTCACCATCATTGTAGTCGGTCACACGTAATAGGGGGTGAGCCTATTGCCGTTTTCCGGGCACTATTATTGACTCGAGGCATGCATCTTAGGGTGAGTCTGGGCTGTATATACTCGTACCTATCTGTCTGATATTAAACAGCCCTATCCCTTAGTCGCCTTGTACGACACCACATGAGAAGAGATGGGGTGGTCCAAATTCTACTCTTAATTAAATATACCAGTGAAAGAAGTTTTATTTCCAACGATTTTCAAAAATTGAAGCCGGTGAATCTAGTTTGTTATGCACCATGCAACCCATTGGGAAGCCGGCAGGAGTCGAGTTATTTAGACTAAGTACTCGCCCAGTGGCGATTACGACTGATAGGCCAGTGTCTATAACCTTTATTTACATTGGGGACTGTAAATAAATTGTATATACCTATAGTGTCGCATTGGTAAGCACATAAAAAAAAAGTAAATAGGTTTCAGCTAGTTTGTAATATTAGTGGGCAGGATGTAAATTAGTTTCAGATTTAATTGCAAACTTTGCCGTAAATCTAGACTAGCGTATGAATCAGCAAGGAAAATAAAAAATCTAGCTATTTAGCTAGTTTTTTATACCACTTAGGTGGCAGACAAGCACACGGCCCACCTGATGGAAAGTGGTTACCGTGGCCTATGGACGTTTGTAACATCAGAGGAGTCACAGTCGCGCTGCCAATCCTGTAAGTACAGAGTTTATGTGCCGTTAGTGTAGAATACAAAGCAGGACAAGCCTTTAGTTTTCCCACTGACAGCACAAATTCTCCAGTGAGCTCTGGCTACCCTACTCACCGCTGGGAACATAACATGAAGTTATTATATGCGGTATTCTGTATTATTTTTACACAGTTATTTACACAGTTATCTATAGATGAGACTTCTTATTAACTGCATGGTTATTAAAGATAATTAGGAAATATTATACTGGTGATAGTAGATAACTAAATTGTTTATTTGGCACGTGCGGCATTGAAGGTAGACACTACCTACTTCTTTTAAATGGTTACGTTTCAAAATCCAAAGTATGAGTCCAATTTTTTTATGTCATTTTTGGTCATGGCTGAGCGTCATAAATGGTAAGCACATCAAAATAGAAAGTAAGTAGAATAAGTTCAGATTAAAAAAAAAAAGTAAGTAGGCACTTTCTATAAGTTTTGATTTTCAGGCTACAGCTAGTTTATGATATTACTGGGAAGCAGGATCTTATATAGAGATCAAATTCCTGCCGGGAAAATCTTGACATACGTATAAATCAGCAAGGAAAATAAAAAATCCAAACAAAACGTCTATCTAAATAGACAGTTATCTCATTACTCGGACACCTTAATTACTACGGTTATTAAAAATAATTAGATACCCACTATTATACTGGTGACAGTAGATAACTAAATTGTTTTTGTGGCACGTGCGGTATTGAACGTCGACACAGCGTTTTATAAAGGTTACGTATCAAAATTCCAAAAATGAGTCCAAGACGGATTTTGTATTTTTCTACCACTTAGGTGGCAGACACGCGCACGGCCCACCTGATGGAAAGTGGTTACCGTAGCCTATGGACGTAGATAACACCAGAGAAGTCACACTCGCGCTGCCGACCCTGTAAGCACAGAGTTTCTGTGCCGTCAGTGTAGAGGACAAAGCAGGACAAGCCTTTAGTCATCCCACTGACAGCACAAATTCTCCCGTGAGCTCTGGCTACTCTACTCACCACTGAGAACACAACTCGAAGTTATTATAACCGCGGTATTCTGTAGGGCGGAGGTACTTCCCCAGTCGGACTGCTCAATTGGGCGGAAATAGCGCCGTGTCCTACCTCCTCACTTCACTCTTTGTGTGCACGGATAAGTACGAGTGAAATTTTATTACTTAAATATTACTTTAGATGGCTTCAAACGCTAGTTCTATGCGTTCCGTCTATACTTATTATTTTTTTGTCTCAGGTATTTTAACGATATTTTTGGTCATGATAGCAACGATACAAATAGTACAAACACGGGCATCGAATCAGTGCAAAGACGGGCATTGAGGCTGGTTGACAATCCCATACTCACAGGTAGTGTGGAACCTCTTAGCCTTAGGAGGGATTTTGCCTCACTGTGTGTTTTCTACCGCCTATACAATGGTTTGTGCTCAGATGAATTGTTTGACATGATGCCCGTAGCTACATTCTATCATCGCACCTCTCGCCATAGGCAGGAAATTCATCCTCACACATTGCGACCTGTATGACAGAAACATCATCCCACGCACACTCAAGCTGTGGAATGACCTCCCTGCTGCGGTTTTCCCAAGCGCCTACAATATGGGGTTCTTCAAGACGGGCATCAGAAGGTTTCTTCATGGTCGGCAGCGCCAGTGTGACACCGCTGATGTTGCATACGTCCATAGGCCACGGTAACCGCTTCCCATCAGGTGGGCCGTGTGCTTGTCTGCCAACTAAGTGGTATAAAAAAACCATCATTTTTCTACTCACGTAATAAATAATAAATAAAACAAATAGTATTGGAATGCACTAAATAATATCAAATAATGTTATTGAACTAAGTAAGTATGACAAACTCTTGCTCTGTCCAAACATTATGCTGTGCCCGATAATAATTTGAACCTGAACAAAAAATGTTCTACATTATGGAACTCAATAAATGAATTGAGTATTGAGTATTACATACATACATATAATCACGCCTTTATCCCCGGAGGATTAGGCAGAGGTGAATTAACACCCAAATTTCACCAATCAATGAATTCGATCCCACGTAATATGATGTGAGTCTATTGCCGTCTTCCTATTGTTGACTCAAGCCTTACATCTGAGGCTGAGTCTGGCCTGTATATTTCTGTCTGATATTAAACAGCCCCATAATACAGGGATTGAGAATTAAACATAACCAAATTTAAAGAAAGTAGGTAGGCGCTTCTCGACGTTTTGATTTTTAGGCTATAGTTTGTTCATGATATTAGTGGGAAGCAGGATATAGATTAGATATAGATTTAATTGCACACTTCGTTGCCGGGAAAATCTAGATTTACGTATCAATCAACAAGGAAAATCAAAAATCCAAATCAATTCACAGATATCTAGCCAGATACACACACAGTTATCTATAGATCAGACACTTTAATGACTACGATTATTAAAGATAATTAGGTAATATTATACTGTATCAAAGTTATCAGGATATTTATCACATTGCATTATTCTGAGTTTCCGATATTTCGGCGCTGTTGCAAGCACCATGATCACGAAGGAACACTGCTTGCAACAGCGCCGAAATATCGGAAACTCTGAACAATACAACATGGTAAATATCCCGATTACTGGACGTCGGAGTTCGGTGAACGACCTGCGCCCCCCATGAGCGCAGGCCTGGGGGTGACTGATGGAGCCGCCTGTCACCCTGTTTCCGGGGACGAGTTGGGGACTCTGTAGTCCCCACATACCCGGGGAGAGGGTCAGATCTTGAGAGATGGCCCTGGGTCGGCCGGGGTGCGAGGGATATGCCTATTAACCTGACCTTCGGCAACCAAAACGACCCACAAGCGGCGTGCGTTTTGGTCGGTTCGAGTCCGACATAACCTCTTCCGCCGGCTCCGGTGGGGAGGTATCCGTGGGGATTTTGCACACGTAAAATAAAAAAATGTCCCGATAATATTAATGTGAGTGACCATGATAGTTAAATAATAACATAACATAACATAAATTCACGTCTATATCCCCGAAGGGGTAGGCAGAGGTGCTAGCACCCACATTTCGCCTGTTTATGTTTAGGTCCCAATGTAATAGGTGGCAAGCCTATTGCCATTAACCGGGCACTTATACCTAATTAAATATCTATAATATTATATTGGTTGCTTATATGGCACGTGCAGTATTGAACGTCGCCACTGCCATGCGTCTTTTAAAAGGCTATATATCAAAATCTCCCTCCAACATTGGAAGAAGCCTGTGTCCAGCAGTGGATTTAGAAGGGCTAATTGATTTATTGAGAGATTCATTAAAGTCTGGTACCATAGCAGAATGGTAAATATGTCTAAATGATTAGCAAGCCAAAAAATAAAGTAAATAGTTAGCTCTGTGGCGTAGCCAAAGGGCCTTCAACAATCGCTAGTGTGGTCGATACCCATTCAGTGTAAATATATTTATGTACATGAATATGAATATTTACATTGGTTTCAGAGTTTCTGTGTATAATAATGTACCTATATGTATACAAAAAATATGTACTAAAGTACCTAGGTTTGTTTGTATCATATGTATGGTCCTCTTACTAGCCCGTACACCTAGTGATTGTCGTACCCGAGAAAAGGTTCTGGTACCAGCTTTCCTCTCGAGTTTGAAGGTCTGACAGCTTTCACGGTCATAAAAGCCGTATATACCAAATCAACACGAGGAGAATTAGACTACAGGAGGAGGTAGGACACGACGGTATTTCCTTCTAATTGAGCAGTCCGACTGGGGAAATACCTCCGCCCTACAGAATACCGCGACCATAATAGCCTCGTGTTGTGTTCCCGGCGATGAGTAGGGTAACCAGAGCTCACTGGAGCGTTTTTGTACTGTAAGTGGGAAGACCAAAAGCTTGTCCTGCTTCGTCTTTAAGACTGACGGCACAGAAATTATTGTGCTTACAGGGTTGGCAGCGCAAGTTTGACTACCTTGGAGTTGCACACGCCCATAGGCCACGGTAATTACTTTCCATCAGGTGGGCTGTGTGCTTGGCTGTCAATCAAGTGGTATAAAAAAAGACTACAATGTCTAGGACCAGGAAAAACCAGGAAGAACGTAAAGGTGATGATGATAAACTGGTCTACTAGTATACCAACATAGAAGTTTTTGTTAACATCTAAATAAATCAAACACAGGCATTCCATGATAATGACTTATGTGGACTATTGATTATTATCCAGACATTTGATTTTTCTGGATTCTGATGCATAATCTCATAGATGCTTAGAGGTCTATTGATTCAGACAATTACGACTTTTCTAGATTCTGCTGCGTAGTCCCATGAGTCTGAGATGCTAATCTGATTGACGAGCAATGAGTGTCATTAGCGTGGCAATGCCAAATTCTGACAGACTGACTGACTCAAAGCGTGACACCATGAACTAATTCAGGGAGACCTTTGTCATACATAGTTCTGTATGCAAAAACAGCTGTATACAGAGGTCTTACAAAAATAGTTTTTGATCGATTAGCCATTCCCAGTAGTTATATAGAACGTATTAAATAAAGTATGTTCATGTGTTTCTTTGGGAGTTGGAAATTTTATACTTATAGTAGGTACGAGCACTATGATGGCCGTGTTGACACGACTGATTTTGCTCGTTTTATTTTTTTGGTGCGCTTAATACTGGACAACGAACTGTTAGACGAATAACTAAAGAAAAATATGGCGAGACTGGCACAGAAGAAAATAAAATTCACACAGCAAAAAAGAGAAAATTAGCAAAACCAGACGTGTCAAAACGGGCATCATAACATACCGCAACTATAAATGTAAAAGTTTGATTACGTAGGACTAGTAAATCACTAACCTAAACTCAAGAAAAGCTCTAGACAGCATCACTAATAAACACACTTTGAGCTCATTCTGCTTAAGTAGTAGGTACCTAAAATTCACAATTGAATAAAGCGGGTACTTTGAAATAACTTTAAACGTCAAGATTAGTTCATTATCTACCGATATTCCATTTGGTCAGACATTTAACGACAGGTAAATAATCTTGATATGAATTTCAACCTTTGGAGTTTTTAAGCAAAAAAAGCTTAATAAACATTAAGCTTTTTTTGCTTAAAATCTCCAAAGGTTAAAGCCAAAATCGAACCGCTAGTTTAAGCTTATTATTTGTTATGTGTTTGTGTTTCGTTCAAGTGAAATACCTAACCACTACCCATTGATACTACTGATAGTAGAATCCATGGCTGATGAAAATCAATCAAAACGTTAGAAACAGTGTGAATTTGCAAGAACTATGTGACATAGGCAACGCACACTACAAGATAAGTAGTTTTTAAAACTGGTAACAATTTATAACTATTAACCATTAAACGATAATGTGATTGAATAATGTCATTGTTATTGTCGCGATTAGTAAGTAATCGATCGGACTACGTGATGCCTTGTCTGTATATAAAGTCTGTGATTGACATTTGATTAATTACTTCAAATAGAACCAGTGCCGTGATAGGTAGCTCTCATAATGATTTTTCACTTAATACTTTGCGCGACAATAGTCAGTGTCTTATATTATTACTTCACAAGAACATTCAACTATTGGCGAAGGAAAAATGTCAAAGGACCGAAACCAATACCGTTTTTTGGAAACTTCAAGGATGTGGCATTTAGAAGGAAACACATGGGAATGTTCTACTGGGATATGTACAAACAATATCCTGAAGAAAAAGTTGTAGGATTGTACAGAATGACATCCCCTACTTTATTGATACGTGACCTGGATATTGCGAAACAAGTTTTGATTAAGGACTTTGATGCTTTTCCTGATCGTGCGACTTATTTCAGCAGAGAAGGATTGGGAGAGAATATCTTCCATGCTGACGGTGAGACGTGGAAACTTCTGAGACAACGGTTTACTCCAGCATTTACAAGTACAAAGGTCAAGGGTGTCTTTCACCAGTTAGTTACATGTGGAGATAATTTAGTAGACTACATCGAGAGTAGTACTATGAAAAGACCAGAACAAGATGTGTATAGATTGGTACTGAAATATACTGCGGGTACAACAATGCTTGCTGCGTTCGGTTTGAATATTGATACATTTAATGATGATAACAAATTGTTTGAAATCATTGACAGTCAATTACAGAATAGCTATCTTAACGAGATGGACATGATATTTCCTGGATTTTTGACCAAATTCAATTTGTCACTGATATCTGACGACACGATAAAATTTTGTCATCAAATCGTTGAAGCTGGTGCAAGCAACTATAATAATGGGATAAATAATGTTATGGACATCATTATGAATTTAAGAAAAGAAGGTACTATATTTGCTGCAAAACAAGGTATGGACAGTGATAAACAACATTTTATGAATATATCCAACGATTTATTAGCTGCACAAGCTTGGGTATTTTATACTGCTGGATATGCAAATAACACATTATCACTAACCTACGTCATGTACCATTTAGCTCGTAATCCTGACGTGCAAGAAAAATTGAGAGAAGAAATAACTGAAATTATGGACAAATTTAATGGAAAATTAACCTATGAAGCCCTTAAAGAAATGAAATATTTAGAAATGGTTTTTGAAGAAACGTTACGAATGCACCCATTAACAAATGGATTAGTGAGGGCTGTTGGTCGCGATATTAAGTTGGAAGGCACAGATATAACTGTAAATAAAGGATCAACGGTTGTAGTCTCTCCATACTCAATTCACCACGATGAGAAATATTTCCCGGAGCCAGAGAGATTTAATCCAGAGAGGTTTTTGCCAGTGAATGTTAAGGATAGACATCCTTGCGCTTTTGTGCCTTTTGGAACCGGACGCAGAAGTTGTTTAGGTGAGTGTTTAGTAAAATGATAAATAAGCATTAGGTATTATTTAGAAAATAATTTTGAAAGCCTTCTGACATAATAATAAGAATAATGTCTCGTGTACACAAAGAAGGGATACAGATAAAATACAATAGGTACATCTTTGTGGCACATCCTCAACACCAGCTGGTTATTAATATAATAAGCTTTAACGAGGTTAGGTTACTTTTTTTTGTAAATATTATACATAGAAACACCCAGACCAATGCCAAAATATACATATTCGTGCATACAAATATTTGCACTGAGCAGGAATCGAACCTGCGCCTCCTGCGTAGCAGTCGAACGTTGTACCGCTACGCCACACAGGCCGTCAAATAAAAACAAAAGATGTAACAGGATCGTTTAAATCTTATGACCACACATCTCACCTGATGGAAAGTGTTACCGTGGCCTATGGACGTTAGCAACACCAAGGGAGTCACACTCGCGCTGCCAACCCTGTAAACACAAGAGTTTCTGTGCTGTCAGTGTAAAAGACAAAGCAGGACAAGCTTTTGGTCTTCCCACTGACAGTACAAAAACTCTTTAGTGAGCTCTGGCTACACTCCGCCGGGAACACAACACGAGGTTATTATGGCTGCGGTATTCTGTAGAGCGGAGGTACTTCCCCAGTCGGACTGCTCAATTGGACGGAAATACCGTCGTGTCCTATCTTTATGTTATGTTAAACTTGAATCGACTAGAACCACAATTGAGTCTCGAATGCCGGTGGGTAACGTGACCCAATAAGGCATTTACCTCACACCCCAACTGGCAATAACCCTTACCTACTATATTCTGATGTTTATTTCCAGGTTCACAGCTTGCCAGGGTTCAGTTCGGGATCTGTGTAGCAAAAATCATATACAAGTTTCGTGTGGAGACTTCCAAGAATACTGTGAACAACATCAGTTACAATTCTAGACGATTGTTACTTACCCCTGATAGAAGAATATGTCTAAATTTTGTGCCAGTAGAGAAGAATACCTAATGTCAACTAAAAATTGTAGCAACGTTTTTTTTACGTGTGAGAAATCCACACGGATATCCCTCCCCGCATAGCCGGTGGGAGAGATCACATCGGTCCTGAACTGACTAAAGGTGAAACTGCACCAGCGCGACACTGCTGAGGAGAGGCGTGGTGCGTCAGCAAAGCGGCGCGTCAAGATAAATATTCTTGCCTCTGTTTCTTATGAAGTAAAAGTTATATAGCCCTAGTTGACCCGTACCTCGTTGCGCTACTGCAGTGTCGCCCTAATGCGGTTTGACCTTAAAACACACGACGTCTGGGGGTCATTGTTGGTTGCTGGAGGTGAGTTTGGCAGTCATACCCCTCACACCCCGGCCGACCCAGGGCCATCTCTCTCGATCCGGCCCTCTTCGGGATTGTAATAACGTTAAGGTATTATGTGAAAATGTGCTGAAACTCTGCCCGGTTATATGTTGTTCCCTGTGACAAAAAAATATTGTTCGCAAAATGTTTTTGATATTAACGATCAATCCTCGTTATAAAAATGAGTTCATAATTCAATTTCAATCTAATCTTTTATCTCCCAAACTATAAAAGTCATCACGATTTTCAGTTTAATGGACATTTTTGACATTTGGGAAATTTAGATTTAGATGTAAACTAAGCCCTCGAAGTCACTATTAAACACATTTTGCGAGCTATATTTTTTATTTGAGATTGATTATTCAAAAAATTTTTGAATAGATTTCAATTACGAGAATAGGCCTTCTGTCTGATTTCTACTTAGGTACCTACTCCCTCATTTGTAAATACCTATAGGCGTGAGGAATAAGTAAAATACGTTAGTTAGTACCTGATTTTTCATGTGGCACGTTGCGTCGGGAAAAAGAATGAGATTACAGGAATTATGAAAGAAATAATCTTCTTCCCTAAAAATCAAAGTGTCGTGAGTTCATACAAAATATTATCATAAATATAATTTAATTATAGGTAAATTATGTACTTAATTTATAATAAACAGTTTAATCAAAAGAAAAGAATTTATCTGATTTGTTTTATTCTAGACAGCCCATGTCTACGCGCCCGCTTGACAACAATAGGCTCGCCCCCTATACGTAGGACCGAAAATCATTGTTTATCGAAATGTGGGTTAACACACCACTACTGGAGCCGGTGGGAGAGGTTATGTCGGGCTTGAACCGACTAAAACGCACGCCGACTGTGTGTGCCGCTGGTTGCGGGAGGTGATGTGAGGTTCTCTTCCAATATTGGGAGGCTTTAACCTACTGTTTTCACGATGGCCAGACGGATTGGTATGTAGCGTTTTTATTTCGAGATTTCCTTCTCTCGCAGTGATATCGTCAGCATATTTTTCTATTAGTCGCCTCTTACGACACCCTTCGAATGAGATGGGGCAGTGATACTTGTATTCTTTCTCCGTCACCATGGTACATTCACCAATCATAATTAGCACTATTTGAACATGTCGCCCGTCGATGATGCCAACACTAAATTTTCTTTGATCTTGCCACAGATTATACAATAAGTAGTGACCTACTGTTGAATCAATACCTTTTTGTATGTAGGTAAGTGTATAATACTGTATATCCTAAACCCCTACTGACGTAGCACTTCACCAGAGCTAGCAGTGTAACGGGTAACATCGGGGTTGAAGCCAGAAATATTCGTAGGTTCAAGACGGAAACACAAGCTTAAGTCGAGTTTGAACTAACTGAAACCGTGAATCTTTTACCAGGGACCGTGGGTATACCCATTTTTCTGGTATTCCTTTCTAGAGAAAACCCTTGGGATAAACATGAAAGGAATCATAGAAAGTAGATGACATTGATGCGAAATGGGGGGAGGACTCCTGGCCCTTCGTAGAATATACTTGCGATCACGACGTAGTAGTAGTAAGTCGTCTGAAGCCTGCTTCTGGTGTGAAGCGAGAGGCTCCTCGCGCCTGCTCGAACGAAACCTACGCACTAATTAATTAGGTCTTATCTTATGTTTGGTTTTGTTTAATCTATTTATATGTTGTAAGTAATTTTTTTATCTTTAGATCTACGATCTGATATATCTTGGTGGAAATCTTTATTATCACTTTGAGTGGTTTTTTTACTGAATTGCGATCTGATATTTGATTATCTATCATTGTTTCATACATAATAGATAATAGAAAAAATATGATTAATATATAAATCATTAAAATAATCTGATATAATAACGAAATTAAAATGCTCAGTAGCGCTCTGATTCATGGTTCTGGGTCAGTCAATCAATTAGCCCACTGCAGTACCACTGCTGGACATAAGCCTCTCCCAATCTTGGTAAAGTTTAACCGCTCTTTTAACATTCTTAGTTTTATAAGTTCAGTTAAATAATTTATTGTACCTAAATACAGGAAAGTTCAAGGAAGTTTAAGGAGGTAGGACACGGCGGTATTTCCGTCCAATTGAGCAGTCCGACTGGGGAAGTACCTCCGCCCTACAGAATACCGCGGCCATAATAACCTCGTGTTGTGTTCCCATGGGTGAGTAGGGTAGCCAAAGCTCACTGGAGAGTTTGTGCTGTCAGTGGGAAGACTAAAGGCTTGCCCTGCTTTGTTTTCTACACTGACGGCACCAAAACTCTGTGCTTACAGGGTCGGCAGCGCGAGTGTGACATGGTAACCTTCTTGGGCCTACTTTTGTCTTTTCCTATCACTTAGAAATGTGATTTTGGGGAAAGTGAGTAGAAGTGCGCCGAACCATAAGGTATCCCTGAGATGATAGTCTTGGACAGTCAGCAAGTATGCTTGTAGATGTGATTGATTTAGGCACCAAAGATCTTGGAGAAATCCTATCTCAGCTACTTGACAACCATCTACCAGCAAAGGCGACCTGGGTGTACCGTGGGAAATTCATAATGAGCCAGGGAGATGCATATTGAGCTATTTTATCCAAAATCCTGCTTATTTCATGATGCAAACCTTGTTTTTTACACAAAATAGGTGGCTAACAAGCATACGGCCCACCTGATAGAAAGTGGTCACCGTGACCTATGAAAGGGTGCAACACCAGGGGAGTTACACTCGTACTGCCGACCCTGTAAGAACAGAGAGTTTTTGTACCGTGTCAGTGTAGAAGACATAATCAGGACCAGCCTTTGGTCTTCCCATTGACAGAAAAATAAACAACGATTTATCGTGTCCATCCGGGTGTACCTACCGTGGGCAATTTATGATAAGGCAGGGAGATGCACATTGAACTATTTTGGATTTAGGTATATCGTGTTAGAAATATGATAGATACCTACCTACCTCAGATCATCTGCTTTGATTGAGAAATAGGAAATTTGATTAGGCATTCATAACGCCTACCTGTTTTATAGTAGGTACTCCGTATAGTTTAATAGAAAATTGCTCTAAAGTGACAAAAGTCAGATATTTTCAGCTGTTTATTTTCGTGGTGGAACGTTCGACTGCAACGCAGGCGCGGGTTTGATTCCCGCTCAGTGCAAATATTTGCATGCATGGCAAATGTATGTATTTAACAAAAAAAGTATCTAAGTATGTTTAGACGCCTGGTTCCTGGCTGAGTAGAATTTAGACCACACCATATCTTCCCATGTGGTGTCGTACAAGACGACTAAAGGATAGTGTTGTTTAACATCAAACAGATATATACAGCCCAGACTCAGTCTCAGATGCATGGCTTCAGTCAACAATAGTGCCCGGAATACGGCAATAGGCTTACCCCCTATTACGTGGGACCGAATTCAAGGATTGGTGAAATGTAGGTGTTCATTCACCTCTGCATAACTTTCCGGGGATAAAGGCGTGATTATATGTATGCATGTAAGTATGTTTATCAGCATTCTAGATTCCATAACACAGGCTGGTTAAGCTAAGCTTTCTAGATAGCGTTGTGTGGAATGTTGTAGAATACTTATTTATTTATGACAAGATATATACTTAATATAACTGTTAAGTATACCTACCTATCAAAGGGCAAAGTATCTATAGATTACATCTCTACGTGCTTGCTACGAGTTTAAAAATAAATCATGAGTTTGTCAGAAAATACAGAAATTACCATGGCACACACCAATGACTTTTCGATGCTTTTCAAATTTCATGTGTGTATTTATCGCAGGTTTATAAGTGCCCGGTTAATGGCAATAGGCTCGCCACCTATTACATTGGGACCTAAACACAAACTGGCGAAATGTGGGTGCTAGCACCTCTGCCTACCCCTTCGGGGATATAGGCGTGAGTTTATGTTATGTTATGTTAAATCTCATGAAGAGGTCAAGATACATAACACTGTGAATCACAAATAACCAAAGTTGATATTGTAAAATAAACGAACCATAAAATCCACCGCATTTCCCGCCATCTTAGCGGCCATCTTCCAAAACAGACATGCGCTGGCGCAAGTTTAAAAATACACAGTGGCGACGCGGGTGGCCAGAGAGATCAATTATTGCCTATTAGCACTAAAGCCCGGAAGTTAGTGTATACAGTGTTAGCTCTGTCATGTTGTTTATGGGCGAGACTTTTAAAAAATGTGTTTGGGTAAACAAAATATTTTTGTCTCATGTTGAAACACCTATTTTATAATTAAAAGTAGATATATAAAATAAAAAAAGTATTTTTTTCATACTACTTAGGTGATAGACAGGCACACGGCCCACTTAATGGTAACTGGTTACCGTGGTCTATGGACGTGGTGTGCAACAACCAAGGGAGACAAACTCGTGCTACAGACCTTGACCTGTTAGAAAAGAGTTTCTGTGTCGTCAGTGCAGAAGACAAAATAGGACAGGCCTTTGGTCTTTCCATTGACAGCTTCTTTAGGGAGATATTTCCCCAGTCAGACTGCTCAATTGGGACGGTTGTGTCTTACCTCTTGGGACGCTTTTATACTTATCTAATTAATGATGAGATTTTTCGATCATTCATCAATTAGCTGCTACTAATATATTGTAGAGAAGTATTAGGGCCACCCCATCTGGTGGCGCTTGGCAGCGTGCGGTAATGGACTGTATTGCGGGAAGTAGCTAACTGTTCTATTGACGCTTTACACACAAAACAAGACAGGTGGCCGGGCTGCCGCGGATTCGATCCAGGCAGTGAATGCAGTCCGAGAAATTAGGAGAGGATGCACTAACCTTCACGACACACGTGTTTTCATCGCAGCCGGTACACGGATCTTCTCTTCCTTGCTCAGGAGCTGCCGTCAGCATCACTAGATCGCTTGAGGAACACACGAGAGGCACAATCCGATCGGTAAAGGTCTATGAAGCGGTAAAAATGTAACAAATATTATACATTTCTGAGAGACGCGAGCGCGGTCCGTCCGTCTTTACGCTGGCTAGTTCAAAGCGAGACTGAGTGTCTATATTTCACAAATGGCGGACGGAAGCCACATCTATGGTTAGTGCGGAAGGGGACACGGGTATAAAAGGAGTGTGTTTCCGTGTCAAAAATACAGTTTCTACTTCGGCGCAACCATTCCCCCCGGCTTGAAGGGTTACCTTCGAAACGACAAATGCGAAACAAATCTAAAGTCTAATCTAAATCTAGGTTTGGGAAATAACAACTAAAATATAAACCTAGATTGGAGCTCGTGCCTACTGCTGGCTAGGCAGCGGGCAGAGGCGAACAAACAACACAACGCAACAGTCTCGACCAAGACGAGACGCGATTAGCCAACAACAAAATAAGGGCCTCTTCACGTGGGACCGATACAACAAGCGAGTGCTTCTTCTCCTCGGGTGGTTCGGAAACCGTAGTGGGATTGAATTGACTAACTGGCCACCCATCTAACGCGGCATGAATCCAGGACGGTCCACCAAACCACAACGGGTGATCCAAAATTTGCGAAGGAAGCAATCCACGAGAGAGACAATCGGCTGGGTTGTCGGTGCCAGCAACGTGAAAGAGATTATGTGGCGCCAATTCAGATTGAATTTTGCCACTCTATTAGCGACGAATGTGTCCCAACGATGGGGCGAAGAGTGGGCCCAACACAAAGCGACTGTTGAGTCCTAAAAGCTAAAATTCTACTAATATTAATGCGAAAATTTACAATTATGTCATTAAGCTACACGGAAGTGCTAGTCTTAGCACTGCCATCCAAAACTACACGGAGTTTTAGTAGTAAGCTTATCTTCTCTAATAACTCCGCGGTGCGGGATAATGTACGAAGGCTGGGTCCCGCCAGTGTCCGCAGGCGCAGGTGAGATGTAACCTTTATCTAAATATTCGTTAACAACCTCATCATAGGCCCGCTTCGACTTTGGGGACGCCTGCATCTTTCGTTCCAAACAAAGAAAGCGTTTTTCAGCGGATACACGGGAGCCACCGAGCGAAAACTTGCGGATGGTAGACTCCAGTGGCGGCTCGACGGTGCAACAGAACGAAGCAGTCGAGTGACTAAAACTATCCATAGAAGCGGGTGCGGAACCAATTATAACAAAACCAAGAACTGTTTCCAGTGCGTGCGGAGCGGGGTACGTCGGTCCCCCTTGAACCTTACGTGATAACTGGAGGTGCGGGAGAATCGAAGCGCCGATCAATATATCGACGACTCCAGGAACAGCGTAAGTCTCATCTGCTAAAGGCAAGTCTTTAAATTTCGTTAATAAAGACGTGTCAACCGGGACGGTAGGCAACTGTTCAGCTATTCTATCTATAACGAGCGAATCCATGTCAAACCAAATATTATTATTAAAACGAGATCTAAACCTTGTTTTAACGGTGCCACGAACAGCTGACTGTAAGCTTCCAAAACCCTTCACCACTGAGCGGGTTGAACGCTTATCAACATTGAAACCAAGACGCCGACAACAATCTTGAGTAATAAAATTACTTTGCGAAGCGCCATCTAACAGCGCTCGAACAATGCGCGGCTTACCTAATGCATCAACAATAACAACGCGAGCGGTCGCAAGACACACAGTAGTGAGTGCAGCACTAGCGGAGAACGAACACAAGGTGACGTCATCCGCGGCGGTCACCGGGCGGGCCGGAGCGCGCGCGAGCGCGGGCTGCGGCTGCGGCGCAGGCCGCCGTGTGTCACCGCTCGACGAGCCAACCGTGCTCACATTGGATGCGGCCTTACTATTCTCAAAATGAAGCAAAGTGTGGTGTCTCGCTTGACATTTGCGACAACTATTTCTACTATTACATAAAACAACGCGGTGTTTAGTACCGAGACAATTAAAACAAAAATTATTAGCGCGAACAAATTTATAACGATCACTAGGCGACAATTTTAGAAAACCAGGACACCTGTACAGTTGCGAATGATGAGTGCTACACAAAGAGCAAACAGGTGACTGTACACGTGCTGGTGCGGTACTAACATAAGTATGAGTTGACCTCAGTGACTTCGATGACGCATCTACTTTGCGTGCAGAATCCACAACTATCTTCGCGCCTTCATGTTTCGATGAAGAGCGCTGCAATACTTTTATATGCTCGCGAACAAAACTTTCTAAGTCTTCGAACTTAGGAATTTTATTGCCGCGATGATCCGACTCAAACAAACGAATGGTTTCGGAATCTAATTTCCTTAAACCCATATACAAAAATACGAAGTCGCAGAGGTCATCAATCTTTAGGTTCTTTACGGCGCGAACAGCTGACGCGAAAGTATCTAGAAATTTCTCTAAGTTTTGATCGTTACATGCCGCAATAGATTTCAAATCAAACATCTGATCTAAATAGGCGTTAGCTACCGATCTTTTATCCTCATACCTAGCTTTCAAAGTATTTAAAATTAAATTATAATTCTCGGCACTAAACGTAATTCCAGCGCAAACGGTTATAGCTTTACCAGTCAATTTTTCAACGAGATAATGCAATTTTTCGTGATCTGTCAACGAATCGTTCTTATCTATCGTATTCTCAAAACTATCTATAAATAGACACCAATTGCGAATGTTACCATCAAATTCGGGTATTTGAATTGGTGGCAACTTAGGTCGGTCGCGAGTGGGGTTGGGTAGGTCAGCCGGTTTCTCCAAACTCCTAGCGACGCGTTTGATACGACAATACAAATCGTCAAACGACGACAAGGCTTGATAACTCACTGAGTAATCGGGATCCAAATTCAACTCTAAAACATTGATGTCATGTACTAAGGTTTCGAAATCCGCGCGTAGACTATCTAAGTTTTCTATAGAACACAAGAACGAATCTCTGATGACCAAATCAGAGGTTTTAAGTGCATTATCATAGATCGATTGTACGCGAGAGTAAATCATTTCTTTTTTAGCGTATAAAAGTTTCAATTGAACCTTACCGGTCTTATCAACCTTTGGGGACATGTTTACAATTAAATCTCAAACTAAAGTGCGGTAAATAACAAATATGAAATGACTTAATCTTAGCGGTACAGAGCAGCGAGGCGGCGCGAGCGACACTCGGCAGATAGGTAGGTACCTACAACTGTGAATGCACGCTTGAACAAACGCGCATAGCAACAAGGTCGTACCTACGCGATGGTCGCTGTCTAGGTTCAACTATTATTTCAGAGATTAAGTATTGCGTAATATCTATTCAAATTAAAATACTTTCGTATGAATTGGGATGAGATGCGAGCGAGGTAGGTACAGCCACGTGTCTACCCACGCAGGTACTAGGCAAATACGACGCGAGCCGAGAACAACGTAATTGAAAAAAAACAAAACAAAGCCAAATGCGTTAGGTATTACACTGTGCCTATGCACTAGGGTGTCTGAGTATACCTAAGATCTAAGCCTAAATGTCTGGATGCGGGGTTTTCTACTAAAATAACCAGGCACTTAGGTGCGATGCGAAAATTGCGAACTACGATTAAGTGTTGATATGATACCTAACCTATTTATGTATTAGGTAGGTACAATGCGAGCCAGCGGCGAACGGACAACAAATCTAATCCTAAGTGTCTGGATGCGGGGTTTTCTACTAAAATAACCAGGCACTTAGGTGCGGTGCGCTCATTCCCATTAGAATAATAACAAAATACGAACTACGGCTAAGAATCCGGCTCGATCCGGACCAAAAATGGTGGCGCTTGGCAGCGTGCGGTAATGGACTGTATTGCGGGAAGTAGCTAACTGTTCTATTGACGCTTTACACACAAAACAAGACAGGTGGCCGGGCTGCCGCGGATTCGATCCAGGCAGTGAATGCAGTCCGAGAAATTAGGAGAGGATGCACTAACCTTCACGACACACGTGTTTTCATCGCAGCCGGTACACGGATCTTCTCTTCCTTGCTCAGGAGCTGCCGTCAGCATCACTAGATCGCTTGAGGAACACACGAGAGGCACAATCCGATCGGTAAAGGTCTATGAAGCGGTAAAAATGTAACAAATATTATACATTTCTGAGAGACGCGAGCGCGGTCCGTCCGTCTTTACGCTGGCTAGTTCAAAGCGAGACTGAGTGTCTATATTTCACAAATGGCGGACGGAAGCCACATCTATGGTTAGTGCGGAAGGGGACACGGGTATAAAAGGAGTGTGTTTCCGTGTCAAAAATACAGTTTCTACTTCGGCGCAACCACCATCTCTTCCCATACGGTGTCGTACGAGGCGACTAAGGGATAGGGCTGTTTAACATCAGACAGATATATACAGCCCAGACTCAGCCTCAGATGCATGGCTCGAGTCAACAATAGTGCCTGGAATACGGCAATAGCCTCACCCCCTATTACGTGGGACCGAATACAATTATTGGTGAAATGTAGGTATTAATTCACCTCTGCCTAGCCCTCTAGGTATAAAGGCGTGATTATATGTATGTATGTAATATATCACAATAGATCGATTCTTATGGAAGTGTTCGTTAGATTATACTTTTTTTAACGCGTGGAAATCCATTTGGATACCAGGGTTGGTGATGTCGGGCTCGAACCGGCGAAAACCGCACGGCCGTTTTGGGCCATCAATTGCCAGGAGTGAGGTAGCCCCTGGCATACCTATCCCTCGCGTACCTCGAGTGAATTACGGTCATAGAAGGCCCCACTGTGAGGTTGAGCTAATATTATAAAGAAAGAGGTAGAATTTTGTGAGTTTGCTTTATCCATAGGTATTTGGCTGGAGTAGTCTTCGGAACCACTGCCCATAATATCAACATTCTTTAATCATGGGTTCTTGAATGCGGATAAACATAGATAGGTACTTAGATTTACATCGTAAATAAATAGGTAGGTACATAATGTACCTATGCAATTATACCTAGAGGTAGGTACATATTCATGCATATAAATATACAAAACACTGAGCGGGAATCGAAACCGCACCCCCTTACGTGTATGCACTACCGCTACGGCTGAGGTCGCAAGCTAAATCAAGAAAGTATAGGACGGGACCCTGACTTCAAGTGATCAAGTGCAAGCTTTGAATACAATTGAGACCAACGAGATGCTGATAAAGAGAAGATACATATACGTTATCGAAAGGGATTCCCCGAAAACGAAACAAGAAACTCATTCCATTATATGAATTTGTACTTTGTTTCCGGCGACAACTTGACGATAACTCACAAATCCGCAACATGCCACTGCCTCCCTCGTTAGCAAAGTTCGAATTTTAAATTCATTTCGAGTCATTTGCCGTTGCGATCGCTGCGCGGGACACATGACGTCATTAGTCACGAGAGAAAATACGGGGGTGGAGTCGCCTTGATACTTTGATTTAATAAAATATTTTGTGTTGTGAACTTGAGCCTAAATTATTGCAAAACCTTGATATCCATTTGATCGTACGAACACAGCGACACGTGGTTTTATTTATTAATGCAATTTTTACATTTGTAATGTTCGTCGGTATGTCTATGATTATCTGTTGTACCTTTGTGATGAAGCTATTTCAATATTATAAAAAAAATTAATAGGTAATAAGTACCAAACATAGAGTGGGTTTATTGCCATTTAGGACATAGGATTTGGATACTTCGCCAAAGTATAGTTACCCCCTAATATATCATGGTGAAAATGGTCAAAAATAATTAGTTAATTATAATTAAGAAAATCAGTTAAATCACTTTCTAAGTGTGATTTGGAGTACGAGGTCCACTAATTGTTTTGTTTGGTATGTTGACTTCTTTGTGGGAGACTGACGTCTGACCTCCCACCCTAAAAGTAAAGTCAGCACCTGAGCCTCCTCCATCATTTAACGGGTGCATTGACTTGAAGGTGAGGTTAGCTTGGGCCTCAAGGATATTGGTATTGGTAAGTATATAGTAAGTACTTACTGTAAATTTAGTATAACCAATTTACGCTTAGTTTATACATATGAATTAACTAAATTTATTTTCAACTGTTATACAGAAGTATCAAAATGGGTTGATCTAAATACAATCGAAGTCAGCGGTGAAGCGGCGTGTCGTTGGCGCGGCGGCGACATGACGAATGGCGGCGCGCGTTCCAAATTTAAAATCCGCCGCGTAACGCCCGCGCTAATAGCATTGTTTATGGAAGCGCGGTGACTTACGAGGACTGATCAGTGTTGCACTTGCGAAAAATATTTGGTGTAAAAATGAATTAGGTACCTATATGCCTATGTATGTAATTACCTACTTAGACATTATAATAGTATTGTAAGCTTGATTATTTGACCACTCTAAGCTACCGGCTACCAATGACATACAGTAGGTACCTACCTATTGATAAGTTCATCTATAGGTATAAGTGTTTAAAAAATAAATAACAGTTCTTGGTACAGTAGGTCTCTAGTACCTACCTACAATATAAGATAGAATTCGATGTAGGTAGTTATATTCGTAGCGTAGGCGACCACTGTGATAAACCATGTATCTTTCTAGGGATGGTATGCAATGGTGAAGGGTGAAAAGTTTCAAAAGTAATCCGTTGGGAAAAAATTACCTTAATCTAGTTGGTCATGCAACTTGCGACACATTGGGAAGCCAGCAGGAATCAGGTCACAGGGACCCCTTACCACAGACGGTGAGCTCACCACCTCTTTTGATTCACCTTCAAACTGTAACAAGTTCATCATTTGAATAACCGATTCACCGAAATCAAATTTCCATTCAAATAATAAGTCCGGTTGTATCATCCTACGAAAATTGTTGTGAAAAATAATAACACTTTGCCGTTTTCGTAGCATACAGTTGGCAACACTACGCACAGAGGTTTTAATGCGCTGCATTGTTTTAAATGGTGCTTGCAATTATTTGAAGTGGAGTACTGAATAGATTAAGATTGGTTGGTTACAGTTTCAACGTCTTTTTTTTATACCACTTGGAAGGCAGACAAGCACACGGCCTACCTGATGGAAAGTGGTTACCGTGGCCTATGGACGTGTGCAACACTAGAGGCATCACACTCGCGCTACCGCCCTTGTAAGCACAGAGTTTCTGTGCCGTCAGTGTAGAGGACAAAGCAGGACAAGCCTTTAGTCATCCCACTGACAGCACAAATTCCCTACTCACCGCTGGGAACACAACACGAAGTTATTATAACCGCGGTATTCTGTAGTGCGGAGGTAGGTACTTCCCCAGTCGGACTGCTCAATTGGGCGGAAATATCGCCGTGTCCTACCTCCTACACCTATGTTTTGTTTGCAGTAATATTTACAACTCGCGCGAATAAACATGGCACCTGGGTCGGAAACAATCCTCATCTCCCATCCTCTTTGTTATCAGATTTTATATGAGATTTGTTATTGTTACTTTTGGGAAGTGAGGTGACATGTTAATGCACACGAGTTATACTTAGGACAAGAGCTACCTAGGTACTTACACGCATATGCATTTTATGCACGTCAATCAACCCTCAAAAGGGTTTTTGTATAGGACGCACCAATTTGACTTAACCTCGCCTGATAGTAAGTTGTATGATATCTGCTGGAATTGTGAGGGCTGAAAAATAAATACACTACGAAATGTATTTATTATTCAGCTCTTAGGTACATAATGGTATAATGATTGATGATTTATTGCATATTGTAACGTTGTTACTAATATTACAGCCTCTGTGGCGTGGCTGTAGTGAACGCGACTGCTACGCAGGAGGCGCGGGTTCGATCCCCGCTCTGCGCAAATATTTGTATGCATGAATATGGGTATTTGCATTGGTCTGGGTGTTTCTATGTATAATATGTATGTATTTACAAAAAAAAAGTATTGAAGTATGTTTACCTGTACCTACCTATTCTAGATTCCATGACACAAGCTAGTTAAACTATGCTTACCATGGGTCTAGATAGCGTTGTGTAGAATGTTGTAGAACATTTATTTTATTATTATTATTATTTTATTAGAGATAAGAAAAAAAAATTACTAACAAATTGGGCTAAGTTGCCATCAAATATAAAAAAAATATTAGGTATAAAGGTAGTCTGCACCGTATGCGGGTGACATCTAAGACATGCACGTGTCGTCCTGTGTAGAAAAGAAGGGGAAGGCTGGGTGGAGGTTTATTAGCCGAATCTGGTATTCGGTTCCACGTTATAGGGGGTGAGCTTATTGCCGGATTATATAAATAAAAAAATAAAGATTATATATTAAATGGACATTATAGGAGGTAGGACCAGTTCCGCCCAATTGAGCAGTCCGACGGGGGAAGTAGGTACCTCCGCCTTACAGAATAGGTAACGCGGAATTAATAACTTCGTGTTGTGTTCCCGGCGGTGAGTAGGGTAGCTAGAGCTCACTGGAGAATTTTTGCTGTCAGTGGGATGACTACAGGTTTATCCTGCTTTGTCCTCTATACTGACGGCACAGAAACCCTGTGCTTACCGACCCTGTGGTCGGCAGCACGAGTGTGGCTTCTTTGGTGTTACACACGTCCATAGGCCACGGTAACTACTTTCCGTCAGGTGGGCCGTGCGCTTGTCTGCTACCTAAGTGGTATAAAAAAAAACTAAACTGTCATGAGCATTATATTTACTGCCGGATGGAGAAAAACAAGGTAGTTACTAGATAGATACAATATTATTATGTAGAATTTATAACCGTATAATCAAACCTGTTGATGTTGGGGAGGTAGGTAGGTAGCAGTGTTGGGCAAATTTATATTGCAAGTAAAAATAAAAATTCAAAAATGTAACCCGACTGCTGTATAAAAGCCGAAACAAGTTTGACAGCAGGCTGTACCCTATTGTCAATCATAAACCGTAAGAAAAATGAGCACCGCCAGTTGTCATATTGTTTCAATCATGTTTTAGACAGCAGTCCGGTTAATTTTCCGGGGACGAGTTGGGGACTCCCCCACACCCGAGTAGAGGGCCAGATCGAGAGAGATGGCCCTGGGTCAGCCGGGGTGCGAGGGATATGGCTGTTAACCTCACCTTTGGCAACCAAAAACGACTCACAAGCGTCGTGCGTTTTAGTCGATTCGAATCCGACATAACTTTTCCCACCGGCTTCGGTGGTGGGAGTAGGTTTCCGTGGGGATTTTCTTCACGTAAAAACAAAGCAGTCGGGTTAATTGCAAGTTTAATTGCAATTGAAATTTGCCCTGGTGGGTTTGTAGATATGAATTAATGGTTAGCTAAAAGGGCAAAGGTCAGTGCCTAGTTTTCTTCTCCATAAGACCTGAACCCCAAGGACTCAAGATATTATATTCCAATTAGACGCTGCTCCAGAATAAATTAAGTTGTCTTAAGGAGCTAGTTTAATTATCGTATGAACTTACATGTTAACCACTATGACCGCTCCGCCATCTTGCATTTAAGGTATCATCATACTTTTTCCGCAAATGAAAGTAAATAAAAACTATTCTATAACATTCATAGCATAACTTAAATATCAGTGGGGATTTTTCGCAATATAAAAAACATAGCGATAAGCACACAGCTTAGGTACAATGTCGTAGAATATTTAAAAAAGCAACTAATTTTGCCTGGCTAGGGGGAATACTAGTAATTTCAATTACTAATAGATATTTTTTTATTTTATAAAACTAAGGTGACAGACAAGCAGACGGCACACCTGATGGAAAGTGGTTACCGTTGCCTATGGACGTTTGTAACACCAAAGGAGTCACAGTCGCGCTGCCAACCCTGTAAGTACAGAGTTTCTGTGCCGTCGGTGTAGAAGACAAAGCAGGACAAGCGTTTAGTCTTCCTACTGACAGCACAAATTCTCCAGTGAGCTCTGGCTACCCTACTCACCGCTGGAAACACAACACGAAGTTATTATAGCCGCGGTATTCTGTAGGGCGGAGGTACTTCCCCAGTCGGACTGCTCAATTGGGCGGAAATACCGCCGTGTCCTATCTCCTAATATTCAGATCAGATTGTTCTTGACCTGACTTGAACTGAGCTGAGTCGATTTTCCCTATCTTAATCAATTAGAATGGTTAGCATAATAAATGCTTTAAAATTTCATTCAATTAATACTGAGATATTGTATAAAACATTTTAAACGATTGCGTAAAACAAATGTACAGACAACATACATATACCTACATATAATCACACCTCTATCCCTGGAGGGATATTAGTCAGAGGTAAATACCCACATTTCACCAACAATTTTATTCGGTTCAACGTTTTTTTTATTTTTTTTTTTTATACCACTTAGTTGGCAGACAAGCACACGGCCCACCTGATGGAAAGTAGTTACCGTGGCCTATGGACGTCTGTAACACCAGAGGAGTCACAGTCGCGCTGCCAACCCTGTAAGTACAGAGTTTCTGTGCCGTCAGTAGAAGACAAATCAGGACAAGCCTTTAGTCTTCCCACTGACGGCACAAATTCTCCAGTGAGCTCTGGCTACCCTACTCACCGCTGGGAACACAACACGAAGTTATTATAACCGCGGTATTCTGTAGGGCGGAGGTACTTCCCCAGTCGGACTGCTCAATCGGGCGGATATACCGCCGTGTCCTACCTCCTCTTACGTAATAGGAGGTGAGCCTATTGCCGTATTCCGGGCACTATTGATGAATCAAGCCATGCTTCTGAGGCTGAGTCTGGGCTGTAAACATCTGTCTGATGTTAAACAGCCCTATCCCTTAGTCGCCTTGCACGACACCGCATGTGAAGACATGGGGTGACTCTAATTGTACTCTGCCGGAAACCACGAGGCAAAATATTTAATTAAGTTATGCCTACTTTCGTTATATTTAACATTTTTTATTGTTCGGTGGTCCGTCCGTGATCATGGTGTTTGCAACAGCGCCAAAATATCGGAAACTCAGAACAATACTACATGGTAAATATCCCCATAACTTTAATACTAACGTGAGTGACCATGATAGTTTAAATACCTAAGTTATACTTTTAATTGCTCCATTTAAATGTATCTACCCCTTAACTGTTGAATTAGACTGGCCAGTCAGGCACAGCGGGGTACGATATGTTGTATTAACTAAGTAGTAGGTAGGACCAGAGATGATCGAAATAAGAACTGAATTTGTAGATTAGTGGCTGACTGCTGAGGGAACTTGAGTGGAAATTAGTAATGCAGGTATGTTATAATAGAGTACTCATATGTTGGATAGAGAATATAGAAATTATAATGATAGTTGAAAAGTAAAACGTTGTAAGATACATTGATTTTTCAGAGAGAAATGGTCTCAAACGACTTTGCTAGTTTTCTAATCGAAAATATATTGCGCTAATGTTCGGATATACCTATTAATGTTTAATGAATTTCCTCCTGAATTACAGTTCGATTATTTTGACGTCTAAAAAAATCAGTCTGCATTTCAATACACATGCTTCTCATCAGGTGGAGTGATGACAAAGTGAAGAACGAAAACCAATTCACATTTTGAGAATATTTTAGTAAATTTAATTTACTATCAATCTTCTAACAAAATAGAAACCAACTGATTATCAACTATTTACTTGACAATCAGATGGTTTCCATCACAGGTAGGTAAACACCTAAGTACCTACAAGCCTTAAGGAATGATTTATAGGAGGTAGGACACGACGGTATTCCCGACCTAATTGAGCAGTCCGACTGGGGAAGTACCTCTACCCTACAAAATACCGCGGCTATAATAACCTCGTGTTGTATTCCCGGCGTTAAGTCCAGAGCTCAGTGCAGAGTTTTTGTGCTGCCAGTGGGAAGACTAAAGACTTATCCTGATTGTTTCTTCTGCACTGACAGCACAGAAACTCTTTTCTTACAGGGTCGGTAGCACGAGTGTAACTCCTCTGCTGTTGCACGCGTTCATAGGTCATGTCGTGTGCTTGTTTGCCACCTAAGTTGTATAAATAATGACGTCTTAAAAATGACACAGTAGAGTTTGTGGCGCTGTTTCTTCTCTACTTAGTAGCGCATAGGAAGCGGAGGTAAACTAGCTTAAATAGAATTATAATTAACGTCAATAATTTTATTGCTCAAGATTGAAAATAAATGATTTTGACTTTGGTATCTACTAGTAAAAATCTTTTTTGTATTTAGTCAAGGATCTGCTGGTACACATCGTAAAACATTAACAGAACATTTTTCTATCAAAATCAGATATTAACGGCTAGGGGAGACATTTCACAAGTCATGTTCACAATATTTTTCAATGACGTGAACATGTGTTTGAAGTGCCGACGACAAGTTTGCTGTGGCGGGAAATGGCGGGAAACTACGTCTTTTGTAAGAAGGGTGCTCTGTGGGAATTGATTGGTAATGTTTACTTACTGTAATCCACCGCACGAACTGTTTTTATAAATTTTTTAAACCACTTAGAGGGCAGACAAGCACACAGCCCACTTGATGGGAAGTGGTTACCGTACGACACCAGACTAGGGGCGATAGACTCACGTTATTGACTTTGAAGAAATCTTCTAATTCCTCTCTTGAAGAATCCCATATTATGCATGGGAAAACCGCAGCAGGGAGTTCATTCCACAGCTTGAGTGTGCGTGGGATGAAGTTTCTTTCATACCGCACAGTGCGCACCGTCTCAGGCCTGTCTATGGCGAGCGTTGCGATGATAGAATGTAGCTGTGGGCATCATGTCAAACAATTTATCTGAGCACAAGTCATCTTGGTAGGTAAGTAAATATTAGATATCTTTAATAATTTTATCATCATTTTTCAGCTAATTTAAACCAAACCTATAAATGCAATTTTAGGGTGTAAGTATACCTATACTCGTACTAATTTTAACTAATTGAAAACTGTACTCAAACAGTCTGAGTTACTCCACAGCTAGACGATCTCCAATTAGCACACGAATCTAAAACAAAAAGACTTCCACTAAAAGAAAAAAAAAGACTGGCACTAAAGCAAAAAAAAGACTAATTTGCTCCGTATTTCAAAAATCGATCGAGAAAGTTTTGAGTGCTAGTTAGACTTCGGAGCGTTCGGGTAGTTCGCAATATGCCGAATTTGTGTTCGAAATTTGCTCGGTTTGTTGATGAGAGTTGATGTTTTGTATTGTTTCTGTAATAACATGGTTTCTGTTTGAATTATATGTTTGCTGTATTGTAAATAGCTTTAGATGCACACAGAAGAGAGCAATGAATAACTGGTAAGTACAGTAACTTACCAGTTATTCATTAACTATTCAAATGTCGCCGTAAGTCGGAGATATGTATAGAAACATTTGGATGCTTTCAGGCGAAGGTTCGACGGCTCAGAGGTCAGCGTTCCCCCTGTAAGGGAAAGATCGCGGAGTTTTTTTTTTCAATAAGCACACAGCCCACCTGATGGAAAGTGGTTACCGTGGCCTATGGACGTTTGTAACACCAGAGGAGTCACAGTCGCGCTGCCAACCCTGTAAGTACAGAGTTTCTGTGCCGTCAGTAGAAGACAAAGCAGGACAAGCCTTTAGTCTTCCCACTGACAGCACAAATTCACCAGTGAGCTCTGGCTACCTTACTCACCGCTGGGAACACAACACGAAGTTATTTATGACGTAGTATTCATAATTATACTGGGTACCGGCCGTACCGGGACTTCTCGCGAATTATATCTTGGAACTTACTATTTCTGACCACGGGTGCGCAAAAAACGTCGCCAGAAATAGTAAGTTCCAAGATATAATTCGCGAGAAGTCCCGATACCTTGTTTAATTATGAATTCACACCGCGAAAGTTTAAGAACGACGTAGTATTATTTGGCGATAATTAAAATTTACCTAAGTTGATTTCTTGTTTTTCCCTACAAATCGTATGGGGAACGTTTCTAGATACTTCTGTCGTTTCTAGTACCTACTCAAATCTTAAATGATGATTGGTAGGCTAAAAAAAAATTTAAACATAGCATTTTTCTTGCTGTCTGTACGATTTTTCAAAGTCTGGGAATGCAGTTCAGAATATCTTAAAAAGTTAGGAGTGGTTTCCTAACTACGTTTTACTGTAACTGTTTCAACTAAGGTCTGGTCTTACTGCCCTGTTTCAAACCGCACCACCAAGTCCTGGAATTTACTACCAGCTCACGTGTTTCCTTCTTCCTACAGTCTCGGGTCCTTTAAACGGGGCGTGAAAAAGTATCCGATGAGGCCGCCAAACTAAGCACCACAATTGTAACATTACTTTGTGTCTGTAATGGTGACCCTCTTTCCTAAGTCTTTGCCATTAGCTTACCATCAGGCGAGGTGAAGTTAAATTTGTGTGTCCAAGATTTTTTTTTTTGTTTTTTTTTTTTTTTTTTTTGTGCTTTAATCTGCGATCAGTCCTTTTTTTTTTAATCAACTATGAGCAGATGTGTATGGTCAGCAGGTGTTTGGGGAAAAGGGATCCTTCGATCTCTTCCTCCTTCAGTCACGAATCCAGCTCGATTATGTGGTTCCTTTTTAGCCGCTTGGTGTAGTTTATGTTCGTGAGTTCTACAGCCAGGGGGTTTGGATGCATAGCTATTCGCTGTTTGTAGGTGGCTGAGAATATCTTAATTTCTTCGCTGACTGTATTTATTTTGAGCTCTTCGTGCAGTTCACTATTCCTCAGGAACCATGTAGCATTAGCCAAACTTCTCAGAATGCCATTCTGAGCTCTTTGTATAATTGCGACATTGGATTTGCATGCGGATCCCCAGAGCTGGATGCCATATGTCCAAACAGGTTTCAGTACGACCTTATATACAAGGAGTTTGTTGTCTATACTCAGTACTGAGTTTCTTCCAAGCAACCAATGGAGGTTTCGAGATTTCAAGTTCAATTCTTCTCTTTTTTTCTGTATGTGTGTTCTCCAGGTGAGTCTCCGATCCAGGTGCATACCCAAGTACTTAACTGAGTCTTTGTGCGGCAATGTGGTATTTCCCAGGTATACGGGAGGGCAGTCTCCTGTGCGTAATGCAAACGTGATGTGAGTAGACTTTGTGGCACTGGGTTTTATTCGCCACTTTTTTAACCACTGCTCTATTTTATCTAACTCTTGCTGGAGGATTCGAGAGGCCGTGCTGCGATTACTACTGCTTGCAAGGATGGCAGTGTCATCTGCGAATGTAGCAGTTACTACGGCTGGTGATTCTGGTAGGTCACATGTGAAGATAGTATACAGCACTGGCCCCAGTACCGATCCCTGCGGTACTCCCGCTTCTATTTCGTGGAACCTGGAGGTGCAATCGCCATCTTTAACTTGAAATATTCTTCCAGAGATATAAGATTTTAGTAACTCGAAGTACGCATGGGGTAGCAGGGTTTTGACCTTGCAGAGTAATCCCTTATGCCAGACCTTATCAAACGCCTGTTGGATGTCCAGGAAAGCTGCCGAGCAATATTCCTTATGTTCCAGGGTCTTCCTTATATGGTCAACGACTCTGTGCACCTGTTCTATGGTGCCGTGCTTCTGTCTGAATCCGAATTGGTGGTCCGGAATTACATATCTTTCCTGCATGGTTTTAAGGATTCTTACTAGCAGAACCCTTTCAAATAGCTTGGAGGTCACAGGTAGGAGGCTAATTGGTCTATATGAGCCAACTTCGTGGATCGGTTTTCCATCTTTGGGGATCATTATGATTTGGGAGATTTTCCATATGGTTGGATAGTAACCTACTCTCATAATACTATTGAAAAGGATCGTGAGGAAGACTATCCCTTTTCTTGGCAGTTGAAGAAGAACCTCCTTGGTAATATAATCAAATCCCGGGGATTTTCTGTTGTCAAGTCGAGATAGGAGCATAAGTATCTCACGAGGGGTCGTATATTTAATGGGAATGTCTAACTGGAAGTCCTGGTTCATTATGTCATCTATGTCAGAGTCATTGCCAATGCCTTCATTGGGTTGGAATACCTTAGCTAGGTGGTTTGCAAAGGTTTCTATTCTTTGTTGTGGAGTTCTAGCCCACATACCACATTCTAGTTTGAGGGGTGGTCTGGTGTATTTTGGTTGGTCTAAGTCTGACGTTGCCTTCCACAATGAATAATTTGTAGACTTGGTTGCTGTCAATGATTCTAGTCGCTGTGCTAAGGTTTCGTTTTTGGCATTTTTTAACATTTCCCTCAATTCCTTAATCGCTTTGTTATATGCTTGTTTGTCTTCACGGTGTCTAGTGTTGTGCCATACTCTGCGAAGTCGTCTTTTTACTTGGATTTTATTTCTTATTTCCCATGGGACTGAGTTGTGTCTGAGTTTTTTGCAGGACTTATCGGGAGTGGTCGACCAGCATGCGACTTGAATCAAATTTGTAAACTGGGTTGCAGCTGTCTCTATGTCATCAGGTGATTTCAGAGAGATTCTGAGGTTAAGTTTCTTGTCGATGATATCGCGGAAGGAATCCCAATCAGTATGCCTGTTGTACAGTTTTGGTGTTTTTTCGTACTCTAATAGGACTGTACTTATTGTTAGGAGTACAGGAGTGTGAACTGTGGATCCATCCAGACAGGAGCTAGTAGAAGAGAAGTATTGTGACATGCCCTTGCAGATGAAGAAGTCTAAGACGTCGGGGAGTCTATTTTCGTCAGTGGGCCAGTGTGTTGGTTCAGCCGTAGATAGTGTTGTTAGATTGTTGGACTCAATTGATAATTTTAGTTGGCGCCCTCGTGGACTTGTTAATCTTGAGCCCCAGTGGGGATGTTTGGCATTCCAGTCACCTCCAGCGATAAATCTAGGGCCAAGTGTTTGGAAGTAGTGCGTCCATTGCTCTTCTTTAAGTTTGTGCTTGGGTGGACAATACACTGAGGATATGTTGAAACTGCCCGCTTTTCCTTCCACTGCAATTGTAGTGGCCTGTAGGTGTTCCGTCCTGTATTCCGCTAGCTCATGGTGTTTTATGGATGATCGTATTATCAGAGCTGTTCCCCCATTGGCTCGCGCTGCTCCCTTTCGGATGTTTAGTGTCATAAATTGTGTAGTTTTTGATTTTGACCGAGCTTTATTTTACTTATTTTTTTTTGTAATTTTAAATTACATCCTTTTCAAGCAAGAAAAAAAATTGTTCATTATTTTTATGAAAAGTTCTAAATCATTAGCCCGTAATGTATTAAGCTCCATCTGAGATCGACTGTACTTACAGCCCTTAGCAAAATACGAAATACAGTAGGTAACAAATAAGCCCACTTGAAGTGAATAAAACAGGGCAAATATAAAAGGCAGCAAATAAAAAAGGCCAAGTAGTGATGTTACACAAACAGGGTTGTGCAGCATAAAAGTTTATGTGGGATCGTAAAGCCCCGAGGTGATATCAACAGGTAAGCGTTTTAGGGTTATTGCAGATTTTTTACTACAATGTGTGATGTAACTTTTAGACTAAATGTATTGGGGTTAATGGTTAACCTGGCAACTGCTAATGTTAATTGCACTTTTCAGTGCCGTTGGTGTTCTTATGCGAGACTAAAACCATGTACTCATAAATACTAATATTTAAAAGACGTCGGAACAAAGACATCTTTTAAAATACAATAGTCATTGCTTTTAGCTTAACTATAGCAGTCCAAATAGGGAAGTACCTCCGCCCTACAGAATACCGCGGCCATAATAACCTCGTGTTTTGTTTCCAGCGGTGAGTAGGTTAGCCAGATCTCACTGGAGGGTTTTTGTGCTGTCAGTGGAAAGATCAAAAGCATGTCCTGCTTTGTCTTTTACACTGACGGCACATAAACTCTCAATGCTTGCAGGGTTGGCAGCGCGAGGGTGACTCTATTGGTTTTGCACGCGTCCATAGGCTACAGTGACCACTTTCAATCATGTAAACCGTGTGCTTGTCTGCCACATAAGTGGTATAAAAATAAAACTTTCAAATCAAATCATTTTTATTCGCATAAGACAGGTACATACGGTCTTATTACAAAAAACGGAATTAAGTCAGGTTTAAACCTGAACTATAAAGTCTAGGCTTAATCTCAAGACCATGGTCTAAACTTCTCCTTATTACAAAAGCTGAATAATCCGTAGACTACTTAGTACCATAATTTAAACCTTGACTTAAATAAAACCACAGATTACTCAAACTATTGTTCGTTCATTATGATACCATTCAATCGCAACGTTCCGTTTCCTCAGAAAACAAAAATTATCTGACATCATTAATAAATAATATATACTAAAAATGGTGAAAAAAAGATTTAGATAATACATTTTCATTAAATTCAATTTTATGAATAATAGTTGTACTTTATTTTATAATAAAATATCATTTTGATGCCTTTATTTAGCAATCATTGTTATGTATGATATTGGAAGATCTATGGACGTGAAATGGAACGAACTTTTCCGTTCGCGCTGACTTGGTATCAAATTTTTCCCAATTTTTATACCTACTTTAAAATATAATTATTGCAAGTTATTTAAAACGTTTAGTAAACCTATACTTTTGCATAAAAAGCTTCTTCAGATAGTTCGATAAAGGGGTTTACTGGAATACGATGTCTGTTAGGTAAGCGTGGTATGTCCAATGACTCCACGATATTAATATCTGCGATATCCATCAAATCAACTGCGTCAATATCCATTACGAGCATAGTATTATAAGAAAGTAAACAAATTTATCTGACGCTAACCGGCTAACTTCAAAATGGCAAGTTTGACATATTATTATTGTGATTTACAGTTTAGACCAACGTTAAACTAGGGGTCACGCAGGTTTATCTTTAGACCAGAGATAGTCCATGGTTTAGTAATAAAACCCTTTTTGTAATAAAAATTTCTTTAGACCATGGTCTAAAGACGATTTAAACCTGGTTTTAGAGTTAGTCCGTGTTTTGTAATAAGACCGATAGGGTTGGTCAGTAGTTTATATAATATGTGCAGTGCTCTGCTTATTACCTTTGATAGGTGTGCAAATTTAAAAAAGTTAAATTACCATACAATATTAGAATGTCAATTTTTTTTTATTAAATATTACAGTAAAACAATAATAAGTAGGTATAGCATTATTAATAATGTCAAGTATAACAATTAATGTCAAAATATATGATTAATAAGTACCTATGTCAACAATTAATACCTACGACAAATATTATAAATTTGACTAAAAAAACACACTTAGTTGGCAGACAAGCACACGGCCCACCTGCCTTTAGTCTTCCCACTGACGGCACAAATTCTCCAGTGAGCTCTGGCTACCCTACTCACCGCTGGGAACACAACACGAAGTTATTATAACCGCGGTATTCTGTAGGGCGGAGGTACTTCCCCAGTCGGACTGCTCAATCGGGCGGATATACCGCCGTGTCCTACCTCCTCGCTACATTTATCCTCTAAATATTAACTTGATAAGTTACTGACCACCTTTAGTTCTCAACCATCGCCGTAAGACGAATATATGTTTAGAAGAATTTGGATGGTTATAGGCGAAGGTTCGGTAGCTTAGTAGTCAGAGCGTTTCCTTTATAAGTTTATTTGTTTTTTTTTATCTTAATCGATTTTAATAGTCAGCACACTAAATGCTTTAAAATTTCATTCAATAGGTACCTACCTTATTCAATCAAGTAGCATATCGCAGTCAGTAGTTTTTCAGGTCGTCCATCTAGTTAGATTAGGTTAGGTTAGGTTAGGGTACCTAATAGTGAGCAACTTTTTATTATGTAGGACACGTCAGTTAGATTTTGCCTCGCCTGATGGTAAGCTGAAGGCAAAGTCTCAAAAAAGAGGGTCACCATTACCTACATATATATTAGGTAGGTGGTTGCGCCGAAGTGGAAACTGTATTTTTGACACGGAAACCCACTCCTTTTATACCCGTCTCCTCTCCCGCACTAATCATAGATATGGCTTCCGTCCGCCATTGTGTGAGATGTGGACGGTCAGTCTCGCTTTGAACTAGCCAGCGTAAAGGCGATCGCGCGCGCGCGTCTCTCAGAAATGAATAATATTTGTTGTATTTTAACCGCCTCATAGACCTTTACCGATCGGATGGTGCCTCTCGTGTGTTCCTCAAGGGATCTAGTGACGCTGACGGCAGCTCCTGAGCAAGGAAGAGAAGATCCGTGTACCGGCTGCGATGAAAAACACGTGGGTCGTGAAGGTTAGTGCATCCTCTCCTAATTTCTCGGGCTGCATTCACTGCCTGGATCGAATCCGCGGCAGCCCGGCCACCTGTCTTGTTTTGTGTGTAAAGTGTCAATAGAACAGTTATCTGCTTCCCCGCAATACAGTCCACTCGCACACGTTGGCCCACGCGCCACCATTTTTTGGTCCGGATCGAGCCGGATTCTTAGCCGTAGTTCGTATTTTGTTATTATTCTAATGGGAATGAGCGCACCGCACCTAAGTGCCTGGTTATTTTAGTAGAAAACCCCGCATCCAGACACTTAGGCTTAGAATTTGTTGTCCGTTCGTCGCTGGCTCGCATTGTACCTACCTAATACATAAATAGGTTAGGTATCATATCAACACTTAATCGTAGTTCACAATTTTCGCATCGCACCTAAGTGCCTGGTTATTTTAGTAGAAAACCCCGCATCCAGACATTTAGGCTTAGATCTTAGGTATACTCAGACACCCTAGTGCATAGGCACAGTGTAATACCTAACGCATTTGGCTTTGTTTTGTTTTTTTCAATTACGTTGTTCTCGGCTCACGTCGTATTTGCCTAGTACCTGCGTGGGTAGACACGTGGCTGTGCCTACCTCGCTCGCATCTCATCCCAATTCATACGAAAGTATTTTAATTTGAATAGATATTACGCAATACTTAATCTCGGAAATAATAGTTGAACCTAGACAGCGACCATCGCGTAGGTACGTACGACCTTGTTGCTATGCGCGTTTGTTCAAGCGTGCATTCACAGTTGTAGGTACCTACCTATCTGCCGAGTGTCGCTCGCGCCGCCTCGCTGCTCTGTGCCGCTAAGATTAAGTCATTTCATATTTGTTGTTTACCTCACTTTAGTTCGAGATTTAATTGTAAACATGTCCCCAAAGGTTGATAGGACCGGTAAGGTTCAATTGAAACTTTTAAACGCTAAAAAAGAAATGATTTACTCTCGCGTACAATCGATTTATGATAATGCACTTAAAACCTCTGATTTGGTCATCAGAGATTCGTTCTTGTGTTCTATAGAAAACTTAGATAGTCTACGCGCGGATTTCGAAACCTTAGTACATGACATCAACGTTTTAGAGTTGAATTTGAATCCCGATTACTCAGTGAGTTATCAGGCCTTGTCGTCGTTTGACGATTTGTATTGTCGTATCAAACGCGTCGCTAGGAGTTTGGAGAAACCGGCTGACCTACCCAACCCCACTCGCGACCGACCTAAGTTGCCACCAATTCAAATACCCGAATTTGATGGTAACATTCGCAATTGGTGTCTATTTATAGATAGTTTTGAGAATACAATAGATAAGAACGATTCGTTGACAGATCACGAAAAATTGCATTATCTCGTTGAAAAATTGACTGGTAAAGCTATAACCGCTTGCGCTGGAATTACGTTTAGTGCCGGGAATTATAATTTAATTTTAAATACTTTGAAAGCTAAGTATGAGGATAAAAGATCGGTAGCTAACGCCTATTTAGATCAGATGTTTGATTTGAAATCTATTACGGCATGTAACGATCAAAACTTAGAGAAATTTCTAGATACTTTCGCGTCAGCTGTTCGCGCCGTAAAGAACCTAAAGGTCGATGACCTCTGCGACTTCGTATTTTTGTATATGGGTTTAAGGAAATTAGATTCCGAAACCATTCGTTTGTTTGAGTCGGATCATCGCGGCAATAGGATTCCTAAGTTCGAAGACTTGGAAAGTTTTGTTCGCGAGCATATAAAGGTATTGCAACGCTCTTCATCGAAACATGAAGGCGCGAAGACAGTTGTTGATTCTGCACGCAAAGTAGATGCGTCATCGAAGTCACTGAGGTCAACTCATACTTATGTTAGTACCGCACCAGCACGTGTACAGTCACCTGTTTGCTCTTTGTGTAGCACTCATCATTCGCAACTGTACAGGTGTCCTGGTTTTCTAAAATTGTCGCCTAGTGATCGTTATAAATTTGTTCGCGCTAATAATTTTTGTTTTAATTGTCTCGGTACTAAACACCGCGTTGTTTTATGTAATAGTAGAAATAGTTGTCGCAAATGTCAAGCGAGACACCACACTTTGCTTCATTTTGAGAATAGTGATGCCGCATCCAATGTGAGCACGGTTGGCTCGTCGAGCGGTGACACACGGCGGCCTGCGCCGCAGCCGCAGCCCGCGCTCGCGCGCGCTCCGGCCCGCCCGGTGACCGCCGCGGATGACGTCACCTTGTGTTCGTTCTCCGCTAGTGCTGCACTCACTACTGTGTGTCTTGCGACCGCTCGCGTTGTTATTGTTGATGCATTAGGTAAGCCGCGCATTGTTCGAGCGCTGTTAGATGGCGCTTCGCAAAGTAATTTCATTACTCAAGATTGTTGTCGGCGTCTTGGTTTCAATGTTGATAAGCGTTCAACCCGCTCAGTGGTGAAGGGTTTTGGAAGCTTACAGTCAGCTGTTCGTGGCACCGTTAAAACAAGGTTTAGATCTCGTTTTAATAATAATATTTGGTTTGACATGGATTCGCTCGTTATAGATAGAATAGCTGAACAGTTGCCTACCGTCCCGGTTGACACGTCTTTATTAACGAAATTTAAAGATTTGCCTTTAGCAGATGAGACTTACGCTGTTCCTGGAGTCGTCGATATATTGATCGGCGCTTCGATTCTCCCGCACCTCCAGCTATCACGTAAGGTTCAAGGGGGACCGACGTACCCCGCTCCGCACGCCCTGGAAACAGTTCTGGGTTTTGTTATAATTGGTTCCGCACCCGCTTCTATAGATAGTTTTAGTCACTCGACTGCTTCGTTCTGTTGCACCGTCGAGCCGCCACTGGAGTCTACCATCCGCAAGTTTTCGCTCGGTGGCTCCCGTGTATCCGCTGAAAAACGTCTTTGTTTGGAACGAAAGATGCAGGCGTCCCCAAAGTCGAAGCGGGCCTATGATGAGGTTGTTAACGAATATTTAGATAAAGGTTACATCTCACCTGCGCCTGCGGACACTGGCGGGACCCAGCCTTCGTACATTATCCCGCACCGCGGAGTTATTAGAGAAGATAAGCTTACTACTAAAACTCCGCGTAGTTTTGGATGGCAGTGCTAAGACTAGCACTTCCGTGTCGCTTAATGACATTTTGTATTGTGGTCGGAATCTTTAAGGTAATTTATTTGACATAATTGTAAATTTTCGCATTAATATTAGTAGAATTTTAGCTTTAGGACTCAACAGTCGCTTTGTGTTGGGCCCACTCTTCGCCCCATCGTTGGGACACATTCGTCGCTAATAGAGTGGCAAAAATTCAATCTGAATTGGCGCCACATAATCTCTTTCACGTTGCTGGCACCGACAACCCAGCCGAGTGTCTCTCTCGTGGATTGCTTCCTTCGCAAATTTTAGATCACCCGTTATGGTTTAGTGGACCGTCCTGGATTCATGCCGCGTTAGATAAGTGGCCAGTTAGTCAATTCAATCCCACTACGGTTTCCGAACCACCCGAGGAGAAGAAGCACTCGCTTGTTGTATCGGTCCCACGTGAAGAGACCCTTATTTTGTTGTTGGCTAATCGCGTCTCGTCTTGGTCGAGACTGTTGCGTTGTGTTGTTTGTTCGCCTCTGCCCGCTGCCTAGCCAGCAGTAGGCACGAGCTCCAATCTAGGTTTATATTTTAGTTGTTATTTCCCAAACCTAGATTTAGATTAGACTTTAGATTTGTTTCGCATTTGTCGTTTCGAAGGTAACCCTTCAAGCCGGGGGGAATGGTTGCGCCGAAGTGGAAACTGTATTTTTGACACGGAAACCCACTCCTTTTATACCCGTCTCCTCTCCCGCACTAATCATAGATATGGCTTCCGTCCGCCATTGTGTGAGATGTGGACGGTCAGTCTCGCTTTGAACTAGCCAGCGTAAAGGCGATCGCGCGCGCGCGTCTCTCAGAAATGAATAATATTTGTTGTATTTTAACCGCCTCATAGACCTTTACCGATCGGATGGTGCCTCTCGTGTGTTCCTCAAGGGATCTAGTGACGCTGACGGCAGCTCCTGAGCAAGGAAGAGAAGATCCGTGTACCGGCTGCGATGAAAAACACGTGGGTCGTGAAGGTTAGTGCATCCTCTCCTAATTTCTCGGGCTGCATTCACTGCCTGGATCGAATCCGCGGCAGCCCGGCCACCTGTCTTGTTTTGTGTGTAAAGTGTCAATAGAACAGTTATCTGCTTCCCCGCAATACAGTCCACTCGCACACGTTGGCCCACGCGCCACCAGTAGGTATGTATTAAATTTATCCTCTGAATTAAGAATAACATCAATTAATTCATTTATTTCAATGTAAGAGTAGATATAAAGATCTTTTGTAAAGTTGGCGCTCAGCAACTTCTGTAGGTGAGTGTATACCTTTCAAGTATTTTAAATAAATTCTTCAGTCAGTGATATTTTCATTCAAATCGTTTCGTGCAAAAATTCGAAAGATTATTCAAGGTATTTCCAGTTTTAAATATTTATAATGCTTTTGTGCCTACTGCGTACCTACCTATGTCGCCGGAGGGATTGACAGACTGTGCGAATATTGGCTCGTGCTTCTAAATTCAAATTAGACTGTTCGTGATCGCCCATTTTGAAATTCTAACAAAATTATTTTATTTAGCAATTCACATTTTAATGCTACAGAATTACATCAAAATTGTTGTGCACCTGCAAAAATCCGAATAATTCAATGAATTTGAATTTCAAATGTTTAACATTCGAAGACTGTGTCGCCCGCGGGTGTGACAGACAGACTGTGTGAACTTTGTCTCGTGCTACCAAACTCAGCTTGCTGAGCTCGTGATTATTGATTCCACTTTTCTTTTCATTTGTTAAATCCTCTGAAGATTACAAGTACCTATATAGATAGACATAGGTAGTTAGGTAAATTAATTACCTACCTAGCTATTTATGTGTTGATACCTATATTTCAGGGATAAGAACATTTTTAAAGTTGGCGTTCAGTAACTGAGATTAACTATTCCTACTGATTGGCGGATGACGTTCTGGCGCATTTCGGCATTTCAATTGGAGTAGGCATAGATAGAAGAATATCAGAAAGAAGGAATAAGAAAAGACAAGCTTTGGACGCAACCGATAAGTACCTACCTACCTAATAAAGCTGGGCTGGGATGCACCCGGTATTTATATCGAGGAAGTTGAGAACCTACCCACATTTTCTTCAAGGTATCTATACCCTATCCACCTTTTACCTCGGTTGAACTGGAACCGATTAAAATCGCACGCCGTCTCAGCTCTCAAATGCCAGGATGTAAAGAGCCCAATAAGCCATTTGTTACCCTCTACTCCCTCTACCTATAGCCGATCTAGCATACCTACATACCTGCATAGGTCCTACCTATATCAGGGTTATAACGCTTTTATATGACACGATAAATTTTTGTCACTGCATAATTCGTATACTTGTTTACCTACTACCTTAGTAGAATACACAAAAAAAACAACATAATACCAACCACAGACAAAAGCCACTTTCCTAATCATTCAAATTCCGAACACAGATAAACCCTTCAATCGTAAAACGGGCCAAAGTAACCCAACAAAATCTAAATACAGTTCATGGCACTCGTAAAGCTGAAAAAAAAAAAACTATTCGACCCTTGCCCTTTGGGAGGCGATATAATAAAAATAAAAAGACAGTAAAAACGGGTATCCAAATGAAATGGAATGCAAATAAGGGATGTGATAAACTGATGGGTGGGGTAGATACTTCAAAGAAGGGGTGACTATGAAATCAGCTTCCTCATGACTTCAATGCTTGGAGAGTTGGTATGAGAGCCGTAATACTTATTGCAGAATAGTAACTTCTGACAGGCTCTGGGGCGTGGCGGTAGGTAGTGAATGCGGATTCGATTCCCACTCAGTGCAAATATTTTTATGCATGAATATGGGTATTTGCATTGGTCTGCTGCAATGCTTCGATATGGTCTTTGGGTTGTGGAGGTTTGATGGCAGTCGCTTCACAGAAAATATCGAAGTTCAGCCAAATTCGCCGTTAGACTGGTAAAGCGCGGACCCCAGACTCCGAGGAAGAAGTACTCCTAACCTCTGTAGAGTACCTAGTAGGTAACATAGGTACCTACCTACTATCTATTTATTCTGTTGCAATAGGTAGAGATGACCTAAAAAGTTCGGCTACCGGTCTAACTGCAGTACCTACCTACTTACCTATTTCGATATATATCTAGGTATATATACCTATGTAGGTATAGGTATATGTAGGTAGTATATATAGCCGCAGTAGCTTAGTTGTATGGGTAATGGACTGCTGAGACGAGGTCTCGGGTTCGATCCCAGGTTTTACCATGGCACACACCAATGACTTTTCGATACTTTTCGAAGTTATGTGTGTATTTATCGCAGGTTTATACCTAAGTGCCCGGTTAATGGCAATAGGCTCGCCACCTATAACATTGGGACCTAAACATAAACTGGCGAAATGTGGGTGCTAGCACCTCTGCCTACCCCTTCGGGGATATAGGCGTGAGTTTATGAGAGAGATGAGTATATACCTATAGCTATATCTGTCATTTCACGGAAAATATTGAAGTTCAGCCGCGTCGCAGCTAGACTGGAAAGTGAACCTAGGACTTCGTGGTGAAGGCCTTTGATGCGACAGGGACTAACGCTATGAGGAGGTAAGAGCTAGAAATAGGATCACTGTTTATAATAGGTACCTACCTAACTACTTATTGTGGGTGTGAAATATTTAGGTATAAATACTGCACTAAGGTATACCTACCAACGTAATTACGCCTATAAAACTCTGAAGGGATAGGCAGAGGTGAAAATACACCCACATTCCGCTATGATTTTCAGTCCCACGCTATTAGGTAGGTACGTGGTAGGTACCTAATGTCGTCAAGCTAGCAGCAACTATGTCAATGAAAACTGTTGTAATAATAAACATCTACCTACTTAATCACAATACAGTCACATGCTAACACTACAAACTTCATACTTAGCTACCTACTTATTTAAAATCTGTAGATAGAGGTCCTATCTACCTACACCTATTTAAGAGTTCGGTTCTATCATAATTCTGTCCTATTCATTATCCTCTAAGTAGGTACCTTGCTAAGTAGGTGTAAGAAGCTCTTGTCACCTTTCAGGACACACGGGCGTCGGCCAACATCGCCGTCGTCTCGAATCAATAGTTCCGCGCAAGCCCACCAGAGACGCACGACAATACTCAAACACTTTCCTTACCTTCCATTCTCGAATAAAAACTGTTCAGTCAACGTATTTTCTCATAAAAAAGCGTTGAACTTAATCCTTATAAAGTACCTACCCAATTAACGACCTATCTGTAAATTTGATATTCCAAATTCAAAATTGACGATAACAAAAGAATGCATTTGAAATATAACGGTAGATAATTGGGTCAATAACCCTTAGAAAACTTAGAATAGGAATTTAAGATTTTGAATTGAGAAGGGCGTGGCTGTCCAATCAGAAGTGTCGCGTCACGCGGTGACAGTTTGAACCAATCGCGTAGAAGGCGGTGACATTTTTAAACGGTAGATTTGAGACCGCCTACGAAAGTTATGTATTATTTTCATGAGGTTTTCTTATACAAGTTTTTATTTTAATCTACGTACCTACATACAGATCTACTACTTAGTGATTTAGTTCCATGTCATTATAATGATAAGTTTGTTTAGGTACCTACTGAAATTGATCTCAGTGTTGTAGCACAGAATAAAGAGATCTTTCCTTACTAAGGTTCAACTTAGTAGCTACCTATCTGCCAGATTTTTGGTGCCTACCGAGGTACTAAGTAGGTACATAAAGTACGTATTATTATTCATTCTCATCACAGTCAAAGCTGATTCATTAGAGCCTAGAGTACGCTCTTAAAGTCGTTATCTCGGTTGGGGTTTTTATGGGAGGGACTGCCTTCTAACCTCTCAACCCTAAGAAAACTGCCTACACCAAAACCTCATCCGTCATCTTCAATCAGCAGGTACACCGGCTTGCAAGTGAGGTTGGCTTTTGCTCAAAACACCGTTGTACCAATCCAAATACCCTATGTTAGGTTTCTTTACACACACACTTAAAAACATATTTCAACTAGGAATAGGAAAGTTTCCAAAAGTCTGTTCTAAATTCAAACTTTCACAGCTGTTCCATAATGTGACACTTTCAGCCAATAGTAGCGTGCCTTTTTGTCATTGGTCGTGGCCTAGATGTCACTGTTTGTCGCATGTCGCATGAGAAAGGGATAGTTAAATGGAAAGTAGAGCGAGTGTGAGCGTGACGCGATGCTGACGTAGTTCTATTTTATTTTCTTTACGACGAAATTGAATTAGGAACTGTTTGAATAGACGCCTATTTTTTTAAGACGCCTGTTAGAAAATCTATGGGAAATGCCTAAGTAACATGTAGATAGTTTAATCCAATTTTAAGTAATAAAGTAGGTAGTATGCTACCTTTTTATCGATTTCCTGTCTTGACAGATAGTTTTTAGACTTGAAATCTACTCATCTAGATCCTTTTAGTGTTTACCAAACGCGTCAAAAGTTAACAACTAAGAGTGCCGCTTTTATTTTTGATTGGTTTGTTGACTATTACGAGTTTGAAAATATATTCTAGAATCTAGAAACTCTAGACTCTATATTATACAATCTAGAGTCAAGAGTTCCTAGATGTACAAAGTTCTAGAATATATTTTAAGTAGGTATCTAAATATTTACTTAAATACCTATTAACTTTACAACAGACTTAACAACACCTAGACGCGGCAACCTCAATACTTAAGTGCTTACTTAAGTAGAACTTAGTTAAAATATAGGGTACAAACGTACCTACCTAGATGACTAATTGCAGGTACAAGTACGTACGTAGGTACCGATTACACCAACCTATAGTACAATTTATTGAAATGTCCCACAAAGCTCGTTTTGCGTAACGAATTTAATAGGCAACTAAAAGGCAACTAATATACAACTGGGGTTAAACATGCGGTGATCCTAATTAGAGACGCGTTTTAATGTCTGCTGCGACGGTATAACATGCCATTAGAATGTATTAGGTAGGTACATGGCCTGGTGGGTACGGGCAATTACAAAAGTGATTTCACAAATTATCTAGGTATAGGTAGGTACCTATTAATATTAGGTAAAACACTGAACAGTTTGTTCAAACGCGCTAATATTAAGAACTATTAGTTTGAATTGAAAAAATATTAGGTATTGTATTAAATAGTCCGTTTATCGACAAAGGTTTTAGGGTATATATCATTACGCTATTTATTAAGGGAGCAGAATAGTGATCATAAATATTAAAAAATCCGGCAGATTTCCAAACATTATTGGAAGACTAACAAATTACGGGCTTACAGGGGAGATAGTTGGCTTAGCTTAGCTGGGGCGGGTCAGTAATTTATATGTAAGTAGAACAAGTCAGCTATAAAACCTGTAGTAAAGTAGGTAATAAATAAAATGTTTTTTTTTGTATATCCGGAATGTCAATTGTCTGAATCCGGCTAAACAGTACCTACCTAAAAGCTTCGATAGTAGGTAGGTAGGTAGGTATGCTTTTTCACCCGGTAGGTATATGAAATACGGCATTGTAAGAAAATGCAAATACTTCAGGTGAAGCGTCATGAAACGTGACACCTACATTAGATCACCAATCATTTAAGTAGGTACGTAGGTAGGTAGATACTTAAGTGTAGGGGAAAGTGGGGGAAATACGAACACCTAAGGGAAAACGTAAATAAAACCGTAAATTTTGATCACAAAGTTTCTTTATTTCTTTTATTATAAAGTTTACTTATCTGTCTAACATATTCACTAATCAACATTTATATTTTTTTAATAAATTGCAATATTATGAACGAAAAACAAAATCCTTAGTGTTCGGCTTTACCCGACTAATGTCGGGTAAAGCCGAACAGCAAGTGGGGTAATTACGAACTAACATTAACGACAGAGATCGCACTTAAAACCCAACGACGTTGACTGTCCATCAGTACAATTTTCGTGAGCCCATTTTTGGCACACGTAGCACATAATCCAGTCTTCATCGGGGGGATCTATATATTTATCTCTACAAATAATACAAAAGTAGTCTTCATTTTCCTTTTCGCCTTTTTCTCTTTCTTTTTCTTTCGTATTTGGACTAGAGTCACTAAATTCTTTTATATTGGTGAAATTCTTTAACACTCTTTTAAGCTCTTTCTTAGAAGGTTCCTTCTTGCTACTTTTCAGTCTTTTAATTTGGATTTCTTTTTTCGTCATTTTTTTCTTGATTTCTTCAGCTTTAGCTCTTTTTCTGTTTTCCTTTTCCTCTAACTGGTATTTTATAGGTGTGCTCGTAAGAAAAGTAGATTTTTTCTTCCTGATATTGCGTTTTGATATTTTTGGAGAAATAATAGGCAATTCAACAATCTCTGATAGGGAAACTGCATGCGTGCTTGCATTATCGCCTTGTGAATTTACAGAACCTATATCGGAGGCTTGGACATTATGATCTTCAACACGGTGATCTTCAGCTGCTGCTGTTACATCGGCATGATTGTGAGCATCAGGGGGAGAATTGACAGGACCTGTATGGAGATCCTGGTTATAAGGATCTTTGGCTACTGCAGTTATTTCGGTTTGATTGTGAGTGTCAGGAGCTTGTTGAACTATAATTGCTTGGTTGTCTGCAAGTTGGGTATTCATATGAATGTTTAGTGTCGGATTCATAGTTTCTTGTGCGGTATATGGCTGAATTGAATCTATCGCAACGGGGCGCAAGGGATATATTCCTGCAGCTCTAAATCCACTTGCAGCTTTTTCAAGGTTACTGCATCGGTTAAAAGCGTTTGTGAATAATTCGACTATGTCGTATTGTGTAATGGGCTGTCCAAATCGCTCTGCCATGTGATTCTCACATTCTTGATTGTATGCAGTCTTAACAGGACCAAAATATGTCAAGTCCAAGGGTTGGAGTCGGTGTGAGGTATGTGGTGGCAGAGTTAGCATAATGATTCCACTATTTCTGCAGAGTGAGAATGCATCAAGACTTACATGACTCTCATGGTTATCTAAAATAAGTAAAACGGGGCACTCATTTGAAGGCTTTGTTTATGAAATGAAGTGGTGCAACCAATCCACAAATAGGCTTTCATTTATCCATCCAGAGTCTGACACAGCTCCAACCATATTAGGGTTACTACCTTTGAGTAATAGTGGATTCATCCGCTTCCTTTTAAAAATAAAAAATGAAGGAACGTATTGGCCAGCAGCACTAAATGCACAAACAACTGTTGTTGTAGACCCCCTTTCAGCACTAGTTGCCAACTTGTTTCTGACCTTTTACTGCCACTATTCTCTGATTTCTTTGGACCGTTGATATACCCGTCTCATCAACGTTAAAGATTTTATCAGGTTGAATATGATGTTTGTTTTGTATGGTCTTCAAATTATCATAAAAAAAATTTATGTTAGTTTCATTGAATGCATTGATACGATTCAGTGAAGTCGCCTCAGGTGTCCTCAGAGATATGCTGGGATGTCTTTTCATGAAATTGTAGTACCAGTCTTTTCCGGCGAGCTGTCTCACTCGATCGAAACTATGCGGAAGTTTATTCCTTTCGGCATATTGGTACGCGATTTGACGAATTTTTTTATGGTTAGGCCATAATAGAGTTTACTGCATTTTATGATATAATCGACAAGTTGTGTTTCCTGATCGTCTGTAAATAAAGGTTTTCGTCCAGACCTTGGCTGTTTTAACACCTTTTTTTTTAGATGGTCAAAAATGGTAGTTTTTGGAACCTTATAAGTTTGTGCTGCTTTGCCGAGAGTTAATTTTTTGGTTTTAACATCTTCTATGGCTTTTTTGAGATCTTCTAAACAGTACTTCGGTTCGGTCTTCCTTTTATAAGTACGAGGCATCTGAAACAATGATAAAAAGTTGAACAGAAAACCAACACAAGAGAGTGTTCGAGATTACCCGACAGGGAGTGTTCGCATTTACCCCGCGGGATCAAGAACAATAAAATAGTAAAAAACAATTTAGGTTATATTATTTTGCCAACTGCATTATTGTCATTTCGTTAATTAATATGTAATTATTCCACAACGTAAAAGCTAAATTACTATTGTCGATAGAAATAAAGCTACACCAAGTTGGAATTTCGAAAAAATTACATCAAAAACATACAAAAAATTGAAACTTGCATACCTTGACAAGTACGTGCGTCCGCGTCTCCCGTGTCGTTGACTGGCACTAGTGGTGGCGTGATCGCCGAAATGGCGGCAAGTGAAATGTCACTATCTCTTTCTAACATATTAGAACTATTGAATTCGGCATTACCCCGTGTTCGCGTTTCCCCCTCTCTCCCCTACCTTACGTTGTAGGTACCTACCTTCATTTGTTACTTTACAACACCTAGGCATCCCTATACCTACCTAATTCTAATTAATTTATGACCTAAGTATATGATTGTACTCAACTGTACCTTCTTATAGATAGACTAATTTCACGAATAAATTGTAGGTACCTTAGCTGTATCAAATTAGGACTTATGTTTCTTCTCTTACCTATTTAAGTACCTACCTACCTAGTAGATAGATAATTCTGTTCTTTGGTGTAGGTAGGTAGACATTACGAAACAACTGATAACATGTAAACTAAAGTAATAAGATATAAATTAATATTTACCAGAATATAAAATAGGATACAAAAGGATCAAATTAAGCATCGAAGAATTCCTTCCCATCGATGTCGACTGGTAATGTGCCCAAAAGGCTGGCGGCATTGCCCCGTTGAATGGCAATGCCAATCCGTTGAGCGAAAAAGAGACCAGCCCTTTGGTCATGCGAAGCATCGACCAGTCGTTTTGCTATTTATTTGTATAGCGACCGTGCGCTCGGACCCCACGAACCCAGCGTTTCAACCCCAAACGGCTCAAATATGTAATTGTTTGTAATGTTACCACAAACAATATCAATAAATATGTAAATATTTTGTATCAACTGATACAAAATATTTAGTTTAGTTCTTTAATTTTACTTATTTAATAGATATTTATTTCTCCGAAACCTGAGTCATTCAAACAGAGTAATTCATAAATACCTAAATTTAATAGGTAGGTAGGCACCTACAGGCATTCTTCGATTTAATTTTATACAATCGCGTGTCCATGCAAAAGCGTGCCTCTAATAATCGAATTTAGAACAATTCCGATATCTCGATTCTCGGCACGAGCTTCTGAACGAATAATCAGATTGTTCTCGATGATGGCTTCCGTGCGGGAATCTGAAGCCGCTTATAGTCAAGTGCAGGTAGCCAACCTTCGAATTTTGAAATTGGCGCTCCAGGCTTCGACGACATGTTCCGAAGGACAAGAGATCTTAGGTGTCTACCTACTTAAATTTGAAATATTCAGACGTCATGTCTATCTAGGTAGGTATGTGTTTTTATGGTATTTTTTTTTATAGGTAGGTACATAGCTCTGAAATTTTTTGTAAGCAAGAAGGTATTTCATGAAATCTTTACAATTTCTTTGATTTCAATAGATTCTGAATTAGGTAAGACATAGATAATTCAAATTTCTTTCATTTGGTTAATTCTTATGAAGATTTCATAAGCCTTGCTGTACCTACGAACCTGGCGTCAATGGGTGGAATCTTTCCATGGATTTTCTCAACTTTTCTTTTATATATTTTTCTAAACTTTATCTTGACAATATTTAATTACAATAAAAAACTAATTATCTAAATCAGTCATGCTGTTCTCGAGTATTGCGCTAACAATAAAAGTTTAAGGTCCCGTTGTTTTGGTTGTCCTGTTGTCTATCTGCTCATACTTTTATATCGGGGTACGCTGATATTAATTCCATTTTTGTGTCTAATCGCCGATTTTAATTAATATTTACCTACCCACCTAAGTCTTTCAAATGTTGAGACTGAATTCGATGTATTTAAATGTACGCACTTAGGGTAGGTACGGATTATTGCCCACGAGCTAAATGAAAAGAAAAGTGGAATCAATTATCACGAGCTCAGCAAGCTGAGTGTGGTAGCACGAGACAAAGTTCACACAGTCTGTCTGTCACACCCGCGGGCGACACAGTCTTCGAATGTTAAACATATGAAATTCAAATTCATTGAATTATTCGGATTTTTGTAGTTGCACATTTAAAATGTGAACTGCTGAATAAAATAATTGTGTTAGAATTCCAAAATGGGCGATTATAAACTGTCTAGAAATTCGAGAAATTCATTCAAATTTAATTTAAAAAAAACCTCACATTTATTGCTTCGTATGCTAGTCATGTCGCCGGAGGGATTGACAGTTTGTGGTCTGGGTGGATATTGGATCGTGCTTCTAAATTCAAATTAGACTGATCGTAATCGATCATTCTGGAATCAGAATGATTTTATTTCCCTATAGAAGAGCGGAAAGTGTAATGTCTTTCAATGACCTATCTATGAGTAGGTACCTAGGTATTTATCTATTAATAAATATAGGTCAAAACTATAGGGACATCGTGGCTTTCATAAATGGTGCAAACACGAAGTAACTACCTACCTATAAAAATATTTATAGGTATTATTATTTATTTAGAAAACAATATTAATATTACGTTTTTTTAATCGTAGCGCACTGTCGCGTCTCTGATTAGTGCGTAAAATGATGACGTTCGTCAAAAATTTTTTGTCGCCGTTTTTGAGTACCTACGAACAACATAATTAACTATACCTACCTACCTATCTATGGTTTATAATACATCATTAGACATACCTACCAATCAAAAACAATAACTGGGCTTCTGATTTCAAAGTGCAAACTTTAGACGCAACTTGTATCTACCTATAGAAATGGCTATGATGATGATGATGTTATCTTCTTAACTATAAGTACCTGCCTAAGTACCTACTCCGGAGAAACGTGAAGTAGTCTTCCGACATAAAAGGTGCATTCTGGCTAGACTAAGTTGATATTAATAAATATTGTACCTACCTAAGTAGAAATATCACCATGCAGAATGATTAGTTCTAAAGTAGTTCAACATGTTTATACCTATACCTAGCGCAAAACCTTCATGCTTTGTTTTATTTTTTTATCTAAGACACCCCAATTTGACTTTACCTCACCCGATGGTAAGCTAAAGGCAAAGTCTCAGGATAGAAGGTCACTATTACAGACACTCAGTAATGTTACAATGGTGGCACTCAGCTTGGCGGCCTCATCAGATGCTTTTTCACGCCCCGCTTAAAGGACCCGGGATTGTGAAGGAGGAAACAAGTGTGCTAGTAATGAATTCCAGGTCTTGGTGGTGCGGCAAAGAAAAGAGTCTACGAACCGCCTGGTTTTTGTTCGTATATTCTGCACAGTGTGAGGGTGACATCTAAGCCCTGCACGTGTTGTCCTGTGTAGGAAAGGAGAGTGTGGCATTAGTTGAAAGAGCTCATCAGAACGCTCACCATGGTAGAGACGGTAAAATACAGCCAAGGAAGCCCAGGTTTCCTTGGCTGTATTTTACACATCACATGTTATTTTTTTTAATAACTGCGAACATAAGTAAGCGACCACTTAAAATAAGAATTACATAATAACACCCAACTCGGGTCTGTATAGATATTGCGTGCAATATGGCCGCGGTGGCGCCTCGGGGCATGCTTCCATTTTCAAAATTCGGACTGTCAGTTGCGATTGTTCGAATATCTGCCCCGCGGCTAGCACTTGCGTGATAAACGTTGTCTTAGAACAATGAGAATATATTTTAGTGTTTTTTTTTCGTGTGACGTCATCCTACCTGATCCTAAAGGGGTAGGGATGACTTCTATGTAGGTAAGTATGGTAGAGATATTGATTTGTATTACCTCAATGGGTACAAGTACCTACATACCTACTATGTAAGTACTTTTTTAACGGTACGAAGGCAACTCGGGCGTCGCAGGTCGATGAACGACCTCCGCCCCCCATGAGCGCAGGCCTGGGGGTGACAGGTGGAGTCGCCTGTCACCCTGGCAGAAGCAGGCCGCGGCGGTGGCGCGCCTGGCGCGCCTCCCCGTTTCCGGGGACGAATTGGGGACTCTGTAGTCCCCACACCCGAGAAGAGGGCCAGATTGTGAGAGATGACCCTGAGTCGGCCGGGGTGCGAGGGATATGCCTGTCAACCTCACCTTCGGCAACCATAACGACCCACAGGCGGCGTGCGTTTTAGTCGGCTCGAGTCCGACATAACCTCTCCCACCGACCCCGGTGGGGAGGTATCCGTGGGAATTTTGCGCACGTAAAAATAGCCACGGATCCTCCTCGGCTTCGGATCTGTGGGAGCCGGAGGTTTTGTCGGACTTAAACCGACTAAAGCTCTCGATATCTGGGGGTCGTTGTTGGTTGCCGAAGGTGAGGTTGGCAGGCATATCCCTGGCACCCCGGCCGACCCAGGGCCATATCTCTCTATCTGACCTTCTTCGGGTGTGCGTACCAAGAAGGCCCCAACTCGTCCCTGGAAACGGGGAAGTGCGCAACGTGTGTCGCCATCACACATTACTATCCAATCTGTAGAGAACAAAAATGTTGCCACGGTGTCACGATTTTTTCTACCACTTGATGGCCCACCTGATAGAAAGTGGTTACCGTGATCTATGAACGCTATGGAGAACCAGGGGCGTCACACTTGTGCTGCCCACCTTATAGGAATCTTCTCATGCCCTGAAGAACTCCATATTGAAGTCGCTTGGGAAAACCACAGCACACAGCCATTACAGCACATACCAATCTGTGAGCCTAATCAACAAACAAACGTTGCGTAGAAACATCAAACTGCATCTGTCTATCTATAGCACTGGCTCCTTAAGAAGCCATACTCATTAACGTTACAAAAAAATAACTCTCTAGAAAGACTTCGATTCAAACTTTTCAAATTCAAATTTGGAGTTCGTAAGGGCTCGTTCACTGTGCGTGGTCAAAAAATTCTGTTTGTTTTTCATGATTTAATATGTTTAAAGCAAATTGTAGCACGGCGATGTATAAATTCAGAGATTTGAAAAGGAAAAGCTAACAATAAAAAATACTTAATACTTAGGTACCTACCTACTTTAATTAATATAGGTACGATCACCGAAAATGTACTGGGCCCACCAAAATCATTGGGGCCATGCCAACCTCACCGGCAAACCGGTACACCTAGTGTTGATTAAAGGACGAAGCCCTGGTGGAGGCTTATCTCTCAGGATTCTTAGGCCAGACGGCATTCTCTCCTTTAAAACCAAGATATAACATATTAGAACAGGAGAAGGGGTATAAACTGAGCCCGGACCTCATATTAGGTACAAGCTTTGGATGATAATGATGACTTTTTGTAATTCTTTGACGTTTCGTAATTACCTACTTTATTTCAAAAGTATTTTTTTCACGTAGGTATTACTTCTTCAAATACCTACGAGTATTAGCCAGTTGATGAAGAAACTTGAACATTTATCATAAAACTTGGACTATAAAATAACCTAAGTAAATTAGTGCCGTCAACTTTATTGGTACTCACTCGTCCGTTTTAACTATTTTACTCGGAAGAAATGGGCGTCGAAGTAATTATATGAATGAAAAGTAAAACATATGAAATCAAGTAAATGACTGTAATTAACTTTAATGCAGGCCCAACGCCTTGGTAACAGAGAATAAGTATAGGTACTTAAATGTTATTTCAAATGTAGATAATTTTTAAGAAATGTCTCAAATAGCTTAGTAATAGAGAACAAAACAATTATAAAATTTTAAAATTTAAGTAGGTACTAGAGTTTTTTATCTTTAGCTAAGTCAATAGGTATCTACCTATCTTTCATTTACTAAGATTCTTAGCTTTAATATAAAATTTCAAGTTGCTCGCACATCCGAGGCAGTTTTCCTCGGTGCCCGCTTATAATTTTACTACCCGAACGTAGTCGTCTCCAACCTCCAACTACCTCTTAAATAAAATAATATTGTATCTACATACGTAGGTACATATTATCAAGCCTCTATCCCCGGAGGGTTACCCAGAGGTGATATAACACCCACATTTCACCAATCATCGAATTCGGTCCCACGTAATAGGGGTGAGCCTATTGCCGTCTTCCATGCACTTTTTTTTTTATGCCACTTCGTTGGCAGACAAGCACACGGCTCACCTGATGGAAAGTGGTTACCGTGACCTATGGACGTCTGTAACACCAGAGGAGTCACAGTCTGCGCTGCGCTGCCAATCCTGTAAGTACAGAGTTTCTGTGCCGTCAGTAGAAGACAAAGCAGGACAAGCCTTTAGTCTTCCCACTGACAGCACAAATTCTCCAGTGAGCTCTGGCTACCCTACTCACCGCTGGGAACACAACACGAAGTTATTATAGCCGCGGTATTCTGTAGGGTGGAGATACTACCCCAGTCGGACTGGCATCGGCACTCCCTATTGTTGACTCAAGCCATGCATCTGAGGCGCAGTCTAGGCTGTATATATCTGTCTGATGTAAAACAGCCCTATCCCTTAGTCGCCTCGTACGACACCATATGGGAAGTGCCCCATCTGAAAACCAGCGCTGTGCATACCCAACGAAGGGTGTGCGCAGGATTCAATGCTGAGAAGGGGCCCTATTTGGGCTCGCATAGTGTGGAGTGTTGCACCCGTAGTCTAATTTTAATGTGCCTACTGTTTTTGATTTGTTATTCTGTTGTACTGCCTACCTATTTGTATTTGGTGGGGTGCCCGCTGTGTGGGGCCTGAATAAAATATTTTCTTTCTTTCTTTCTTTCTTTCAGATGGGGTGGTCCAAATTGTACTCTGCCGGGAACCACACAGCTATTGTATCTATGAGTCGAAATTACACTTACTTCTACTGATTCTATTAGGTAACTAGGTACTATTTAAAACAAATCTGAAAAATACCGGTAGGTACTGGATTCAATAGATTTTCTTTTAAACTTTATTTTAAAATAAACTTTGCACTCAAAATGTGTAGGTCTACCTAATGAAATTAATACATAATTATTTTACAAAGAAAATTATCCCCCATGATGTATGCAGCCTAACCTAGCTCGCGTGACGATACTTTTAAACATAGAACGCTCGTTCTTTTTGCGAATTAGAAGTATTCTCTCTTCAAAACAAATTGCTGACAAGCGGGACGTTCGAATTTCGTATGCGCCAACCGCAGAAACCACTGCTTTTCGTGCTAATACACTTTTGCACTACGAATTTGAACCTTATTTTTATATGGAAAGAGTTTATTTAGAGTGCAAAATGTTGTTATTTAGAATTTAATTCGCGTTGCGTTTCGGATGCAAATGTGGCTGATGAGAGTTGATTATGTAAATGAGAACGGACTAGCTTTGTGTGAGACTGAGTGCGTATTGTTTGGCTTGCGAGGCAGTGAGGTAGCAGTACATTATGCACTCCTTAACATTGTGCTTGTCAGACGGTAAAATAATTCGTTTATTGAATGATGAATGAGATGTGAAGGTAATATAATGGTTATATTGTGAGGTTTTGTGAATAATTGGGTAGGTTTTCAGTTAGCAAACGAAAGTACTGACGGCACAGAAACTCTTTGTTCTAGGGTCGGCAGCACAGGTGTGATTTCTTTGGTGTTGCACAAGTTCATAGGACATGATAACCACTTTCTATCAGGTGGGTCGTGTGATTGTCTGGTACCTAAATTGCATAAAAAAAATGGAACACGCGTCATCATTGCCTATAGACCAGGGGCGTTACCTACACTCGTGCTGCCGACCCTGTAAAAACTTTGTAATACCCATCTTGAAGAATATATTGCAGTCGATTGGAAAAACCACATCAGGGAGTTCATTTCACTGAAATGTAAGTAAGTATATTGATATGTAGATAGTTTTTAAATCAATGTGCCTTTGTTTTTTACGTAAAATCCCTACGGATACACCCCCTTCCTCCCCCCACCAGAGTAGGTGGAAGAGGTTATGTCGGACTCGAACCGACCAAAACGCACGACGCCACTGGGTAGTTTTTGGTTGCCGAAGGTGAGGTTAACAAACATATCCCTTGCACCCCGGTCGACTCAGGGCCATCTCTCTCGATCTAGCCCTCTCCTCGGGTGTGGGAGCCACAGAGTCCCTAACTCAATCAATCGGATCAAAAAATCAAAGGAGGTAGGACACGGCGGTTTTTCCGCCCAATTGAGCAGTCCGACTGGGGAAGTACCTCCGCCCTACAGAATACCGCGGCTATAATAACTTCGTGTTGTGTTCCCAGCGTTGAGTAGGGTAGCCAGAGCTCACTGGAGAATTTGTGCTGTCAGTGGGAAGACTAAAGGCTTGTCCTGCTTTATCTTCTGCACTGACGGCACGGAAACTCTATATTTACAGGGTTGGCAGCGCGACTGTGACTCCTCTGATGTTACAAACGTCCATAGGCCACGGTAACCACTTTCCATCAGGTGGGCCGTGTGCTTGTCTGCCACCTAAGTGGTATAAAAAAAAATGTGCCTAAGTACCTAAGGTGCACTAGGTACGTAGGGACCACAACCCACCATTTGCTATCTAACGAACTTTCCTTTTAGTCCCAATACGACACCGTACCTACCTACTCTTCTGAATAATATCCACCCTGTAGATAGCCGTAAGTAGGTAGGTACTAGCAAGATATTTTATGTGGAACAAAGTTGGAATTGCGGTGAATACTTCAGCTCAAGTTTTGTAATCTAAGTTTTAATTAGTCTAGTAAGTTAGTATCACCTAAGTTCTTTAGTTGCCGCAGGTAGGCACTTACCACCGTCTGTTGTCGTTGTATCAGATATTTCTAGAAGTTTCGGAGCGAATGTTATATACTTCAGAATTGTGCCATTCACCTAAATGTTAGTGAATATACAGGTTGATCTTAAAGATAGGCAGGTACTCGGAATTAAAAAAAGATATGGTGACGTCACTATTATTCTTTTTCTTCTCTCTTCATGTCTTTGGATCAAAGATTGCAGTTTGGAGCTCGAGGTCCGCTCTTCCACTTCTCCTACAACTAGTGTGGTGAGCAGGTTTGGTTACTACCCACACATTCACTAAAATTGTAGGTACTAACTTTTTCACGAAAAATATTTATAATCTGCAATCATGCTTGTTTACCACTCTAATATCGAGTAGGACATGACGGTATTTCCGTCCCAATTGAGCAGTCCGACTGGGGAAGTACCTCCCTCCAGCCTACTGTAATAACCTCGTGTGTGTTCCCGACGGCGAGCAGGGTCGCCAGAGCTCACTGGAGAGTTTTTGTGCTGTCAGTGGGAAGACCAAAGGCTTGTCCTGATTTTGTGCTCTGCACTGAAGGCACAGAAAATCTCTGCTCTTACAGGGTCGGTGTGATTCCACTGGTGTTACACACGTTCATAGGTCACGGTAACCACCGTCCATCAGGAGGGCTGTGTACTTGTCTGCCACCTAAGTTGTAGGTATAGAAAAAAAAAACAAAATAAAAAACTGTTAATTCTCCACCAACTATCATAAATTATTTACCCTTGCAACACAAACAAATTCAATTTGTCGTTCCCCAATAGAATAACATGCGATAATGGAAAGATTAAAAATGTAACGATTCGACACGCGATGCGGCGACGTGACGCGTCACGCGCGTGTGACGTGACACGTCACCGTAAATGTCACACTGACAAGAGTGACAAGCAAATGTCAAGGGTGACAGCGGATAGAATATAGGTACCTAATATTTTGAGTTAATTGAAGAATTAGGTATGGTAGGTATTATCAGTAGGTAATTATTTTTGTTGCACTTTTTGATACCGAATACAATTATTGGTGAAATGTGGGTGTTAATTTACCTCTGCCTAACCCTCCAGGGATAAATGCGTGATTATATGTATGTACCTCTGTATGTATATACTTTTTTATACAACTTAGGTGGCAGACAAGCACACGACTCACTCCCAAAGTGGTAACTGTGGCCTATGGACGTGAGCAAGATCAAGGGAATCACACATGCAATGCCGACACAGTAAGCACAAGAGTTTATGTGCCGTCAGTGTAAAAGATTAAAGCAGGACAAGCTTTAGGTCGTCCCAATGACAGCACAAAAAACTCTCCAGTGAGCTCTGGCTACCCTACTCACCGCCGAGGTATTCTGTAGGGCGGAGTTACTTCCCCAGTCGGGCTGCTCAATATGGACGGGAATACCGTTGTGTCCTACCACCTGCTAGTGACTTTTCTGTTAGTAATAAATACTTAGTAGAAAATTACAGATGGTGTTTTAATGACGTGGTATTAGGACCTAAAAGGCTTACACCGAATAGTGAGCAATCACCATCAGAACTCTAATTCTAATCGCTTTCAATACTTGTAATTTGGAGGCTAGGGTCCTCTTTACTATCCCTCCTTACCCTTTCTTTGTGGTTATCTACCTTTAACGGTAGCGTAATGGTAATATATTATATTCGTTCTTAGCATGGGTACTAGTGTTCAATTTAATACCTGTAAATTGGTGGAAGATAATACTTTAAATGTATAATTAATTGATTGATTAATTAATTAACTGTAGGTGTAAATTGTGCGGCAAATAAATAAATACAAATATTAAAATGATAAAATAGGTAAATTTACTACCAAATGAAAAATGAAATTAACCAAACCAATAGCAGTGCACTGCTGGATATAGGCCTCTCCCAATGTTAGGAGGCTCTGGTCTACTGTTTCCAAGCTGGCTAGACGGGTTGGTACTGGGTTTTATTTCAAGTTTTCTTTCTCTCCCAGTGGTATCGCCTGCGTATTTTTCCTTTAGATAGATAATTCTTTATTGTAGGTACACAAATAGATTACAGTAACACTTGTAGTTAGCATTAAACTGTATTTAATGTACAATGGGCGGCCGTTATTCGTAATTTGAATTAAAAGTAATTTTCTAACGAACTGATCCGTCTCGGTTCGAAAATTTCGTGAAACACCTATACGTTTCACGAAGTTTCTGAGTCAAGATGGATGATTTCGTGATATGTAGGTATTAAACATCTAAAAAAAAAGCACAGACGCATCTCATCTTTCAAAAATTAGATAACTATTTGAATATTTTCTCGAGAACATTTTCCTTGAAGCGTTTCCCCTTCAATTTATATAAACCCTTCCGTACAATTTACTTTCAAAAACGCATAAAATTTATATGAGCCTTATTTGAAATTCATAAATCACGCAAATTAGTGTTGTTTGGCTTCTGGAATTTTAACCTTTTTACCTTCGGGCTGTTTGTGAGATGTTCTTTGCCTAATATTTTTATTATTTGTGGGATCTAACTCACTACAGATTTTTTTCATTCATTTTTTTAAATGTTGTACGATAAGTGGGGATGACGAGAGTGTACAGGATCCCACGAGACCCACTAAGTAACTTGGGGTCAAACCAACAGCTCCTGCTAACTGATTAAACTGACGAACTTCTTCTGATCTTCCAACTAATCTCACCCTCTCCTTTCCTATAAAGGACAACACGCGCAGAGCTAAGGTATCACCATCACACTGTGCAGAATATACGAGCAAGAACCAAGCGGTACAGTCCCGGCACCTTTAAGCGGGGCGGGAAAATACATTTGATGAGGCCGCCAAGCTGGGTGTTACCATTGTAACAATACTTAGTGTCTGTAATCGCGACCCTCTCTCCTGAGACTTTGCCTTTAGCTTACCATCAGGCAAGGTGAAGTCAAGTTGGCGTATCCTAGATAAAAAAAAACGAACGAGGTTCTGGCTCAGGCTTGAGAGTTCAGATAGTAAATAAAATAAAATATAACAAATTTTATAGTATTATTATGTTACATAGGTACATACCTACAGTATTTGTCAGTGAACTAGGTCCTCAACCTGTAGGTACAGCCCTGTATCTCAGGAGACAGATGCTTCTATAAAAGGCTTATAAGTCAATCAAATCAAATTGGTTATTTTCCAATAATTAGAATAAATTATTTAACTGAGTTCATTAAATTCAGAATGGTTAAAGAGCGGTAAAAAATACCTCGGTTACTATTTTATATTTTTTATTTATTTTTAATCATCTACCTAAACTATAACAGTAAATTATTTGACTGTTAAATATTATCACACACAACAATAAATTATTTGATACAAGCACAGAACAGATAATAGGATCTACTAGCGTTTACAAGTTTTTTTGTAATTTAACGTTTTGACATTTAGTAATAAGTCACTAATTTGACTGGGTATTTTGTCAGTCAAATACTCAATTGAGTAGGTGTAAGTGACCCGAGGAGGGCCAGATCGACAGAGATGGCCCTGAGTCGGCCGGGGTGCCATATATGCATGTCAACCTCACCTTCGGCAACCAACAACGACCTCCAGACGCCGTGCGTTTTAGTCGGTTCGAGTCCGACATAACCTCTCTTCAGTAGGAGAGGCTATGTCGGACTCGAACCGACTAAAACGCTCCGGCGAAAGGTATCCGTGGGGATTTTCCGCACGAAAAAAAAATGTGTAAGTGAACTGCGAACTGAAAACCTCGAACGCATCCGACAACACCAACATTATCATCGTCCTGGTGAAGATATAGGATTGGTACCAGTATAGGTATTTAAACTATCATGGTCACTCATATTATATAGTATTAAAGTTATCGGGGTGCATACCATGTTGTATTGTTCAGAGTTTCCGATATTTCGGCGCTGTTGCAAGCACCATGATCACGGAGGAATTGGAGTATTGGCGGTGAACAGTGCAAAAACGTATCTGCACTACCACTGGTTTTACTCTCACTACAAATTCGAACCCCATCTCGATCACGTTCACAATACCTACTGTACTGGCGAGAGGACCCTATAAGCCGATTCCTTCCGGTTTGCAAGTGCGTGACTATTTCCCACCGGCTTCCCTTATGAAAAATATATACTTAGGTATGAGGTGATAAAACTTTTGTCGTCTTATCTATCTAAGTACGTCAAAATGTAGTCGCATTTTATGTTGACTGAATGTGTAAGCGCCGTGAGAATCCAAATGTTTTCGACCATCTGGTTGGGTTAGAACTTCTTCAAAAAGAGCATTAGAAGGTTCCACCAGTGTCGGCAGCACGAGTAACCAATTTACATCAGATGGACTGTGTGTTTGTCCGCCACCTCAGTGGTGTAACACTCCTCTACTTCCTATAAATGATCTCTTTTTTTTATTTCAGCGTTATTCCTGGTTGCATTAGCGGCTTTCAATTCGGAGTCCAGGATCTGCTTAACCTTTCTCCTTTCGATTTGACATATACCTACCTGCACCAGACCTCCTTCCATTCAAACAATTTAGTAGGTATCTATTTTTAAACTTTTGCGGTGAGAATTCTTAATTATACAAGATATCGGGACTTCTCGCGAATTATATCTCAGAACTTACTATTTCTGCCGACGCCGCGACGTTTAGGATGCGTTGCAGCGCCCGTGGTCCGAGATATAATTCACGAGAAGTCCCGATATCTTGTATAATTATGAATTTAGTATCTAGTTTTCTTACCCATTGTTACCTTGATCCTAGTTAACACATGGAGACCCCTTCGATTTGCTGTTGATTTCTATTGCCATACGAATACCTGTGGCAGTCGTTACAGGTAGTCAGAGATTAGTAATTTATACAAACTACAATACTTTGATAGCGTCAGCGGGTTATGGAGATCAGCAGGTCTAAAAATGCCACTTTACTGGAATCATATTTAGATAATATTTTGTCTTGCGGTGATATATACACGAAATTAGAATCTGCTTAGTACCTACATGAATCATTGTTATTTGGCTCATATGAGTCTACCGGAAATTCATAAAATTATTAGTTTTAAGCAGAACCACTAAATGTGACCTTTTTAGACCTGCTGATTACAATAGTTTCATTAAGAATATCGAAGTTAGGCCAACTTCTTCCTTAGTTTGGTTAACTTCCATATTAAACTGGGCATGTAGACATAGTGACATTTGTTATGTCACTTTGACAAAATCACTTCACAACAAATCCATTTTTATTTGATATCAATGATCCATTGATATCAATTAGAAATGGATTCATGGATGGAGTCACATTTAGATGATTATGATATGATATAATTATCACGTTAATTAATATCTAATGGGCGAGACACCAACACCTGCGACACAGCTTTTATACAGCTAGCGCAGGTGTGAGGTAATTCTATAATGTAATGAAGCTAATTTATATTTAAAAAAATAAATTATTGTCGTTGGTAGCTTAGTGGTTAGGCCTATGGAGTCAGCCTTACGATCGAACGGACCTGGATTCTAGTCCTGGCCATTGGACTCCCGTCGTGAATCAACTCCTAATACTAACAATTTAGCTTAGTTGAAAAAGAAGATTACCAGTAATTACGTTCATAATTTTTTTATAGTCATGTTCATTTTTCAGTCATTCTCTCATTCAATGTCAATTATTCATATTGCTGAGCGTTTTCATTAGCGTTATCGCTCATAGAATGTCATTTTGCATTGAAGCCTAGAGATGGGGTCATCAATTTCAGTGAGAAGCATAATGTAACCTCTTAGAAAGTTCAAATGACCGCGGTAGCCTAGTGGTATGGGTAATGGACTGCTAAGACGAGGTCTCGGGTTCGATCCCAGGTTTTACCATGGCACACACCAATGACTTTTCGATGCTTTTCGAAGTTGTGTGTGTATTTATTGCAGGTTTATAAGTGCCCGGTTAATGGCAATAGGCTCGCCACCTATTACATTGGGACCTAAACATAAACTGTCGAAATGTGGGTGCTAGCACCTCTGCCTACCCCTTCGGGGATATAGGTGTGAGTTTATGTTATGTTATGTAGAAAGTTCAAATCAGCCTAATAGAAGTCTCAGTTGCTTCCGAAGACTTCGGATTCAGCAGTAAATAAGATAAGGTAGTAAGATCTTTTTGTTTTTTCTACTAAGTAGGCAGATACTTCTAAGGCCTTCATTTCAACAGCATCTCACTGTTGAAAAGAAGCCCTTTAGTAGTACCTAAGTAAAAACCAAATAAATTTTCCAAACATTTTTATTACGTATTTATTATCGTTTGGCAAAAGGAAGTATATGTATATGCTTTATATTTACTTATAATAATAATCTTAACGTTACAGTTTTTTTAATACTTTTTGGTACTTATACAATATTAACTATAATCGCCCACATTACACATAGATTTGTATTAAAAAACTTCAAGAAATGTACAGTTACGAAATAATATTTTGTCATATTTTAGCACCAAAATATTAAGAGATATGATCAAAATTATTATTATGCTATGTTGTTTAGGACTATATGCTACAAGATTTGATTGTTTTATAAACAAATGGAAAAAGCTAAATTATTTCTGATAAGATAAGAGAGAAGATTTTAACAATTTCAAATCTTGTAACTAGACTACTATTTGTGCTAAAAGACAAAATAAGTATAGACGGAAATATTAAAAATTTAAATCTTTATACAAATATCGCAAGTATTTAAATAATCATAATTAATGGTAATTACTCTAAAATACATCAGCCAACGTTTTGTACATTACACCTTATTATTTATTTACATTTTTATTGCACGATTTATTACTATGGAATGTTGAATTACATTAAAATATCTACGCTACTCATGAAAAAGGAGACACTAAATAGCTATATACATTGCTAATAGATGACAATCAAAACCAGTGACTACATCAGCTGACCCAAACGGTATATACAATACAATTACCAGAGTTTATGTTACTTAGAATAAGAAATCTTCTGGTAAAGATATTCTAATCTAGCTAAACTATTTGGTATACTATACTAAAATAAATCACAAATGCACTGGAGATTCAATTGTCAATCTAGTATTGTTCAGGTCACGAGGAGTTGACTTGAATCTTACCATTCTGTCGACGGGACACATGAGACTCGTAATGAATATTTCTCTTAGTCCTAGAAAAGAACGCGGCATTACATCCACTGACTGAACATCGATGTAACGATTGCGCGTGGATATTCTCACAATGATGCTTCAGAGTAGTAAGGTCCTTGAAATATTCTTTGCAACCCCGACATGGATAGCTGCCATCTTTATTAGGCCGTGGTGCTTCATCTTCAATGAAGTAATTCAATTTTCTTGATAGCGGTGGGGAGTAGTTTGGTTGGCAACCAAATGCATTTAGGTTCGGTGGAAGGAAACCTAACGGTATCGGTGGGAAGTTCGGAAGCATACCAAAAGGGGTGAAAAGGAAGGAATGTTGAGCAAACATATCCCTATTACTTAGATACGCTTCAGGTAACTGCAAAGGTGGGTACGGTGTTGGGAATGGCAGCTGATGATTCAAATGATTTTTTATTTTATCTGACTCTTTTGCTCGATAGTAAATGTGTGATTCTACGTAAGGAACTGCTTCTTCTTCTTTATTGAACCTTGAGATTAGTTCCATTTGTTCTCGAATTTTCTCCAAAATTCTTGATGATTCGTCAGATATTCTGTATTCCTCGATTTTTCTATGTAGACTCATATTTGCACTGTGACGGTCTTTATTTCGTTTTGAAGAAAAAGAAGCCCTACATCCTTCGATATTGCATTTATACATTAGTTTTAAATGAGTATTTTGGTAATGTGTTTTAACAACATAAATATTTTGGAATATTTTCCCACAAACTGTGCATTTTCTAGGGTTTTCGTGATCCATAGGAACATCTGTGGTGCTTACAAAGAAACCATTATCAAAGTGTCCAAAGATTTGGCCATGAACATCTTCTGTATTGTAATCAAAACTAGACACAGAAGAAGAAGGAGATCTATCAGAATAATCAATGGAGTCATTCATTGATAAATTGAAAGGAGTCATTGAGTGAGAGTCATTTCTCTTGGGAACGCTGGGAAAGTCGCCTTTGGACAAACTTTCTAATCGCTTCAGTGCATTTTCTGAGGAAAATTGTTCTTCATTGGAGCCTGTATCAGTCGTTTTATATACGTCTGGTTTTTCAACAACCTCATCTTTTACTCGTAGATCTTGAACGCTGTAACTTACTTCAGCAGTTTCTTCTTTTATTGCACTGGGTTCTGGTTTAACATCAACATTTTCATCTTTTTCTTGAGAAACTTTATTGTAATTACTGTCCTCAGTCTGATTGTCCTCAGATTTAACTCTTTTTAAATCTATAGCACACTCATTTGATTCCTGATGATTTGTATCTGGAGTGCAGTTTTCAGAAATGAAATTATTTTGTAGACGAGTGGGATTTAGATTCTTACGTTTTCTTTTAACCACTTCGGGACTAGCTGTATCTTCTTTTCTGGCATCTGCTACTTCATTGTTATCACTTACACTTCTTTGATCATAATCAGTTTCTGAGTCATCTATAGATCCAGTAGATTTATTTAGATTGGAATAATAATCACTAGTATCGATATGATCGCCATCATCATCATCGTCATCTCCTGCTACTACTACTATTCCATCGTCTTCGTCAGAGTCACCTTGTCCGTCTTGGTCTTTATTTTCGACAGAATCAGATTCACGACGCATCCGATGTGAATGGTCAAAGGATGGTGAGAAGTTCATATTGGCATTATTCTTGTAATCTAAAGGCAAATTTGATGGAAATTGAGACATATTATGCGGTGGATTTAAAAGTGGATAAGAAGCGAAAGGATGCATGGGATTAATGACTGGTGGAATATTCAATCCAGACCGATGTGGTGAAATTAATACTGGATGAAGTTGTGCGGTTCTACCATCGTGAGGAGATATTTTCCTTCTTAGATGAGGCGAATGTAGCTTGGGATTAGGATTTGCACTGTGCCTGTTTCTTGATCTTCTTGAACTGAACATCATACTGCATCCTTCTACCGTACATTTGTGCATTTCACGTAAATGGACAGCTGAAAAATGGATCTTCAATGCACCTTTATCACAAAACGTTTTTAGACACACGTTACATTGCACTCTCTTCTTTCCGGTAGCGGGATTAATGAAGTGTGTTCCCAAATTTAATGGCATTTGAGAAGCGCCCCATTGTCTTTTTGGTGGACTAATACATTTACCTAACATCATGTTTCTAGAATTATGAGTGGCTTCTACGTAAGCGTCTTTACTTAAATTCAGAACGTTATCATCCTCGGGTTTCTGATCATCAGATCTTTTACCGTTGCTGTTAGCTTTATTTTCTTGAGATTCTGTAGGTTTTGAAGACATTTGAGGTAGAAGTGCTTGAAGTGACGCTAAGCCCATTGGATTTTGACTAAGTGCAGCCACCATTGCGGCCTGATGATTAAAAGTTGATGGTATTGACATTGGCGGCATTGGTAAGTTAGCAGGTAATGGAAAGTTGAAGAATTGATTTCTCATCAGGTCCATTGTATTTTTATCTGCAGTTCCTAACTCATAATGCTTTCGATTTTCCTCTTTTTGGTTATTTTCGCATGTTTTATGCTTACGAAAGTCAAATGGTTGCATATTTTGTAAGTGGCTCAAAGGAGATGAGTTTATGGGACTAGTTGTCGATATAGGACTGGAGGAAGTAGACAGGCGGATGCTATGCGAAGGGGAAACTTCAGCTGACGAGACTCTATGAGGGGGTGATTGATGTACTGGAGAAGATTTTTCTTGATTCGGTGAAGTGACTTCTCTTTTCACTTCAGTTTTGTCTTCAAGACGTCTTGCCTCCTTGTCTTGAATACTTCTCAAATAATCGTAGTGTTGTTTTGCTTCCATCATGTGTTGAAAGTATTTTAAAGACTCGTCATGGCGTATGTCTTTGCCAGATTGTTCCATTAATCTTCTGAATTCTGTCTCCAGCTTTGATTGCTCGAAGGCTCGAGAGTCTTGATACTCCGATCTCCTGTCAGCATTGTCATAGCTAGCTCCAGAGGGTGATGGGAGACCATTCTTCTTGTATATTGGTAGAAGAGACGTCTTGTGAAGAGCTCTTGCTTCTTGAAGCTTTAAGATTTGTTGAAGAGCCATATTGTGCTCCGGAGCGCGCCCACTCCATCTTTCTGCGCTGCTGGATTGTGATTCCTGTAACAAAAAGAAAAAAAGATTTACTTTCTCTTGTTTTGTAAACAAATTATTACCTATGCTTTAGTAGTACGATGTGATGGCTCGTAACCATAAGGTTTAGTTTTTCAAATCAGAAAATTACAACTGTGGCTGTCCAAATTTGAATATGCAAATTATTAGTTATTTGATAACTACAACAGAATTCCGAGTTTTGAAACCGTTTACCGTCTATAAACCGAATAACATATCATGAGCGAACTTACAAACCATTCCATTTAATAAAATTATGAATGAGCGGCTAATTCTAAAAGATTATCAAGTCTAGAGCAAGCCTTAAACACTGGTTGTTCAAATCCCTCTTCAAAATAACTATCAGGCCGACACAAAACCACACCTTGCATTTTCAAAGGCTAATATCAAATTAATTCCGAGAACTCGGAGCAATTGGGTAAAATTGTGTAAAATGACGGTTTGGAGTCGACTCGAGAATAGAAAAGTGGTTCTGTGTCGCGTGTTTGAAACGATTTAATCCGAAAACTAAATTACTATTCATTTGGTAAGCATTCGGGGCCGCCTCGCGATGTCAAAGTTAAATTTCGAGTTAATTCCAACACTCCTTACTTGGTCCGCGTTGCGAACGAGTTTTGTACAAAAACTTGTACGTAATTATTATTGTGATGTCGTGAGAAATACACGAAAATGTTCTGTGGCAAACAAATTTGAACCATTTGAATTAAGTTGGCTGATAAACAATCTTTCGAGCGATCTTGACTATGACGTATAACATTGAAAAATTATTCTCTTAGTTAAGTTTTCCAGTAATTATTTTGTCATGTTATCAAATAGTTATTAACTAACATATTATGTATATTGTAGAATGTTAGTCGGTAGTTATTTTTCGTAAGTAAATAACTTAAAGGCCAAATCTCTTTTATAAATGTTGCCACGGTTAGGTAAGTCTCATGGTGCATAGAGCCCCATCTATTAATAGACAAACTTCTGTTGCGGACTTTGCACTCGCGGTTAGGTTGTAGACGGTAGTCGATTTCGTAAAAGTCAATATAAGAAACTTTCTTATAAAAGCGGACCTCGGGCTCCGCAGTAAAAAACAACAGGCACAACGCTAAGACGAAACTGATGACTTGTAACATTTGCATAATTAGATTGATGAAAGGTTATTAAAGGGTCTGCTATTATAGGTAACATTGTGCTGTCACAATATTACTTACAACTGCAGACCCTTTCTCTGCCCTTTTTACAATATGTCCTAAATACAATACAATGATAACAAAACAGTTACAACAGAACCGCTATCAAAAAAGCATATCTCATTTAAAATTTCATTTAAACCTTAAACCGCGGTCCCGCCCCACATTCACTTATAATGAACTTGATCGTCGCTTTTTAAAACAGTTTGTCACTCGATTACCCGAGTAACCGATGGGGTTGCCATATCATTATCAGATTCTCGGGAATTATAATGTCGTTTGGTCCGGGGGCAATTTTGTAAAAGCACACCAATTACAATCGTTTCGTTTCTATTGCTACAACGGATAAACGCGGGGATAATAAAGTGTCGTTTTAGAAAAATATACGTCTGGGACACACAGATATGCGGATAATTACATATAGTTTTCTGTCGTAATACCTTGCTTTCTAAAACGTTCTTAAAAACGTTTTGTGTTTTTGTTCAAAGTTCTGTTGATGTCGTTAAACTAATCGTTCGTTTTATTTTAAAAAGAGAATGATATAATCTCTCGACAGCTGCTTTTTAAACATTTCGAATTTAGAATCCATTATTTTTGTATTAGGAACGTTTTGAATCTTTCTTTTTTTATACAGTACTAGCTGCCGCCCACAGCTCCGTCCACGTGTAAACCCTTTTTCCGCGGAAAATAGTTATTTTCTGAAGTACCTATTTACTTTTTTCTGATTATAAGCTATCTGCCAAATTTCATCAAAATAGGTTCTACAGTTTAGGTGCGAAACGGTAACAAACAGATAGGCAGAAAAACAAAGTGATTTTCGCATTTGTAATAGGAACCACGGTAGCCTAGGGGTATGGGTAATGGACTGTTGAGACAAGGTGTCGGGTTCGATCCCAGGCTTTACCATAGCACACACCAATGACTATTCGATGCTTTTCGAAGTTATGTGTGTATTTATCGCAGGTTTATAAGTGCCCGGTTAATGGCAATAGGCTCGCAACCTATTACATTGGGACCTAAAAATAAACTGGCGAAATGTGGGTGCTAACACCTCTGCCTACCCCTTCGGGGATATAGGCGTAAGTTTATGTTATGTTATAGGAGAGATTACAAGCAGCTGTCTATAAAAATATTAGATAAAGTTTTACGTCCTTGAAACATAGCTTCAAGCATTATAAATTTTCAACAATGTTGCTGAAATTAATTTCAGATTGCGCTCTCATTATATTGAACCACGAGAGCTATTATTAAGCCCATCATTATTATTTATCATTATAATTAGAACTTCAACGTATAATTAACAAATATGAAATAACGTATGGAGTAGCGCCCATTTTGTTACTTGTTGATATTTTTTAAAATTAATTATGATTGGCTTTGACAAGGCGTTTCTTCATTTTTTCTGATAGATAGAAAATAGTTAATATAATGTCCTTGGGTCTACAACAAATTATTCAAGGTCCAACTCAATCTCAGCTGTAAATAACAACACATTCTGATTGTCGGACAAAACTCTGGCAAAGTTGGTCATTAATCTAGCCAAAATACAAAATGTGATGACATGGAATCAGCCGGAAAGCAGATTCCGGTCTTCGAGACGAAAGCCTTGGAGGTAACCGGTCCTGAACTTCACGCTGAAATAGTGATGGGATAATAGTCAATTCTCAATGAGAGATTAGGTACAGTTATGTATACGTTCTTTAGTAAGCACCACGTACTCTAGATTACTCCCCGTTAACTAAATTGAATTGAAAGACATAACATAACATAAACTCACGCCTATATCCCCGAAGGGGTAGGCAGAGGTACTAGTACCCACGTTTCGCCAGTTTATGTTTAGGTCCCAATGTAATAGGTGGCGAGCCGATTGCCATTAACCGGGCACTTATAAACCTGCGATAAAAACACACATAACTTCGAAAAGCATCGAAAAGTCATTGGTGTGTGCCATGGTAAAACCAGAGACCTCGACTCTGCAGTCCATTACCCATACCACTAGGCTACCGCGGTGAATTGAAAGATTGTCAAGAAAATAACTAGGTTCCGTCTTTAAGTATCTCCGTGAAACTTGAAAATAAGAAAACAAATTGGATGTCTAGACATGTCTTTTTTGCGCCCCCCCGACTGTTCTCTTCGAAGGCGGTCACAGTTGAGACTGTGGGAACGAAACGAGTAATTGTCAACAGCCGACAAAAAGGCTTCAACGCAAAAAAAATCACCAAAGTCGCGATGTTAAGCTCGAGGTGATCGACCCACAAACATACACAAGTACTCGAAATTACTCTTATTACGTCTCAAAACGGTCTATTTTCCAGCGCTGTAGATGAAAAACATAAATTTGTGCACATATCTGACCCACGCCTACCGACAGAGCAATGGACAAGCAGACATATTTCATGGTATTTTTTTAAGTGTAGCATAACAAAGTATACCTTATTACCGTGATGTATGGTCTTATATTAGTCGGTCGTGAGCTGGTTTTGTTTTTTTTAAAAGGTGATCGTTTTTCGTTGGTTCGCTGTCGTGACATGCCATATTGTTCCGAGCATGATACATGCAGTAAGTAAACAGGTTTAGTACAGTGAAGCGCAGAACGCACTGCCATTCTGATTAATGACCCTTTAAGCGCGCACCTGAGGTGCATCTTTTGAGCTTGCGTTTTTCTTGTGGGAAATGTGCTTGTACGTTTTTAATTTATTTCGAAAGTACGTTTGGCTTCCGTTTTAGAGAATATGGTTAGGTATTGTTAGAGAATTTAGCTGTGTAATATATTAGGAATTTGTTTCTAATGCCTATTTACGTGTAATGAAGTATTTTAGTGAAGGATTGTGATGGCTTCCAACTGGTTTTATTATTTATTGTTCTCAAGTTCTTATAGCTACTATTTATTTTCTTGAACAATAAAACTATAAAATTCTGCGTCGTTGTAAAACTTCTGCTAGTTTTAGTGGATAAAACGAGTTTTACTGTTAATTACATACCATAACAAACATAACATAAACTTACGCTCATATCCCCGAAGAGGTAGGCAGGGGTGCTAGCACCCACATTTTGCCAGTTTATGTTTAGGTCCCAAAATGTAAGAAGTGGCGACCCTATTGCCACTTATAAACCTGCGATAAATACACACATAACTTCGAAGAGCATCGAAAAGTCATTGGTGTGTGCTATGGTAAAACCTATCATATCATAATATTTATGATAGCTCTTTGGATCACACAGCCCAGGTATATGTAAGTAAATACCTTTTCATATAGGTAGTACCTATGTAAGTATAAGTAATACAGTTGCCTCAAATCTGTCAAATATTGTTAGGAAAGCAGTCCCCCCCCCCTCCCCCCTTCTCGTTACCGTTACTAGTTGTCCCAATGCGGAAATTAGTACCTAAATTGTACATTGTAAATCTAAATACATTCTAATCTAAGAAGAGGGTCAGATCGTGAGAGATGGCCCTGGGTCGGCCGGGGTGCGAGGGATATGCCTGTCAACCTCACCTTCGGCAACCAAAACGACCCACAGGCGGCGTGCGTTTTAGTCGGTTCGAGTCCGACATAACCTCCTCCACCGGCTCCGGTGGGGTAGGTATCCGTGGGGATTTTGCGCACGTAAAAAAAAAAAAAATACTAACTATAACTTAAAACTAATTTTAACTATTCTATAACTTATAGGTAAGTAAATGACATACAATGGTGCCCTTGTGTACTCACTCAGAGATTTTAAAATGGCGTCAAATTGCAAATTCTATATATTCTGCCCTATGTAGATCCAAAATAAGCATAACTCTTGTGTTATGGGTTCTAGAATGCCTTACAATTATCTAGGCAACTACAGTAAGTTCCTATGACACTTCTCTCGAAAGAAATGCGATAACACTAAAGTACAAAGTTACCCTACAATTAAGTGCAATAACTAGATAAAATGCGTGCAACACTGGCTATTAATTACCCATGGCAACACTGAAGCTCATAGTATGGTATTACTGGCTGGCATTACAAAACATCTGTCTCATTGGCAGGTTATTGGTCGAATTATACTTTTTCAGTTATAAAGGGTGGATATTTTCCAGTGACCGAAGGTAGGGATAGCAAAATAAGTAGCTTGGCTAAGTGGTTTTTCAGGTCTCGTTTTAATTTTTACCCGATTATGGCGAAGTAAAAGGAGGGTTATGATTTTGACAGGCTATGTATGTATGTACCTATGTAGGTTCACCTGTTCTTTCATAGCTCCTCTACCACTTATTAGAACAGGACAAATGAGGTATCGTTAGATGCGTCTTAGTCGTCCGCTGGTTATAGGCCATATAGAGTGTCACTAAATATATTATGCCGCCCTCTAGCGTCCATAAAGTACTGTGTTAAGTTTGATCGCGGGTTTGACTCCCGCCTGGACCCTTTCTTAATCGTCTCCTATCTATCTTAGTCGGGTTTTAGTTTTAATTATTTTTCTCTTTCTTAACTCTAGTTTTCCAAGCATAGCTTAGCATAAGTTAAGATAAGCATAGTTTCAACCTTGAATAAAATACGGTAACATCGTTGGTCGGTATAAATCGGTAGGCGATGTGCTGTTTTGCTACCTAAATAACACATAAATCACGTAAATTAAATTTTATGACTACAATTTTTTTAAATAAACATTTTGTTTGGTTTAGTATCTTCTACATATTAATAAATGGCATAGTATCTTAGGCTTCGGTTTCGCAATCGAGAGGTCACTGCTTCGAACTCCAGCACTATCAGCATCGAGCACCATCACTTTGTTTGCTAATCCGGCTAAGTATTATAACCCACTTCTGGCACAATTAATTTAGCTTAACTTAGGCGTTTAGTGGTACCTAATAGGTACAAAAAATTTTGGTTACTACTAAAAAATATAATACGATACTGTTCAGTAGGTTTTGTTGCTCACTGTACCTACCCACTTTCAGGCGTGTTACAATATAGGATTACAATTCACCTGCTAGGGTTAAATTTAAGATGAAATGAGTTGTATTATATTCAGACTATTACCTATACATTAAAAGTTTATTAATTCGAAAGTAGCTAAATACCTACCTCTCTGTATACCTACTTATGCATATACAGAATGGTAGCGTCAAGTGCGTCTATATGATTATTTCGACAATTTTAAAGGTGAATAAAAATTTACTTTACAAGCTAGGTAAATTTAAAACGGCACTAAAGATATTCTACACTGCGTATAGATAGAGTTAAATGGGGCGCTGTTGTCTCTGCCTACCCCAGAGGGAAATAGGGGTGAGGGTAGTTATGTATTTTACACAGGCTAAGCATAACTTAACTAACTGATGTTATAGTATGTGTTCTAGAAAGTGATGAATCAAAATTAAAATAAAATTGAGATAAAACGGATTTTAACTGATGTTGGCACGCTGTTGTCTCGGGCTACCCCGGAGGGAAATTGGCGTGAGGGTATGTATTTATTCTACACAGTGCTAAGCATAACTTAACTAGCTTATGTGATACTTAGTATGTGTTCTAGAATGATGAATTAAAATTTAAAAAATACTCAAAATTGAGTTTAAACTATTTTTGACAGATTTTAGCTCCTGTTGGCGCGCTGTTGTCTCTGCCTATCCCGGAGGGAAATAGGCGTGAGGATATGTATCTATTAATTCTACACAGTGCTAAGCATAACTTAACTAGCTTGAGTTATATTATGTGTTCTAGTCGTAATATGTTTCTAATTTTTAACTACTTTTGCGACAAAATAAGGGTAAAAACTCCAGTTATCGTCTTAACCTTGCCACAATAAATAAAATAGTACCTAAATAAGTATATAAGTACTCACAGCTACGATAATACGTGTGTCGACATGAAACAAAGCGATTGTATCAATATTTGTCGTTCGTTTAACAATAGCGTATCATGCGGTGTGGGTGGTCGATTCGAGTGTGGCTATTAATTTGATTATCGTAACATTCAATGAATCAGTGTTCTAGTGAGTCGAAAACTGAACTAGTGTTCTTTTTCGTTTGAAAATACAATTGGGTGTTTTCCTGTAAATTAAAATAAATTATTTAACTAGCTTATTAAATTAAGAATGGTAAAAGAGTGGTAAAAGTTTCGTCTGTTCTTATTTTATTGTTTTTATTTATTTTTAATCATCCACCCAATCTAAAATAGTAAAAAATTACTATTAAATATTATGACGTCACAATAAATTATTTTACACAAGTTTCTTTATAACTTATCGTTTTGACGATACCCAATTTCTGTTCGATTTGCAATTTTTTTTTGTTCAATGGCAGATTCCGTGTACAACTCAGTTCATATAGGTACTCGTTTTTCAATTATTAATCAAATTGCCAGTGTGTAAGGTGAGAGATTTAGATAATTTAGTATTAGCGCCATCTGATGGTATATTTGCGAAATATCTTTCTTACATAACTCGATATTAAAACGCGATTCAGCGAGGCAACGCCGCCAGTGTCATGGGCACCTTTGCGCTGGGAACGATACGCGGCGGGTTATTTGATTTGACATAACATGACAAAATCTATGATTGCAAAAAATGATTTGACATTTGTATTGTTTTTGTATAAATAAAATATTATGTCTATTAAAAATAGATTCATTTTTAATACAGATAGATAATTATTTCTTGATAAAAAATTTGAGATTCTTAAAATAAAGACTAATAAATATTTTTAGGATTTTATATACTACTTAGGTGGCAGACAAGCACACGGCCAACCTGATGGAAGGTGAATCCCTCGGCCCATCGACGTGTGTAACACAAATGGAGTCACACACGCGCTGCCGACCCTACCGAAGAAAATTATGAAAACGTCTCGACTACCAAGTAGGTATTTTATTAAAATTAGAAAAGTTAATTCTATTATTTCTTTACAGTATAATTATGTATCACCAAATCAATTTATAAGCCAAGACAACCTATAATACGGCGACACTGTAATAATATTTCGATTACTTTTAAAAGGATTCATGATACAATTTATATTTTGTATGAAATTATCCGTGAGTATCGCTTAAACTTAATAAAGGTAATGATACACTGAGGACAAGTATGCGCTTATCTCAATCTCGGCTTAAGGCGCCTCGCTGTTATGGATATTAAATAATAATTGGATAAGCCAGGGGTCAAGCATCCATTTTGAGGGCGTTTAACAATTTGACACAAAATGGAAGGATGGAGAAGATATTTGTGTAAGTAATGTGATTTTGTTACTTTTTATTTCAATAAAAACAATCCGCGGTAGCCTAGTAGTTTGAGTAATGGACTGCTGAGACGAGGTCTCGGGTTCGACCCCAGGTTTTACCATGGCACACACCCAATGACTTTTCGATGCTTTTCGAAGTTATGAGTGTATTTATCGCAGGTTTATAAGTGCCCGGTTCATGGCAATAGGCTTGCTGCCTATTACATTGGGGCCTAAACATAAACTGGTGAAATGTGGGCGCTAGCACCTCTGCCTACCCCTTCGGGGATATAGGCGTAAGTTTATGTTATGTTAATTTTTTCATAAGTTATTAAAGCGTCAGGGTTAGTGTAACTAATGAAATAATACAAAATACAGCGAGATATAACAGCAATGTTAAGACGAAGTTGGAGGCGAATTTTATTAGAAACTGACCTGCCCTAGTTTCGCCCATGGCTTTTTAAAATTTCATAACCTATTTGAGCCCCTATTTCTTTATTCAAATAATGTATCGGGATTTGCCGGATTTTTTGAAATTTACGATTACTGCTCCGCTCCTTGAAGTAGTAGCGTGACGATATATAGCTTAAAACCTTCGTCGATAGACGTAATATTCAACACAAAAATAACTTTTCAATTCGAAGGAATAGTTCCTGAGATAAGCGCGCTCAAACAAACGAAACCAATAAACTCTTCACGTTCATAATTTTAGTTTAGATTTTACTTGTTAAATATACAGATTTAGTACTAAACCTAATAACTTTTTTAAGACTGGAGTTTTTTTAATAACTTTATTGGTTCATAAACGCTAATATTTATACCTACTTACCAATGTATGCTACATTGGTAAGTATAGATAATAGCGTTTAACATTTAGGTTTTAACTAATTGGCGGTTTAACAATTATAAACTGAAAAAGTATTAATTACTTGTTAAAATTAAATGTTATATAGTTCGTGTAGGTACCTACTTATTGGACTGGGGTACAAATATATATATGAATACTATATATAATATTATAAAGAGGAAAGATTTGTATTTTTGTATGTAACGAAGAAACTCAAAAAGTACTGGACCGATTTTAATAATTCTTTTTTCATTAGAAAGCTACATTCCTCGTGAGTAACATAGGCTACTTTTTATCCCGATATTCCCATGGGATCAGGATTTACGCGGGTGAAACCGCGGCGCGGTGCTAGTATGAATATAAAAGTAATTTTGTACTCATTTAGTACATAATACCTACTAATAATATTAACGTTTTTCAGATAAATACTAATAAAAAGATAGTTACAACATTACCAACTTCTACTATCTTTTTCCTCCTATTTTCCTTTTTTGGGTTCACAAACAGTGTTATCTAAAACTAAAAACAAACCTTAGAGCAATCCTCCTCCCACCATCTCCTGACAAACTGGGTCAGTTTACATAAATGATTCTCATTATTCTCACTCATGGTATATCAACACTGATCACTGTCCTCCTTAAGCATTAAGAACTCACAGTATACTACTGAAAGCCTCTATATACTTAAGTGAATTATTTGAACTTTTGTAAAACTGTCACTCCTAAACTAAAGTCACTCTTCATTTTACAAAGTGGCAAAATTTGAACATTTAACCAAACATTTGCACTGTTGTCGGTCACTTCAAACGTTCACAGCACGACTAATTCGATAATCCTGTGACATAACAATTGGCACCTCAAAAGCGCCGACACAAAATGGTGGGGGGTAGTTTAGCAGGCGTCACAAATTACTACCTGGCGAAAATAAACAATGGGTAAAAAGTACTTTAAAGTACTATGAGTAAAACCTTTTTCAGTGGGCATCCCTACAATGTGTTTCCATGATAATTGTTTTATGATCATCATCGAATTGTATTGTTGTACTTTATGAGGTATTAGGTATTTCTGTTTTGCACAACAGGTATGTATTGAATGAAAATACTGATAACTTCCATGTATTGTAGTATTAGTCAAGGTGTTTTAAAATTATTAAAATTATCTTCTATTCTATTTACCTTAGCGGTTGTTTAATTGATTAATATGTAATTAAATGTTTATTAGCGCGTAACTTGCTTTTGTTAACGTTATATTAGACTTGTACCGATCGGAATATTTTAGTAGCATCTCATAGAGCGTCTGCCTGTTTCGAGAACCATGCCAGTTTCGAGTGCTTTTGACCTCATAATTTTGATCAGTCTATGTTTTAAGAGGTCAAACTAGACTTGTTTGTTGTTAGGTTATTAAAATATACTGTAAGAGATAATTGCTGTTAAAACTCATTATTTCTAAATGGTGGATTCAGTTTGAAACACACTTTGATTCATCCAACCTTTGAAAGATTGCCTGTAAGTGAATGGGAGCTTTAAGATCCTGGCCTGCTTAGGATCAGATGCTCAGAACAAATTTCACGCTGATGGGAAAAAAAAAATACTGTAAATGAAAATTGTAACACACATAGCTCATAATATTTAGTTTTAGGATGTGGTTAAACTAACTTAGAAATATAGATACAGAAACACCCAAAGCAATGAAAATGTATTTCCTGGGCGGGAATTGAACTAGTGACCCGTAACTAGTGACCCGACTTGATATTGAATTTAAATTATAATTGTATTGTTAATGTATGTAATTGTTTTGTTATTAATTTACTTTCTTATTCTGATATTTAATACTCTGTACATCTTGTGAACATGTTTGACATTCTGTATATTTTAACAATTTTTATTGTATTGAGTAGGTTTTGATTTTATTGACAATTGACATGAATAATTATTAATTGTATTGTTGATCTTATTATTTTGTTATTAGCAAGTATGATAGTAATTTTCCATTGACATTTATTTACTTTCTGAATCTGACATTTTACCTAATATTCTGTACATCTTGCAGACATAGTTGACATTCCGTATGTTTTAATAATGTTATTGTTTAATTGTCACAATTAATGATTAGGTACTGTACATGTTAATGATAACTCATATTGTATTCATAAATTAAGAAATTTTTGCATGCCGATAAGGTAGGCTGAAGAGAACTTATTTCCTATTTAAATGTACTACCTAACAACATCTTAATATACCTTTGGTCAGCAAATAAATGATTTATTGTTATTATTATTATTATAAGTTAGAAGTCGAATATTTTACTACCACGTTACATATTCTATACGTAGAAAAACATATTTTTTCCAAATTTAAGTAAAATACTCGCATTTGGCTTAAAAGTTCCAATTTTTGTTATCTGATAACGCGCTTTTGTTGTTATACGTGCATAATGGAGCAATTTTTTTTCTCAACAGCGACGCACATTACACCAACAAAGCGCTTAACCCAAATATGTAATCACTTTTCGGAATACCGAAATACCTAAAAAAACCTTAAAAGTTAAAGCACATTACGCTCAGCCGCTCCATTTATTGCCAACGTGGCTTCAAAATTTCTAAAGATTAACTTATAGCGAGAAAAACTGCAAATATATATATTACATTTAACTTTTTATAGAAAAACAATGGGCTGGTCTGAAAGCGGTTCTTTTGAAGTCGACCGTATGTGAAATATGCTAACAATAAAAATATAATGTGGGCCAACAATAGGGGCGTTCGCCCTACTGATAAGGATTGTTTTGTTCTTGATTTTTTAGTATAGGATATTCACAGACTTTTAGGAAGTGACATTGATATGATTTTTCTTTTATAAAAGGTCACTGGTCAAAATGTCATGTTTGTGAATCTTCTTTGTTGAGAACAAAAATATTCCACACATGGTCTATTCAGCTAATTGTAGTTCACAAAATTCTTTAGTTAACATATCAATATTTTATCGTCTTGGTTTTTTTTTTCTGATAAGCGTATGTGTATTGTGTTCCTTACCTTTAACCCTGCTAATAATGGTTTCAATGGGCCCAACAATACCTTCGACATCCAAGCCAACCTCAGCAGTTGGCTGGTATTCTAGCTGATTGTCGACACGAGGCTCTGACAGACTTTCTACCCGGTATTACAACGTTAGAGAAAGTGCTACATAAAAACGAAACAAGTCATTAGGTATTCACCGATATCCCTTATAGGGTTACCTTATACCTGGGTATTCGAGACGTGAGATGAAGACCGTTTTTAGTCGGCTCGAGTCTGATATAACCACCCCACTAGCCAGAATTGAAGAAAGAAAGAAAGAAAGAAAGAAAAAGCTTTTTATTTTGGCACAGCATTGACTAACAGATACTTATATACTATACACATTAAGAAACAATCAACACAAACAAATAAACAAATTAGTCAAGTGGCACCAAAAAAGGAGCCAGTTCAGCATGGTGCCAGGCACAAGTACCTGACGCTGGTTTTCAACTGGCTCCTATGTGGAGGACATGTTATAATTGCCAGACTCCGTGGGTATTTTCATAAGAAAAAAAAAAGTTTATTTTAATTACCTGCCCTTATCCCCATTATGTAGGGTCGGCATAACATATCTTCTACATTCCTATCAGATATCACTTTCTCCGTCACTTCTTTGTCATATATCCTCTTTCACACACATACCCATGGTTCCTGGCAGAATAGAATTTTGACCATCCCATCTCTTCCCATGTGGTGTCGTACAAGGCAAATAAGGGTTATCGCTGTTTAACATCGGACAGATATATGCAGCCCAGACTCAGCCTCAGATGCATAGCTCGAGTCAACAATAGGGCCCGAAATACGGCAATAGGCTCACCCCCTATTACGTGGGACCGAATACAATTATTGGTGAAATGTGGGTGATAATTCACCTCTGCCTAACCCTCCGGGGATTAAGGTGTGATTGTACGATGATGACCTATATATCTTCTTGGGCATATCTCTGATCCTACGCCAGGTACTTATATATTAATTTTAATTGAAGATCAACTCAACGAGTACCACTGGTTACTAATAAACAATTTTCTATAATGTCCAATCTCAGAACGGGCGTTCAAAAGGTTTACCTATACTTATCAGCCTGTATATAAATCTCATTTTATAGTTACAACTGCCTACTCTAAAATATATTTTATTGCTAAGTCTATAATAGAATTAATAAACTATTGGTTGATACATCAGAATTAACCGTAGAATTGAATGGTAGTGGTTGTTCTTTGTTTTTAGTTAAGTTTTAATGACATAAAGAAGCTCTCAAACTACGATTTTTAAGTAGTTAGATATGTAAATAAATTTAGAGGTAAAGCATATGATAACTGTTTTTTGTTTGATTTGTTAATTCTATACTTGTTTTCAATATGATCGCTCTAGCGACAAAGCCCTTTTAATAAAGAGAAAAAAAAAGTAGATAACTAAAGAAACACGTAGGTATGTCTTTGCAATGACCTTGCTGCGGTTTTCCCAAGCGCCTACAATATGGGGTTCTTCAAGAGGGGCATCAGAAGATTTCTTCATGGTCGGCAGCACGAGTGTGACAGCCCTGGTGTTGCATACGCCCATAGGCCACGGTAACCGCTTCCCATCAGGTGGGCCGTGTGCTTGTCTGCCAACTTAGTGGTATATAAAAAAAAAAAAATTTTTGGCGGGCTCGACCGGGGAACCAAACTCTCTACGTTCTTTAACTACGCATATCAGCACTAAAGAGGGTACATCGATATACCCGGAACCTCAAAATAATGCAACGTGGTAAATATCACGAAAGTTCTTATAGTATTGTGAGTGACCATGTTATTTTAAATAACTTTTTTTTATTGTACCTACGCAAGATTCCCACCGGGGCCGGTGTGGGAGGTTATGACGGGCTTGAACCGACTAAAACGCACGCCGACTGTGTAGGCCGCAGATTGCCGGAGGTGACTTTATCTGAGACATATGCCTCGCACTCCAGCCGGCTCAGGATAATAGTTTAAATACCTATAATACTCACTAAAATAATATTATTATTCTAAATTCACACCCATATCCCCGAAGGGGTAGGCAGAGGTGCTAGCACCCACATTTCGCCAGTTTATATTTACGTCCCAATGTAATAGGTGGGGAGCCTATTGCCACTAACCGGGCACTTATAAACCTGCGATAAAATAATGTCGATATCCAAAAAACATAAAACCCAGTCCACAACACACAAAACTACATAATATCTGTACAAGTAATATCAAAAGCCCTGATACTATGTAGGTATATACTACTCGGGGCAATAATTCAACCCCGGCAACGAAAGCTGGTTTCTATCACCCAACTCATCACTTACCATGTCAAGCTTTATACATCAGATACGAAGCGCCCGCGGCCCACCACACCAATAATATTATTTTGCACCTAATAATTTTGCAATGCAATTATAATTTTGCCCCGCGATTATCAACTCAACATAATTATTGTAAGGAGTTCTTTTATAATTAAGTGGTTAGCTAATTTATGACAGATTTAGAGTTTAATGCGATTGGCAAAATGGACATAAATAGTTTTAAAAAAAAGTTGAAGTCTTATTCAATGCAAGGCTTGTAAAGCAAGCACTGCTACACAATAAGTAAGTTTGATTCCCGCACCGGTTATAATCCTTCTCATTTTTATATAAATACGTATACTCACGACTGTAAATTCCCGAAGGGGTAGGCAGAGGTGTATTAACATCAACATTTTGCCAACTATGATTTTCGATCCCTTGTAATAGGAAGCGATCTTATTACCTTCAAGCGGGCACTTATTCATAAGCTGTATGTTTACTGAGAATAGTCCTATGAAAAAACGTGCCAAAAAAGCTCAGCTACGTGAGAGATTGTCTGTAACTAACAAACAGAATGTTATCAATAATCATAAATTAATTAAATATTCTAGCTCACAGTTAAAACTACCAGTTAAACATTAAACTGAACATATTTGTACGATCAAGGTTAGTTAAATTCGTAGAAACGTTCGCAGCCATCCGTCTTGCATACTCAACTTTAAAACTAATTAAGCTGGTACACTTAAGGCTTTAGTAACAAAGTCACTGCGAACCGATCAATCAAACGAACAATCAATCAAAGACATAACTATGCCTGCAAGATATATATACGTATTAAAATGTCAAGGAGATTTAAAAAAAATATGAAGACGATCATACTTTTTTTGAAAGTATTAGTAGGTACCTAACCGAAATCTATTTATTAGGTATAAAGTTGAAGTTTGTTTGCTTGCTTGTTTGCTTGAATGCGTTAATCTTAGGATTTACCTACTAGTTAGAAATGATAAATTCTTTTTGTGTTGAATATTTCGTTTATCGACAAAGGTTTTAGGCTATATATCATCACGCTACTATTTAAAGGAGCGGAGCAGTGATTAGAAATATCAACAAATTCGGTATCTTCCAATATATTATTTGAAAATTTATAATCAATGCGGGCTCAAATATTTGAACCACCCCATCTCTTTCCATGCGGTGTCGTACAAGGCGACTAAGGGATAGGGCTGTTTAGCATCAGACAGATATATACCCCAGACTCAGCCTGAAATGCATGGCTCGACTCAACAATAGTGCCCGAAATACGACAATAGGCTCACCCCCTATTATGTGGGACCGAATACAATGTGGGTGATAATTCACCTCTGCCTAACCCTACAGGGATAAAGGCGTGATTATATGTATGTATGTATGTATCAAATCAATATCGAAACTACTGATACAAACAGCTTCAACACAAGTTATTTAATTACCAGCTGTAAATCACTCCATAATTTATTTCGTCATACAGATACAATCTTTAGCCGGTGATGGGAGTTACCTTTGTACCTTCACGCTGTACTTACTTACCTATATTTTGTTAATTTATGTTGTAGGTTAGTTTGTAATTATAGTGTTAAGTAAACTGATGTTTTCATGTGTTCAATTGAGTGTTTACTTAACGTTTATAAAACGTCAAGCCTCGTTCGATTTGCAACAATTCCCTAGACGGGTAGCAATTCGTTGGTTGACGTATTGTAGAACAGAATAATGAACGAACCTATTTTTATCCGACTACGGCGAAACCAAAGAAGGGTTATGATTTTGACAGGCTATGTATGTATGTAGGTTCATCTGTTCCCTCATAGCTCCTCAACTATTTATTGGAACTGGACAAATGAGATATCATTAGAATCGGCTTGGTCATCCGCTGGTTATAGACGTGTCACTGAATTTACCGTAGCGCCCTCTAACGGTCGTAAAGTACTGTGTTAAAAAATAATTTGAAATAAATATATCGTGGTTGGTATCAACTGAAAGGGTTTCATTAGCGCAGCTGTTTGCCCCAAAAATATAAAAAGAAATTAAGTTTTTCAGTAATCTCGTTTTAGTTTTTATGATCATATTTTTTTTTTATACCACTTAGGTGGCAGACAAGCTCACGGCCCACCTGATGGTAAGTCGTTACCATGGTCTATGGACGTGTGCAAAACCATGGGGATCACACTCGCATTGCCAATCCTGTAAGTAGGTAGGTATAGAGAGTTTCTGTACCGTGAACGTAAAAGACAAAGCTGGACAAGTTTTTGGTCTTCCCACTGACATCACAAAAACTCTCCAGTGAGTTCTGGTTACCCCACTAACCGCATTCGTCAACATAAATAACTATGTCAATCTCATACTTTGGTCAATGTATTCTATTCAACAAAGGCATTGCTGTATAGAGGACCTGCTAGGTATAATATGTCTTTCACTTCTAATTTTATTATTGATTTCGTACACGCACACTGGTTGCTGCTACTCTTAACCTGGTCATACCTTTAAATACCCTCTATCTGATTAGCATACGTAAGCCTAGTTCAACCATTACCAGGTTGCCCATTCACCCTCGCCTCATAAATCTGTTTCGTCCATCTTTTCTACGTGTCCATACCATAAAAACATTCCTATCTCTATACTGGTAACTACATTTTCAATCATTTTAAACGCGAGGTCTATAATGTGCAGAATAAAATTGTATCCCACGGTTTTGGCAAATCTATTGACATTTTAGACCAAACAAGTTAATCGACTGTCCATAATTCAACCAAAAATCCGTCACCAACTCAAATTATTGTAATACAAAGTAATTATCTATAGAAAATTTACTACGATATTCCGCCATTATGTTTTTAGCATATATTTGTCTGACCCGATAAGTTAATAAAATAATTGTCCAAAGGTGTGAATTTTATAGCCAATTTTATGAAGAAAGGACAGGTTAAATTCTTTTGTTTTTTTTTATAATGACCCAGTGTGAACGTGAAGTCACGAGTTCCCATGCAAAATTATTTCAACAGGTAAGTATTTAGTCACGGTAAAATTGATTTTATGTAGCCATTTTTTTTACTTTAGGCAGTTTAGAAACGGAAATATTTTTTTGTTGCAGTCGACAAAAACTAGGTTTTGTTACAGTAGAAATATAAAGCAAAACTAGGAGAAGGTGCAATCGGATCCTAAGCTCCAGGGCAAAAGCACCGGATGCAACTAAGAGCTGCGCTAAAATGATTTATCTACAAAGTTTTTGAAAAGCAAATATATATGTAAATAATAAATATTCTACTATTCTACACAACGCTATCTAGACCCTTGGTGAGCATAGATTAACTAGCTTGTGTTATGTAATCTAGAATACGGATAAACATATTAAATTACTTTTTTTTTGTAAAAACATACATATTGTACATAGAAACACCCAGAGCAATGTAAATACCCATATTTATGCATAAAAATATTTGCACTGAGCGGGGATCGAACTCACGCCTCCTGGGTGACGATCGCGTTCACTACTACCACGCTACAGAGGCTGTCAATATTTAGGTAGGCGAGTACTTTGGTTGGTTGCCTGTAAGAAATTGCCGCAGAGCGATAAGGCCGCCATCTGTACGTGCCACGGAACTTGTATCACTTATTCTAGTGTAATGTGTAATTGGTGTACAATAAAGACGTCATTATTATTATTATTACTTTTGAACTTGCAGTCTGTATGATCTTTCAGTGTTTCTTTTAAGTTCAGAATATACCTACTTAAATAGGTATAGGCAGAACGATAGATATAAAAACGTACATTTAAAAGAATATCGCTTAAATTTTTGCGAGTCATTTAAAAGACTACCGATTGATTATTTGAACAGAACCTCTGAACCACAGTTAGGTCCGAGAACAATAAAATCCAAACAACAAAAACATTTTCTAATCTCGATCTGAATCGGAATCGTTACTGATCGAGATCGGATTCGATCATCGCAGCGATTAATTCATTCGATGCGTGGGCGCATCTGTATTGTTAAGTGAGTTCGTTAGAGGCAGTGTTGTCGTTTGTTATGATTTAGGCTGTTGCGAAAGTGGAAGTGATAGGCAGATATCGAGATACACATTATGAATGTAATAATTATCATTGTCTATTATAGTTCTTCATTAAAATACGTTTAAAGCCCACTTCCATTAATATTTCATTAAGTGATTGACATAAGCTTTTTGCAAGAGACTGTAGTTTTCAATATTGCTACACAGACCTTTTTGAACTGTCATGTCAGTGACGAGGCTACTGAGCTATGAAGGTAAATTGAAACACGCTGTGTATGATATATCTAGGTACTAATAGTATATCATTATATTTTATACCACTTAGGTGACAGACAAGCACACGGCCCACCTGATGGAAAGTGGTTACCGTGGCATAAGGACGTAACACCAGAGGAGTCACACTCGCACTGCCGACCCTGTAAGCACAGAGTTTCTGTGCCGTCAGTGTAGAAGACAAAGCAGAGCAAGTCTTTAGTCTTCCCACTGACAGCACAAACTCTCCAGTGAGCTCTGGCTACCCTACTCATCGGTGGGAACACAACACAAAGTTATTATGGCCGCGGTATTCTGTCGGGTGAAGGTACTTCCCCAGTCGGACTGCTCAATTGGACGGAAATACCGCCGTGTCTTACCTCCTAAAAGATATAGGTACATATTCATTCATACAAATATTTGCACCGAGTGGTAATCTAACCTGCACCTCCAGAGTAGCAGTCGTTTTCACTACCGCCACATCACAGAAGCTGTCCACTTATAGTCAATGGCTTAATGCATACCGTAGCCGTAGGTAAGCTGTTTAAAACAAAACTCGTATCGCTTTTAGTGGAATAAGCAGCAAATAAATTCTCAGCTTCAGTTGATTTTTTTTCACAGTATCACTCACTTGTAGACTAAACTGGCAATATTTTATTACATTTACCGCGAATCAACTCCCAGCAAACAATGTAATAAAAAACCGAACTTGTTACCATCACAACCGCAACAGATGGCGCTACTTGGTTACAAGAATACTGAAGAACGCAAATGATATTCGCACAAGAAATCAATAAATCAATCATTGGTTTATTAGTTTTTATTGATTTCAAAACACAATTTGTAGACCGTATAAGTCGGTGATAAAAACCATGCATAAATTATGCTCCTAATAAGATAGATGCTTCTATATTTGTATAGCTGTTTCAGAATATCTATATTTGGTAAAGTATCCAATAATAAAATATCAGACTTGTTAGTTTAATGTCCTTCTAGACTAGATGCTCCGGATATCTAGTGTTCTAGCGACCTTCAAGCACCAATAAATAAAAAATAAAAAGACTAGGTGTATCTACTTATGTTGTGTTCCCTGTGGTGAGTAGGGTAGCCAGAGCTCATTGGAGAATTTTTGTGCTGTCAGTAGACACTTTGCCCTATATTTTTGATAACCCTAATCAAATCTAGTAGTCTTGAGAGGAAAAACGATACGTGTCTTTCCATTTCAAACAGCCTTGGATGTTACATCAAAAAAAAAAAGACAATCCGCTCTGTACATTACATCTATTTTTCTGTAAAATGTAATTTTGTGTATGTGTAGGTACAATAAAGTATAAAAACATAAATAGATTTTTAGACTAAACTTCAACCATTTTTCCTAAATTGTCCTTTGAATAGTCATAAGTACTCAGCGATTCGTAAACTAATACAAACCATAACTCCCTTCAATTACAGACGTAAATCAAATTTGAATTAATTATTACTAGTATAATCGTTCCAATTCACGATAACTTGAGATGTTTTAGTTTAATAGTGTTTACAACAAGTATCCTTGACCTTCGACCTTGAACTCTATCGATTTTCTCTGAACTTTGAAGATATAGGTACGAAATACCCATCGATTTCAGGAATATTCCGACGAAAATGTGAAAAAGTTGTGTAATTATTAATTTGTTACACTTAGGGAATACCTATTACCATTTTGACTACTGTAGTTAATAATTATATATTTTTTATAGTAGTTAAAATACTAGTTGTAGCCTAGTCTGAATGGATTTTGACCTGGGTTTTAATTTATTATCGCGGAACTTTTTTACTCTAAAATAAAAACCTAAGTTACGCTTAAGTTAATCCTTTGAAAATTGGCCCAGTCGTTTCGGAAAATATCCGTAACAAACAGATAGAAAGACAGACAGACAGTCATTTTTTTTAATAAGCGCTTTTATTATTGATTTCACATGTAGGTATCTAGATATACATTCATGGGCATTGATATTAAAGACTATTATTTTAATGTTACAAACGGACATTTGCATTTTATTTGCTTGTACAGATTATAATTGCAATACTATTTTAACCACAAAAAAAAACCACCTTATATTTCTATATATCGCAATAAAACGTTACGAAGTGTCTGTATTTAATACTATTAGTTACACTAATATTCAAAAGATGGCGTTAGTAGTCACACGTAGCGTGTAGCTTGCTCTGTGTGAACTTGGATGAGTTCCAAGCTCATTTCGAATGCACTGTGTTGGGAAATATCATTTGCATCTGTTTCGGAGCCAAAAGAAATACTTAATGGGGAGTTTGAGATAATCGAGGAAGCTTTTCTTTCTTTGCAATATGCGGTAAACTGCTCAGTTTTACGTCAGATTAATCAATAGTTACTCCGTTTTTTACGAACAATTTAAAAATTAAGTTTAAAATTAAAACCCGACTACTAAAAGAATGTTAAAGCCACTTTTCCCTAAAATGTATTGTTTTGCTAGACTAAGTGGCATACGATCACGGCTATCCTTGATAATTTTCTTATTTAACAATTTTTAGAGTGTTTTTTTCAGTTGTCGGGTTTTAGTTTTATACCTACTTATTTTTTATATAGGTATATACAGCGTAAACCGAACTAATATTGAAATATTGTAAACCAGTATTGTAACAGGCACCCACAGGACAGGCCTAGGCCTAGTGTGGGGCCACCGGAAATGTAACTGTATGTGTGTTTTTTGGTAATAAATTATTATTATTATTATTATTATTTTATATATAATCCTTTGGGGCAAGCCGTTCAGCCGTTAGAGGGTTATTGAATAAGAAACATCTTTACGACCTTTCACAATTATATTAGTAAGCAGGGTGCTATCAATATTACTATAAATCATCCTGGGTCTGTTGTTAACGGCAAACTTCCAAATCTATCGTAAATCCCACGATATGCCACTAAGAGTGAATATACCCAGTCAAGTTACCAATATCGGCCATAATAACCTCGTGTTGTGTTCCCGGCGGTGAGTATGGTAGCCAGAGCTCACTGGAGAGTTTTTGTGTAGTCAGTGGGAAAACCAAACGCTTAGCCTGCTGTGTTTTCTACACTGGCGGTACAGAAACTCTCTATTCTTACAGGGTCGCCAGCACGAGTGTGACTCCCCTGGTGTTGCACACGCCCATAGGACACGGTAACCACATTCCATCAGGTGGACTATGTGATTGTCTGCCATATAAGTTTTATAAAAAAAACAACTGCAGATCTAAAAGGCCACTTTCACGAAATGAGAGTCTGCTTAGTAAATGAATTATTTTATTGCAATTCTACTCATATGTTTATATATATTTTCATTGTTTATGAATTTTATAGGAATTTGTTGAGATCTACTGTAAATTAATAAAGTTACTCGTTATTAGCAAATAGCTTAATGTTAATTAAATAAAATAAAATAAATAATTTATGTCCAGACTTTAAGATATGTGGACTTTAAGACCCACTGTTCACTCAAGGAAAAGCATGACTCTGCCTACCCACTAATACTAAATTCCAAAATTGTTTTGCATATTACCCACTTGTTATACAGTTCCCAGAAACATGTGTCTAAAATACATAAATACTATTTTCCAAATCTCAGCAATAAATTTATTAATAGTAATAATATTTAATAACCAGGTATCTGTCACTGCAATCTTTTTTATTTATCTGTTATAATTTGACATTCCGCCTGAAGCCGTTGTCTAAAACTATCAAAATCGTCTCATGATATTTTAAAAACAGCTATTTAAATTCAACGCTATGTGTATTTATTGAAGAAAATAATAGGTTTTGAATAAAATAGATGATGTAAACCTATAATTAAATGATAGAATAGAGTGACAACACTTTATTAAATTTATATTTCGAATATTTTTGAACGACATGACAACATACCAACCAAGGTAAGTATATTAATCTAAACCCTGACACATTACGACCTGGGACGGTGCGCTCTCTGCGGTATGAAAGAAACTTCATCCCGCGCACACTCAAGCTATGGAATGACCTCCTTCCTTCGGTTTTCCAAAGCACCTACAATATGGGGTTCTTCAAGAGGGGCATCAGAAGGTTTTTTCATGGTCGGCAGCGCGAGTGTGACACCCCTGGTGTTGCATACGTCCATAGGCCACGGTAACCACTTCCCCACATCTGTGCTTGTCTGTCACCGAAGTGGTATAAAACAAACCCGGACATAATTATTTTCTCAGATTTGACAAAGCGTTTGAATGATTTTGTTTTCGTTTCTAGTGCCTAGTTATATCGATTTCATTCTGTGTATCGTGTACTCTAAAGCTGCAATATCGTGGAGGGGTAGGTAGAGGTGTATTAACATTTACTTTTCACCTATTACGCTTTTCAGTAGATATCTCACGTAATATATGTACCTACATAGCACTGGAATATCTCTGGATAGAGTGTGATATTTATCTCAACATAATATCGGTAGCGATTAGTAGGTAAATTGTCTTACCACGTTTAACGACCTTACGATCGAGAGGTCCCGGATTCGAATCCTGGTCATTACACTACACGTGAACCCACTCCTAACACAAGCAATTTAGCTTAGCTGGAGGGGTTAGTGGGAATTTTAGTAATTTCGATTCAATTTTTTTTTAAAGTAAAAAATAGTAAAAATAAGTAAAAAAAAGGACGCCCAACGGCCAGGTGGAAGGACGACCTCATGAAGGTCGCCGGGAAGCACTGGATGCGGGCTGCTTTAGATCGGTCATTCTGGAAGTCTGTGGGAGAGGCCTATGTTCAGCAGTGGACTATATGTGGCCGACATGATGATGATGAAGTAAAAGAAGTAATATTCGTGAACATAGCTGTCTTATATCACAAAAGCTTTAAATATTAAGTCTTTTCTAATCATCATCTCCCTCTGAGACTTTTTTCAACTCAGTTGGTCGGCTTACTAGTCGAACTGTGATGTGGCTGAGCAACGAAGTCTAATCTAATAAAAAAAATATTAGTCCATCCATCCTTCACTCCCTACAATCTATTTCTCCTATCTCAGAGGAGGAACCTGTCCCTAATATCAACTTCTAACAAATAAAATGCCGGGATAGGTCCTCAGAAACTCAATCAGTGTAATGGGTTGGCGCGCAAACTATGCATTTGGCTGATCACCCGCGATTTATTTCAATAATCCACCTCACGGTAATGGCTGACAGCGTCGGGCATATTATATTACATTAGTTGTGCCTTAGGCCAGCCTGGACAGCGGCGGACTAGACAAAATATATATCTAGAAAAAGGTATACTTTTTATTATTAGAATTAGGTATATTCTGGATGTAGAGTTAGATATAGAGCTTCTGTAGCGTAGTGGAACGTGACAGCTACGCAGGAGGCGTGGGTTCTTTTCCCGTTCAGTGCAAATAATTTTATGCATGAATATGGCTATTTGCATTAGTCTAGTTGTGTTACGATTCGATATAGCCAATGGGTTTTAGAGGTCAGATGTCAGTCGCTTCGTGGTAAATGTCGACGTTCAGCGAAACCCACTGATTCTATTCATACTTATTGCGATTTTCCAGTAGGATCTGTAGTTTGCACTTTGAAGCCTGATGTCCCGCTTATATATTTATTTATTGTTTTTGATTGGTGTATCGGTTTGACATCCTAATCCTCAGAAGAAAGCCGGAATTAATATCTTTAGTTTGATATTTTTCTGGAATAATGAGGTAGTTAAGCGTTAGTTTGTGCGGATGTTTGTTTCTCTTTCAGGCTAACACGGCTGAATAGATGTGTTTAAATGTAAGTATTGCTCAAGATATCTATCTTGGACCTAAAATGTGTTTAAAATTGTTTTTTTTTATCTAGGACACGCCAAATTGACTTCAAATCGCCTGATGGGAAGCTAAAGCAAAGTCTCAGGAAAGAGGGTCACTATTACAGACACTAAGTAATGTTTCAATGGTGGCTATACGCGCAGTATACGTTTCTTGGGGGTCTTTTGAGGATAGAGCGGGGTGCTTCGGCAATGGATGACTTCGAATTCTTCAAGCACATATATTATTGTTACCAAACAATTCGGGCGCGCTAGAGCCTCGTTTGTCTCGCGATTCAGGTCCAAGATACGCGTCTCGCGGTATAATAGTCTAGCCTCGAATGCAGTCGGGATTCAAAGCTAAGATTCAGGGTCTGAAAACCTTAATAGAGCCTGCTTAGACAAATGGCAATTTGTTGACGTATTGTAGAATACATAACATAACATAAACTCGCGCCTATATCCCCGAAGGGGTAGGCATAGGTGCTAGCACCCACATTTCGCCAGTTCATGTTTAGGTCTCAATGTAATAGGTGGCGAGCCTATTGCCATTAACCGGGCACTTGTAGAATAGAGTGATGAATGTAATAGGATTGACTCGTATTAATTACATTTATGACCATTTAGCGTGGTGGTATGGGAATGGAATGCTGAGACGAGGTCTCGGGTTCGATCCCAGGTTTTTCCATGACACACACCAATGACTTTTCGATGCTTTTCGAAGTTATGTGTGTATTTATCGCAGGTTTATAAGTGCCCAGTTAACGGCAATAGGCTCGTCACCTATGACATTGGGACCTAAACATAAACTGGCGAAATGCGGGTGTGCCTACCCCTTCGAGGATATAGGCGTGAGTTTATGTTATGTTATATATCAATTAATGTCTACAAACGTATTGCCACTTATCTAAAAGGGCTGTATAGCCTTCCACATCATTTCTTTACATAAAGTCTTTGCTTCCTTTGAATTCATCAACCTTTTAATGCATTTTATTCCTCTCATTACACACTCTGAGAGCATATCCTATTTAACCCGCAGGGCATATATCTGGCATATCCTTCTGCATGAATATACATGCATTTAATTCGTGAAATGCTACAAGCGTGTATAAGTTATATTCTCGGCTGCAGTCGGGATCACTCGGCAAGGACTGGTACGCCCTCGGCGCTTGGCGGCAGTTCGAGCTAATGACGTCACGCTCGGCGCAGGCGCATCCGACACCTGCACTCGCCACCTTTGTAGCTATGACGGTGGAAATGTATATTTTACTTTCAATTTTTATGTGGCAGTATTTCTTTTTAATAGTAAATGCATGTTCATTGTAGGTATAGGCAGACTGTTTCATAGTTTCGATCTTGAAAAGTTGAAATCTATAGGTAGAGCAAGGTTGATCTATTTCGGTTGGTGTATTTCTAAGATGCAGTAGAGCGCTCGACTCCTAGGCTAGGGGTCGTGGGTTACTCACGAAAATATGGGTAAGTTTTGTTTTGACAAATTACACGGAATACCAAAAGCTTTTTCGAAACAAGGCGAATCTATTGTGAATGAATAAAATCTGACGTAGAACTTATACAGATATAATAAATTACTAACTGATGCCAACGGCTCTGTCAAACTGGATGTCACTTTTGCTCATATATACGGTCTACTAAACCAATTGCGATCAAAGAAACGTAAGTATTTCAACTATCATGGTCACTCACATCAGTATCAAAATAATCGGGATATTTACCATGTTGCACTGTTTCGAGTTTCCGATATTTCGGCGCCGTGCCGTTGCAAACTCGAAACATTGCAACATGGTAAATATTCCGATGATTTTGATACTGATGAAAAGAAAACGTAAGATAAGATAAGATAAGATAAGATAATATTTATTTGCAAAAAACGTAAGATTTCGTTTCGTTCCGTAGCTTCCGTACCAATTTGTATCTCTAATGAACAGACAAGACTACTTCACAATTTTATAATATTTAGTAGGTATCTATTTACCTGCAGACGTAGGTAGATTTATCTTGTTAAATAAAATTGCAATAAAAGAGTTGCAACTCTCAAGCTGTTATTTATAAGATTGCAATAAATTATTCGATAGAAGAATTAAGATTAATGGTAAACGGAGCGGTCTGTGGAGAAGAAATATTTGAAGACAGATCTTCAATCAATCAGTGACCACCAACATCAGTGTACCTACTAGTCTGTGGCCTCCACAGTTTCGGCCATAACACAAGGTCCTTTGTGTTTCGTGTGCAGTCTAAATCAGAACTTCAGAAAGTTTATAAAAATAATTAAGTAAACAATTAAAATTACATCTTCCCTGGTACACCCAAGAAATGGGCACTTTTTTATCTAGGACTCGCCAACTTGACTTCACCTCGCCTTATGGTAAGCTAAAGACAAAGTCTCAAGAAAGAGGGTCTTATCGCTGGGTGGTACCCGGTTGCCTCTGGATTGTACTTTTCCTCTGGATTGTACAAAATTTTCTTTGATATAAGTAAACTCTGTTCTGATGATTATGAAGACAACAGAATCAGCGAAGCTGTTCATTAGTTATCAGTTAGCAACAATACAAACTTAACTAGTCATTCCTATCAAGCCTTCCTTATTTAAAATTTCCGTAAAAATATCATATGACCTTATTTTTGTAGTATCATGTACCGGGTCTAAGAGTATAAAAAACTAACAAACAAATGACAAATATCTTTCAAAATTTCAAGTCTATCATCCAGATTACTTTACGAATTTTGCGACCACAAACATCTAACCTAAAAAGTCCGCCTAATCTAATTACAGAACTTCGATGTCGCCAATTGTTTGTGGAGGTCAGATGACAGTCGCTTCACAGTAAACCTCGAAGCTCAACCGCATCTTAATTAGACTAGAAAAGCCGATATGGAAAAGGGGCTCTGAGATTGATGGAAAATATGATACTGATTATTTATCTACCTATAGATATACCTACCTATAAGTACAAGCTATCTCTTCTTAAAATCAGTAAGTCGCTTTTATATAAACGAAGTAACTAAACAAGCTATCTTCGGGGATGCTCGGCGTGTCTTGGAAGCGCCCGCGGCGCTCGGCAGTGCGAACTAATGGCATCATAGCGGCGCGCGCGCATTTCCCTGTGGCATCTGTTTACTGTGACAGCGAACCATGTTTCTAGATATTTATCGAAACGTAAACTTCTCATCTTGTATATTTTAGTGTCGAAATTGAGCGGTTGGGAAAGTTAAATGTTAATATCTTTAGTAAGTTCCGGAGATATAACATATAATCACGCCTTTATCCCCGGAGGGTTAGGCAGAGGTGAATTAACAACCACATTTCACCAATCATTGAATTCAGTCCCACGTAATAGGGGGTGAGCCTATTGCCGTCTTCCGGGCACTATTCTTGACTCGAGTAATGCATCTAAAGCTGAGTCTGGACTATATATTTGTGGTGTTAAACAGCCCTATCCCTTAGTCGCCTTGTACGACACAGCATGGGATGTGATGGGGTGGCCCAAATTCTACTCTGCCGGGAACCACGCGGCGGCAGATATAAACAACTAATATATCCATACATATATATATCTACATGTATCTACTTATTGATTATATAGTTTACGAATACGATAGTTCAACTAACTAACTTTTATGGGAATTAACGCGATCATGGGTCAGGCAAATCAAACTACAGTTCGAATTTTAAGAGGACTGAGACGAGTTTACTACTTTTTTGACTGAAACTAATATTCTCTAAGATCAGCTTACTATAACCCTTCGACAGCGGGTTTAGGAGCACCACTGATTAGGTTATAACGTGACACAATAAACCATAATAGAACTCCACTGAAACACACTTTAAATTAAATGGTCAAAAATCCTAGAAATGTATAGCCGCCATAATTTAATAAGTCCCCTAAATCTGAAACATTCTTATTTTTTAAGGTTCTGCACTTCAAGAGGAAAAATTTGAAATTCATACCACATACTCAGGTCTGTAACATCTTGGAAGTGTGCAAAAATTAAATTTCTAAGTCCACGCAATCAAAATATTTTTGGTTTGTGAAGCTTAATTTCATCCCTGAATACCTATCCTCGTAGTGCGAGCACAACTCGCACTTGACCGGTTTTTCTATTATATATGTTATTTATTTAGAGGATAGACTCCAATCTCCTTAGTGCAAGTTTTGGATGCTACCAGCATTGATGTTATATGGTAGGTAATATAATTTTGCTAATTTATTATCGCAAGAAGTAGGCAATGGCTCTGCTAAATAAAGGTGTTTACTGTAAAGAAGAATCGAACCTGAACATCGAACCCAACACCTCATAGGTACATAGCAATCAACTGTTCCGCTACAGTTGACTTTAACTGTGGCAGTTAGCGGCGCTTTCTGATATAATGACGTCACACTTGGCGCCTGCTACCTTGTACTGTTTTAATTACATTATTGTATTAATAGTCTTCGCGTGGTTTCCGGCAGAGTAGAATTAGGGCCACCCCATCTCTTCCCATGCGGTGTCGTACAAGGTGACTAAGGGATAGGGCTGTTTAACATCAGACAGATATATGCAGGCTCGAGTCAACAATAGTGGCCGGAATACGGCAATAAGCTCACCCCTTATTACGTGGAACCGAATACAATTATTAGTGAAATGTGGGTGTTAATTCTCCTCTGCCTAACCCTCCAGGGATAAAGGCGTTATTATATGTATGTATGTAGTCTTTCTCCCTCATAGCGACTGTCATCTAACCTCCCAACACTGAGAAGAAGATCTTCATTAGAGCTTCATTATCCATGCGCTTATCTCGGTCGCATCTGAGGTATTCACCTCAGAGTTTAGTTTCTGCTTAAACCTTTAGTTATTACGGCTATATTGGGAGCTACAACCGTCTGACCTCTCAACCTGACAGAGCATCCATCAATGACAGAGTTACTCAAGTCACCCATATACTTCCGTCTTTGTCTTACGATAGCTAAGACTAACTTTTAACGTACTCTCCGAAATACGGAAGCGTTCAGATGCAATACTACTAAGCGGTCATCCATCCAATTGCTAACCACGCCAAGGCAGCTTAACCCACTGATTGTAGGTATACGTTTCAAGCGATCGAACGCTTTGAGATTTCAATTTCGCATGCTGTAAATTTGATGACGTCACGCTGTCGTGCACAGAAACATACATCACTATCGACTTGTGCTCGACGTCACCAAACTTATAGGATCCGAAATTGAAATGTCACCGCAGATTCAGCTGCCGAATTCGTTCAATCGTTCGAAATGTTCTTTACAGCATTGGCCTGCAGTGAGCACATCTGGCCACGAGCGCTTCTAAATCTAAGCCAGAGCATCATTCATAATCAGTAAGTGTACAGGTAGGTTCAACATAAGAGCTAATACATCTCTTCCCAAGGATCTCCTCCTAAAACATTCCTATCTATTAGTTCGGTATCCATAGTGGTATGGTAGTAAAGGCCATCCTTTTAAGATCAACAGCATATGGAATGGTGACTCGTAGGTACCTTCTAGACTGGGCCTCAGTATTTTACCATCTCGCGAGGTGAATATATTAAAAACAATAGCCCAGTATCAGCAATAAAGTCGATTTATATGGCACCGGATAGAATTTTGTGAAATGTGAGTGTTATTTCAGTTCTGCCTACCTTTTTACAAATACAGGAACTATATTTGTTATACTATAATGTTAACGGGAATTAACGCGATCATAGTATAAGTACATACATGCCTTTGATTTTCGTTTCGACCAGGTTACACAGGAAGTGGTCACAGGCTGTGTAGGTATATCATAGACCGCAACAGTTTAAAAGTTAGACTTCAATGTTTTATTCGTTTTATGGGTGACTTCTGTCAAAAACCTTGCAGTAATTTGAATAATACAAAGTGTATTACTTGGCTAATGTTACAAAAATTAACGAGCCGTAAAATCATTCAATGTCTTTTAAATGGATTGCTATAGAAGTGAGTAATTTGAATAATTTAGGTTAGCAACATAAGTAATGTACTAGCGCTAAGAATATTAATTACTATCCAGAGTAAAAAAATCATAATCATTTTATCCCCAATAAAGGAGAATTTTCCGCACACTCTCTATTCATAAAAAAATAAATAAACGCGTTGCAGATTCGGTCTAAAATTGGTTGAGGATATCTGCTTCAAAATTCAGTTCAAAATTTGGACCTGAACATATATTCTAATTATATACACCTTGCAGTGCAAGTTAGGTAAAAGCTTGTAAAAAAGTATCTAAGTGCAATTCTTATGCGAATAATGCGCATAAGAATTGCACTTAGAGACAAAGCGACATAAGTAATAAATATTATTTTTGTCATCAATCAGTGTTCAATGTCAATAAAACAATGACACTATCAACTTTAATTCAATCTACGTATGTCAAAAAGGTGACATAAGTCAAAAAAAGGTTGTTGCAAGGAGAACTTGTCATAAAAAGATTTTCAAATCTAAGCTAAATGTGCTGTTTTAACAAAAAGACAAAACAGTACAAAACTGTGTGTAATTTTCTCACATATACATTTTTGACTAGTTATTAAACATGTATTAATTATGCATTCATATATCTTTTTCAAGATAAGTCTTTATAGTACATATTATGCCATTGTACACTCGAAAGTACAGGCACGTAGAAATTAATTACGCATCATACCTCTGCAACATCATAATGAATACATTTGTATCTATAATTAAATTATCTATTGCCCACTTTGGGCACCCACGCTTGGGCTTACAATAATAAATAATAGCAGCTGATTGATGTTTCCCAACCAACTGATAGATACGATGATTATTTATTTATTGTCTATCGATGTGTTTGCTTAATTTTGAACGTAGGTATGAAGAAAATGTACTGACTTTCCTTCAAAATGCTTGTCTAAATTTTGACTTGATCAAAATATTTTTACATTATTTTCAATTTGTTTTAAAAGTTCACTATTTTTTCATACCTGCGTATGTTCACTTATGCCAGTATTGCATAAAAATAGTGTCTTAAATCATTTTTTTTACGATAACACATCAGTTACCACCTTTGTTAATGTTATCATATTTTCGGCCGGTACTAAAACATTAAAACAACATAAATTCAGCTAACTAACCTGAATCATGAATGCTTCTTGCGACTGTCTTCCACATAAACTAACATCAAACAGCACTGAGCGTCACTTCACAGTACATTTCACATCTAATCCTTCACGCTATACATATGAGTACGTACGAACACAAATATATTCGTGATTATATCGAACATATACAAAGAGCGACGCCAACACGACCGCCTAACTGTCTGTGAGACCGGACACTGGGCTTCAGGCGCCGTAGAGCGGGATGAAAGATATGCGGGGGGACACATGCATGCTGAAGGATGCCAAAGGAGCCGGGCAGATGCGACAGGACTCCGGAGAAAAGAGACGACTACAGTGCGTGACATTTGAAAACTGTGTCTTTACACCACCTTTGGCTATGACTGGGTATAATAGTGCTTACTACATTAGCAATAAAGCTTACAATTATTTAGACTAGTCGTCGGTTACAACCTTCTAGTAATGGAAAGTAAATGTCCTCTAATGTGTCGCGCAATCCGGAGCGCTAGCTTTAAAACTAAGTAGTGTAGAGACGAGTATTGCTCGCGCGTGTTATGTCGCTTCAGTCATCTAGTAGCGAAAATGTGTGTCGCGTTTTGTCGCTTTTGAAACGGAGGCGCGCAGAGCGAGCGGGATGGCAGATCACAGCCCGTGGGGTGGGAGGAGGACGGGGAGGTGTCACCATGAGCGCTTTTTAGGGACTTTAAGCCGGATGAGCACAAACAGAGGCGTACTGCGGATTTGTAATGTGACGTTTGGCGCATATGTGGGATTTTCAGTAACGCACTTGTGCGCTATCGATGTATCTTGTGGTTAGATTTCTGATGAACTGACACTTTTCAGAGAATCTTTGATGACGTAATAATATTATAAATAAAATAATATACCTAGTGTTTAATTTAAAATACTACTTTATTATCTAGAATACGGGTTTGCAGAAACGTTTATTTAGGTACGAAAATAAATGCCAAACAATATTAAACCAAACAAAATACTATAATTTCGTAGTGTGTATTTTTTCATAGATCGGGTGGCGAAAAAAAAACACTATCTCATTATTCCTCAAAAGCCACTTGTCCGATGTCACTCGCCGAAAGCCAACAAAAAGTGACTTTTTACTACAAAAGCTCATCCAATTTTGTCACAAAGCGGTAGCGCCACCGAACAATCATCTCAATAGGATCGTGACAATGAAATTGTGACAGTTTCGGCTTATGACATTTTGGCCCACAGGGATGGTATTACTGACGGTTGGTTACGAACTAAATAATATCTTTTGTACTTTTTTTTACATTTGCAAATGTCAGTGACCACCCACACAGAGGTAGCGTAAAATTGGGTTTGGGATTAGCGTGCAAACTGATTTGTTCACAATTACTTGAGTCGCGATTATGAGATTACCGTTGCAGCTTTTGTTGTAACTGAACAAGCGTTGCGATGTAATATCGTTTGTAATTATAGTACTTACATCATGTGAATAGTGCTTTTAGTCATAATTTTGAATTTAATAACGACCTAAGTAAATAAAAACATTTGTAGGTACTTAGGTCGTTATTAAACTCAATAAATGTACCTACATTTTAATTTTTGTCACTGTTGTCTTCGGTCATTATTACCTACTGTAATATTTTGGTACTTAGAGAAAGCATAACGTCACAAATACTACTTATGACATTTTTTCTTACTTGAGTAATTATTTTTAAACTTTTATAAAATTTGTAGCTCTTTTTTGTTGACCGTCATACTTGTTTATAGATGGAATGACGTAATAGATATAGGTAGATATATTTTGTTCAACTTCAGATTCGTTTCGTGCCAAAATTGTTTCCCATACTCCAACAATAGATTGCGCTACTGGTAACATTATTTTGATAGTATAACATTGACGTATGTAAGTACATACAGTCAACTTCAGAAGTTGCTGAACACTAATGAATTAATTAACGATCTTTCCGTTGAAATAAATTAATAAGCAATTGAGATAAGTTTATTTATTTCTTTTTATTATTTTACTAAGTGCTCGCTTGATGGGAATGGGCTCGTCCCCATTTACGTGGGACTGAAAATTATAGTTAGCGAAATGTGGGTGTTAATATCCCTCTGTCTACCCCTTCGGGGATTTATAAGCTTGAGTATATGTATGTATATGTATTATTTTACTTAGGTAAATGTGTAGAGCTTTTTTTTTATTAATCGGTAAGTAATTTAGTACATTATTAAGTTGGGGTCTTCATCAACTGCGTGAAACTCGCGAGCGCGTGCGAGTTGCGCCTTATAATTTTATCTATTTTTTTGTTGTCAGCTCGCTTGTATATGAAAATTTGTATTATATATAGCCAGTTCTAAAAGTATTTTCATAAGTTTTTACATGCAGATAATCACACCTTTATTCCCAGACGCTTAGGCAGAGGTATTTTAACACCCACATTTCACCAATCATAAATTTCGGTCCCCCGTAATAGGGGGTGAGCCTATTGCCGTTTCCCGAGCACTATTGTTGTCTCGAGCCATGCATCTAAGCGGAGTTTGGGCTGTATATATCTGTCTTATGTTAAACAGCTCTATCTCTTAGTCGCCTTGTACGACGCCGCATGGGAAAAGATGGGGTAGTCCAAATTCTACTCTGCCGGAAACCACGCGACTACGTTTAATATAGTTTCTAATATCGATGGCGACTGTACATTGTTATAACGAGACGGATTGTTTGTATGTGTGACGTGTAACGTGTACAATAGTCGTTAATCATGGAGACAACTCAAGGAGACGATTAAAAAATATTTATAAATTGCTTTATATTATTGTACTTGATCGTTCCGAAATGTATTTTAATGGCTTCTCAATGCAATTTGAATGGACTACGTACACGTGCGACCTCAGAGTTTGGGCCTCATCTACCTAAGGGCCTTATAATGAGGTCGAACGGGTGTCTAGTGATAGGGTACGATACTAGGAGTTTGTTAGTGTACGTAGCCATTGAATGTAAGTAGATATAAATTATATAACATGTTTTACTGTACTCAATATGGGTATGTAAAGAACGATCACCCACCTTTAAATTACTTAAGTTACTATTGCTTAACTTTGGTATGTGCTTGGTTATCGTATAGTGTCCTCGGTTGGTGGAATTAAACTTTTATCATTATTATTATCAATTAAGAGTTATGAACTACCTTCTTTCTACAGTCCTGGGTTTTTTAAACGGGGATAAAAAGGTTTTTGATGAGGTCGTCAAGCTGAGAGCCACCGTTATAAAATTGTCATTGCCTGTACCTAATGGTATCCTACTTTCCTAAGACTTTACCAATAGGCGAGGAAAAGTCATATTCAAGTGTCCTAAATACAAAAATTGACTTCCATACAAATATCCATGGCATAGGGCTCGACCCTAAAAAGTCATGGCAATGGCGCTAAATGTGAGAGACATAGCCAATTAGTATATAGTAGTCCAGCAGTGCACTCCCACAGGCTAATTGATTAACTAGTAGGTATAAAAAATGATAATCGAAAAAAATGCAAAAGCGGCACAAGTAGCTATTTACTACTTGTGCCGCTTTTGCATCCTTTGCATGCTCGCGAAAAAATAATAAAAAACATACCTACGAATTTTTGTTGCTCTACAAGGTATGTACCTACCTGCCCAATCATTAAATATATATTAATTATCCACCAACAGACAATTAATTTCTTTTCTCGTGATGGTCATCACGAAGACAGAAAAAAAAAACTTAACGAGTCGATTTGGATGAGATTTACAAATCTATTATTATTAATTTTTTTTTATACCACTTGGTTGGCAGACAAGCACACGGCCCACCTGATGGAAAGTGGTTACCGTGGCTTATGGACGTTTGTAACACCAGAGGAGTCACAGTCGCACTGTCAACCCTGTAAGTGCAGAGTTTCTGTGCCATCAGTGTAGAAGAAAAAGCAGGACAAGCCTTTAGTCTTCCCACTGACAGCACAAATTCTCCAGTGAGCTCTGGCTACCCTACTCACCACTGGGAACACAACACGAAGGGTATTCTGTAGAGCGGAGGTACTTCCTCAGTCGGACTGCTCAATTGGGCGGAAATACCGCCGTGTCCTACCACCTTGTGTTACTGTGAACTGTCTTCATTTCTTTTCGTTCAAGTCCTACATAACCTCCCCCACCGGCTCCGATAGTGGGGGTATCCATAGGGAATTTAAGCACAGTAAAAAAAAGAGTGGTTATCCACTCTAAGACAGACTTAACTAGTATTACTTAACCTTACGATGTGTTAACCCACTCAGTTATCATTTACCAGCCAATACAATAAGTACTTCTCTTTCAAACCCATAGTCCTCAATCACAAAACACAAATACTATTACAAAATATATATTTCCATTAACAATTTTTTCCAGCACACCATATAAATCTTGTAATGTAGTTTTAATAGCTCTCCTAGACAAGTGGTTTACAAAATCCAATGTTATTTATTACCACAATCACTATTGTTTTAGCATTTTGACTGATGTCTGTTAATGACTGCAGATTATCGCGTGTCATTTATTTTTAACGGGTCTAATGATCATTTTATTTACTTATGTTTTTTTTTGTGGTTATGCCACTTTTGTGGGAGGGTTGGCATTGGGTTAATATGTATGATTTAGATGTGGACTTTTAGGTTTTGGAATTGTGTTTTAGTGTGGTTTTATTAATGGAATGGTAACAGCGAATATTATAAAACATTACTTAATATATTGTTTGGTTTTGTTGTGATCTACAATTTGCTTGCAATGTTAAGTTTAGATTAATCACACTACTAAGGTAGAAAACAAGAACATGGTGGTGTGTGAATGCTTGTTTCACCAGAGATGCCAGTAATATACTGGTACCGGTAGGTATAGAAAAAAAAGAGATATAGAATCCTAAACCGTGAGAAATATACATTCTTAAAGCTGATATAACAAGTAAAAGGTTTTGTACACTTTTTGAATGGAAGGAGAAAATAGCCATGAATCATACTTAATCACTTACAAACCAGCTTAAAAAATGCGCACGTATACTTAACCACACGCTTAAAACAATGACTCTCCCTTTTATAAAGTGGTTAAAAATAACACCGACATCTTGATCGCAACATCTGTGTTCAAAGGCCAGCAAATTAGCTTTAAGTCAAAATCAAACGATCCACGGAAAGGACACGCCATAAAATATATAACAATTCTTTTCTATCCACCCATTTAAAAAAAAAACTCGTCACCTGTCGTGTCATTTGGTACCAATAAACGGACCGCCAAAGAAAAACATGAAATTCGAAAAAAATAGGATCGCTCAAAAGTGACCGAAGTTGTCCTATGACAGTTCGTTTTCGGGGCTACGAATACCAATATAAAGATTTGCTTTTAGTTAACCTATATTGCTGAAGCGTTAAGGTTGATTTTCGTTTGCGTCAACTACCTACTTACTTTTTTTTAAATATATTTTTTTGTTAATCGTTTTGACTGACGAAAATTTACGATGTGAATAGCTTAGTGCAGGCGAAATAAAATTTAGATTAGAGTTCATTAGTTTGTGTTTTTGTTGAGTTTGCAAGCTTTTGTTGTGTAATAATAGGGTTCGATTGTCCTCCCCGACTCTGATGGTGCCTTCCGAATTGATGGAATTGAAACTTTTAATTTTTTGACGGTTATAAATGTAGTTTTGCGATTTTGGGAACAAAAAGGCATTACTAGACAAATTATATTTGATAATTTAGTGAAATTTTGAAGTAATCAGAGCGCTAACTATTTCTTTTAGATTTAGATTGAAAAAAATCCCGTTTATAGGTACCTAATGCTGACTTTTTCCGATATAAAACCTAGTCAGTAAAATTATAAATAAAATTTGAAAGAATGAGTGTTTGTTATTTCAAAACGTTCAAACGGCTGAACAAATTTGGATGAAATTTTGATATAGAGATAATTTAGAGTCTGTAATAATACATACGCTACCTACTTGCTATCTCAGGAATACATACTTTGCGGGATCAGGTCAAAATTTGAGGCGTAGTCAATCAACCAACTAGTAAATCATAATAATAGCGTAATAATCTCAAATCATAAAAATAATTTCCAAAAATCATACATCAGTAAGCCATATATCTAACTTGATCATTTTAGCCGTATAAAACTGTTATGTGTAGGACTTAGACTAAATTAATTGTCAATAACTTTTGTAGGTGTTCTAGTCCTACGTGGGGCGCACTATAAGTTTCCGGAATGAATATGAAAAAAATACTATTAACGGTACAAAATTAATTTATTGTTTTTCAAAATAATCTCCCTTGGCGTCTATGCACTTTTTCATTCGATCAAATCAGTTTTGAAAACTTTTGTGCCACTCCTCTGTGGTGACCTCTGAAACGTGTTTTTCATACTCCTCGACAGCCTCTTCTGGTGATGAAAATCGTTGGCCGCGTAATTGGTTCTTAATTTTTGGGAACAGATAAAAGTCACAAGGTGCCAGGTCGGGACTGTATGCAGGATGACTCATGAGTTCTACATTTTTCGCCTTCAAAAAGTCGTTTGTCTGTCTGGCCGTGCACCACGGCAATGCTAGTTTGCCGTGGTGCAGGATGATACGGCGTTTACGGTTATTTTTACGGAGTTCGTCAATAACTTCCGGCAAACAAATGGTCGTGTACCAGTCACTATTCACAGTACGACTATTTTCTAAAGCAACAGTAGCCACGTGTCCAGTTTTATTAAAAAAAGAAGCAATCATCCGCTTAGATGCACTTTTCACGCGCGCCACTTTGGTTGGTTTCGGCTCATCTTGAAAGACCCATACGCTCGATTGCTGCTTTGTTTTGGGATCGTAGCAATAAATTCATGTTTCGTCACCTGTTACTATGTCCCACACCAAATTTGACGCACCTTCGTTGAATCTGGTAAGCATGGCACTGCACCAAGTGACGCGGTCCGTTTTTTGATCCTCGGTCAAGTTATGTGGGATCCACCGCGAGCACAGCTTTCTCACACCCAAATGTTTGTGTAGGATTGATTGTATTTGACTCATGCCTATTTCTAAGGATGCGCGAATTTCATGGTAGGTCACATGCCTGTCTGTTTCAATCATACGGCGCACAGCATCGATGTTTTTGTTGGTCACAGCGGTGGACGGCCGACCATCGCGAGATTCGTCACTGAGATTGATACGACCACGCTTGAATTCTGCAAACCAGCTATAAACAGTCGTCTTGCATGGAGCTTCATCGCCAAAAGCTGTTTCAAGCCGAGCGATGATCTGTTGAGCCGTCAAATTACACTTAAAATCGTAGAAAATCATACTACGAAAATTTTCCCGAGTTAAATCCATGTTGATGCAGACACACAATTTTTTAAATGGCGCCACAAGGTAAAAACAAAAGACAGTCAGATGAAACAAACTGTATTCTACAGCCAAAGAGTTCTATTTTCAAATGTTGTAATAAATTTTTAAATATTGTTTATGTAAGTGGCCAGTTCCGGAAACTTTTAGTGTAACCTATGTAGTAGTTACTAGTATTTGGGTCCTACTAGATGCAGGCACCAATCACTAGGTCAAATTCCATCATACACAAGCCCTCTTCGTCGAACGTCACTTTTACGCAAGAGCTGTACGTGAAGCTATTGAAATTATGACGCATAAAAATTTCAATCCGGAAGATGGGCTTAAATTATTGGCAACATGGAGTACTGATGTCACTTTCTTGCTGGAGCGCCTGCTTACCAGCTTGACCCATTCGACTCGGTGCAAAGACGGTCGTTGAGGCTGGTTGACAATCCCATACTTGCAGGTGATGTGCAACCTCTCCGCTTTAGGCCGGACTTTTCTTCGCTGTGTGTGTTCTACCGCCTGTACAACGGTTTGAGCTCAGATGATTTGTTTGACATGATGCCCACAGCAACATTCTATCATCGCACCGCTCGCCGTAGGCAGGGAGTTCATCCCCACACATTGCAACCTGAAACAGTACGCACTGTGCGGTATGAAAGAAACTTCATCCCACGCACACTCAAGCTGTGGAATGAACTCCCTGCTGCGGTCTTCCCATGCGCCTACAATATGAGGTTCTTCAAAAGGGGCGTTAGGAGGTTTCTTCAGGGTCGGCAGCGCGAGTGTGAGGCCACTGGTGTTGCACGAGTCCATAGGCCACAGTAACCACTTCACATCAGGTGGACCGTGTGCTTGTCTGCCACCTAAGTGGTATAAAAAAAAAACAGGGACATAAAACTCCAACCTCGCTTTTCTACGTAGTCGAATAGGCACCGGACAGTTTGCTTACAGAATAGGGACTCTGTGGATGTGGTATGTGACGGTAAATGGCGAAACGAAAAAAATGTTAAAAATATAGTGAATGTGCGGGTAGATGAAGAACCTTCTACGCCACGAACTCGAAGACGGCGGGCCTGCACCGCTGAGCCAGTCAGCCTTTTTTTTTTCTTTTTTTATACCACTTAGTTGGCAGACAAGCACACGGCTCACCTGATGGGAAGCGGTTACCGTGGCCTATGGACGTATGCAACACCAGGGGTGTCACACTCGCGCTGCCGACCATGAAGAAACCTTCTGATAGCCTGTGACCACGGCTGGTGTTAACCTGGTCGAAACGTCAGCGAAATCAAAGGTGATGATGACCTATACTATGATAATTCCCGTTAACATTATTGTATAAATTAATGGTCCACTGGAATGGCAGCGTACGAGATCAACTGTCTCATACTGATGAATATTGAGTGTTATCACAGGTTATCACACTATATCACCATCCATCACGTTTAGTTTATCACAATGCAGTTAGAAGCTGTTAACGTAATTAACTGATGTGTGCCGAAGTGTTGTTTGATTGGCATGTCTCAATTCAATTGTGGCTTTATCTGGAGCAATTGTTATCATTTGTGATATCACAATTGACGCAGTGACGATATCCCTCTGTCCCGTAAAATGGAACGGGTGTTTAGCAACTGTTCTATTTAGACATGTTGTAGGCAACTTCGAGGAGAGGGCCAGATCGAGAGAGATGGCCCTGGGTCGGCTGGGTTGCGAGGGATGTGCCAAAAAAAAACGTAGTTTACATAGAAATATTCAAACCAATGCAATTACCTATGCTAAGTTGGGTGCAATAAAGGAAGTAAATATTGAATAGGTACATTTTAGCAAATTATTAAGCCAAAACATAGAATTAGATTTTTTTCTGACTTTAGAAATAAATATGAATAATAAGTAGATACTTAATCCTAACAATTACCAGGACTCAAGAATCTGTGGTGAAGATCTCAAATGTGACCAGGACTATGAAGTAAGTAGTAATACCTACTTTGAAGCGTCGGTAGCTTAGTGCTTAAAGAGACGGTCTTACGACCAAAAGGTCCCGGGTTTGAATTCTGACCATTACACTACGGACGTGAACTCACTCCTAATACAAGCAACTTATCTTTAGCCTCAGTCTTCGGTTAGAGGGAATATTAGTAATTTCGGTTCTAACAGCGACAGGCGACAGGACATGGAGTTCGATATAGGTGCCAATAAAACGAACTTGAAATCATTATAAAATTTACGACTTTAGTTGGACTTAAGGATTCATGTTTTGTTTTAAGTGCGCAAAATCCTCACGGATACCTCCCCACCGGAGCCGGTGGAAGAGGTTATGTCGGATTCGAACCGACCAAAATGCACGCCGCCTGTGGGTCGTTTTGGTTGCCGAAGGTGAGGTAGTATAAATACTTTGCACCCCAAAAAACTCATTTCCGAAAAGTGTAATATAAGTACTAATAGCCATCCTTTTAGAGGTATATAGACACAGCTTTAAAAAGTAACTCCAAACAAACAAAGAGCGACAAAAATGCAATTAACAGAAACAAAACGGCACAAAGTCCGACCGAATGTCTCAATAATGGGGCTAAAATTGGCAGTTATTTTATCTTATTTCGAAACCAGACAGTTCGTGGCTTCCACTACCTTCGCAATTTCACCCGCGCTTCAGACAATCTCACACAATTGAGTTTCAAATCAGGAAAGTGTTATCTACTTTATTGTGGCTACCTTCCGTCCGTGACTTCATTTGCCCCGTCTTACCTTGGTGGCAAAAACCCGCCACACTCAAATTAAACACCGACATCTCTGATATACACTCCAATAACAATAATTCAATTTAGATTCATAAATTCATAAGAATCGATCTTAAAAATATCGTCTGTCGATTTATTTGTATAAAAAAGGCAATTCAATTACGTGTGGATACATAAATAAACATAAGACAATATGTTTGAAGTTTACGAGAAAAAATGTCGCAGCACGCATTCTGAATGGAGTATTAAAAGGCCCTATATTACAGTGCCCCAAGAACCATATTAATGTCATCACGTTACTGTAAATTATCGGGACATCCAATTGGCCGGTGTCGTGACAAAAGGGCATAAATATGCGTTGGCATTATGGGCAGTGTAGGGACACGCAGGGCTAGGAGTGCGCTTTGCGGGACACGACGTGATGTTCCTTTTTATTTATGGTGACGGATCCATTCGAGATATTGTGAGAAGGCTTCTTTTAGTTAATAAACACTCTCAGGAAATATATTTATTGTTTAGTAAGTGTTATACTAGTAATTTGCTGTATGAAATATATTTTAAGGCACGTCTTAGCTTGAAGACAAAGACCTTCCACCTGATTTAAGACTTTCTCAAACTCCTTCAATATTTCCTCTTTCCTTCATGTTATGCTAACAATATCTGTCAGAGAAGTGGCTATAGGTAACCACGTTTTTTTGTCGAAGTGGTTTAACTTTTGAAGCATATACTGAACTAATTTTTGTTGGTTTCATAAAGACAAAAAATAGTTATATTAAAAACCGAAATTACTAGTAGGTTTTCCGACTAATGTCAGGAGTGGCTTCACGCTAGTAGTTAGGCCAGGATTCGAACCTCAGACTTCACAAACTCCTCATTACTAACCTACTGTCAACGCTACGAAAAAAAAAAAACTATCTACCTATAGACCCAGCTTCAAAAAATCATCACTAAACTATACCATCATAAAAAAAGATCAAGAGCAACGAATTAAAAGTTCAATTAAAGACTTTAAGTTTCATTAGTCATCGCAGCTGATTATGGCGTGTGGTGCTGTCACCATGACCGTGGAACAGCGGGGGGTGGTCTGTCAGGCCTTTGATGCGAGCGAGCCCCAGCGCCATGGGGCAGGCGCGGCCCGGCGCTATGGGCTTATTTATTGTGTATCTGGTGCATAGAGACTAATTTTGAGATGGTGTTAGATATTCTTATTGAATAGAATAGCTTTATTCGTAAAGACACGTTTTAGACTATTGGGTAAGTAAAATATTGTTTTATGGGTAGATATTGGTATGACCTATTTGTTACAATTTTTGTAATATAAATGATGAAAAGTACACAGTGGTACTAGCCGGTTGAGCCAACATATTGTACCTGTTTTAGATTTCAAGCTATGAAATGCGCAGTCATGAACTAAGAAAATGTCAAATCAATGTCCGTCTATCAAATTTCAATAAAAATCTAATAATTAGTCTAGGTATATTAAAAAAAATATAAGATTTGCGCACCTCCCCATTCCCGGGGACGAGATGGGGACTCCGTGGTCTCCACACCCGAAGAGGGCCATCTCCGAAGAGACAGTCGTGAGCCGGCCGGGTTACGAGGGACATGTCTCAAATAGTCACCACCTCCAGCAATCTGCGACCCACACAGTCGTCGTGCGTTTTAGTCGATTTAAGTCCGATAGAACCGACTCCGGTGGTGGAAAATTCGTGGGGATTTTGCGCATAATAAAAAAAAGCATATAAAAGATTCTAAAATTAAAAAAGTCAACATTCAGAACGGTAATTACACTCAGGACCAGTTTCTTTCTAACAGAAATATATCTTGTCTGACCAACTCGGATATCTAACACAATCTGGAAAATCTACATGTCCCTGTTCTAGTTCACTGTCCCGGATATTATTCAATTTAGATATTAAAAACTATCACTTATATCACTATCACAGCGCGGATTATGGACGCTATGATAGTGATATTAGTGATAGTTCGGCCTTGCTCTCACACAGCTTAGCAGTCGACACATACCGTGTTGGTTTTAGTATCCGCGCCGCCGACACAGCCCCGCGGGATACCTTTATTTTTTATCTCTTTTCTTTTTTATACACGCCACAAAGGACGGCGACTTTTGTTCTGCTGTCTCGTTCGTTAATGATTTTTTACGAATTATTAATTGTGTATAAAAACCGATTGAAAAATGTTGATTGTTACGATTTGTTCGATTGTTCGGTGTGCCGATGGGGTGGGTCGCCATGTGATGGGTATTAGTGTTTAACGAATTGAATACTGCTTGTGACATGTGAAGGTTAGTATTTAATGATTCTAGGCTTGATATGATAGACTAGCTTCTGCTAGGACCTCATCTGAGATTTCGTACACCTGCTGATGAACGAATGAGGCTTTATTGCTTTCCTCTACGTGTTGGAATTATTCGACTACAGTATGATACATACATGGATATATATAATCACGCATCTATTCTTGGTGGGCTGGGCACAGGTGAATTACACCGACATTTCACCAATCATTGGATTCGGTTCCACGTGATAGAGGGTTAGCCTATTGCCGTTCTCCGGGCACTATTGTTGACTCGAGTGCATGCATCTGAGGCTGAGTCTGGGCCATACATATCTATCTGTCTGATGTTAAACATCCCTATTACTTAGTCGCCTTGTACGACACCGCATAGGAAGAGATGGGGTGGTCCAAATTCTACACTGCCGGAAACCACGAGGCTTATTAAAAAAAACAGTATGGTAGAAAAATTTATATTGAATGGGTTCTAAAGTGTAGTCATACATACAAACACTACACTTCGCTTGCTAAGGTCTTGGCTAACACCTTCCGTTTTTTTATACCCTCAAAATGATTTTCATACCATGCTCCGGTGAGCATGCCTTACGGTCACCATTGATATGACTATTCCTTGAACCGTACGTCTAGATCAACTTTTACAAGGTTACTCATTCACCCCCACCTTGTATATAAAAAAAAACCTCACAAATTTCTTTCAAAATCATCAAACCCTTTCTCTATTTTGGATTATCACAACTTTCGCAACTATATCACAACTTTCCCTTATCAAAGAAAGAAAGAAATAATTTATTATACACACAAACTACACATAAAAACTCCACTATCGCAATAAAAAGACAAATATAACATAAATAATAAGGTACAAAATAAAATAACTTAAGAAATAAAAATAAAAGTATATTCGCTGTGCTCGCACCAACATATCACACTGTTCCACATTCCATTCATCAATGTACTTCTAAGTACTAGTCAAATATCTAGTCAAGGCAGATCGCAAGCCTACATTCACTCACCCAATACCTCTAAAAACATATTCCCAATAAACTCCCATTACATAACTCATATTCCCAGTCTCTCACGCGTAATATTCCTGCAATGATTTACTGCTGGCGACCCGTCCCAGTCGTAATACGAAACAACTATCGGCCGAAACGGTCAGCGTTAATACGAGTCGCTTAATGGCAAGGCGGGACTACACCGTTTCGGGCGTTTCATTATAATCAGTATAAATACTAGGGTATAATTATTACGCGACGGTTTTTTGATAAATCGCTCGTGAACAGCGGTTCTTAGAATATGACAGTGTTGTATCGAGGATAAATTTTGGTCGTCTGGCTTTGGTCGAAGTTGTGATTCTATCGTCAGATTTCTGGTGAATATTTTTTTTGGTGTTTACGATTAGAGGGCGTATGAGATAATTTGATTTCTTGTCAATTAATTAGATTTGATAGCGTGGGATCTATTTTTATTGTAGCAAAATGAAGTCATGTTGATTCAGAAATTTTAATAACACAACTGAGCTGAGAGGTTTGCTCGGAGAGTAATTAGTTATTTTTAATTCTTCTACAATAATTTTTAATTTAAACATAGTAGAGAGCTCCTTTAAAGCACAGCGGCCAAACGATTAGCTGTGCGGGTTAACGTGTTTATGTGAAATGTGCACTACCCAGGTAACTCTTTGGTCGGTTATATTCAGGCATAGTGATGCCTATCTGTCTCACTCTCCCTCTGCCTATATCAAAATATAACACATTGATAGTTTATTATATTTCGACCATATGGTATATTTTGTTTTTTAGCAATAGACCCTTCACATTTCGTATGATATCAATGATAGTGATAGCCTTCTCCGATTCTGTTCTCTTTGAGAGTATGGTTCAAGGAATATTTTTCCTGTTGCAAACATTAACTTACTTCCTAAAACAGACTTAAAATTTATTTGCTGCCTTATTAATATAAAATCCAATGGACGCTCCGCTACTGATTTCCTCTCTCTCTCTCTTTCATAGCGTTATCGATGGTGAAAATATTTATTTTAAACTTTCAAACTTGAATTTAATTTAAAAAATGTAATCTCATTATCAACATCCACTAGCCCATCGCAGTCCACTGCTGGGCATAGGCCTCTCCCAGTGTTGTAAGGGTTAAAGTAATCTAACCTATCGTAATAATTATTTGGAAAATCACGGCGATGTAAGCAGGTGACGGTCAAACAATGGACTCGGCAGATGGCGCCACGGTACACCACAAGGTATCGCTCACTATCATCTATAACACTATGTGACCATAGAGTAAGGAAAAAAAAGAGAGTATACGAAACCATAGACGATGATTGTGTTGGCTAAGGCTGTCTAAAAATTACAGTATTTTTATAGTAATTATTCTTCTTATAAGTGAGGTGTATAGCATCCCACCAGGATAAAGATTCGAGGCTCAAGTCAACCTTATTTGCTCGCTAGTATACCTATTGGACGAGGCTCTGGTGTTTGCTTTCCAATCGAGAGGTTGGGAGGTTAGACATCAGGAGATTTAGTTTGAGGAATATAAAATTCTTCTGTTGTATGGGAGGCCACTGATCAAATCAGCAAGCACACAGAAAATTGACAAGAAATGTCTGGAAAGCATTTTTTGTTGCATAAATGTAGTGCAACGTGATTTGTGCTTGCTGCTTTGGTGTGTGGTTCTCTTAAATAGTACCTATAGTACTGTAGAATAATAGATCTTAGACTAACAAATAGGTACTTTAATTATTACTGCCTTAATCAATAGATTTCATTTGGATAAACCTATGAAAGTTGCCATAAAATTAGCTCAATTTTTTTTACTATTGAAAGTTTAAAAAAATTTAAAAATTGAACTTGTATTGAAGCGCTTCATTTCATAACGAATTCAAAATATTGACCACTGCATTTTACTAAAGAACAATCTATTCGGTTATATTACTCTGTATTTCATCCAACGTCCTTCGCCCGAGCGAGCAGGGCGAAACATCAACCATTTTAATTATCTTCAGGACACCATTAACAATAAATCTGTTGTTCATATACACTCACACTCACAAACAACACACACACATGCACACACGAAATGAATCGATACTTATAATCGTGCAGGAATCGAGAATCGAGTACCCATCTTCGGTCGCTCGAATTTATAGCTAATTATAATTTTGTTTTAATGTTTCTGAGTCGTAAACTACTCTGTGACCAATTAACTAATTATTACGTTAGTGTTGTATGACAATATAAGAATTAAATTTAGCTCTTTGGCGTTTTATGAGCGGAGTTTAATGATAGAAGTCTGCCTTTGTTTTGTTCAAGTGGCAAATTCGTTTTACTTATAATTTCTTTGTTTTTAATAGAAATATTCTTTGGAGAATAGGTTTTATTAATAAATATATGATTTGTGCTACTGTCGGTAATGGAATGTTTTACAGTTAAGAAACAGACGTCGCTTTTTATTCTTTATACAGTTTTGATGGGGTATTTGATTTATTCTTTTTGGTATGAAGTGTACACTATTCAGTACATTTTTGTTTTTAATTTTTTAAATTGAGTTACCTTTCTATAGCTATGTAGGTATTATTAAGGGGGTAGGCAGAGCTTATTCATTCCCACACATTACATTACTATAATACTTACCTAGTTGAATTTCTGAAAAATACTTTAGGTACCTACTAATAGAAAATGTTTTGATCAGATGTTCCTTCTATGACGAAACTTCCATAGGCCATAGCAACCAGTTTCCATCAGGTGGGCCATGTTCTGGTCTGTCATCTAAGTTGTGAAAAGACCTGTAGGTATAGTTAAGTTAACTGTTTCTTCATACAAAATTGCGACCTCTTATTCAGTAAAGAGGTATAACACAGCGGTATTTCCGTTCAATTAAGCAGTCCGACTGGGGAAGTACCTCCGCCCTACAGAATATCGCGGCCATAATAACTTCGTGTTGTATTCGCAGCGGTGAGTAGGGTAGCCAGAACGCACTGGAGAATTTGTGCTGTCAGTGGGAAGACTAAATAAAGGCTTGTCATGCTTTGTCTTGTAACACTGACGGCATAGAAACTCTGTACTTAGGTACAGGGTTGGCAGCGCGAGTGTGATTCCTCTGGTGTTACAAACGTCCATAGGCCACAGTAACCACTTTTCATCAGGTGGACCATGTGCTTGTCTGCCACCTAAGTGGTAAAAAAATCAAACATTCTACCGCCACTTTAAACAGGTTCCTGAAACAAAATCACAATATTCTTAGAAGTTAATCTCGTTAATCTCAAATTCCAACCTTAATATATTCCATACATTTCACGCCTTGTTTATCAAAACTCTCAATCGAAATAATTTATATTTTATTTGTTCTGCTCCTTCCAATTTCATAACCCATAATTATGCCTCAGGCACTCAATAGTCATTATTATCTTATGACATCTTCGAGTATATTGTGCCTCTTATCAGAACATCTATTGGACTTTAAATGTATGAGGAACAACCTCCCATTTAACCAAAACTAACTCTATAACCAAAATCCAAGCAAAAGACAACTTTATCCTATCCGAATAGAGACTAACATTACATTTTTTGGTTGCAGAAATAAGTTTGTAGAACAGCCGGCAAATATCACACGCTTTCAAAGGACGTTTGAAAATGTCTCTAATGATATGTGTTGATAACCCCAAGATCTAGTCAGACTGACCCACAGACCATGTCAGAAGAGGTCCATTCCGGTCGAATTATCACGTGTCATCGCTAACAGTAATAAATGGGACATTTCAAGGAATATTGATAAATTAGAAATAGGGTAACTAGAAATTTTGGTGAGTAATATTTGCGTTGAGCTTTGACAGTATCATATCACGTTAAGTGCAAAAGGGTGTAAGAGACATGGATTTTGAAAGAAAAAACGTCCTTAAATGATATCAGAGACGTGTACTATTGAATTATTTTCCTATTGACTTTTGTAGTCTTTTATTCAAATTAAGTTGTAGATCTTGTTCAGATGCAAAAGCATGGTAATTTGAAGAAAACTACGAATTTATGATTAACACTGCTCTTCCTCTTAGCGTTAATCTCAGTCACATCCGAGCTTTCACGTCGGAGTCTGGGGTCCGCTTTACCAGTCTAATTGCATATAATAATAAATATTCCACGACTTTCTACACAACGCTATCTAGACCCATGGTAAGCATAGCTTAACTAGCTTGTGTTATGGAATCTAGAATACGGATAAACATACTTAGATACTTTTATTTTTGTAAATGCATACATATTATACATAGAAACACCCAGACCAATGCAAATATACATATTCATGCATACAAATATTTGCACTGAGCGGGAATCGAACCCGCACCCCCTGCATAGCAGTCGAATGCTCTACCGCTACGCCACGGAGGTCGTAAATATAATATTTGACTATAGATCCATATTTTCCTTAAAGTGACTGCCTTATGACCTCCACAACGCTCCAACTACCAGTAAAGACTGTCATAGATGTTGGTATGGCAACAGGGACCGTCGGCATCACGTGCTGTCTGCGGCACGACCAGACCTGTGCTGAACGAGGATCGAACCCGCGCCTCCTGCGTACCGGCCGCGTTCACTACCGCCACGCTACCGAGGCTGTCGTTGATCAACACTAACCACTTAAATACCTTATCAAGCATACCTTCGATAGGATAACCCTAAAATCTTGATAGCCGTTTGCGCCTATATTGGTTGGTTTTCCACTAAGGCAACGTACTTCTCATGTATATTTACGACGACCTCCGTGGCGTAGCGGGAGAGCCTTTGACTGCTATGCAGGGGGCGCGGGTTCGATTCCCGCTCAGTGCAAATATTTGTATGCATGAATATGTATATTTGCATTAGTCTGGGTGTTTCTATGTATAACATGATTATATTTACAAAAAAAAAGTATCTAAGTATGTTTATCCGCATTCTAGATCCCATAACACAAGCTAGTTAAGATATGCTTACCATGGGTCTAGATATCGTTGTGTAGAATGTCGTGAAAAAAAATATTGTACCTATTTATGTTATATAATTATGTATATTAATCAGATATGTATGATTTATGGCATGTAAGTATATGTACTGTTTATGTAAGTGTATGTAATTAATCTATAGTACCTATTATCTACATGCTGTCGAACAATCAAATCGATTTACCTTATCGAACCTAACTTATCCCTCATTAATATGCGCCTACTTCGCACTAGCTCTGCACCACCCTATGGTAGACCGGTAGAGAATACCTACGGCATTAGGTCCGCTAATGTACTTCGCGCCTAAAGAATAAATAAATAAATAAATATTAAAATTCATTCAAATTCCCTTGCTAATATCCTTCTTTTACGAGGTCGGTCAAAAGCATGGAAATAATGATTTCTATACAAAACTAAATGTAATGTAAGAATAGCAATATCATCGAGGTTTAAAAACGTCTCGATCTAAGCTGATAGGGATTTGGGTTCCCTTCCTTTGCTGCCCTGCCGGCCCAGCTTAGGTATACTTTCAATAATAAGCACTGTGATGGAAAAAGAGTCTGTCATGACTCGTGTACTTGTTAACATGACGTTTTCTATGTTTTCGTAAAAAGGAACTAAAATGCATGTCATGTCCAGTACAGTGTAATACAAAGGTCATTTCTCTTTTCTTATGGGTGTTGGTGACTAAGGTTATGGGTATTTCTCACAGGCTGCGTTGCGAACCTTATAAATGTACTAATAACAATATTGATGTTTAAAAGTGTACCTTTTTGATCTGCATGAATAGGTAAAGATATTTGATTCATTTCAAACAAGTAATCCCTTGGTTGCTCGGCAGATGTAAACTCACGTAGCCGGAAAGATCCCTATAGACTTGCGCTGAGTGATATTCAAATATAATAAGAGTTGTCTTGTTATGTGTGTACGAATTTTCATTAAAATACCAATGTATCTCAAAGGACTAAGCACCTAATAAGACCTCCGCCCCCCATGAGCGCAGGTCTGGGGGTGACTGGTGGAGCCGCCTGTCACCCTGGCAGAAGCAGGCCGCGGCAGTGACGCGCCTCGCGCGCCTCCTCGTTTCCAGGGACGAGTTGAGGACTCTGTAGTCCTAGTCAGTAGACCCGAGGAGAGAGCCAGATCGTGAGACATGGCCCTGTGTCGGCCGGGGTGCGAGGGATATGCCTGTCAACCTCACCTTCGGCAACCAAAAACGACCCACAGTTTTGGTCGGTTCGAGTCCGACATAACCTCTTCCACCGGCTCCGGTGGTTGGGTATCCGTGGGGATTATGCGCACGTATAAAAAAAAGCACTAGAATATTTAAAAAGAATAATGTAAATTACTAAATGTGCATAGCGTCTATAGCATTGACGAATTTCTTAAACAAAGGCATTTATACTGTTGATAGAAAATAATATTGAGAATTTTATTGATCATGTAATTAGATTGCATGATCTCGAGACATTTATCTTGGACCCAAAATGTGCCCAAAATTGTACGCGCAGTATGCGTTTCTTGGGTATCTTATGAGAATAGCATGGGCGATGATGGAAACTAATCCGCGCGCCAGGGCATCGTTTCTTTCGTGACTTTGGTTCAAGATATGAGCCCCGAGGCATACCACTGTATCACAATAACTACATATATACTTACGTAATAAATTCTAGCTACCATATACTGAAGATGACAAAAAATGAAAGCGGTGTCTTTCAACCATGTCGTTATGACATACTACAGAATAACAGACAAAGGGACAATACTTCAATAGATATCCTTTTGTATATACATACGAACATATTCGACTAACATGCCTCTATAGAAATATAATACACATCCTAAAATTGACAAAGAAGTGTAATTGGATTACTGAGCGGTTAATATCTCCTTTCTAATAGCTTCGCGAAATATTAGACCCTTATTTGGAAAAAATGATATTTAAATTTCAACCTTATCACTTAACAATAAAGTAGAATTCAATTTGAGAGTACAGTCGGTATCAAAAGTGGTGTTCACAAATTCCCGGTATACTCATGCGACAAAAAAATATCACCGCCCGAAAGATGTCATATTAAGAAACATGTCAATCATATTTTTATGATGCATTCAATAAGGCCCGTTGTTCACTTGCGTAATTTTTTCTCCATATTTCACGCTCAGTTTGAGTGGGTTGGGGTTTTTGTCCGAAGTTTTCGAGTGGCGTTTCGGAAATTCGGCGAATTATTCGGTAAAATGGATTATCGACTGCATTTTGATTATTCGGTTGTTGGGATATCGAGTGTTTGTAGAACGAGAGTTGGCTCCCTGTTTTTATTCTGATTATTATTTGATGTGAAAAATTAACGTAAATAGTATCGAAATCTAAAGGCTTTGTAGGTTTTCGGTTAATATTATAATGAGCGGTAAGTATATGTGGTTAGTGTAAAAAATTGTAAAGATATTATCGAGAGCCTATTTAAGAACATTTAAATATTGCATTACAGATATAATTGGTTATAATATTAAATATAGGTACTCATAGATAATAGTCATGGTAGCGGAACATTCAGGAGTGGACCCGGCTTTGCTCCATTGAACCACTGTTCCGGTTGGTCTAAAGGAATCCAAAAAAATAGCAGTTTATTTTCAGGACCTTTCATAACATAACATAACACAAATTCACGCCTATAACCCCGAAGGGATAGGCAGAGGTGCTAAGCACCCACATTTCGCAAGTTTATGTTTAGGTCCCAATGTAATAGGTGGCGAGCCTATTGCCATTAACCGGTCACTTATAAACCTGCGATAAATACACACATAACTTCGAAAAGCATCGAAAAGTTATTGGTGTGTGCCATAGTAAAACCTAGGATCGAACCCGAGACGTCGTCTCAGCAGTCCATTACCCATACTACTAGGTGATACATGATAAGAGACTCGCCGATTATGACTTGACATTTCTTTAAAACGTCCTCGCAGGAGGACACATTAGGTGGAATAATCTCCCTGCTATGGTTTTCCCAAGCGACTAAATAATTATTGGGTTCTTCAAAAAGGACATTAGAAAGTTTTTATAAAGTCGGCAGCAAGAGTTTGACGCGCCTGGTGTTGCAAACGTCCATAGGCCACAGTAACCCCGTCCCAATAAGGTGGGTCTTGTACTTGTCTGCTACCTAAGTGGTATAAAAACCCTACAGAATTGCTCAATCCCTTTTTCTCCAATGTGCCAGAATATTATCGCAGTTTTATGCAATGTATACCATAGTAAACAAATGTTCAACTACAGATGATATTACCAACGAATAGAACTCGTAATTTACTTCATAAAACACAAGTTTCACTTTATAATTAGGCAGATAACTGCTAAACGTACTGTGTGACCTCATTGTTCCCTTTAACACCTTCACATGGCCACGTCAAGCGTTTATGACTCGCATCGCATTGTCTTACAATTACCAAACATTTTAAGAAATTTGGCACTAAGTTACAACCACTGTAAACTGAACCACAGTATTTAAGATTTTCTTAAATAGTACAAAATGGTTATAGATCTTGTTATTCTGGTTTTTAGTGGGGGTAATTAGCGAGAATGGGAGGAATTGCATCGCAAAGTGCCGCTAATACATGGTGTTTTTTGTTCTCGGTTGTGGTGTAACTGCTGAACAAAGATGCCGTTGTAGTGAGTGAAACACGATAGCACGCGACATCGCCGCCGCTTTTAGGGAGAGTGGGGTGAACAGGATATGGGATGAAAGTCAGTTAGTTATATTCATTAGTAAAAGTACTTACATATGGGTCGTATGAGTTTACACCTATGTATCCTTATGTGCACTGTGCAGAATATACGAGCAAGAACCAAGCGGTTCAGAGACTCTTATTTTTGCCGCACCACCAAGACCTGGAATTCATTACCAGCTCACGTGTTTCCTTCTTCCTACAGTCCCGGGTGCTTTAAGCGGGGCGTGAAAAAGCATCTAATGAGGCCGCCAAGCTGTGTGCCATCATTATAACATTACTTAGTGTCTAATGTAATGGTGACCCTCTTTCCTGAAACTTTGCCTTTAGCTTACCATCAGGCTTGGTGAAGTCAAGTTGGCGTGTCCTAGATAAAAAAAATAGAAATGTAAGTATTAAGTATGTATTTCATAAGCATATAATTAATTCAGTATGCAAGATCGGTACAGTACCTGTTTTAAATGCAAATTAAAAATCTATAAAATGTTACAAAATCATACTTGACGAGAAAGTTTTTTATAGCACTTAGGTGGCAGACACACGGCTCGTCTGATAGTAAGAAGTTACCGTGGCATATGTAATGTGTGCAATACCAGAGGCGTCATACCCGTGCTATCGACTCTGTAAGGATCTTCTAATAACATTTATGTAGAACCCCATTTTTCAATGCCTTTTTTTATAATTTTTTCTATATAGAACACGTTAATTAGACTTCGCCTTGCCTGATGGTAAGCTGAAAGCAAAATTTCATTGACGGCCTCATCATATGCTTTTTGACGCCCCGTTTAAAGGACCCGGGACTGTAGGAAGAAGGAATGCATATTTAATTATAAATAAATATTCCACAACATTCCACAGAACGTTATCTAGACCCATGGTAAGCATAGCTTAATGTAATCTAGAATGCGGATAAACATACTTAGATACATTTTCTTTGTAAATACATACACATCAGACCAATGCAAATATACATATTCAATGCATATATTTGCAATGAGCGGGAATTAAACCTTCGCTACAAACAATCATTATTACTGTGCTTATTCCATAAAAGAACTATTCTCAAAATCATCATTTTTTTTCCAATTACAACATAAAAATATTCCTAAAAAATATTAAAATAAATACTATTTCAGAAATTGTGCAGCATAAAAATCCTAACAAAATAAACTACAAGTGTTCCACATTAGTCCTCTCTCCCCCTGCACAAGGGCCCTCTGTGCACGACAACGGCCGCACTGAGGAGCTCTGTTCAGCTAATCACTTTCACGTGGCTGTCCACTGTGTGCCACTCGGGCTGCACTTCCTCACTATCTGATTGACGATCCCTAAGTATCGCGTTACTACAATAATGTTGCGATGATATTTTGAATTGTACACGTGTCATATATTATGCTTCACGCTTAATTAGGTGCGACTCGAGGGAGTAATACAATAAGAACTGTCATCTGCCTATCTTTATTATCTAGTAAACAGGCAAACTAAACTAGTAAAAAAACCGCGGTAGCCTAGTGGTATAGGTAATGGACTGCTGAGACGAGGCCTCGGGTTCGATCCTAAGTTTTACCATGGCACACACCAATGACTTTTCGATGCTTTTCGAAGTTATGTATGTATTTATCGCAGGTTTATAAGTGCCCGGTTAATGGCAATGGGCTTGCCACCTAGTACATTGGGGCCTAAACATAAACTGGCCAAATGTTGGTAGTAGCACCTCTGCTTACCCCTTCGGGGATATAGGCGTGAGTTTATGTTATGTTATGTTATGTTATGTTATGTTATGACAAGATCAGGTAGATGAGGATGAAATTAGCCTATTAAGACTAGGTATTATAAGACATTTTTTTTTATTTGTCTATTTAAAATAAATAAATAAATTTAACACTACAGTTTACAAAATAAATCGTAGACCAATTTACAATTTAGTGTCACGTTAAACACTGGTACCTACTAAAAATCTTCTAACTTTCAGTACTAAAAATCGTTTTCCTAACAACATAGCTACAAACTCACTCCATTTCCAATGAATTCTTAAAATACTCGAAATATCTACAACATTGTATTCAACAATAATAAAATGATTCAATATAAAATTCTACCTATATTTTACTTAAAAGTTATTTTCCTCTTGACATGAACACTGTTTATCCCCACATTACGCGGACTAAACACAGACGTCCAGCGGCCATAATGGGGTAATACTCTTAATGCTACGGCACAATAATACCGTGTCGTGTAAGAATGGGTAATAGTACGGCACGGCAATATCGTGTCATGTCGCTACCCGTTCCCATGCATTCCTACAAAGACTCATGTTTAAATAGAGTAGGTATTTTAAATGCTTCGAGCGTTTACTTTTGAAAAAAGAATTATGGTCTAGGAGTCCGTGAATGAGACACACCTACTTTCGTCATAGTGAGTTTTTTTTTTAAATTCATAAAGATTACTATTATAGGTAGGTACTTACATAGGCAGATCCATATAAGTAGATAATTATACCGATTAATGCGTAGAAATATTTACACTAAGCGGTAATCGAACCCACACGAACATACTCTGATGTTAAATCCATATCTTCATAGCATACAGCCTTGGTAACGAATTTAAATTTGATACCTACATGTTGATACATAGAACTAAATACCTACAAACAGTAGAATTATTGTTGAGGATTTATGCACCGTACTGAAAGTGATTTGTTATTTTATTTTACATACATACACATAATCACGCCTTAATCCCCGGAGGGTTAGGCTGAAGTGAATTAACACCCACATTTCACCAGTAATTATATTCGGTCCCACGTAATAGGGGGTCAGCTTATTGTCGTATTCCGGGCACTAGGTTGATTCGAGCCATACGAGTCTGGTCTGTCTGATGTCAAACAGCCCTACCTCTTAGTTACCCTGTACGACACCGCATGGAACGAGATTCTACTCTACCGTGAGCCACATTTGTACTTACATACTCATAGCAGAAGCTGTCAAAGTTATTTTCTACAAAAATTGGTTTCGCCTTACGGTTTATCTACTTAAAGTAATATTTCCATACTTATTTTAATTTGTATCACCAAGAAGGCCAAACAACGAACTATGCCTACATCTTAGATGTACCTACCTATTTAATCCTCTTCTTCAACCGATGGTTTTCTGTGCTTTGCATATGAAGCTGCCATAACTTGTTTTACTGAAAACTGCCGCCTGAACCTCCAACACCGAGAGGCAAGCCTACGCCAGAACCTTGTACATTAGTCAGTAGGTGTTCGTACCTATAACGGCTTACAAATAATCTTGATACATCGCAAATATACATCTCTTCCAACTAATACCACCCTCTTCTTTCCTACATAGGACAACACGTGCAGGGCTTTTATGTCACACTCACACTGTGCAGAATATACGAGCAAAAACCAAGCGGTACGGATACTCTTTTCTTTGCCGCACCACCAAGACCTGGAATTCATTACCAGCACACGTGTTTCCTTCTTTCTACAGTCCCGGGTCCTTTAAGCGGGGCGTGAAAAAGCATCTGATGAGGCCGCCAAGCTGAGTGCCACCATTGTAACATTACTTAGTGTCTGTAATGGTGACCCTCTTTCCTGAGACTTTGCCTTTAGCTTACCATCAGACGAGGTGAAGTCAAATTGGCGTGTCCTAGATAAAAAATATTCTACTATTTTACCTACTCTCCCATCTACACTTAGCAGATTCTTTGTACGCGTAAATAAAAGTCGACAAAGAGAGCAATCCTGCAAAAAGACGGGGCGGGCATAAAAAGTAGCTGTCATGGAGCGGTCACGACGAAGTGAACTATGTGTAACGATTATACGTATACGCCGCATGGGAATTATGGGAAAGTGTGTGCATGCATGCACCTCGTGTGCATGCATATGAATACCTATACTCCGTTCGGTTAGGTACTTAACTAAAGGTAAACAATCTTGTTGCGACTTTTTATAAAAACATAAATTAAACAAATAAACTAGGATAATTGACTGTGTTTTAGTCTTTGAAATGAGTTTCTAAACAGAAAAATAAGGGCAATAAGGACGCCCATTGTACTGAATCCTTATTTTTTTAGAATCATGTATTCTTTACTTATCTGGTGTACAATAAATAAATAAAAATAATTTGAGTTTTAAAATAAAACATCTTAAAAAGACACATCAAGATATTTTTTTTAGTTAAGGAGAACTTTAAAAAAAACGGTCAGGTTAAGAGTAGGTACCACAAACGGCGAGAATGCATAAAAAGAATTACGAAAGTAGCAGAAGCGAAAGGTGTCGCCAGGATTGTATCAAGAGAAAACATGTGGTAGGTATCTGCCTATCTCATTGGAAAAGAGACGTGACTCTATGTAGGTACTTACCTGTAGGTGTAACCTATGGCGAAATAAAGAAAAAATACTACGAAAAGCATACGACAAAGGAAACGGATGCGAAAGAGACAAAATGCAAAAAGACATAAAAAATAATCAACTATTTAAACTGAAAAAAAAATGTTTTGGTGCATTTTGATAAGTCAGTTCAAATAACATTTCAAAATTCGAACGGGTCACTTTCGTGACAGCCGAATCGTGATCATACCAAAATTAATTATTTTTTTCAACACTGACTTGAGATTGATGTGTTTTAGGGTTCCGCGGGAGAACGGGTGACTATTCGCTTCATTTAAATTGATATTAGATTTCAGTTAATATAGAAAAAAAAAGAATCGAATTAGGCGGGATTCGTATTCGATTCCCTTACAGGAGGAACGCTCTTACCAATAAATTTCATTAAAATTTCATTCGATATTCGATTTTTCGGAGACTCGTTTTTGTTTAAAATTTAGTGCTGTTCGACTTACCAATGGGTGAGATAGTACGTTATCTAAATGAAATAAAAACTATTCTTTTTAAAATTTCTGTACATGAACTGGTGTAGTGAAATTTTGCAAAAATGTTGTTACTTAAAAAATGTGTTTTAAATGCATTTCACAATAATAGTCATAAAAATAATCTCTTCTTCTTTCCTTTTTCAACGAACAAACAAAAAATAACTGAATGAAAATAAGATTTTGAAACAGAAAACACTTTAAATATTTTTTTTAATTGCCATAAAATATTTCTTGTTTCGTTTTAAGATAAGTGATTTGTATGTGAGGGTATTACAATGAGTCCCATCATGATAAAATATTCATTCTTCACAAGATACAGAACCCACGTGTATAGCCCGACATGCACTTACCTAATTAAGTTTTTTAGGATCGATTAATGATATATTGACGAGTATCTACTTGCAGGTCCAAGGTAAATGAAGTCACTTTTGGTTTTTAGAGCTTACGTCAACTCAGCCACTGGTTTTCGTGACCTGTCTAAATATCTCGAGATTAAAAACCCGATGGAAGCTTCAGATTGATAGCGCTTCATAAGATTACCAGAAATATATATTTTTTCATATGTGAATGCTGACATCTTTATACACATAGGTATTATACTTTAAGGGGTAGGCAGAGGTGCCACTTACATTTTGGTTTAGTATTTTTGGTCTCACGAAATATAAGGTGTGCCTATTGCCGTCTATCCGGTATAACCTACCTGCCTATTACAAAAAGTATGTTATTACAATTATTTTACCCCCACTCCCCCTTGTCAGCTAAAGTATGCAAGAGTCTCCCCCCCATGCTTTCGTAAGCATTAGTACCTACTTATATGCATATTTCTTTTCATATTTGTTTTTTTTTTAAGATAATGGGTAAAAAAACCCGAGGTGGCCTTGTGGTATGGGTAATGGACTGTTGAGACGAGGTCTCGGGATCGATCCCAGGTTTTACCATGGCACACACCAATGACTTTTCGATGCTTTTCGAAGTTATGTGTGTATTTATCGCAGGTTTATAAATGCCCGGTTAATGGCAATAGGCTCGCCACTACATTGGGACCTAAACATAAACTGGCGAAATGTGGGTGCTAGCACCTCTGCCCCTTCGGGGATATAGGCGTGAGTGTATGTTATGTTATGTTATGGGTAATGCATGCTATATTACGTATGTGTGAAAAAATAATTAACTACTGCTTACGTATCATTTCCTAGACCCCCACCCCCATGTCATCAAAAATAAGCACTGCAAAGACCTCCCTCCCCCTTTTGTGCTTAGATGCGTAATACTTGAACGCCCCTCAATTAAAAAATACCACAAAGCCTACCTAGATTACCTACCAACTGCTGACAAGATGGAAACGTTAGGTATATGTAAGTGGATTGGTGGATCTAGATAAAATTTGGCTCTGGGGTAGGTTATTCTCTGGAATAGCTCCCCAGCTGCTTTTTATCCCAGAATTCTATGTTATATATTCTACCATATTCTACACAACGCTATTTAGACCCATAAGCATAGCTTAACTAGCTTGTGTTATGGAAACTAGAATGCGGATAAACATACTTGTATACTTTTGTAAATATAATACATATAATATATTATAATCATCCAAACCAATGCAAATATAAATATTGCCATTGAGCGGTAATCGAACCCTCCCCCTGCGGAGCAGTCGAACATTCTACAGATAATAGCAGTATTACCTACATATTATATAGGTAATTAGGTTCCTATGGGTTACGAGAACTGGATGATTAACTATCCTATGGTAGACTGGTCCTATGTACATCGTACCAATAAATAAATAAATTATTAAACTATAGCGTTCCGTGTGATTATTCCCGGTGTCCACCCCCTGCCTGTCCACCGCGGGTGGACAGAGACACAAATATTTAAAAAATTCTCGTTGTCCACCCCTGGGGGACAGCGAGAATTAATTTTAAATTATTTTCGCTGACCACCCCGGGTGGACAAAGACACGAGTTTCATATGACTACTCTTTTTTTTTTTTTTTTTTTTTTTTTTTACGTGCGCAAAATCCCCACGGATACCTCCCCACCGGGGCCGGTGGAGGAGGTTATGTCGGACTCGAACCGACTAAAACGCACGCCGCCTGTGGGTCGTTTCGGTTGCCGAAGGTGAGGTTGACAGGCATATCCCTCGCACCCCGGCCGACCCAGGGCCATCTCTCACGATCTGGCCCTCTTCTCGGGTGTGGGGACCACAGAGTCCCCAACTCGTCCCCGGAAACGGGGAGGCGCGCCACGCGCGCCGCCGCCGCGGCCTGCTTCTGCAAGGGTGACAGGCGGCTTCACCTGTCACCCCCAGGCCGGCGCTCATGGGGGGCGGAGGTCGTTCATCGACCTCCGACGCCCGAGTTGCCTTCGTGCGCGGGCAGCTTGTCTAGCGATCCTTCGTCGCTCCCGCTGCCGCTCCCGCCCCGCCTCCTCCTTCACGAGCATTACTTGCTCGCAGAAGGAGGCGCCGGCCGCCCACGCATCCGCGCAGCGAACCATCGTCGCGAGCAAGGTGGAGAGCGTGAGAACCCTCACTCCCAGGGCCGCCACAAGCTCCCGCCTCGGCGTCTCCCACGCCGGACACTCGGTGAGCGTGTGCGGACCTGAGTCCTCGCTCGCGTCGCAGTGATGGCACTCGGACGTTGGCTCTTTCTGCATCCGACGCAGATACTTTCCGAAGCATCCGTGCTCGGTGATCATCTGCGTCAGACGGTACGAGAGGCTGCCGTGTGGCCTCTCTAGCCACTCCCCCATGATGGGTCTTACCGCCGTTACTACGGCGTGCCCTTCATATGACTACTCTCGATGTCCACCACCGGTGGACTAAACCACTGCTTAAATAAACATTCTCGATGTCCACCCTTGCTGGAATTGGGAGTAAATAATTATCACAAAATTAATTATATATGCTCACCTTATATAGATAGGTTAGGTTAGAAGGCTAAGGCGGGAGCGGAGCGGAGCCATTAAAAAAGGCGGGAGCGGAGCGGAGCGGAGCGGAGCTCCCGCCTTAGCCTTCGTGGTTATTTTTTTTCATAACCACTCATACAAGGATTGTCTGCTCCAATCCTGAAGTTCCAAATCATTGTATGTGTGGTTATAAAAAAAATAACCACGAAGGCTAATGCGGGAGCTCCGCTCCCGCCTACAAATTGTAAAAGATAATATGATTAAACTACCTATATAATTAATTTTTTGATAATTATTTACTCCCAATTCCAGGAAGGGTGGACATCGAGAATGTTTATTTAAGCAGTGGCTTTGTCCACCGGTGGTGGACATCGAGAGTAGTCATATGAAACTCGTGTCTTTGTCCACCCGGATGGCCAGCGAAAATAATTTAAAATTAATTAAAAATATTCTCGCTGTCCACCCCTGGGGGACAGCGAGAATATTTTTAAATATTTGTGTCTCTGTCCACCCGTGGTGGACAAGCAGGGGGTGGACACCGGGAATAATCGGTTCCGTGATATACAATAATGTTTATGGGAATTAACGCGATCATGGTGTACATACATACCTTTGGTGTTCCTGACGTTTTAACCAGGTTACACCGGCCGTGGTGAGCCTGTGACTACACCCGCGTTAATTCCCATAAACTAGATGAGTAATTTCAACCTAGTAAAGTCGCGAGCAACAGTTTGTATAATATGTATACAGTTATTTAGGAAGCAATTTTATAGACTATTCATGTTGTACCTATAGCTTTTTATATTACGGAAGCTCCTATTGCCTTGGGCTATCAAACACCGTGAGAATGTAGACGTACCTACCTACTTACGATGGCTTCTCCAAATATATGTTTAGTATTTATCACTAAATCCGACGGCCATGACTGCAGTCATAAATCAAATCGATTCATCAAAATTATTGTTTTAATATTTATAATAGGTATGGTAGACGCTTTGCCCGCAGTTTAACATGTTCATTTATATACAAGCTATCACAATATTAATAGTAGCCGCCGTGGTTCCCAGCAGTGTAGACTTTGGACCACCCTATCTCTTCCCATACGGTGTCGTACAAGGGATAGGGCTGTTTAATATCAGACAGATATATACAGCCCAGACTCAGCAGCAGATGCATAATTTGAGTCTACAATAGTGCCCGGAAGACGGCAATGGCTCACCCCATTTTACGTGGGACCGAATTCAATGATTGCTGAAATTTGGGTGTTAGTTCACCCCTGCCTAACCCTCCGGGGATCAAGGCGTGACCATATGTATGTAGGTAGGTATGTATGTATTACAATATTTTGGGGACTCTGTGGTTCCCAAACCTGAGGGTCGGCCGGGGTGCGACGGATATGCCTGTCAACCTCACCTTCGACAACCAACAACGACCCACAGGCGCCATGCGTTTTAGTCGGTTCGAGTCCGACATAACCTCTCCTACCGGCTACGGCGTGTATCCGTGGGGATTTTTCACATGCAAAAGAAATGCTAGAACAATATTTTATGTATGCCCGATAAAGTCCTCTAAATGTGTCTCCTCCTTTTGGTTTGGATTAGGTATACAGTTTTTATGAGAGTGACTGCATTAAGTCAAACTCTCTGTACTTACAGGGTCGGCAGCAAGAGTATGACTCCCCTGGTGTTGCACACGTCCATAGGCCACGGTAACCACTTCCCATCAGGTGGGCCGTGTGCTTGTCTGCCAACTAAGTGGTATAAAAAGGTCCCCCCAAACCCTTGGGGAAAAACCGTTAATTAGTAAGGGTTTGCTTGTGACATTGGCTTGGTCTTGGTGGAACGAAAGATAAAGGAAATGTGAATAGAAGGAAAGAAAGAAAACGGGGATATTAGTATAGGGGACTCCTTGTTTTACCTTTTCTCATTTTTTAATTTTCTCTTACACCGTTTCCTGTCCGCTTTCTTCTTTGCAGGTGGCAACAGGCCTATAATACCTTTGAATTCACAAACGTTCATAGACTGCGATAACCGCTTCTCTTCATTTAGACCATGAAATTATTTACCACTGTCATCCTCGTAGCGTTTTCCCAGGATCTGTTTATAATTTTTTATAGGATTGTTGAATTTTACGAATGCTATTGCTGTCTGACTTCTAAATTCGAGACTTCGCCGTTGCACAGACTAAGTAGGTGACATTGACTTGTACACCAAGGATGTTGGTAGGGCCCAGTATACCCGTGAATGTGTTTACTACATTCATTGATTTGTTTGATTTGATTGCAGGCGGTCCCATTTGCCAATCATAAACCGAAAGAAAATAAAAGGGTGCCGCCTGCTATCAAATTTGTTCCGATTTTTAAAATAGCAGTGGCGATTTTTATTTTTTTAATAATTTATTTTAACCTTTGTAGTTATGATTATGACATACCTACCTATATATATTTACAATCTTCTTTTATTTTCCTTCATTTTTATACCCTACTCGATAAATTGGAATAAAAAAAGATTTTGACAACACACATTTTAGCATCAAAAATCCACCACATGGTTATTGTTGACATTTTATATGTATACTCTAACACTCGGGAGGTGAATAACTCGTATTTTTTATACCACTTCGGTGGCAGACAAGCACACGACCTGATGGAAAATGGTTACCGTGGCCTATGGACGTGCGTAACACCAGAGAAGCCAAACTCGCGCTGCCGATCCTGTAAGCACAGAGTATCTGTGCCGTCAGTGTAGGGGACAGAGCAGGACAAGCCTTTAGTCTTCTCACTGACAGCACAAATTCTCCAGTGAGCTCTGGCTACCCACTCACCGCTGGGAACACAACACGAAGTTATTATGGTATTCTGTAGGGCGTAGGTACCTACTTCCTCAGTCTGACTGCTGAATTGGGCGGAAATACCTCCGTGTCCTACCTCCTGCTGGTGCAGTCGGGTAAAAGGCATCATTTAGTGCCCTTAGGAGACCATTACAAATCTGTCTTGGTATTTATTGACTGCGATGACTACGTGACTGACTATCAATATTACAGATTATTAAAATTTTAAGGACAGCGTCCAGTAATGTGATAAGTACTGTGTTATAAATAGCTTTAGCTAGCTTTTACCTGTGGATCTCAACTAAACGTTCATATAGTTAATATTATTAATTGTTACCCCTCGTTTTCACTAAGAAACTAGTTGTAAACTTGTTTGATACAAAACTTGTTGAAGACTAGTCAAAACACAAAACCAACTGTCTCAAAACCTTTTTCGTTTACATACATATGTAAACGAAAAAGGTTTCGAGACAGTCACAATACCTAAAACATTTTACATGTATAAAACATTATGTTTGTGACATGTGTCAAATACATGTTTTATACTTAGGTGAAAACGAGGGGTAAAGTAGCCGTATACACACTTGGAGATATTTAAAAGTAACTTAGGTTATGCTTATAATAATGAAATTGAACACAATTTATTATTTATTTATATAATTCTTGTCTGTTTATCAGGGCCTCAATTCTGCTAAAGCAAAACCATTGTCATACTACGGACTCTGCTAAAAATCCACTTAATATTAGACTTTAAAGCAATGCGCTTGAAGTTCAAAATTAAACGACCTTTTACACAGTGAATGAAAAAGTGTAATCAAGCTTAACTCATTTAATTTTGGATTTTAACGGTTTAGAAATAAAGTCTAAAATTTATTGCCGTTTTTGCAGTGTCTGTGGTATAACAGTGGATTTGCTTTAATAAAATCGAGAGCATGTTTGTCCAAAGAAAACGCTAAAACTACTGAACGAATATTGATGCGGTTTTATATATTAGAAAACCGCTAATCAGATTTAAAATCTTGTGTAGGTATGTTTGATTGTAATTTGTTGATTAGAACTGGAGTTATCATGAAAAGTCGCAATAATCGAGATCCATGTAGGCGAAGCCGCGAGCATCAATTATAGATAATATTATCCTTCTATGCAGCATAATGTTTGCAAACATGTTAATACTAAGTAATGATAGTCAAAGCATTTAAAACAGTTTCTTTATAACACTGTTTTTGTATATCGGCGGGGATACATTAACCGACAGCGGTGGACGTCAGGTGCCTGGGATGGGCTGGTCACGACTCTTTGACCGATGTCTAGCTGAAATACTGCCATCATTTCTTTACCCATACAGTACAAAAACTAACTTTATCGCCCTCAACTTACAGTTCAATTTTAAACGTCCGCTAAAATTTTTATCCTCAAATATTGTTGATCGATATTGAAGTTTATTATGAAGGTAGAATGGTTGAGTTTACAATGTGTAAGGTAGCGCACGATTGAAAAGACTATGCGTTAGTTAATGCTCTACCTATGATCGTAATAAGTAGATGGTGTGTTGAAAAATTATCGGTACCATCGGAGGCGCAATGGACGCGTGACTTTTTTGCCTGTTTATTATTGGGTTTGATGACGTCGAGCTAGAGATTATAGATGTGAATATAATAACGGAGTAGTATAATACGGTTTACGTGCGAAAAATCCCCACCTATAACCCCCCCCCCCCCCCCCCCCCAATGCCGGATAAGTTATAAAATAAATAACTACTAAAAGACTATCCACCAGCTTCTCGAATAACAATCCACACAAAAACTTTATAAGTAATAGGGCAGTGAGAGAGTGGAATAAGCTACCACATGATGTTGTGACAGCCCAGAACATAAACCAATTTAAAAATAGACTAGACCAACACCTTACCCAAAAAAAATAAACACTAGTGGGCATTAGCAGGATACGGGCATTATCAGTTGCTTCGACTGCCTGCCTGTTAAAATAATAATAATAAAAATAATATTAAAATTAATTTATTCTAATTAAAATGAATTTATTATCTCAAAACAATTGAATAAGTTATATTATTGCTTTTGTTATATTTGATAAATAAAGCAATAATATAAGTTCTTTCTAAGTTATCTTAGTGGCTACACGAAAACTATGATTGTGAGTCTGTTGCCTAAACTAGATACAACAGTTTGTGTCTGTATTTATAGGTCATAACCTATAATGCGTAGGTATACCACAGTAGCCTAGAAGTATGGGTAATGGACTGCTGAGACGAGGTCTCAGGTTCGATCCCAGATTTTACCCTGGCACACACCAATGACTTTTCGAAGTTATGTGTGTATTTATCGCAGGTTTATAAGTGCCCGGTTAATGGCAATAGGCTCGCCACCTATTACATTGGGACCTAAACATAAACAGTCTTATTACAAAACACAGACTAACTCTAAAACCAGGTTTAAATCGTCTTTAGACCATGGTCTAAAGAAATTTTTGTTACAGAAGGGGTTTTATTATTAAACCATGGACTATCTCTGGTCTAAAGATAAACCTGCGTGACCCCTAGTTTAACGTTGGTCTAAAGTGTAAATCACAATAATATTATGTCAAACTTGCCATTTTGAAGTTAACCGGTTAGCGTCAGATAAATTCGTTTATGGATATCGCAGATATTAATACCGTGGAGTCATTGGACAAACCTAACCTAACCTAACAGACATCGTATTCGAGTAAAGCCCTTTATGGAACTATCTGAAGAAGCTTTTTAGGCAAAAGTATAGATTTACTAAACGTTTTAAATAACTTGCAATAAATATACTTTAAAGTAGGTATAAAAATTGGGAAAATTTGATACAGTCAGCGCCAACGGAAAAGTTCGTTCCATTTAACGTCCATAGATCTTCCAATATCGTAACAATGATTGCTAAATAAAGGCGTGATAATGATATTTTGTTATAAAATAAAGTATAACTATTATTCATAAAATTGAATTCAATGAAAAAGTATGTTCTAAATCTTTTTTTCACCATTTTTAGTAAATATTATTTATTAATGATTTCAGATAATTTTTGTTTGCGATTGAATGGTATCATAATGAACGAACAATAGTTTGAGTAATCTGTGGTTTCATTTAAGCCAAGGTTTAAATTATGGTACTAAGTAGTCTATGGATTATACAGCTTTTGTAATAAGGAGAAGTTTAAACCATGGTCTTGAGATTAAGCCTAGACTTTATAGTTCGGGTTTAAACCTGACTTAATTCCGTTTTTTGTAATAAGACCGAAACTGGCAAAATGTGGGTGCTAGCACCTCTGCCTATCCCTTCAGGGATATACGCGTGAGTTTATGTTATGTTATACCACGAATCTACGCAATCAGTAAACACGAATAAAACTAGTATAATGTCACTAATTATTTAATCAAAAACAAACTACAATAGGGATTTTTTAGATTACATTTACCTTCCGAGGTAAATGCTCTGTTTCATTTATAATTTAGATGCTGCAATCAATTTGTAAACATTTTTTTGCATTCGTATCTAGATTTAGTGTACAGGTTTATGCTTCTACTAGGTCTATTGTAAACTCTTGGACCCAGGACGTAACACTTAGTCTATTGCTGGATATAGGTCTTGCTTATGTTGGGAGGCTTTGGCCTAGGTACTGTTTCCACACAGACCAGACTAGGTGGAATAGGGATTTTATTTCAAGTTTTCCTTCAAGTGATATCGACTGCGTATTTTTCCGTTAGTCACCTCTTACGACACCCGTGGAAAGAGATGGGGTGGCCATAATTGTATTCTTTTTCCGTTACCACACGGATCATGTATATTTTGGTAAGAACTAGTATTCTTTACAACAAAAAATTTACACAATTTAACAAAATAAAATGAATATCATGAACGTACAATACTATTTTATTAAGTGGGTGGGTTTTATGGCTATGCACTTGCATACACACCATGTTTGCTACAAGTGCAGCGCCCATTTAATGGTATATAGTTACCTGTTGTCGTGTATTCACTATCGTTGTTCTTGTTTAATGATTGGTATAAAATGGAGATGATATTGAATTCATGAATTGACTTACTCAAGTGCGTTTTTGATGATTCAAAGAAAAGAAAGAGGATATTTTTAACTTAGTTTTAAAGCAATTTTATAACGGGTTTGATTATCAAAATCAAAGTTGGAATTCCTATTTAGATAGGTGATAATTCTGTATATAATATTTGAATAGCTCGTGAAGCCAAGAATGTCCGAAGTTCACTGAGATTTACCCCACGACCATGGCTGCTGAAAAGTGACCATAACGTCGGGTTAAATTTAAATATTACTTAATTTTTTATTGTGCGCAAAATCCTCATGGATACCCCACCACCAGGGTCGGTGAGGGAGGTTACAGCAGACGTGCGTTTTAGTCGGTTCAAGACCAACTCTTGAACCGACTAAAACGCACGCCGGCTGTGTGTGCCGCAGGTGAAATTATCTGACACATATCTCTCTCTTTGGGTGTGGGGGACTACGAAGTTCCCATCTCATCCCCGGGAATGGGGAGACGCGCATCACACACCGCTAGATATATAAATATTACCAAATAAATCGCGATAGAATCTGTTATAAAGTTTTATTTCTATAAGTCACATCTAGTACCTCTATATCAATGTACAAAACAAGCTAATAATACCCGCTGCGTTGTAATAAATGTAAAGCAAACTCTCATCAGAATGTCATCAGTTTGGGTACAGCAAATTGTGACGGGCCGTACAAAACTAACAGTGACGCAAACCCTATTAGTGTAGGAGATGATAACATTTGATTGGACACTGGAGAAATGTTTGATCGATATCGGAAAGGTCTTTCAAATATTATGTACTAGAAGGACGTAATTTGATTTTATGCTTGTATTTGGAGGCTTGGCTTTGAGAGTACCGTCAGCGACATAGCTGTTTGGAATTCTATTAACGTCTTCGGGGCTTAATACAACCTTACCTGCGAGTCTACCACGAGGCGGGTAGGCGATTTAATTTGATTCTTTTGGACAGTGATTCAAGCAATCAATTAGCCCACTGTAGTTCACTGCTGGACATAGATCTCTCTCAATGTGCGCCATTTTATCCACATGGGTAGCAGTTAGAAGGGAGAAAGGTATACACATGTTTCTTCAGATAAATTTATTTTTATCTTTATTTTATCTTTATAAAAAGGGTGGTTCCCTTTCATCCAAGAATAGAATGTATTCTTGGATGAAAGGGAACCTCCCTTTTTTATCACCCACCAGAGCCAGTGGTAGAGGTTATGACGGACTCGAACCGACTATAACTCACGCCGTCTTAGGCGTATCCCTCGCACCACGGCCGAAAGGGAACCTTAAGTTTCATTATAGAAGCTGTTAAAAATGGTCTTATAGTGTCCAGGACAAAGTGCTCACTTAGCGACAGTAAGCGGCTCCTAATAGGAGCCGCCGTCAGATTGAAAATCAGGGTTGGTGAAATGTGGTTGTTAATATACCTCTGCCTACCCTTTTTAAGATTTAAAGTCGTATTGGTTTTCGGGTAAGGTAATATTTTTATATAAAGGAAAACAAACTAAATATATCAGACAGACGATCTAAAAATCGTGACTCACAATGTATTCAACATGGTGAACAGTCTCCACTTTTCCTCGCGTCGATTTGACAAGCTAATTACAAATACACACAGCCGGACGGACACTGCTCATGTATTGATTCATACAATTCAAGTGCTCGGCCCAAATTAATAAAATGAAACACGCGAGGTACTCAATGTGTTTTGTACGCGAGTGTACCGTTGCGTAATGAATAAATAATTTATTCAGAATTGACAATCGACGTGTCAAAATAATGAATTGTGTAAATGAAATATGGAGATATTGTTTTAGGTGTCGATTTATGTGTAGGTTTAAAATTATTTTAATTGTTTTTATTAAAATTTGTACCGTCACTTACAGCATGGGCATAATGATTACGATCAAATTCATACAAATAAATCAAAATCTAAATGATTGTTGGTTTATGTCAACGTCTTATATTGTATGGTATCGTTATGTACAGTCATAAACAATAACTATAAATTTAATTTAAACGTTAGATTTGAACCAAATAACTCATTCAATATAGAAGCAAATCTTTAGACATCAGCCTTATCTGTTTTTCTTCTTTTTTTGGGTATGAAAATCTCGGACGGGGTGCGAGGGATATGCTTCCGGCAACTTACGACCCTCAGACGCCGTGCGTTTTAGTCGGACCAAGTTCAACATAAACTCTCCCACTTGCTCTGGTGGTATCCGGGGGGATATTTCGCACGATAAAAAAAAGGTATGAAAATCTAGAAAAAATTCTAAACAACGTCCAGAGTTAATATTTTCAACATATCCAGATTAATGATCTCTGAGTCAAAATGAGAAAATACAGTTTATTTCAATAACATCCTTTTCAATTTGATTGACATTTGGTACAGTCGTCAACAAAATAAACTTAACAATGTCATGCAATCACATCATGCTTGTTGTCAGATAAAAAGGACTGACTTTGAGTAAACAAAAAACTAATCAAACAATAAACACTTAGTTACGTTTATTTACGTACAACTTACTCATGCACACAAAATGTCACACTGCAATATTGTTGAATAACGTAGGATTTAAGCCTAGCATATTATTAGGGGCTAACAGTTTGCCACAGTCAACTAGCACAATTATGTGGTACAGTAAAAATTAAATTACGTCGTATATACATATATACAGTGGGGTAAGCAGAGACTACAGTTTTCAACTTGCCACGAACCTGGCATACCTCTTTCGCTTCTTCTGCTTTCATTATTGTTTTCATACATGTTTCGGGTACTCTTGACATGTCCTTTCTTCAAAATCAATTAAATGATATTACGTGTACTCAGATCACAGTTCACTGAGGAGGTTTATATTAAATCTATCTGTCTTTTTAATGGCTATTACACTAGCAATCACTTGTAACAAAAGGTTAACCAAAATATGAAAAAAACTGAAACAAAAAAAATATCCAGCTAACTTGAATTACCTACACTAAATATGTACCTAGGAATGTTAAATAATTCCTGGATACCTATATGGATAACTTTCGAGACACATGTAAAAAAAATGTGCCTAAGTACACAGAAACCATCCGTCACCAATCATCATCATCTAATAATTACAAACCATCTGCCTAATGGAAATCCATCTTTATTCTATTCCTAACTTATTCTAGTAGTAATAAATGTTATGTAAACATATAGCTATTAAAACCAAGTTTAATTTTAACTGGTTTTACACACAATTATGAATTAACAACTATTGCTTACTTGTACTTGAACGTTATTAACGAATGATGGCAATGAAATAAATATTGATTGAGTTGATGCAACACTTGTTTAACTACAATTTTATTGTGAGGACTTTTGTATTGCATTTATGTGTATGTATAAGACTAAAAGAATATGACTGTTTGAGATTAATGGTTCCCCTCGAGGTCAGATGACAAAATGTTTCAGCTAAAGCTATGTAAGTAGATATTTGTTTAAGTGAAAAATTAGGCAGATGTTGGGTTTTGGATGCAACCGGAACTAACACTGTGATAATGATAATGTCTCATTGTTAAGAATCGAGCTGGTTATACTAATAACTAAAACAAAAGTACATAATTTAAAAAAAATATAACACTTTTGTGCTGACCAGTACCTGCTCATGCGCATGACAGCGTGCAAATCGATGTCACGACGTCACGGCCGTGTCTCGGTGACGGCTCATTAGACGGACGCCATTCATCATCAGAACAGGTCCTGTGGGTCAGAGGTTATCAAACTTGTTCATCCTTTTCTTACAAGTGGATGGGTATTAATAATTATTATTATAGCTAAATGGATGTGGAATGAGCGATACTGATAGTATATATAAAGCTGAGTGTAATCATTTATTTAATAGGACCTACCTTTTTTATACTACTTGGTTGGCAGACAAGCACACGGCCCACCTGATGGAAAGTGGTTACCGTGGTCTATGGACGTGTGCAACACCAAGGGTGTCACACTCGCGCTGCCAACCCTGTAACCACAAGAGTTTCTGTGCCATTAGTATAAAAGACAAAGCAGGACAAGCTTTTGGTCTTCCCACTGACAGTACAAAAACTCTCCAGTGAGCTCTGGCTACCCTACTCACCGCCGGGAACACAACACGAGCCGTTTCTTTTTTTTTTTACGTGCGCAAATTCACCACGGATACCTCCCCACCGGAGCCGGTGGAGGGGGTTATGTCGGACACGAACCGACTAAAACGCACGCCGCCTGTGGGTCGTTTTGGTTGCCGAAGGTGAGGTTGACAGGCATATCCCTCGCACCCCGACCGACCCAGGGCCATCTCTAACGATATGGCCCTCTTCTCGGGTGTGGGGACTACAGAGTCCCCAACTCGTCCCCGGAAACGGGGAGGCGCGCCAGGTGCGCCACCGCCGCGGCCTGCTTCTGCCAGAGTGACAGGCGACTTCCCCTGTCACCCCCAGGCCGGTCACGAGCCTCATTATGGCCGCGGTAATCTGTAGGGCGGAGGTACTTCCTCAGTCGGACTGCTCAATTGGACGGAAATACCGTGGTGTCCTACCTCCTATGGAGCTATCTAAAAAATGTCTTATTGCATTTTCCAGTTATTGGCAGATTGTTTTTCTTTCATTTCAATTAGCAGCCATAGTTGAAGAACATCTTTTTTATAGTTTTAAATGAAATTTTATCAATATGTTGGTGTGCGATCTGGTGACTGAATGCTTAGTCGCGGTTCCATCAGATATTGCAACAGTAAGGCCCTAAGAAACGTTTTTTTTTTAAAAGAATATTATTATTATTATTTTTTTTTTTTATATAGGACACGTCAATTGGACTTCGCCTTGCCTGATGGTAAGCTGAAGGCAAAGTCCCAGAAAAGAGGGTCACCATTACTTACACTTACCGTGTGACAATGGTGACACTCAGCTTGACGGCCTTATCATATGCTTTTTCACGCCTCGCTTAAAGGACCCGGGACTGTAGGACATATTAGAATCAAAATTACTAATATTCCCTCTAAACACTCAAGCTAAGCAAAATTACTGGTGTTAGGAGTGGGTTCACGTCGTAATGGTGAGGTTCGAACCCAAAACCTCTCGATCGTAAGGCTGACACCTTACCCGTTAAGTTACCGACCATTACCATTAATACTTTGAAACTGATAATACATTTATAGCACAAAAATAATAAAGGACACTCTATAGATGGACTCAAGTGGATTTGACGACATAGGACGAGTTTGTGTACGAGTACCTTTTTGTTTCATCTCAATAGAAATGTGTGGCAATAAAAAATAATAATAAATAAAATTCATTTATTTCCATAACACACCCTTATCACAAATCCATATACAGTGGCCCCACACTAGGCAAGCCTGTCCTGTGGGTACCTAATACGATTTACATATAGTTTTTTTTACAACACTGTATCCAATGGCTGATCACAAAAATTACAAAACAAAATTAAGATGATATTTAGAAGAGTGCCTAACTAAACATGCAAAGAAACAATATCCAAGGATTTGAAGTAGTAAGAACTTTAAAAGAACTCGTCCTATATCGTCAAATCCACCCAAGCCTTCACACGACATAACCCTAAGCTATCTACACCTAAAACATACCTACACATATTTTTTTTACAAATGTAAGTTACATATCATATTCTTCTACAGTAATCACAGATTAATAAAAAAACATCACGAAGTCTAAGATCAACAGTCGAGACGACCGGCGACGTGCCCATGACAATTTCATATGCAATTTTCTTGTTCAAACTGAACATTACAAGCTTCGGATTATGATACTATAACTAGACGTACGGCGAGGTCTGACTGTGAGATGAATGTGATCTAAACAGTACAGATGTAACTTGTAATATACATACATACATATAATCACGTCAATTCACTAATCATTGTATTCGGTCCCACGTGATAGGGCGTGATATTGCCTCGAACCATGCATCATTGGAGGAGGTAGGACACGACGGTATTCCCATCCGAATTGAGCAGTCCGACTGGGGAAGTACCTCCACCCTACAGAATACCATGGCTATAATAACCTCGTGTTGTTTTCGCGGTGGTGAGTAGGGTAGCCAGAGCTCACTGGAGAGTTTTTGTGCTGGCAGTGGCAAGACTTAAGGCTTGTCCTGATTTTGTGTTCTGCACTGAGGGCACATAAAATCTCTGTTCTTACGGGGTCGGCAGCACGGATGTGACTCCACTGGTGTTACACACGTTCATAGGTCACGGTAACCACTTTCCACCAGGTAGGCCGTGTGCTTGTCTGCCACCTAAGTTGTATAAAAAAAATATCTGAGGCAAAGTCTGGGCTGTAAATATCTGTCTGATGTTAAACAGCTCTCTTTAGTCGCCTTGTACGACACTGCATGGGAAAATATGGGGTGGCCCAAATTCTACACTGCCGGGAATCACGTATACCTACTTGTATGTAATATAATTGTAACAACACGACTTGTAATATAATTGGCAGTAAATTCCTTAATGATTAACTGGTGTATAGAGTTTTCCATCAAGATCTTCAGAGCCCTAGCAAACCGGTTGATAAGGGAGAATGAGGCTGAGGCTTTGGTGTACGCTTTTCTTACAGAGTTGAGTTAGAGAGTACTTAGGACATAATTACCATCTCAATTCAATTCGATCTACTAAAAGCCGAAATTAAGAAAAGAAAAAGCATTTTTTTTATGGGACACGCCAACTTGACTTCACCTCGCCTAAGCTAAAGGCAAAGTCTCAGGAAAGAGGGTCACCATTAAAGACACTAAGTAATGTTACAATGGTGGCACTCAGCTTGGTGGCCACATCAGATACTTTTTCACGCCCCGCTTAAAGGACCCGGGACTGTAGGAAGAAAGAAACACGTGAGCTAGTAATGAATTCCAGGTTAGTTATTTGAGAACACGCAATATACAGTACAGAGGATCCAAAATAAATATTTATATCATATAATAAGGTTAAATTAATATAAATTAATTTAGAAGTTCCACAATGTAAGCTTTTCATGTAACTGGGATTTATGATTGAATAAAGAGAAAAAAAATTGAAATCAACTAGGAGTTTTTCTAGAATTTTTTCCTTCCTAAAATGTAGACCTGAAAAACAGCCAGTAAATATAGTAGGCACCCATATAATATACTCGCTCTCTGTTACGTGGCGACTGAAAAATGGTTTAAAATGTTAAAGTTAATACATTGCCTGCCCATTCGGGCATGTAAAGACATGAGTAGATTATGTCATAGGTAAATAAAAACATATATTTATTAACGGATACAATACTTATAATAGATAAAGAACCAAAGCATCGAGATTCACACTTAAGTTTAAACCTCGCTCATCTTCAGTTCATCTCACAACGACACCCAAGCTCTACAACAAAATCTCAAGGGGATAAGTCACGTAGTTATCGCCTGGCATCGGTATTACGATTGGACAATCTCCATAATGACACTCCAATACGTGAGATATGGTTCGTTTATTACTTTTTATATTTTGTTAGTTTGTTTGTTCAAACGAGTTGCGATGGCTGCGGATGTTGAGATCTCCATTTCTTTTATACCCCGGAGATTACCTTCGATACGGAAATGAGTAATTTCGCTAATATTGGTAATACAGTCAGCATCATATCGATTTTGACAAAAAAAGTAATCAATATAATCTTATTACTTACTAATGATGTCAATACTAAACTATTTCATTAATTATAATTTCGCCGCGTGGTTCCCGGCAGAGTAGAATTTGGGCCTCCCCATCTCTTCCCATGCGATGTCGTACAAGGCGACTAAGGGATAGGGCTGTTTAACATCAGACAGATATATACAGCTCAGACGCAGGTACAGATACATGGCTCGAGTCAATAATCGTGCCCGAAAGACGGCAATAGGCTCATCCCCTATTACGTGGAACCGAAAACAATGATTGGTGAAATGTGGGTGTTAATTCACCTCTGCCTAACCCATCGGAGATGGAGGCGTGATTATATGTATGTATGTATTGTTGTGCAAACTAAAGGTACGTATCAAATTATCAGAACAATCAGTCAACAGGAAGAGGAGAATATCAAGGTAAAAAAATAATTTTGAATACTTTACTAGTCAAGATGTTTATTATGCTGACTGTACATAATGAGGCTCAAAAGTAGGAACATGCATATTTTCAGAGAAATCTTCTGTATCGTGATATGAATTTGATTTGGTGATAGAGTTGGTGGTCTCATTTATGAAATTTGTTGGATTTCTCTTTAGCTAAGTAATTTAAAAAAAAAACACTAACTACTTACCTATTGCTTGTACTTATTTACAGTACCTAACTATAATTTTGTGATTTGACTCGCTAAGTAGCGCTGCAATCGTGTTAGCGGGGAATATTTCTTAAGAAACATATTCTTAAGAAATATTCCCCTGCAAGTTCTTCTTCTTTTCTTAATAAACTTTAGTGAGTTTTTTAGTAGATGCTTACCAGTAGTGTATTGGTAATAATATCGTAACAATGTCATTATTGAATTACGCATCGTAATTTAACTAATTTGGTATCAATGAACTTTAATAAGAAGGTTTCGGATATTTTGCGCACGCGTTGTGAATTAAGCAATTTATTATTATTAAATCATTTCTGAACATAAATGTCTACCTATGTACCTACATAATCTGCGCATTATAACTAAACAGCGGTTGGTAATGTGGATAGTTTTGAAAATTTCGCAATAGTAGTTTTTACTTTCGCAAAAAAGGCATAAAGAGAGTAAAAATATAAAGGTATCTTTTGATTTTTGAGCTGTGTCAGAAAACTGTAGCTAGAAATATCACTCCCGAGGGTGACTAGATGCTAGATCTATAGAGATGGCCCTGGGCCGGCCGGAGTGCGAGGGATATGCCTGTCAACCTCACCTTCGGCAACCAAAAACGACCCATAGGAAGGTAGACAAATTACTTGCTTAAGAAACAAGCCTTAGATGCATAGCTTGAGTCAGCAATAGTGCCCAGAAGACGGCAATAGGCTCACCTCCTATTACGTGGGGCCGAATTCAATGAATGGTGAAATGTGGGTGTTAATTCACTTCTGCCTAACCATACGAGGATAAAGGCGTGATTATATGTAGAAACAGTAAGTGTTCCTGTTTGTTTTGGCAACCATTACATGCATGCCATAATAATAAGTGTATTTTAATGCCTAAATACACAAAATTGTACAAAAATGAAATCGCTTAAATTCAAAGCTTAAGGTAAATAAAATCTCCAAAGTGAAAGCTCACGTCCAATCATCTGAAACATTTACATAACACGGGTACGAATATGTCATACGTGTAAACCAACAGGGTTACTCTAGCGTGACGGGACGTGACGGCACGTGACGGGATGTGATGGGCCGTGACGGGCCTAGACGCACCGTCACGTCAGACGCTACTCAACAGCAGTGAAATCTTTTCTCAGCACGATATTTAAATTTTAAACCGTTTGTCATTCGATACCAAGACTTGACGTCTTTATGATTATTGTATGAGGGTGAATACTTCTAGAGAAACCCTTTGAAAATGAACTTTATTTTAAAAGGCTTAAGGTATAACATTATTAGGTTATTAGATATTATAGCATAAAGGAATTCGTCAAGTGACCGTCTGTCACATCCTTTGTAAAAGGCCACAGAATTACTAAATTAATCGTACACTTGATACGCACTTTATGTCGTAGAATTAGAAGTGATTTTACTTTGGCAGAGGAATTTAACCCTTGCGCGGCTCGAGGTGGTCTGATAAGCACTTCTTCAAACTGACACCCGTCAAACAAAATGTTTCAAAGTGGTCATATGCGATGATTCCTTGTTAGCAAGTGTTATACTCCGATAGTGGCAAGATATTATTTGGGAGATAAAGATTTTAGGCGTCGTATAATGATACTTTTGACTGCTGACCATTATGGTATAAAGTTAGAATTATGTTTGTGCGTAGGCAAGGATATGAAACAATATTTTATTGTCCTAAAAATGTATGGGTTCTTAATTATATCTCTGTGATGATGAAGAAAGAATACAAGTATCACCACCCCATCTCAACCGAAGGGTGTAAGAGGTGACTTAAGAGCTAAATTGTACGTTGGTATTTATTATTATGGTCGCGTGGTTCCCGGCATAGTAAAATTTGGGCCACCCTATCTACTCTCATGCGGTACCGTACAAGGCGACTAAAGGATAGGGTTGATTAACATTAGACAGATATATACAGCTCAGACTCAGTCTCAGATGCATGGCTCGAGTCATCATTAGCGCCCGGAATACGGCAATAAGCTCAGGATTACGTGGGATCGAATACAATGATTTTTTTTATACAAGTTAGGTGGCAGACAAGCACCTGGCCCACCTAATGGAAAGTGGTAACCGTGACCTATGAACGTCTGTAACACCAGGGGAGTCACACTGGTGCTGCCTATCCTGTAAGAACAGAGATTTCCTGTGCCGTCAGTGCAGAACACAAAATCAGGATAAACCTTTCGTCTTCCCACTGACAGCACAAAAGCTATCCAGTGGGTGATTGGTGTATTTTAGGTGTTAATTCACCTCAGTCTAACCCTTCGAGCATAAAGACGTGATTATGTATGTTTTTTTTTTACGTGCGCAAAATCCCCACGAATACCTCCCCACCGGAGCCGGTGGAGGAGATTATGTCGGGCTCGAACCGATGGATTATTTTATCCTGGTTTCTTCCTGAGTGACTACCATCAAATTCCAAACTCAAGAGGGAAGCCCATGGTGTTGTTCGTAAAGCACCACGCGTACCTTTGCTTGCAGGTGTGGCTTACATGTGTTTCGGAGATATTGGTGGGACTCCCAAACCTCCAATTAATTTTGTAAAATGTGTATTTTGAGTGTTAATGTATTTCTTTTTCAGTCAGCCTGTAACCACGGCCGATGTGACCTGGACGAAACGTCAGGCAAATCAAACGTATGTATGCACCTATACAATGATCGACTAAATTCCAGTAAACATTATTGTGCACTCATGTAATATTTTGAAGATCATACAATATCTATACTAATATTATGAAGCTGCAGAGTTTGTTTGTTTGTTTGTTTGTTTGAACGCGCTAATCTCTGGAACTACTGGTCTGATTTGAATGATTCTTACAGTGTTGGGTAGTCCATTTATCGAGGAAGGTTTTAGGCTATATATCATCACGCTACTACTTAAGGGAGCGGAGCATTGATAATAAATGTTAACAAATCCGGCAATTTTTCAAACATATGTTGAAGACTAAAACATACGGGCTTAAAGGGATATGAAGCTTCAAAATATACCCCGGGCGAAGCTGGGGTGGGTCAGCTAGTAATTTAATATTTTTAATTTTCTTTTATACCACTTAGTTGGCAGACAAGCACACGGCCCACCTGATGGAAAGTAGTTACCGTGGCCTATGGACGTCTGTAACACCAGAGAGTCACAGTCGCGCTGCCAACCCTGTAAGTATAGAGTTTCTGTACCGTCAGTAAAAGACAAAGCAGGACAAGCCTTTAGTCTTCCCACTGACAGCACAAATTCTCCAGTGAGCTCTGGCTACCCTACTCACCACTGGGAACACAACACGAAGTTATTATAACCGCGGTATTCTGTAGGGCGGAGGTTCTTCCCCAGTCGGACTGCTCAATCGGGCGGAAATACCGCCGTGTCCTACATCCTCCATTATAAGCCCCAATGTCAATGAATCAACCAAGTACGATACTTTCATCTGATTACAGTACACACGGTGTAATCAAACGACCATCACGTGTGACTTAAAAAAACGCCCTCTAGTATTAAGTAGAATAGTTTCTCAACATTTGACATTCCACAGCAAATTGTGGGTTCGATGGCTGTGTAACGTTTTTCTCACACGATTGGAGAGCAAATAACTGGGTGCTGATGATATGGCAATATCGTTTCACGAGCAATGCTTTGGGTGTTGACTAGCTTGTGTGATGTACTGGTAATTTGTTTGGCTAACTTTCAAAGGCAAAAATTTCTGTATTAGAAAATAAGTTACTCTAAAAACATTTTTTTTTTAAAATTAAAATAACCATTTTCCGCCGTGGGCGGTGTGCTTGTGTGCGTGACCACCTAAGTTATGTTAAAAAAAAATCTTTGTTTTTTTACATAGGTAACAAAAGCAGTCTTGTAAACGTTACAATCGAGTAAATAATTAGTAAATTAATCGACTGAAAGTGTTCAAGGTTTCCCTCCTAACCTAAATGTTTTAAGTGTTATTGGTTTATGCTTGGTTCGCATATTTTATTTAAGTTTTAATGCTTAATATATTTTTTATTATTTTGACATTTTAAACGTATTATTATTTTTTTCCTCGTGCCTACTTAACAAAACAATATTTATTTGTATATTGTACAATTATTATTTTTTATCAATGTGTATATTATAATACCTTTAATTAAACATGAATTATCTAAAGTAGTTAGTTAGTTACTTAGCATCTTAATTTAACAGAACTCCACTTAATAAATTGAATATAATAAATTTATAAATAAAAGAATTGAATTATTAAGTTCATCATTTATTATAAGATTCAATATTGCCAAAGAATTTAAAATAAAAAATGTAAGTCATTTTAACTTTAAAATCCCTAGCATCATATGCTTGACAATTTTTATATCTGTATATCACGCATCTAAGTATAGCTTCGGTCCTACTATCATGGGTACGGCCAATTTTCGCCTCTCATATTGGTAGCGTATAAGTACCTACTCGATTGTATCATGATTTCGAAATTGAATACTGTCCTACTACATGAGTATCTAGATACATTTTTATCTCGCTCTTTTCATTGACGCGAGACAAAGACAGCAGCTCTGAATGTTATGACGCAGATGAGATAGGATAGAGCGCGGTTGTCAGTGTCAATTTTAGCCAGTCGTGAGCATGCCGTGTCAATTTTAGTCATTGAGCGGTGGAGGGTTACCCTGTAGAGAGCACGGTAACCCTCCACGGCTCATCTTTTGTGGCATTCTTGTGGAGATTGCGTGCCTATATGCAATTTTAGCAATTGTTCTTAGATTGTTTTCAGTTTATAAAGAAGATGGGAAAAATGTTGATGGAAGTATGAAGTGAAGTGTCGTGATGAGAGGGTTATGATTAGATATCTGTGGATGTTATTCAGGGTAACATAGAATTTATAAGCGGCGGTAGCTTAGTGGTGAAGGAGTCGGCCTTCGAACGCGAGATCCCGGGTACGAATTCTGGCCATTATCCTATCAACATGAACCCACTCCTAACACAAGCAATTTAGCGTAGCTGGAGGGGTTAAAGGGAATATTAGTAATTTTATCAATTTTTCTGCATACTCCATTCCTAAGGTCATAGAGCCTAAAACCTTACCTAAAAATTAGACAGTCAAATGAAAAAATCAATTTTTCAACTCGCACATAATTAGTCATCTCCAGAAATAAGCCCGTTCAAACAAACACATTTTTCAGTTTTATCCCTCTTTACTCAATAAAAAAAATTATATTGAAATATATATATTTTATGTAAAAATATTCTTTTATTCTCTAAAAAAAAATTTTCTTCTGTTTTTCGCTTCTTTTCTTTTTTTCCATTTTTCTTTTTTGTCTATCATTTATTGTTAAATGAAATATGTACTAACACACATTTTTACTTCGAAATCCCTAGCATCAATACCTATATTCAAGACAGTTTTATTAATATTAGTAATATAAAATTCTGTCGTGGCGTACCAGAATGGGACAGTAACGGCTGGACCCGCAATAAGGATATATGTTTGTCATAAAAAAATCCATCATATAAAAACGCATCGGATTCAAACATCCCCAATAAGTCGTGGAATTCGAGTGTATCTGTTTCTACATAGTTAGGCGGCTGCGGTAGGCCGGCCACTTCGCTAATTCACTCGATGATGGGACATTATGGTCCTCAAACTTTATGAGGAAGAAAGAAAATATACCTCGCTTGCAAATACTTGATCCTTGCTCATAACATTGTTTTTTTGCTCCAGTTTTTGTGAGCGACTGTACGCGAAGACCAAGATTTGTCACGATCAAAGTTAGCAGCTGAAAATAGGTGTATTCATCTATTTTAATGAGAGCTATCTAGATCCAAATGAAGTTCAACTTGTGATATACCTAGTACCTATCTACCTACTTACCTACATATTTTTTTTTAAAAAGACTAATTTCATGTAGGTACATGTGTTATAAATATATGTGTAAACGCAAACACATATATTTATAACACATGTACATGAAATTAGTCTTTTTTTCTTAAAGCTCAAAGGGCCCATCTAATCAAAGTGATTTTCTGGAAGTGGTATTATAAAAATTGATGAAGAAAAATTGATGTTTGAAATCCAGTGTCTATTGTCTCATCATCTTTCGTATATAATACAGTGACTGCATGAAAGTCAATGGAAAACGTGAGTACAGTCATGAAGACAAATGTTAAGCAACGTTTAGAAATTAAAATGATAAAAAAAATCAGTAACTTTATATTCAATATTTCACAACATTCCACACTATTTAGACCCACAGTAAGCATAGCTTAACCAGCTTGTGTTATGGAATCTAGAATACGGATAAACAGAAACACCCAGTCCAATGCAAATATACACATTCATGCATACAAATATTTGCTAGCGAATTTTCGATTTGCGATTCGAACTCGAAATTTAGAGAGCAATTAAACAATTTACTAATTGAAATAGAATACACATTAATAAAATCAATTTAATATATAAAAATTTTCTAACAACAAAACTAAATTTTTTTTTAGAAAATTTATTTCGCATACCTACCTATCGCCCTAAAAGCGAAACTAAATAAGCAAATTAATTAAAATATTGCATATAATTATTAATAAACAGTTGTTTCATTTCTGAGCTCACCTGTACCCGTCACGGGACGAGCATGTCCGAGTAATGACATCGCGTACGTGCGCCAATCGCGTCAGTCCGTAGCGCACACCACGAACCGTGCGCAAACATGCGTGCACGAGCATGTCGCCTCCGTGACGAATCTACTGCCACTTGAGTACGTGATTGTACACATTATTATTTGAAATACGTAGATAAATAGCTGGGGCTTAAACATTTATTTATTTATTAGTAATTACCAATATAAGCTTACAGTCTACATCAAAGCGCTTAAATGCTATATATTACATTAGGCATTACACTAGATTACATTTAAATACATTAAAATTAAAAATACTTCGTTCATACAATCATTCAATAAAAACAAAAACAAAAAATGTCCTATACAATACAATTGTCAAGTGAAAAATGTCAAATGGAAGGAAAGGATATTGAAACAAATCACAAGAAAAAGGTAAATATTAAATGTCAAAACAATAATGTCAGATTGGACTAAAATGGAAGATGAAAATACATTCATAATATCTACAATGTCAAAATTCTTTTTAACTTACATAAATATCCCCTCACACTTACACTAATGGTAATATTTTTCAAGATACCTCCGTAGTGAACTTAGTAGATAGTATAGGTACTACTTTTACTAAAATTAGGTAGGCAAATTAGGTAAGAGTAAAATGAAGCTTGTATATCCGGATTCAGTGATTGATGAAGATAGATGTCATAAGACAGTATTAATATCCGGATTATCCAGAGATTGGTGAAGTACTTACCAACAATTAACTAGCCTTTTGCAGTCCCCTGCTGAACATAGGCCGACCACTTCGCTAACTCACTCGATGATAGGACATTATGATCCTCAAACTTTATGAGAAAGAAAGAAAATATACCTCGCTTACAAATACTTGATCCTCGCTTATATCACTGTTTGTTGCTCCAGTTTTTGACAGTGACTGTACGCGAAGACCAAGATTTGTCACGATCAAAGTTAGTAGTTGCAAATACGTCTATTAATCTATTTTAATGAGTCCCCTGCAGGACATAGGCCTCTCTCAATAAGAACCATTGCTCCCAATCCACCACCTTCCGCATCAAGCGTGGTCCAGTCGCCTTTTTCAGTACTTACCATACTTTTAATTATTATTTAGAACACCAGTTTTGATCTTTTTATGTCTTTCTGGACCAATGCAACCTTTGAGTCAATGCACTTACTGAGAGTCAATCAATACATACAGACTTTGGTGCTGGCTACAAATAGTAATTACCTCTAAGATAACCCAAAGAGGAGGTATAGAAGAACATACCCCGGGATAAAAAAGCGCAAGCTTTGGGTGCAACCAGGACTAATTCGATGACACTGTTGGAAGTATTTTCTTATTTATTTTCTATTCTTCCCATCTCCTCAGATTCCAAAGTGATCTGGTGTTATGATCTATGCTTGCACTTGTAACTTAAGTAATTAATATAGAATTAATAGCGAACTGCAGGGCTCTCTCAGTTTATTATTGGCTTATTATAACTCATCCTTACTGAAGCTCGAGGAGCCGGGAAAGTTGGCCGTCTGACTAATTACATGCCTCCCTCTACTCCCAACCAATAATCGCAGCATGCATAGTTAATGTATAGTTAACGATAGATCCATCCCTTGGTTCAAGTACGCTGATTTTTATTTTTTATATCACTTAGGTGGCAGACAAGCACACGGCCCAACTGATGGAAAGTGGTTACCGTGGCCTATGGACGTTTGTAACACCAGAGGAGATTTTTAATATCCATGGTAAGGACATAATATATATATGACAAGTCCGAAAAACCAGACGATGACATTAAGTAAATAATAGGTACACTTGTGCATTAATTTAGTTGTTGAAAAAAAAAATGTAAAGAATGATGTTGGGAATTGTACAAGTCAACTAAATCAAAGGATTGTTCTGTTATGGCGGTAGATTCGGCTCCTGTTAAATGCAGCCAAACAATAAATTTGTACTATTACTCCTTTAAAGATTCATAATACGGTCGTTATTATATTAAAAAAAAAAGAATTATTGAACAGCATTTCGTCACACGCCACAATTTTCATACAATTACTAAACCCCAACGCGATTGAATCTACTCAGTAGCAATATCAAAGTCGCCTACCGCTTCTGTATGCAATTGTACCAAGAAAATGACATTTCACTTTGATGGAACACGTCTGAAAGTGCGTGTGACGACGCCACTGTGTCGCTTGTGTACGCGAATGTATCGTCATTACGCGCGATGAGACACGTACGAGAAAATGCTTTTGTAATTGACTGTATGCTACCGTCTCGAGTCTCGACTCTCGACTTATAGAAATACAAGATTGAGGAATGTGTTGCTTGATATGGGATCGAGTGTACAGTCAGAATCAAATTGATCTTGAGTATATGAAAGCTGAGGTATTAAGAGCAAATTAAATTATTTTATTAATTTAAATTGTATAATTGTCAGAACCAAAGGTGTGTACTAAATATCATAATTAGCAGGTAGGACAGGGCGGTGTTCCCGTCCCAATTGAACAATCCGACTGGGGAAGTACCTCTACCCTACACAATACCACGACTATAATAACCTCGTGTTGTGTCCTCGGCGGTGAGTAGGGTAGCCAGAACTCAATGTAGAGTTTTTGTGCTGTCACTGGGAAGACTTGTCCTGATTGTTTCTTCTGCACTAATGACACAAAAACTCTGTGCTTACAGGGTCGGTAGCACGGGTGTGAATACCCTGGTGTTGCACACTTTCATAGGTCACAGTAACCGCTTTCCATTAAGTGGGCCGTGTGCTTATCTGTCACCAAAGTTGTATATAAAAAAGACAAACAATCAGTTAACAGGAAGGGGGGCAGAGGGGGGAAGGTCCAAGGCAATAAGAACATTTTGCGTACTTTTTCCGTCAAGATCGATCTGATGCTGACTGTTCTTGAGAAGGAATGATACGTTTCGAGTTCGTAGGTATAATGGATTAGGCAGAGGTGAATTAACACCCACATTTCACCATCATTGTATTCGGTCCCACGGAATAGGGGGTGAGCCTATTGCCGTTTTCTGGGCACTATTGTTGCCTCGAGCCATGCGTCTCTGGCTGAGTCTGGGCTGTATATATCTGTCTGATGTTAAACAGCCCTATCCCTTAGTCGCCTTGTACGACACCGCATGGGAAGAGACGGAGTGGTGCAAATTCTACTCTGCCGGAAACCACGCGGCCAATGAAGTTCTGTCATTTAACCCTAAACGTTACATGAATACCTAACAAAATGTATACCTATCCTGAAAATTCAATAAAATTTAACCCTTCCGATGTGACATACCGATCTGTTGATACGGAAACGTTGCAGACGCAACGATGCGTAACAAAACCCTCTAACGCAATTGCACAAGCCTCCTCAATATGCAGTGGCTTGCAAATATTTGCTTGCTGATTAAAAGTCAAAGCTGTCGTGCCTGAGGCCACCGCACGGAAACAATTGATCTAAATAATATTAGGAGAACGGATCATACGCGTCACAGATCACAGGGCCGGTTGGACCCCTTGCGGAGTTGCAGGGTTGGGTGCCGGGATTAGTTGAGAGCGACATACCCATAAAGTTTTCGTTGTCCCGTATTATGGAAATTGTATAACCATTACCGTATAAATAGGTATACCTACTACCCTCATCGCATGTGTAATGGTGACCCTCTTTTCTGAGACTTTGTCTTCAGCTTACCATCAGGCAAGGCGAAGTCTAATTGACGTGTTCTATATAAAAAAAAACTCGTATCAAGTACCTACTATAAGTAATTTTTCTCACCTACATATAGACATTTTAATATTAAAATACAATAATAAAATTAACTGAAGTAAAAGGTAGTAATAATCACCATTTCTATTTTATATTAAAAAAAATAAATCTTTAACTTAAGAAAATTATTGTATAAAACGTCGCTCATCTCATCAATGTAACCTCTCCCTTATATTTCCATCTCGGAAGGCCCGAGTTGACATTGAGGATTAGCGAGATTTATATCGCTGAGAAATTTCAATATAACCCAACACTGCCAACGCCGCTTGTTTCAATCTAACCCTCAAATGGTGATGTTTCAAAATAGCGCCGGAGTCTCGGGGCTTTCTTTAATTTGTTTACAGTGTGCCAGATATTATGCTGCGGTGTTTGAATTTAGAATGTTATAAAGTTTGTTCGTTTTGTTTGTTGAAAATTAAATTTAGGGACGATACTTGCGCATCTTAATACGGTGCGTTCCTAACAGCGAGGTCGATATGGTTTCACAGAGTTTGTAATAAATAGAATAGTACTTGAAATTTACAGACATACATATAATCACGCCTTTATCCCTGGAGGGTTAGGCAGAGGTGAATTAACACCCACATTTCACCAATCATTGAATTCGGTCCCACGTAATAGGGCCTATTGCCATCTTCCGGGCAATTTAACTGTTGACTCAAGCCATGCATCTAAGACTGAGTCTGGACTGTTTATATCTGTCTAGTGTTAAATAGCCCTATCCTTTAGTCGCCTTGTACGACACCGCATGGGAAGAGATGGGGTGGCCCAAATTCTATTCTGCCGGAAACCACGCGGCACTTTAAATTTAGCATTCAATAAATTAGCAACTACATAGTAGACTACTAACCTTCTAGAGTAATCTAGACCCAAAGTAATCTGGATTTACGCATATCTTAAGTAGGTACCTAATAATAATTACTGTTATAACGAATGGCGGCTCAATAAAAAATCTATTGCCCCAACTCTTAGTAACTATCCCGTACTACTAATTAGAAAGGATGGTATTTAAACGTATATCAAAAAGAGTACATTTTGTACGACAAAATAATCCAAATTCACATCAAAAATACTGATTGAGCACTAACAAACTACTGCAAGTAAGTAGTTAGTTAGCAACCAACCAACCAACCAACCAATTATAAAAAAAATTACCACAAACCTATCCATTTCGGGGTGGGTGGTGATCATTCTGAACTTAATTTCAATCAGTATTTTTACTGAACGCGAAAATATTATCTAATTAGAAATATGTAACAGAAAACCTCAATCACGTAAATTTTTCCCGACTCGGATAACGAACCAGGAATCAAGCTGAGATTGTATTATGTTTTTATCTTTACTTTATGAACGTATCCAAGAGCTCAATAACCAAACCGCCACATCATCACGCATCTGCCTACACACCGTGTAAAACTGCCCTTTATTATCGATTGTTCATCGCGCTAAACAATACATCTGTTCACCCTCCAACCCTCTGCTCACCGCGTGCCATATATAAAGTACTGTAGATGTTTAAATATATCTATCAATAAAAAATAAAAAATGAGTGTGTGATGGGGCTTGATGCTAGATGGGTTGCACACAAGCACACGGCTCATGTCTAAGTATGTTGTTTTAAAATTATATTAGTAACTTTAGTTCCTCAACTTGTCAATAGATGGCGTTGATATTTGTGTCTGAATCGCGCTATTAAGATTTTCAAACATGTATTTAAATAGTCAGAGGTTAAATAAATTAGGAGATTCCATTCTGAAAAAGTAGCCCGAAATGAAACACCACGTTTCATTTCGGGATACTTTTTGTGACGTGTAGGTACAGCTTATCTGATGGGAAGTGGGCCGTGGCCGTATACAGCACCAGGGGCGTTACACGTGCGCTGCCGATCCTGAAGAAGACTTCTAAAGCCCCCTATGAAGAATCCTATATTGTAGGCGCTTGGCAAAACCGCAGCAGGCATTCCACAGATTACGAGGTCAAGTAGATTTTTCGGTAAGATATTCTCGGTAGCGTCACGGACTCTAGATTAATCTATACTTACCAGCAATTTTACATTGAGAATGGTCATTGAAATTACTAATATTATTACTATAGGTGTGTACGTGTGATGTCGGGACGGTGTCGTGTACGTGATCGAGTGCGAACTTGTAGTAGCGGTGATGTGCGTCAGAAAACTCAGAATGTGGAATAACTGAAGAGTTTTGGCGCCAACATGAAAAGGATTGCATCGCGGTAGGTTTTTTTTTATAACTGGTATGAATTCAAGTTTTTATGTATAAAAACGGTTGATATTTAGACATAAGTTAACCGTGGTAGCCTAGTGGTATTGGTTATGGACTGCTGAGGCGAGGTCTCAAGTTCGATCCCAGGTTTTACCATGGCACACACCAATGACTTGTTGATGCTTTTCGAAGTTATGTGTGTATTTATCGCAGGTTTATAAGTGCCCGGTTAATGGCAATAGGCTCGCCACCTATTACATTGGGACCTAAACATAAACTGGCGAAATTTGGGTGCTAGCACCTCTTCCTACCCCTTCGGGGATATAGGCGTGAGTTTATATTATGTTATGTTTATTTAGACATAACGTCTTTGATCACCCACACAAGTGTAGGGTAGTGGCGTATTAGGTATAGTGAGATGTGATTTTTTGTGTTGGTTCCAAATCTCCACAGGTAACTTCTAGTGAAGTCACTACAACTTTACTGAGGCAGCAATCATCTCGTTGATCGTCATAATTAACATCAACAACAACATCATCAACCCTTCATCATCGTCACCATCAAACAATCATCCTAACTATAAATAAGACTTGATTTATTCAACTTGACACAGGCAAGATTGTTCTTTGAATTGGATTGATATGTTGCCATCCGAGAAAAAAGAAGACGAAGCGGCTGGCTGGAAGGTACAATACTTATAATGTTACCAAAGTATCGAAATGTCAAAAAATGGTCTAATGAGGTCATACAAAGAGGTCATCTCAATGGGGTCGAAACTTGGAGGTAGTACAGGTAGGAAGTCGACAAACATACAGCATTGCAAATATTCCAATCATCAAAATCATGATGAGTAAAGATGAAAAATGAAAGACGAAATGGAACAAAAAATTGCCAGTCTTCTGGGAACGCGTACGGTGTTATTAAAACAAAAAATGAACCGTCTGATTTCAGCTTAGATATCAGTTTGCTAAATGTTCTTCTATTAAGACGAAGCAATTGCCAACGGCCATACCACGTTGAATACACCGGTTCTCGTCCGATCACCGAAGTTGAGCAACATCGGGCGTGGTTAGTACTTGGATGGGTGACCGCCTGGGAATACCCCGTGCCGTTGGCTTTTTGCATTTTTAAATGGGTGTACACAGATTCCGAACTGTACATATTTAATATTATTATTCTCTAAAAGCAATTCGCATCAATTTATGTCGTCATTTTATTGATCGAACGAAGTGGGAAAGGATTTTGTTTTTTTTATACCACTTAGGTGGCAGACAAGAACACGGCCCACCTGATGGAAAGTGGTTAACGTGGCCTATGGACGTTTGTAACACCAGAGGAGTCACACTCGCGCTGGCAACCCTGTAAGTACCTACAGAGTTTCTGTGCCGTCAGTGTAGAAGACAAAGCAGGACAAGCCTTTAGTCTTCCCACTGACAGCACAAATTCTCCAGTGAGCTCTGGCTACCCTACTCACCGCTACGAACAAAACACTAAGTTATTATGGCCGCGGTATTCTGTAGGGCGGAGGTAGGTACTTCCCCAGTCGAACTGTTCAATTGGGAGGAAATACCGCCATGTCGTGTGAATAGTTAGCATGCATTAAATGTTTTAAAATTTCATTTAAGTACATTGACAGACTAAAGAATAATATTGACATATGCTAGCTCACACTTGACTACCTCACACTTGACTACCTCAGTGGCGTAGCGGTAGAGCATTCGAATGCTATCCAGGGGGCACGGGTTCGATTCCCGCTCAGTGCAAATATTTGTAATATGTATAATATGTATGTATTTACAAAAAAAAGTATCTAGGTATGTTTATCCGCATTCCAGATCCCATAACACAAGCTTGTTAAACTATGCTCACTATGGGTCTAGATAGCGTTGTGTAGAATGTCGTGGAATGTTTTTATGTTATTTATTTACACGTAACGCGTATTTCACGCCGCGATGTGTATTATTAGCAAGATGTGTGCCTTTACAGTAAATGATCAAATATTGTTAGCTACAATAAACAGGAAAACACTCAGTAGGTAATCTTCTCATTTGAACAACAAAACAAAATCAGTCTCAAGTCTCAAACAGACTGTCGATCTCGCTGCCGACGTTTGGCGAGCCTTTACAATTTAAGTCTCGGTAAGCTCCTTACTGCCCTTACCGAGAACCGGTCCCAATCGAGCGGCATTTATTATTTTATTAAGCTTTTTAATGTTTACGAACACGGGTTAGGTAGGTCGTCCACTTAAGAATGAGATATATTATGCGATAATTTTTATCTTCAACCAATTTGTAGGAAAACGAAATTCTTTTGCAATATCAAACTAGTTACTTGATATATCTTTATAATAGAAATCTTCTGTACGTATTTCAATTACTGCTTGAAATTGAGTAAGTATTATATTAGTTCCCTGATGGCTTAAAGTAAAAATGAACTCTACATCTACTCAATTTCAGTGCAATTTACTGGGATTATTTGTGTCCTTTTTATTTGTTTTGATTTTGCAACCATAGATAATTGACCAGGAAAACGTTTACCAGCTAAGATGGTTAAATAAATAATCGTTTGCGACATACTTATAAATTAATGCGACACCCTATTTTACACAGCGTAAATAAAGTTGCAATATATAAAGTGCGAAAGAAGAAAATGATATAAAAAACGAATTTCTAATTCAAGAAACTGCTTGAAATGCAGCATAACATAAACTCACGCCTATATCACTAAGTGGTAGGCAGACGTGCTAGCACCTACATTTCGCCAGTTTATGTTTAAGTCGCAATGTAATAGGTGGCCTATTGCCGTTAACCGGGCACTTATAAACCTGCGATATATACACACATAACTTCGAAAAGCATCGAAAAGTCATTGGTATATGCCATGGTAAAACTTAGAATCGAACCCGAGACCTCGTCTAATTATGTATAATAAAAAATAATGCAGCATACTGCTGAAAAAGTACTTAGGTACTTAAAAGGCTTGTAAATAAGACAGTGGTAGTTCCCAACTTTATTTTTCTACAGGTAATATCGTTTACTCTAAATAGCTTTGCTCAATAACTGGATTGCGATCTTTAATATTGACGAATCGAGCATTAAAACAATGAGTAAGCCGAGAGACGGACGACTTTATTGCGAGAAGACCCGCCGTCATTAATTCAACAACTCTGTTTTTATGTAGCCGAAACGTGACAAATTCCACCGTGTGTGAACCATGGTTCTCCTATATTGTATCATCTTTATACATGCGCCAATCTCTGATGGATAGAAAGTTTCCTCAGGATGACTTGAGTTATCTTGGCTTTTATGCAAGTACCATCTGACTCCCCAAAAAGAAGGTAGGACACGGCGGTTTTTCCGTCCAACTGAACAATCCGACTGGGGAAGTACCTTCGCCCTACAGAATACCATAATAACTTCATGTTGTGTTCCCAGTGGTGAATAGGATAGCCAGAGCTCACTGTAGAATCCATGCTGTCAGTGGGAAGACTACAGGCTTGTCCTGCTTTGTCTTCTACACTGACGGCACAGAAACTCTGTGCTTACAGGGTCGGTAGCGCGAGTGTGTTTCCTCTGGTGTTACACATGTCTATAGGCCACGGTAACCGCTTTCCAACAGGTGGGCCGTGTGCTTGTCTGCCACCTAAGTGGTATAAAAAAGGGACAAGTTTCTATCTTCCTGCTGTCACGAACCCTTTAATGTTGAAAAGGTCTTCTTCTTCTGTCGAGTCGACAGCGTTTCTATGTTCCCAGTGTGCTGCTACCTGGTTTGCGTTCTCAGAGGTGCTCATAAGTTCCTCCGGTATATAAGTAGATGGAACTGCAGCACACGTTAGGTCATGGTCTGTGGAGCAACTCCACACTCACACTGCTGGTCTGCGCTATCTGAGGAACCCCGCGTTATATGAAAAAGATAAGACTGAGGTACACCATTGTAGCAATCTAATAGTGACTCTCATTCCCGAGAAATCGAAACGAATTAAAAAATGCCTTTTCATGATATAGTTTATTTTAGTTTTTCTATCAATCAGTTAGCATATCACAGTCCACTACTGGACTTAGTCAGGGGAGCCTACTGTTTCCACGCTGGCCAGACGGGTTGGTACAGGTTTTTTTTTAATATTTTTTATACCACTTAGTTGATAGACAAGATAGAAAGTGGTTACCATGGCCTATGGACGTGTGCAACACCAAGGGAGTCGCACTCGCGCTGCCAAGCACAGAGTTTCTGTGCTGTCAGTGTATTTCAAGTTATCCTTCTCCGGCAGTGACATCGTTTGTATATTTTTTCACTAGTTGTCACATCTTACAACACAATTCGGATGAAATGGAGTGGTGATATTTTATTCTTTCTCCATCACTTTTTTCCGTAGCTTTCGCTGTTTGACCATAAAATCTCGAAAACAAAGTTTTCACCAGAGTTTCATCGTTCAAACAGCAAGTCTACCGGGGTGGCTTGAGCACAAAGATTTTGGTAAGGGCACATACACTCTTTCACTACCAACAATGTTCTATAATTATTAAGCAAAGATGTTTCCAATGATTAATTGGAGTATTGCACATAGGTAGGTACCTACCTTATCCTTCTCTCGCAGACTAGTGGAAAGATACGCAAACAATATGTTTGCGTATTTTTCCACTAGTCGCCTCTTACGACACAATTCGGATGAGATGGAGAGGTAGTAATTGTATTCTTTCTCCATCACTTTTTTCTGTATCTTTTACGGGAGCCATTTGACCCCAAAATCTCGAAACAAAAAAGCTTACACCAGAGTTTCATCGTTCAAACAGCGAGTTTACCGGGGTGGGATGAGCACAAAGGTATTGGTTGGGACACATACACTCCTTCACTACCAAGGATGTTCTACAATTATCAAGCAAAGATGTTTCCAATGATTAATTGCAGTATTGCACATAGGTACCTACCTAAGTACGTAGTACACATCCGCTATAGTAATCTCACGGCTATGATTGTCTACATTCACGGGAAGTAACTGAATTGCACTAATCCTTGGAAGACGTTCACTATCATAAAGTACATGAACATTCTATGTTGTACTTATTAATCTGATGCATATAATTTACCTACTGGTCAATGATAAATTACTTTGGTGAGCAGTGGTAACGAATAGGAGTGCTAAGGTTTGGAGTTCAATTCCAAGTATACTTTGATTAAGCGTCTGTAGCTTAGTGGTTAAGGAGTCGATCTTACGATCGAAAGTCTCGGGTTCGTTTTCTGACCATTACTCTATCGACTACAATTTAGCTTAGCTGGAGGGGGTTAGAGAGTATATTCGTAATTTCGGTTCTAATATGCTATTTAAAGAAAAAAATGTAATAAATTAATAGCACATGCAAAGGCATAACCATACCTATGCAGAACATAGAATATATACCTATAATTCTAATACTAATCTATGTTTTAATACCTACCTATCTACATATCGACGGTTAAAAGGAAATAGGGGATAAGCGACAAAAGATGAAATGTTCAGGAGAGCCGTTCAAAGTTTTAAATTTTAGAAAAACTGACGTATTTTTATATTGTGAAAAGCGAAACAGTTATAAAATCAGATAGAAATGGAACAGTTACTGGTATTCTTAGTTTTAGTGATTTGACGTTATTTAAAGTAGTTTTTGTCGCTTATAACCACAGCTTATAATTTTTGAATGAGGAAATATGGCATAAGATACAAATGACAAAATCAAATATTAAAGGATAAGAAGCATATGCGACATTCCAATTTATCATTTCGCAAGGTAAAAGGGTATAAGCGACTAGACCGTTCAATCAATATTATAGGAAAAGAAGGATAAGGTACTTCTCGGCATTCAAAACAATACCAGGATATACGACATTAGTAACACACAATGTCGCTACGAAGCAAAGAAATATGGATGAAAAGCCACCCCAAAAGTAATGAAGTAGCGCAACCAACACAATCCTTCATCAGGAAAATATCTAAAATAGATATTACACGACACCGTAATTGGGTCTCCAACTTCTAAAGTAGGGTGAAAAGTAGGAGTAAATTTTGACAGAAACATACTAAGGATCTATTTTACTAAGAAGCCTATTACAGTATACCCTGCTATAATTTTACACTAAATGGTAAATTTAAAAGATATAGCTCGTCATTTCATATTTGCTAACGAGCAGATAGTGTGATGTTTCTTGAAATAAAAAAGGATTTTTTTTAATACTTTTTAATCAAGAAAAATCTAAATTAACCCCCTTACTAATAAAAACACGAATCGTATTTATATTAGTAAACGGAAGTAAGGTATAACCACCAGTGTCATATTAAAATCAATTTAGATAATAGAGCATAACCGACTTGGCTGTCATTAAGAACTGAATGGAAATAGGGGATAATCGCCAGAGTAATATAAGTATGCATTTTGTATGTAGGGCACAAGCGCCATAGGTCTGTTAAATTACGAAATGGAAGTAAGCTTTAAGCAACATTTGTACTTTTCAATTGAAATGCTTAAAAGGCATAAACAACCAAAAGCTTGGCACCCTTGTGAAGTAAAAAGGTATTACCGACAACTAACCCAAAATAAATCATTTTTGTAGGGGTACAATCACCTTTATAGCAAAAATGACCAGAATTTTCGTCGGTTAGCAAAAATAACACTATAAATTGTATTTGTTTTGCTTGGGCATAAACGCCAAAAAAGTCATCGTAGAGCCATGGGAGTAAGCGCATTCGAAAGAGCAGAAAATTTTGAGTCCAATGGCATAAATAACTCATTTTTGACCAAAATGTCGCTTATGCCCTATTTCCTTTTACCCGTCGATATGGTGACCTAATTTTTCTAACTATTGCCTTATCATAGTTTTCTTTTCAAAGACTTCATTGTTTAATAATTTAATTTGTAACACACCTACCTATTAAGTACTCGCACTGTTACCTAATTATTGTAACGTATGTACAACTAATTATAAATTATAATTTTCATATCTATTATGTATTATAATTGTTCTTTTAATTTCATTGAGTAAAACACAAACTCAGTTTAGTTGAATGAATTTTACTAGTTAACTTCAGCTTTAGCTTATTACAAACTTAAAACAACTAAATTGTAGATCATTTTATATATTTTTACTATCTATACTTTGCCGTTTATTGTTAATTAAAATTCTGATGTGTTTTTCTATTAGCGTTATGTTATTATAACTTTACACAACTGTAAGATTTCCATAAATTGTAAAATCCACTTTACACAGCTGTAAGATTTCCACAAAATAAGAACAAAAGCAGCAATTATACGCTAATTAAAGTCCATCGAACAAAAAAAAACAAACTTGTATAGACTCACAAAAAGCCAATCGTGAACCGCTATAAAACAATGAAACAATTATTGTCGTTTGTCCCTCCCGAACTCGGGAACAGGGGTCCGTAATAAAAAAGAGCAATCTCCAGGGATCCCTGATAAAAGATTTTGGCGCGAGGGGAAGTCGGGATTAAATGTGTGATACTTTGTCTTTTTAAACGGTCTTTTTTTTCCTAAATAAGATATAAAGGGGATGTTATGAAAATTTAAGATGGTATTTCCGATGGAAATGTTTTTACACGTTGAATTTTTTGGATGTTATAGATTTTTGTGGAAGAGAGAGGTTTATGGATCTAAGCGTTGTGGGATTAAAGGTTTTTGTACAGATAGTTTATGTGTATGATATGGATTTTAATTAATTAACTTAAATTAAATAAAGTTTATTTCGGAACAAGTTCATAAATGGTTAGTACGTAAGTACATTTTTCACTTATATACTATTGTTAGTAAGGTACATATATTTTTATGGTTATGATTATGTGGTTGTGGATTTTATAGTGTGAATTATGTTTGAAGTTTCTTTGAAGATTAAAATCATCCGACATAATATAATAAAGTTTCCGATAGAGCTTACAGAATGAGCAAGATGTTGTGGCTATTGCCTGGCTCCTGTATAATTCAAGGATACCCTATAGTGAAGACTGCAATATGACAAACACCTCTCCACTACAGGCACCAGCTAAAACCTACTTACTACTACTAAGTAAGGCTTCTACTTGACCTAGATTTTAAGTACTGTTACTACTGCTAAGTAATAGTATGGAGAACACTTAAAATCTAAGTCAAGTGGAAGTCTATATCGAATAGAGAACATAATATCTTCGTGCTATTTTCCCGGCGGTGAGTAGAGTAAGCAGAGCTCACTGGAGAGTTTTTGTGCTGTCAAAGGCTTGTCTTGCTTTGTCTTCTGCACTGACGGCACAAAAATTTTCTGCGCTTACAGGGTCGGCAGCGCAAGTGTGACTCCCCTGGTATTGTACACGTCCATAGGCCACTGTAACCACTTTCCATCAGGCCGTTTGTTTGTCTGCCACCTAAGTGGCATAAAAAAAGAAAAAAACATTCGGATAATTAACAGATTTGCATGTAATTCATAAATAATTAACTAAACACCTCATTACACAGACTTAATCGCTCCTACAATTGCTCAACTCACCAGCTACTTACCAACAATTGATAAATTAACAAGATTGTACAATTCTTTGTCATCTCCCCTCGAGATTTCCCGGGCAACATAAAAAAGTGTAGCACAGGGGACTGGGGGAGACAGGCTTACTTGTCCCGAGCGCACCAAGATGTGACAGATTAGCCGGTAATTTCTTCTAAATTGATATCTCAAGAGTTCTGCGCCTTTTTTCCCTTACTTCCCCTATTTTGTCGTTTTATCAAAGTTTGAGAGATTGCCAGTCATTGCTGTTCATTGCTGGTAATGTTTGACAGATATTGGTCCAGTTGTTATTAAAAAGTATAACTTTATGTGTTAGTTTGTTTTTTTTTTCAATTAAGTTTTTTTACAAATTATATCATTATGCCCAGAATTCTATATTTTCGATATTGTCTGAAGAATGAAATAGCGAATGAAGATCTGAAGTCTTAGTGACTTCTAGCCGTTCCGTAGGTAGTCAGACTGAAATAATGTTGAAGTTAGACTGACATCGACGATGACATTATTAGTAACTATTAAAAGATTATCAAGTGTCATATCAACGATTTTTTTCTTTTTATCTAGGACACGCCAATTTGACTTCACCTCGTCTGATGGTAAGCTAAAGGCAAAATCTCAAGAGGTTCTCCATTACAGACACGTAATATGTTAGGTCTATTGGCAACCAAGGTTTACAATCAACCATGTAGGTAGATTATCATCAAGGCATCTTGAACCTTTGAAAAATGAGGCTTTGATTATAAAACGATGTATAAATGCTAACCATCAGATAGATCTTGTAAAGCACTCAAAATGACCTCAATACCCTGGCCTCCCCCTTTCCCGTTAACTGATAGTTCTGAAATTTGGTACACACCTTTAGTTCGAACGATTATACAATTGAAATCAATACGACAATTGAAATTGTGCTTAATTCCTCGGTATTAAGATCATTTTGAGACTTCAGATGCTGACCGTACCAATTGCATCTCTACACAAGTAGCAATTCGTTTGGCCGGCGTATTGTAGAACAGAATGATGAATGAAATGGAGACTGACACGCATCATGACAGTTTGACGTTCATGACAGTTGTCAAATTATGTCAACCCCAAACATTGATCAGTCTATCCTATTCTGTTCTAAAAGCATATTGCCACTTATCCAGAGGTCCAGATTCTTCATTCAAGTGGTTTATCTCCTACCAAAAATTTTAACCTTGAAATTTTTTGAACCTGCAACCTCATAATTGCAAGTGTAACGCCTCACCCATTATGCCATTGCAAAGTTGCTGAGTTAGAATCGTGATAGGTCACCAGAACAACCCCGAGCATTGCTACCTGTGAGTGAAGGTGCTTACGTCACAAATAATTGCGAATCATCAGCATTTGTCGTAGATATTGAGATGATTGCGTAACGTACATCAGACGTAGTGTCATGTCTTTGGCAACGTGTTGTGAGTTAAATATGGTTTGTTCGGCTTAGGGCTTTTGGATTAAATCAGGTTTTATAACCTTACTCAAAAGCCCCAACACAAATTAACTACAGAATTTGGTGGACTTCTGTCATTTCTAGTACCAACGCATAGCCTAAATGATCTCATAGAAAATTATCATAATTATTCGATCAAAGAATCACTTTTAATTTTTTTTATACAACTTGGTTGACATACAAGCATACGGCCCACCTGATGGAAAGGGTAACCGTACGGTAACCGTGGTCTATGGACTGTGCAACACCAAGGGAGTCACACTCGCGCTGTCATACCTGAAGTACAAGAGTTTCTACGCCGTCAGTGTATTTGCTTCGCCGTAGTGGGGTAAAAAGACAAAGCATAATAAGCTTTGTCTTTTTACCCGAAGCTTATTTAGTTTAGGCACATATGAACGTAAAAATTTTACAATTATGTCAAGAAATAATATTATTATATAATGTAAAAAAAAACCATTGAAAAGTGATTCTTTCAATCGGCATAAAAATTGTTTTTAATATTTTAGCAATTTTTTGTCAACCGAAAGTAAGAGTAAAGTTGTAAAAGCGGTCTTAAGAGATGTAGCTGGCGTTTTAGAAACGTTATCCTGTAACTATAACCACAGATTAATAAATAGTTACTACGTAACTTTATCTGAGTTTCTTGCCTGCTTTTACAAACGCGTCTCAAAAATCCACTCGGTACAAAAAAGAGGAGGCGTCCTACCTACTTATAAGTATCTTTATTGGTATTTTATAAATAATTTTGCAAACTGTAGTTTAGGTCTAGATGACGCTATAAGTATAATAATGTCCAGTAATATTTATTTTTCCGCGTTGTTCCTCGCATTGCCGCGTGGTTCCTGGCAGAGTAGAATTTGGGCCTCCACATCTCTTCCCATGCGGTGTCGTACAAAGCGATAGGACTGTTTAACCCAGACTCAGCTTCAGATGAATGGCTTGAGTCAACAATAGTGTCCAGAAAACGGCAATAGACTCACCTCCTATTACGTGGGACCGAATTTGGTTATTGGTGAAATGTGGGTGTTCATTCACCTCTGCCTAACCCTCCGGGGAAAGACGTGATTATTTGTATGTATGTATACATAAACATACACTAAAAATTATTTGGCTTCTAATTCAAAAGTGGGTTTATATCACAGATCAAAAAGGAACAAACGAATAGTAGCAGTAGAAGCGTGTTAACATTCACTTGTACAATATTTACGCAATTCCGTATACCCAGTCTAACTTGGTCTGTCTACTTTTTACTATTTTTTCTGGATTTTAAAACTTTGAAGATGCACCGGAGTTCAAGTTACATTGGAGATTGCTTTATTTTATATGTGTGTGTGTGTGTGTTGTGTGTTTCGCTCTGTTTAGTATGTAGGCTGATGGATCCTTTGAATCGTTGTAATATATCATTTTGTATCGTAATTAGAGTTATTCTCGACTAGCTATTACATGTGACTTCACGCGCGTGAAATAAGTACGTACTAATCCTATTCTTGCAGCTCATAAGAACTTACTTCCAGGTTAAAAGCAGCCTATAGTGGTATTGCAGACTATATTTAGATAAATAACTTATCTGTATTTTTGAGTGAAAGAGTAATAAACAGGAGGGTATTACAGGAGGTAGGGCACGACGGCATTCCCGTTCCAATTGAGCAGTCCGACTGGCGAAATACCTCCACCCTACAGAATATCACGGCTGTAATAACCTCGTGTTGTGTTCCCGGCGGTGAGTAGAGTAGCCAGAGCTCACTATAGAGTTTTTGTGCTGTCAGTGGGAAGACCAATGGCTTGTCCTGATTGTCTTCTACACTGACGGCACAGAAACTCTCCCTTCTTACGGGATCGGTAGCACAAGTGTGACTCTTTGGTGTTGCACAGGTTCAGAGGTCGCGGTACCACTTTCTATCAGGTGGGCCGTGTGCTTGTCTGCCACCTAAGTTGTATAAAAAAACATCCTTCCATATTTATAATATTATCTAGCATAGTACCTAACTATCTAATTATATTTTGTATACTTATTCATGAGGTTATATATTATTTTCATTTGATAATTCTATTTTTATGTTGCATATTATTATTATATTATAATTATTGTTATCTAATTATGTAATAATTAATATAAACTCGAGACTTGTTTTTGTTTATAATGCTGCTAAATTTAAATATGTTATTGTTTATTTATACCACTTAGGTGGTAGACAAGCAGACGGCCCACCTGATTGGAAAGTGGTTACCGTGGCCTATGGACCTGTGCAACACCAGGGGCTACATACTTGCGCTGCCGACCCTGTAAGTATAGAGTTTCTGTGCTATCAGTGTAGAAGACAAAATTATTATAAAGTTATTCTAGCATAGGGATAATTATTAACGAACCATACGCTCCGGTTCCTTGTATGGGTGTGTACTTACAGAATTACCCTCTGGGCTGATCTAAAGACTGCCTGAAAATGACATCAAAATCGGTCTAGCCTCTATGAAGTTTATTATTTATGCCTATATCTTCTGTCTACTCCTGTATATTGACTTTCAATAAAGGTTCAATGACCGAACCACATATCGGGCTGATGTCTCTGCCTACCTCGGAGAGAAAAAGCGTGAGCATAAAATGTATCTTCTTAATCATTACTCCATACGCGTCCTATCATCCTGTCAGCTTCGTTGTACAGCATCACGACACAGATTGCATCTCATGCGCCTACGCATACGGCATAGATTAGTTTATGATGACTGCGGGCTACGCTACACTAGCGCTGTCGCAATTAGCATATGTACGCCTGTCAGCTGTTAAAGTGAAACAAAAAATAACGCTATTGTTTATGTGACTTCAATTTTATTAAGTACTAAATTTGGTTGATAAAATCCTTTGGGGAAAATAACGAAGCTCTGGCGTAGGGTATCTCCTCGGGTTGAAGGGTGAGATGTCGGCTGGAGTGCGAGGGATATGCCTGTCAACCTCACCTTCAGCAACCAACAACAACCTACAGGCGTCGTGCGTTTTAGTCGGTTCGAGTTCGACATACCCTCTTCCACCGGTTCCGTCGTTGGGGGGTATCCGTGGGGATTTTTCGCACGTAAAAAAAGGATGAGACGGCAGTTGCTTCAGGCGTGTGAGCCAAAGGAATTTATTTTCATCCTGGACCCCATGGCCCGGGGACCTTAAATACAACCATAAACAACAGGTATCTACTGTAATGATAATTAACATGAATATTCTAGGATATTCAACATAAGGCTATCTGTTAGACCCAAAATAACATGTATTATGGGTTCTAGAATGAAGATATACGTACCTTCATCTTATTTTTTTTGTAAATACAAACATAAAAATACCGAGGCCAATGGAAAAATATATTTATTTTCATGAATTCACTGAGCAGGAAATGAACCCGCGACCTTTATTTTGGCAGATGAATACTCAATCGCTGCTCCACAGTAGTCATCGATGATGATAATTATTATCATTGCTAACGGTACCAACAAAACAGCTCATAAAACAACATCTATTTAATAACCGACTTCAAAAAAGGAGGAGATTATTTATCAAAACAGTTTCTGGTCCAAGTCATTTAAAAATTACAAAAATATGTTGACGCCTGTCATGCTGAAGGCATCTTCAAGTCCAAGACTGACAGCTTAATGTATTTCCCAGTGAACATGATTGATCATTATCAGTGATATTATCAAAAGATCCTTGCTTCACTCGTGTTTTGAGATGCGTATCTCGTGTGAGACTGAGAACACAGTGAAAGTAGACCGAACAAAAAGTGATATGGTTAGCATTTGGTGTTACCAGTGATAGAAATTATGAAAATGTTTGGGTTACAATTTCCTTTTTTACGTGCGAATAATCTCCACGGATAGCTCCACCACCGGGAGAGGTTATGTCGGACTCGAACCGACTAAAACGTATGACGCCTTTGGGACGTTTTTGGTTGCTGAAGGTGAGGTTAACAGGCATATGTCTGGCCCCTCGGGCGACCCAGGCCCATCTCTCTCGATCTGGCTCTCCTCGGGTGTGCGGACCACAGAGTGCCCATGATCACAATGTGACATTATACATAGGTACTGATGTTCAGTCACGCCTCTTTCGCATTGGAGTAGGCAGAGACTGGATCTATCCATTTGCTACGACTGATAGATATTTCCGTTAACTCTCCAGTTAAACTAAAATAAATATGTTAGGAGTGGATTTATTTCGGTAGTGGATTCAAACTCAAGGTCTCTCGATCGTAAGACGTACTATTTAACCACTACGCTACCAGTGGTGTAATAGCAAACGTGTCTGCAGTATCGTGTATGAATATTTCAGATTTTATTTTCGGACAAGGTTTTCATTTTTCCATCAAAAAATTATCATTATCTGTACGTAGTCTAAATTAGCGAAGATCAGCCGCGTCATGGTTGGACTAGGTCGGCTAATAATGTCTCTATTTATCCAAAATGGAACTACATATTGTGGGCTCACCATGAAGTCTTAAAACCAGTCAATAATGGAACAGTTGTCATTTACAAAATGCATAAATAACTATATGTAATTCCATGTAGGAGGTAGGACACGGCGGTATTTCCGCCCAATTGAGCAGTCCGACTGAAGAAGTACCTCCGCCCTACAGAATACCGCAGCTATAATAACTTCGTGTTGTGTTCCCAGCGGTGAGTAGGGTAGCCAGAGCTCACTGGAGAATTTGTGCTGTCAGTGGGAAGAATAAAGTCTTGTCCTGCTTTGTCCTCTATACTGACGGCACAGAAACACGTCCATAGGCCACGGTAACCACTTTCCATCAGGTGGGCCGTGTGCTTGTCTGCCACCTAAGTGGTATAAAAAAATGAATATATAGGGTTACAAAGTTACATTTACAGTTGGTAGTATGACAATTATTGACCTGTTTTAAGCGTTCATGGTCCCGTCCTTGTATGGTTCCCTTCTGCACAACTCCGGACAATTATATCTCTGCTTATCCTTGCAGGGTGATCCAACCGTGAGTAACAGTAGGCATTATAAATCGCAACACAATTTTAATACGAAAGCTTCGCTATTGACAGCTATACATTAATATCAGTATTCAGATATATTAACTTCATTCTTCAAAACATTCATCAAGCACTGACATTGAATTAAACTGAGAAACTCATCGACACCTCAAACTTGTTGTCTTATACAAATTTCTCTTGAATTAAAAATAAATAAATTATACAGTGTTGCCAGTCTAAAAGCAATTATGTTTACTTCTTCAGTGGTGCGCGGAAGTATTTGAAAGTGTACGATTGCCCGTGTCTTGGCCGGTGATTTGGAGATGTGGTGCGCATAATGATGGCTAAATTAATGTGTCTACCTATTTGGAAGCTCGTCTGTCAAGAGGTCACTTTTTGGGTATGGTATAAGCTATAAGTTTCGGACTTGTACAATATTGTTAGATTTTGTGTGTGGTTTAACGGTTTAAATTTAATATCCTTAAGATATTTAGGAATGATAGTGCAAAATAAGTCTAATAATTGATTTTTTTATCATCTGTAGTAATACTATACTAGGTAGCCTAGTGGTATATGGACTGCGGGCCGAGGTCTAAAGGATTCGATCCCAGGTTTTACATGGTACACACCAATGATTTTCGATGCTTTTCGAAGTTATGTGTGTATTTATCGCAGGTTTATAAGTGCTCGGTTAATGGCAATAGGCTCTCGCCACCTATTACATTGGAAAAACTGGCGAAAAGTGGATGCTAGCATCTCTGCCCACCCCTTCAGGGATATAGGCGTGAGTTTATGTTTATGTTATATGTTTAGTAATACAATTAGTTAAGATAGAATAATAAAATTACTCTACTTCCTAAAATTTGTAATTACAAGTCAACAATTAGGATCTCGTTTCTGACCAGTTACAGTGACTTATACCTAGCCGGGTAATTCTTTGCCAAATGAGCTACTTAATAAGTACATTAACTGGGTCTTTGAATCGTCATCATCATCAGCCTAGTATTTAAACCCCATTGGATTTAGCTTCTTTATAATCTTAAGTCCATCTGTCCCCGACCAAACCACCTATTTAACTGTCAAGATGTCAAGAAATGAAACAAGTTTAGTAACACTTCTCATTGACCGCACCATGATTTTATTTTATTTATTTATTACATTGTCATTACAATATTTTATATAAATTTTGTAGGTATTATCCTGTAAACCCATTTAGGGTTTGTGAAGGATAACTATATGAAAAACACTAATATAAAGCTGATAAATTTTCGCAGGAACTGGCACTAGTTCTTCAAGCGGGGTGTGAAAAAGCATCTAACAAGGTCGTCAAGATAGGGACAACCATTTTAAGTTCAATAGTGTTGGACTGCACCTCAGCTTTTTACCATCTAGTGGATCGGGTAAAACCCTCGGTATGAGCAACAATTTTAATTTAATTAACAAACATAATTAAACTAAAATTTGTGCTGTCAGTGGGATGACTAAAGGCTTGTCCTGCTTTGTCCTCTACACTGACGGCACAGAAACTCTGTGCTTACAGGGTCGGCAGCGCGAGTGTGGCTTCTCAAGTGTTACCCACGTCCATAGGCCACGGTAACCTCTTTCCATCAGGTGAGCCGTGCGCTTGTCTGCCACCTAAGTGGTATAAATCGCTATACGCTCCTAACTTAAACTCCAAAATCGAAGTCACGACATCGATGTCATGAGCGTTGGATGGGCGCGCAACTTTTACTGACCTCCGGCCGCCGCACCCGTGTCATCTGGCGGACCCCGGGTCTGTGCGTGACGCAATAGAAACACGAACAAGTGTAGCATGTATAAGTTCATAGGTGAGATTGCAGGTATGATGAAAGGAGCTCTTGGATTCCGTAGAAGTAGTATTGCTGGAAAATATACTTTAAGTTGAACCATCAAGCCTTTGTTCGTGAATTCTCTATATACTATGCTTTGTGCTCAGATGAATTGTTTGACATGATGCCCACAAGTATATTCTATCATCGCACCGCTCACCATAGGCAGGGAATTCATCCTCACACATTGCGACGACGGTGCGCACTGTGCGGTATGAAAAGAACTTCATCTCAGGCACGCTCAAGCTGTGGAATGAACTCCCTGCTGCGGTTTTCTCAAGCGGCTACAATAGGTATGGATTCTTCAGGGTCGGCAGCACGAGCGTAACGCCCCTGGTGTTACATACGTCGATAGGCCACGGTAACCACTTCCCATCAGATGGACCATGTGTTTGTCTGCCACCTAAGTGATATAAAAAAATATTGCAGCGATCGTAATCATGTGTGTACTAAAGAAACCCAAAGTGGGCTATTAACGCAAAATATTTTTGGGTATTTCCAATGATTTGGATATTTTCCGAGATCACTTGTGGGTTCTAGAGCGGAAATCGCTTCAGCGATAAGGCCGCCCATTGTACATTGAACTGTATACATGCTACCTACTTGTCCTACTGTAAATGTGTTGGTGTACAATAAAGAATTATCTATCTATCTATCTAATGATGATCTGATGACCTAAAACAGTAGTTGATACAGACTAGATACAGATTACGAATGTTATGGGCGCGTATTGGAAGAAACCTATGTCTAGGACAGTAGTGGGCAAACTTTCCTAATGAGGATTCAGTAAGTTTTAAACAATTTCAGAGAAGGGCCAGAATTGGATACCCTCATTCCAGCGTCTGGCTATGACTCGTACGATACCGACTAAAATGCACACCGTCTGTGAGTCGTCGCTTAAAGGACCCAGGACTGTAGGAAGAAGGAAACACGCGAGCTGGTAATGAGCTATGCGTCTATTATTATTATTATTTTATACCACTTAGTTGGCAGACAAGCACACGGCCCACCTGATGGAAAGTAGTTACCGTGGCCTATGGACGTCTGTAACATCAGAGGAGTCACAGTCGCGCTGCCATATAGAATATACTTTATACTTCTGGACTGCCAAAATATAATTATTGCGGTCCGTATACTATCCAGGTCAAAGGACCGTCGGTGGATTGAATTAAATGCTCTCGCGGGCCGGAGGTGGCCCACGGGCTGTACTGGTCTAGGAGATACCTCAAATAAATTTAAGTAGGTCATAATATATACTTATTGCTCAAAGTATTACAATGTTATAGAAGCAGATATACCTATATGACCAAAACATTAAATAATTGCTTTCAACTCGTCGAGGTGCATGTGTTTGACACTTAACATGGCGCCCAGAGCTTTCCCGCGGGCAACGTGTGTCGCTGTCAACGAATTAAATTTGCACATTTTAGTTTGAAGTTGCCCTTGTGGCGTACTTAGTCGATTGAGATTACTGTGAATGAGTGAGAGAGAGAGAGAGTGAGTGAGAGGGGGGGGGGGGAGAGATATGGTATTGGATTTTTTTTATTTAGTTAAATAGGGAAAGAAAAGAAAGAAGCCGCGGTAGCCTAGTGGTATGGGTAATGGACTGCTTAGACGAGGTTTCGGATTCAATCCTAGGTTTTACCATGGCACACACCAATGACTATTCGATGCTTTTCGGAGCTATGTGCGTATTTATCGCAGGTTTGTAAGTGCCCTGTTAATGGCAATGATGTGGCAAAATGGCTCGCCACCTATTAAATTGGGCCCTTAACATAAACGGGCGAAATGTGGGTGCTAGCACTAGCCTACCCCTTCGGGGATATAGGTGTGAGTTTATGTTATGTATGTTATGTAAATAGGGAAAGTTGGGGGCGTAAAAAGTTCTTCGGCCCAATTGCTGATTTTGATTCTTAGACATGTCGTCTTTGTTGGGAGGGACTGCCAGAAACTTGTATGTTATTTGCTAGGTGCACTTGACTATCTACTGTGGTTGGGTTACCCTGTACTTACTGCAGTATAGCGTATCCTTGCAATATCAGAGCAAAATATTTTTTTTACACCACTTAAATAGTAGACAAGCGCACTTCCCACTTCATGGAAACTAGTTACCGTAGCCAATGGACGTGTGCAACACCATGGGACATCACACTCGTGCTGCCGGCTCTGTAAGAATAGAGAGTTTCTGTGCCGTCAGGGTAGAAGACAAAGCAAGTCTTTGGCCTTCCCACTGACAGCACGAAATCTTTCTAGTGAGTTCTGGCTACTCTACTCACCGCCGGAAACACAACTCGAGGTTATTATGGTCGCGGTATTCTGTAGGGTGGAGGTCTTTTACCAGTCGAACTGCTCAATTGGGACGGGAATACCGTCGTGTCCTATCTCCTTAGCAACATATAACATAGCAAATACATTAAAACCGGGCCTCCGCTACACGGTAGATTATTCACTCATACGCGAGAATGGATCTGATAACACATATATGCGTGCAGTTAAGTAATGAAACTCTCTGCCAGAGTCTTTATTTCGTGAAGACTATTAAAGGAGATGAAGAAGGAGTCTTCAAATCTTAAACGAAAAGGATGTTTGTAAGCAAATTGGCTTAATTTTAGACCATATCATCGCTTGCCATCAGTTGTGATTGAGGACAAAGGTTGGCTTGCAACTTGAGTTTATTCTGACGGCAATTTTTTTTATAGATTAGATTTTAAGTATCAGAATTAACCAGAACCTCCGTCTAAGGAAGGGCTTTAAACCCGCAGTTCACACAATAGCATCAAGTTCACACACTAAACTCAATCCTTATTCTTAAGATCGATAAACCAGCGATTTGTCACAGGCCTCGTAAACTCGGTTTATTCCGAACCACTTTAATTAAACTTTCCAGGAACATCCCACACATTCTCCAATTTCACACGCTATTTTTACAACCAATAAACTTCATCGAGAATACCAGAAGTCAGTACCAAAATGAAGACATCGGCCATCTAACCTATAATTCTTATCCCGTACCGCTATAAAGTCAAACTTTTTAGTGTACACGGGAACGCTACGACAAGTAAACGACCTTCACACGAGCCAACGATACACACAACTCATCGTAGTGACGAAATTTTTGATGTGCAAATATTTTAAATTCAAAATCTTTTAACTGTGTTAAATTTCATACATAGCTGTTATTTACTATATATTTTGTTCTTATCGCCTATTTAATGTTCTTATGACGGCATAAGAACATTAAATGGGCAATAATAACTCGACTCCGAGATATAAACGGATGCCTCTCGGAGTCGAGGATCAGACGTCAGTTGTTACCGTAAACACTAAGATAAGTAAATTAAAGCATTAAATAGAGGTGCAGGAGAGCAGTCCCTGTGCTAACTATAAACCAAAATACAAACTATAAATCCAACCGAGGATTCGTATGAATATCGTATCGTTATCGTGTCGTAAAATATCAAAAGCCGCATCGTTCATTAGCTCGTTACGACACTGTCATCTTATTTACAATCTCTAATGACAAGTTGTGTTGAGAGTCTTCTCAGAAGTTGACAGCAACGGCGACTCAGTCATAAAACTATAAAATTGCTTAATTGTGATCGTAAAATCGGCAGGATTATTTATTATAACCGTTTCTTGATTATTAAACTACTTTATTTTGTAAAGCATAAGGCTTAATTTAGCTTGTTTAGAGGTTTATTGTTGGTTGTGAAAGCCTAGGTTGGCTCGTTAGCGGGACGTATCCTGCAGTCGGAGAGAGATCCGAGATCAGAGGTTAACTGAGTGTTTAATTGATATCAGATTGTTATTGATGGCGTTATATTCAGTCTGATGCTACTGGCCATGATTAAATGTAGTGTATTATGGTAGGAACTTTTGATGCTGCCACAATGCAGGGGTTGGTTAAAAACAGTTAAAGAAATTATATAATATTGTCGATATAAATACTTTTTTTTTATTGTGTGCAGTAGCATCTTAAGCCAAATCGGTGGAGCCGTACCTATGCTCATTTGGTCAGAGTATTCGTCTTTAAGGTTTAAAAGACCCCTCAAAGGTTTCCCAAGCGACTACAATATGGTGTCCTTCAAGAACGGCATTAGAAGGTTTCTTCAGGGTCGGCAGCACGTTTGTAACGTCCTGGGTGTTACATATGTCTATAGGTCACGGCTACCACTCCCCGTCAGGTAAGCTATGTGCTTATCTACCACATAAGTGATATAAAAAGTAGGGTTCGCCACAAGTTATTGATTTCATCCATTTTTTTATACCACTTGGTTGGCAGACAAGCACACGGCCCACCTAATGGAAAGTGCTTACCGTGGCCTATGGACGTGTGCAACACCAAGAGAGTCACACTTGCGCTGCCAACCTTGTAAGCACAAGAGTTTCTGTGCCGTCAGTGTAAAAGACAATGCAGAATAAGCTTTTGATCTTCCCACTCACAATACTAAAACTCTTCAGTGAGCTCTCTTTATTAGTAAAAGTAAGTTTCCTTCCTAATAATTACTTCAAGCTTTTAGACCAAGATTATATTGTAAAGTGATCAACACACGTATAAGCTGTTCATATAACGCACAATACACGCTGTACCGCCGCCCGATCGCCACACGCGGCGGTGAGCAGCGCCGTCAGTTGATCTCTTGGTAATATTGGAATTCCTCACGATCAATAAATTGTTCGCCAACTTGCTAAAAACCTTGTTACTTTGTAGCTTTATTACTCTCGCTTGTGTTTAGTGTCTGCTATCTCTTAGATAAGTGGCTTAAGACTTAAGTTATTACATTTCTGTGCATAATGTTAAATAAAAAGTTTAGAAAGATAATTAATACATCTAATCCGCCTCCATCCCCGGAGGGTTAGACAGAGGTGAATTATCACCCACATTTCACCAATAATTGTATTCGGTTCCCACGTGATAGGGGGTGAGCCTATTGCCGTATTTCGGGCACTATTGTTGACTCGAGCCATGTATCTGAGACTGAGTCTGACAATTGTGACATTTGACAATTATTATTACAAAAAAATATGAAATGTATTGGATATGATAGCTTATACGTAAATAATAACTATGCAATATGTATTTCATAAAAGACAATTCATGATATATTTTATTTTTAATAAATAAAATTGAGATTTTTATCTGTATTTCATATGAGGCAAACGCAAAAAATCTCTTGACGGTTCACGTGGCATAACTATAAAAAAAATTCTTAGCAAAACTTTCGTTGGTCGTTCTCCTTGTAGATTTTATTTAATGACGTTACTCTCAGAATGTCACGTGACCAACTGTTTTTTGCGCACTTTTCAGCTAACAAAGTGAAAATGTATATTTTTGCCAATGAATAAGGTTTTACGGGAAGATGATGTAACAGGTAAGTACATATTTAAATTTCTACATCTTTTAAGATAGGTTTCTGAAATTTGTCAAATACCCATAATGTCATATTTTGAGGGTGGGCAGGGAAGTTAATAGTACATAATTCATGTAATTTATCTAATTGACGGACGGAGCCGTAGTTGCTGTCATAAAAGTCGTATAATTATAAGGAGTCAGGGGTCCTAAATCCGATGCGAAAAGTGCAAATGCAACCAGATTTATAGCTAAAATGATGATAGATTTCCATGGACAGATAATACCAAGGGGCTAGTAACAGTACCTATAACAAGTAATACTTGAATACATTATAATTATCGGATAATAATATGTAGATATTAAACAAAGGTAACACCACACTTGACGGTAATACGCAACGTCCAATTTATACATGATTAATGTATGTGATACGTTCGTTTGTCTTCTGTTACACGATAATTGGAGTATCATTACGCGCCAAGGCAACTACGAGGTCGCCATTTGCAATTTGAACTTGGTACAAAAAGTGATTATAATATTTACCGGTAAAAACTTTTGAACTTGAATACGCTATAGCTTAATCTATTCTATTGTATAGCTTCTCAATTGGGAAGGTAATTTTATTATATTATTCATGTGTATCACGTATCCTTGATAGGTCGTTACTTAACAAATATGGTATTTTAATTGACATATAGCACCTTATAAGGTGTTATTATTGGGCCAATTGGTTTTTGTGTTATTTGTGAAAGGTATACATATCATTATAGTGGACGGAGCCTACCCATAAGTAAGAATTATATAGAAGCTAAGTATAAAAATTAAAAAGTAGGATTATAGAAGATATTGCTAAGTAATCCTATGTCATGGCTGAAGCTTTAAACTAATACTTACAAGCTTACTTAAACTATTATGTAATTTACGAAGTAATACTCGTATTGGTAGCCCAATGGATAATAAGCTTTTCAAATATGTATTAAAAAAAACCTAGTAAATAAATTGAATAATCTTTGACTTAGATATTTGTACGGCGCCATCCAAATTCAAACTGAGTTTAGTTTGTAATATGAATTCTAGAATGCAGATAAATATATAAGTAAATTTTCATATCGTAAATATGTTCAAAGAAATATTCAAATAAATGAAAATTAATAATTATACTAGGTATCGGGACTTCTTGCGAATTATATCTTGGAACTTACTATTTCTGCCGACGTTTCGGATGCGTTGCAGCACCCGTGGTCACGTAAGTTCCAAGATATAATTCGCGAGAAGTCCCGATACCTAGTATAATTATGAATTCACACCGCGAAAGTTTAAAAAAAAATGAAAATTAATATTTTATACATATATTTGCACTAAGCGGGTATCGAACTCATAACACCTGACGCAACAGTGGACGTGCCATTGAAATGTACCGAGTTATTTTTTTACATAGTTTTGTTCTCAATAATTAAAAGTAGTAGATACTAAAATTGTATGAAATTTCTTTATCTGTGCTTAACGAGTAGGTATATTGTTTTTTAAAAGCTTCTAAAACATTAAACTCAACAAAAACTCAATCAAACTAAACAAGGGACTTCAAAAGATAAACGCGCGTACCGACAATTTATTTCCATACTCGGGATGTATGGGTGGGAATCCATACAACTTAACAGATGAACCATAACCTCATACAAACAAACTGAAAATAGTAGCGACTACGGCGGTTGACAACGCATCATGCTCACCACTGTAAACAACATTTATTAACGCGATCATAAAACGCTGCGTTTATCGGTGCAGTGTGGGTGGTCCCTTATGTTATGTGAACTGTGCTTGTGGCTTTAGGAACAGCGGGGTAGGGTGTTATTTTGTGTTCACTACTGGTGAAGAAAGTTCTTTAAAAGAAAATATTAATCAGTTTCATCTTATCAGTTAAGGTGCTAGGATTTAAATTTTTTTTATATTTTCGAGCTGGATGACAATTTGGATGACAAATTTCCATTCCACTAAGGAGTCCAGTGTCCTATTACGTCAAATGCTCATAATGACAAGTGTCCAAACATGTTCAGTGTCAGTCAGTCTTATTTCTTCCCATAACGTCTATATGTCCCATCAAAATCATTGTTGCCCACGCCAACCTCAAATAGGTGCTGGCCTACTGACTAATACCTACCACCTGGTGCTGGTTTTCCTCCCAGTGTAGCCAGCGTCACGGTAGTCGTAGTGACCGATAGACAAAATCAAAATAAAATAAATTTAATAAAGGGAATTTAAATCGAAAAATTCTGTGTGGTGACGGAGAAAGAACACAAGTATCACCACCCCCATCTCATCCAACGGGAGACTAACGTTAAACTACGCAGACATTATTACTGCGAGAGAAGGAAAGCTAAAAAAAAACCCAACTCGTCTGACCAGTGTGGAAACTGTAGGACAAAGCCTCCCAGGAGTAGGAGAGGCCTATATCCAGCAATAAACTGCGATGGGCTACCTAATTGATTGCATTGATTGACAGAAAAAGTATTTCTTTTAGTAGTTTGTAGGTACGGTTAGTTTAGCTAAAAGGTAGGGTAGGGTAGGGTACCTGTTACCCTAGCAGGAGCAAGCCGCTTTCCTGTATCCGGGGACTAGATGGGTACACTGAGGTTCATCGAGGGGCACATCTCAAAACCAGAAATTGCCCTAGGTCGGCCAGGGCGCCAGAGATCAGGCTATCTTACTACCGACAATTAGGTATAGACCCCGAGTGGTGGGTACCCGTGTGAATTTGTGCACTGTAAAAAAGGTCCACCATAACCAAAATCGTCTGGTGACATGAAAGAATACAAGTACCATCACCCCACCTCATTCGGCGGGTGTCGTAAGAGGCGACTAGCGGAAAAATACGCAGACGATATCACTGCGAGAGAAGGAAAACTCGAAATAAAACCCTGTACCAACCCGTCTGGCCAGTGTGGAAACAGTAGGCCAAAGCCTCCCAACATTGGGAGAGGCACATGTTTAACAGCTTGAATCATCAACTTTTCAATCAGCAAAACGCTATCTTCGTAGCCTCATCTAGGCAAGACAATTCGACATACCTACTTAAGTGTTTAGACTTGATATTAAGGACGCAAATAACTCACGCACAGCCATAAATTTATAATACATTGAGACATCTGTATCTACAGGAAGTGGCTTATTTGTTGTGCAAACTCGCCAGCTCGTGTGTATGTACACGTTCTTTGGTCAATTGGTTAAGGATAGTGTAACTATAGATTGTATAAATTCTCTATGTCTTGGATAGACATCATCTTAACGATGTTCCTTCAACAAAACAATACATTCCAGGGAAAAGTGGCATCTTCCTTCAACAAAACAATACATTCTAGGGAAAAGTCTCATCTTCCTTCAACAAAACAATACATTCCAGGGAAAAGTGGCATCTTCCTTCAACAAAACAATACATTCTAGGGAAAAGTCTCATCTTCCTTCAACAAAACAATACATTCCAGGGAAAAGTGGCATCTTCCTTCAACAAAACAATACATTCTAGGGAAAAGTCTCATCTTCCTTCAACAAAACAATACATTCTAGGAAAAAGTCTCATCTCCCTTCAACAAAACAATACATTCTAGGGAAAAGTCTCATCTTCCTTCAACAAAACAATACATTCTAGGGAAAAGTCTCATCTTCCTTCAACAAAAGAATGCATTCTAGGGAAAAGTGGCAAACGAGCACGGCTATCCTTGATATTTTCTTGTTTAATACTGCCGCGTGGTTTCCGGCAGAGTGGAATTAGGGCCACCCCATCTCTTCCCATGCGGTGTCGTACAAGGCGACTAAGGGGTAGGACTGTTTAACATCAGACAAATATATACAGCCCAGACTCAGCCTCAGATGCATGGCTCGAGTCAACAATAGCGCTCGGAATACGACAATAGGCTCACCCCCTATTACGTGGAACCGTATATATGATTGGTGAAATGTGGGTGTTAATTTACCTCTGCCTAACCCTCCAGTGATAAAGTTTTTAAACTTATTTTCTTCCCTTCGTGTTGATTGATCGTTCTGATATTTCGTACACACTGTTAGTTCGGACAATAATACAATTTAAATCAATTAAACAATCCCAAAATGATTTGAATGCCTTTGTAGTCTTTTGACAGCCTCTGTGGCGTGACAGTAGTGAATACGACCGCTACGCAGAAGGCGCAGGTTCGATTCCCGCTCAGTGCAAATATTTGTATGCATGAATATGTATATTTGCATTGGACTGGGTGTTTGTATATTTATGTATGTATAAAAACTAATATCAATCATTATGTTTATCCACATTCTTACGACACCCGCCGGATGATATGGCGTGATGATACTTGTATTGTTTCTCCATCACTACACGTATATTTTTTTTAATTTCATTACTACATCCAGAACAGTTTCTGCTTTTGTTTTGACTATATCCCACGTAAGTCCCTGCACGAGAATAGCGGTGTCATCTGCATCGCATATATTTTACAGTCTGGGAGACTAATTCTGCACAGATCGTTGACGTAAATAAGGAACAATGTTGGACCCAGGATACTCCCTTGAGGAACCCCATATGTCATTAATTCCTCGTCGCTAAGGTACGCATCAATTTTGACACATTGAGTCCGATTTCTGAGGTAATCTTTAAAAATATCCAATAGTATGCCACGTACACCGAGAAGCTCCAACTTAGAGGTAAGTAAGGGAATAGAAACTGTGTCAAATGCCTTGGAAAGGTCTAGGAAAATACCTAGGCATTTTATCTTTTGATCCAAACATTAGCAACCGTTTGCGTGAGATCCAGTACAGCATCCTCTGTTGACAGCCCCGGTCGGAACCCATACTGGTTATCAGCAATGATCTGGTTTTTGTTAAGGAAGCTCCATAAGCACTTATTGAGAATCTTCTCGAGAATTTTCGATAACGCTGGCAGAACAGATATTGGCCTGTAGTTATTGACACAATTTCTACTCCCTCCCTTGTAAATAGGGTGAACGATTGCCCTTTTTAGGGCATCGGGAAAAACTCCAGTCTGTAGGCAACGGTTGAACAGATAGGTTAGTGGTTGAAGCAATACATGTCGGCAGCTTTTTAAAATAGAAGATGGTATTCCATCCCAACCCACTGCACAGTCATTTCGCAATTGAAGGATAATTGATTCTACCACGGTCACGTCAATATGACTTTACCTCGCGTGATGGTAAGCTGAAGGGAAAGTCTCAGGAAAGAGGGTCACCATTACCATGTTACAATGGTGGCATTGAGCCTCAACATTTTATCTCATCAGAAAAAATCAATTTTTCGCCTTAAACGAGTAGGTAGGTACCTGATTTATGCAAATAGGACAGCCCCATCGTTATGGATCACTAAACAGTTAAAACTTTCATGTTATTAATAGTGAAATATCTCTCACTCATTGGTTCCGGTGGGCGCTTAACCTATGCCTATACGAACTGGGTAATTTAACTCTCACTATGGGTTCACGAAGGTTGTCCGTAATAGTTCATTAGTAGTTGTCCATTATAATTGGCCGTGGTGACCAGCCGATGACCAGCTTTATAAATGATATGTTGAAACTTGAAAGTGTTTTCACTAGCTGGTTTCCATTTTAGTCTCTGTGCTTACAGAGTTGGCAGCGCGATTGTGACACCCTTGGTTTTGGACACGTTTATAGGCCTCGGCAACCACTTTCCATCAGGTGGTTCGTGTGCTTGTCTGCCACCTAAGTGGTATAAAAAAGTGGTAGGTATATGTTATTTTTTATTAAATAAGGCGAACCTTATTTAATAAAAATCCTAAACTAAATTCATGCAAATATTACAGACCATAATGCAACAATCACTTATAGGTATCTAAACTCCGCTTATGAATATACACAAAAGAAATTTCTGCCACTCATTGGAACGTGTTCCATGGATAAAGACAGACTATGTGTAATAATTTCGTGTTGTGTTCCTGGTGGTGAGTAGGCTAACCAGCGCTCACTGGAGAGTTTTTGTCTTTTTGTTGTCCTGTTTTGTCTTCTGCACAGACGGCTCATAAACTCTGTATTTACAGGATCGGCACCAAGTGTGTGCCATAGGCCACGGTACCTACCTGTTATCCATCAGGTGAGCCATGTGCTTGTCTGCTACCTAATAGCAACCATTTGAGCTTGAAACTAACAAACATTTTTACAAACTTTTACATTTAGGTATAATGTCAGTAGGAATGGGGACGAGTTGGGGACTCTGTAGTCCCCACACCCGAGAAGAGGGCCATATCGTGAGAGATGGCCCTGGGTCGGCCGGGGTGCGAGGGATATGCCTGTCAACCTCACCTTCGGCAACCAAAACGACCCACAGGCGGCGTGCGTTTTAGTCGGTTCGAGTCCGACATAACCTCCTCCACCGGCTCCGGCGGGGAGGTATCCGTGGGGATTTTGCGCACGTAAAAAAAAAAAAAAAAAAAGTCAGTATAGTAATTGTGATCAATACATAGGTCTATTTTATAAATTATTTTATTCAATATTAATTTGACAAATAAATAAAATAGAATTATGATTGGACTTTCCTTTTTTATTAAATATAAAACATGCTTGTAGTAGGACACTAAACGGTTTAATTATTTTTAGGGTTTTTAATAAATAAACGAAACTAAAGTTACACACCATTACAATTTCCATATACCTGCTATGTTCAACATGATTTTTAACCTGCACATTTCCCTACACTTATAAGTAGGTAAGGGCTACCAATATGGCGTGCAACTAAACGATACACTGTTGATACACTCAATAGCGATGTGATGTATATAAACGGTCTAATTACCCTCGTATGCAGCCAGCTGAAGGACGACACGAAAGTCAACAGTTTGGACGAAAATATAAGCTAGTTGTAACCTATAGCCTTGGTTGGGATTCGATGGTCTGCCTCCTAGACAGGTCACAATACGATAGCTTGCGTATTATTTTTATTAAGTCTATATTGTCTATATCAAGGTAGCCTAGTGGTATGGGTAATGGACTGCTGCGACGAGGTCTCGGGTTCAATTCCAGGTTTTACCATGGCACACTCCTATGACCTTTCGATGCTTTTCGAAGTCATGTGTGTATTTATCGCAGGTTTATAAGTGCCTGGTTAATGGCAATAGGCTCGCCACCTATTACATTGGGACCTAAACATAAACTGACGAAATGTGGGTGCTAGCATCTCTGCCTACCTTTTTAAAATTATGTCGTCGATTGCATTGGTTGTACCGATTTTTCGCAGTCAGCGTGTTTTGTGACATATATACCTCTTCCATCTGCTCCCATTTTATTCTATTGTTCGCTTTTCTGGTTTAAATTGGGCCTCCCATTATCTTTATATCTTCTACCCATCTTTGTCTTCTTCTTTTTTTATTTCCATCCTGTGGTTGAGGCCGTCAAGCTGAGTGTCGCTCTTATAACATGATCTATGTTTGTAATGGTGACACTCTTTTCTGAGACTTTGCCTTCAGCTTGTCATTAGGTGAGGTGAAATCTATTTTTTTGATACCACTTAGGTGGCAGACAAGCACACGGCCCACCTGATGGAAAGTGGTTACCGTGGCTCATGAACGTGTGCAATACCAGAGGAATCACACCCGTGCTACCGACCCTGTAAGATCGGAGAGTTTCTGTGCCGTCAGTGCAGAAGACACAATCAAGACAAGCCTTTGGTCTTCCCACTGACATCACAAAAACTCTCCAGTGAGCTCTGGTTACACAACACGAGGTTATTATGGCCGCGGTATTCTATAGAACTCAGATACTTCCCCAGTCGGACTGCTCAATTGGACGGATATACCGTCGTGTCCTACCTCCTACGAACATGACATTGCAATGTTTGACATACAAAAAATTGGTTACAGGTACCTCTCGCTACTGCAAGACTGCTAATTAGTAAACGAGGCAGGTGGTACGAAAATTGAACCTTGTGAGCTCCAAAGATCAATACAAGATTCGGATTCAAGCATGGTTTGCTTCCATAAGAAGTAGAAGTCTTTGCTTGTGACATCGGGCACAAGCCAAGCATACGGCAAATTTTGAGTTTTAGAAACTCTATTGAAATTATCACTCCTGTCCATTGGATGGAGCGTGATTACAAATAGCATATAAACCTTTCTCAATAAACCTAAAAAAGCGAGTCGCATACAACCAAATAAACAAACTCTTCAACTCAATAAAATTAGTATAGATACAGATAAATTAAGTGAAATAGCATCTACACTTCTAATTTTTAAAGAGCATGACTACACCATAATAAAAGTCCCATCAAAGATCGTAAAGTAATTTTCCATTCCGCATAGGTACTTAACAATAAAAACAAACTAATAACTAAATGATAATGGCTACTTCACACATGACGGGGTTCAAGGCGAAATGTGACTTTTACGACCCATTTGAAAATGCGATAATATAAGTTTTGCAAATAGTACCGTCAGCAGGAGAAGCCAAGCAATATTCCATAAAAAAATTATACCACTTAAGTCGAAACATGGTCCACTAGATGGGAAGCGGTTACCGCAGCCTATGGACCTGTGACACAAGACAAATAATGTATACCTTCGTCTACATTTAGCCGTAAGGAATTGACGTCAGAAAATGCCACAGTGGATATTGTTGTGCCGTTTCTGCTCCACTAGCGCCTTTAAAGCGGTGGTAAACTTAGCCTAAGTAGAATTATTATGGACATCAAGATAGAAGAAACAATTATATTGTTCTACTAGCCTCATTTCACCCGTTTGAGCTAGTAATTTTTCCGTCTTCAAATTAAGTATGGAAATCTTCCGGGTTTGTTTACATTTATGATCTCTGCTACGCTCTTTTGAATAGTAGCGTAATGTTATATAGCCTAAAACCTTCGTCAATAAAAAGACTATTTAACACAAAAATAATTTTCTAATTCGTACTTATCGTTTCTGAGATTAGCGCATTCAAACAAACAAACAAACTCAGCTTCATAATATTTGTATAGATGTTGAATAAAAATCTATAATTATGTATGATTATGTGCAATACTGGAAATGCCATTAAGGCCTGCAATTCATTACCAGCTCACGTGTTTCCTTCTTCCTACAGTCCCGGGTCCTTTAAGCGGGGCGTGAAAAAGCATATGATGAGGCCGTCAAGCTGACTGTCACCATTGTCACACGGTATCTATGTATAAGTAATGGTGACCCTCTTTTATGGGACTTTGCCTTCAGCTTACCATCAGGCAAGGCGAAGTCTAATTGACGTGTCCTATATAAAAAAATAATAAAAAAAATGTCTCTGTCGAGCTACCAACCCCGTAGAACCTTCTTGAAGAGCCCCATTGCAACCTGAGCGTGCTTGGGATGAAGTTCATTTCATACTTTACTGTATGCAGTTTCTCCCCTCGGATATCCCCACATATACCCCTCCACCGGAGCCGATGGGAGAGGTTATGCCGAATACGAACCGACTAAAACGCACTACGCCTGTGTGTCGTTGTTGGTTGTCGAAGGTGAGGCTGACAGGCATATCCCGCTTAGCCCAGTCGACCCAGGGCCATCTCTCTCGATCTGGCCCTAACTGTGATGCGGCTGAATTTCGATATTTTCTGTGAAGTAACTGTCATCTGATTTCCCCAATCAATTGGGGATATCGAAGTTTTGTAGTTTAATTCCTGGATGAGTATCTTTTTAGAATGCTTTCACAATACTCCAAAACAAAATTGATATATTAGGATGAACTTATAATAAAATCTCTTTTGCATCTGGCTGGTTTAGGTATCATTAAAAGTTAAAACTTTAAAGAACATAATTCCAAATTCAAATTAGGAAAATGTGTGATTTTCATTTGTTTTTCGTACTGTCAAGATGAGTGAATCTAATGAAGAAATTTAATACATTTTAAAATGTTATTACAAAAAAGGTAAAAATGCAACGCAAGCCGCGAAAAAAATTTGCGATGTTTATGGACCTAGTGCCCCTACCTGTTACTTAGTGCTGATTATGTAAATCGTTCGAATAGTACCTACTATCTTCTTCAATCTAGAAAAGTACACATAACTGTGACTAAACATTCACACCTCCAATTGATCACATCTATAGGTCGATACTAAAGCTTTCGCAGACAAAGGTGCCAATTCTGCTGCTACAAGATTATTTAAAGTTTGACTTAGGCCCAAATTCGAGAATGACACTCACTTGAATTTGACAGATGTATTTACAATCTATAGGTACCTACTCATTATACATTGTATAGACATCTGTCAAATCTGTCAATTCGATCTACTTATACAATATATCCTCAGATAAATCGAGATTTAAGTGAATGTCATTCTAGAATTTGAGCATTAGAAATTTTAAAAAGTGAATGAATGTTCAAAGCATTTAGTATATAACTAACTATTCTAGATGGTAAAAAAAATGAATCGATTCAGGCAGGATTCGAACCCGCGATCTTTCCTTTGCAGGGGGAATGCTCTGACCACTGAGCTACCGAACCACGCCTGAAATTCCTGCCTGAAATGATTCTATTTTTTCCTATCTTATCGATTTAAAAAGTGATTTTCCAAATAGGATAAATAATCGAAATTTAAAAAAAAATTTAGATAAAAGAAAGATAACAGAAAAATGACAACAGAATCGTCACCATTTTCACAATACCCATAGATGGCATCATGACACTCGTAAACTCTGTAGTGGTGTCACCCGTCATCGCATTAGGGCCCTCCCACACGGAGTGACTCACGCGCTGTCGCAAGCCGCTGCGACAGCGTCGGCGCCGTGTGGGAGGTCCGATAAACATCTAATTAAAACCTAGTTTCGTCTTGCGACTTGTCTTGGGAAGTAAATGTAATGGTAAATATTGATTACTCAGAAGTTTACGCTTCATATTTTTATCTTGAGAAATATTGGTAGGTATCATGAACATAGAGTTTAGTATCTAAGGCTGTTTTTATACCTACTATTGTACATACATACATATAATCACGCCTTTATCCCCGGAGGGTTAGGCAGAGGTGAATTATCAACCACATTTCACCAATAATTGTATTCGGTCCAACGTAATATGGAATGAGCCTATTGTTGACTCAAGTCACGCATCTGAGGCTGAGTCTGAGCTGTATATATCTGTCCGATATTAAACAGCCCTATCCCTTAGTCGCCTTGTACGACACCGCATGGGAAGTGATGGGGTGGTCCAAATTCTACTCTGCCGGAAACCACGCACATTGTAATTCTGATAATACATGTAAAACCTATGGCATGAAACTAAAGACAATAACTTTGAGATTTTCTTGGTACCCGTAACACAAGTTAATTCTTACTATGGGTATCAGTGTATAACGTGACACTAAATTGTAAATTGGTCTATGATTTATTTTGTACCCTGTAGTGTTAAATTTGTTGTATTTTAAATTGAAAAAAAAAAATGTAAATGAAAGACGTCGTGTTGTGTTCCCAGCGGTGAGTAGGGTAGCCAGAGCTCACTGGAGAGTTTGTGCTGTCAGTGGGAAGACTAAAAGCTTGTCCTGCTTTGTCTTCTACACTGACGGCACAGAAAGTCTGTGCTTACAGGGTCGGCAGCGCGAGTGTGGCTCCTCTGGTGTTACACGCGTCCATAGGCCACAGTAACCACTTTCCATCAGATGGGCCGTGTGCTTGTTTGCTACTTAAGTGATATTAAAAAAATCATCCGATAATTTCCTACGGGTTCTCCCTTACTGTAGACGGTGGGAGAGGTTAAATCGGACTCGAACCGACTAAAACGCACGACACCTGTAGGTCGTTTTTGATTGCGAAAGGTGAGGTTGATAGGCATCTCCGTCGCACCCCAGCCAACCCAGGACCATCTCTCTCGATCTGGCCCTCCTCGGGATCGTACCCAAAGCTTGTAATTTGAAGTCTGGGGAATGCTTATTTGGCTTTTGCAGAAGTGACCACCGTTTGATATTCTAAGCCTGAGAATAAAGCCTTCTGATTCTTGAGGGCAATTGCAATCCCGTTCTCTTACCCATGGGAACCTTTCCAGCAATAAAAAGTATCTACGCTACCCATGTTATTCGGGTCAGTCGTTTGCGCATATTTAGGTAACAAACAAGCAATCATCTTCACCAACACTTACACATTTATAGTAGTATATGACACCTGCTGAATAGTTATAATTTTTTCAAGTGAATTTTAAAAAGTGAGTTTGAAAACTTGATATTACTGAATCGATCCCGTGGTTTCCGGCAGAGTAGAATTGGGACCTCTCCATCTCTTCCCATGCGGTGTCGTACAAGGCGACTAAGGGATAGGGCAGTTTAACATCAAACATATATATAAAGCCCATACTACGCCTCAGACGCATGACTCGAGTCAACAAGTGCCCGGAAAATGGCAATAGGCTCACCCCCTATTACATGGGACCGAATACAATGATTGTTGAAAAGTGGGTGTTAATTCACCTCTGCCTAACCTTCCAGGGATAAAGGCGTGATTGTATGATTCCTAAGTTTGTAATTCTCAGAAAAAATTATGTCATTAAATCGCAAATCCGTCTCCGCCCTAAAGTATCATAATACTTGAGAGCCCTTCACTGTACAGCGATCCTGTCGATCGTTTGTTCAACGCCTTACAGTTCCAACGACAATATCTATTTTCGAACGATATTGTTTATATTAAAAACATTCGCAGTCATCTGTGAACAACACTATTTCTACCGTGCTCGAATGTGTATTACGTCCTTATTCCTCAGTGATAAGGTTGATTTTAGAAAATTTTGATTGCAATAGATGGTGTTGTGTGTTGTGGTGAATAATAGTGTTGACATGTATGCTGTGAGGTCTTGAGTCAAGTGTCGATAATGTGAGAAAATAGATTAGTGGAATTTTATGTGTCCTGGTCTTTAGATCAAATGTTTTATTATTTTTGTCATTGGATATATTTGGTACAGAATGCGTTATCATAGTTTTAGTTTAAGTCTTAGGCCCTTATTCCAGAACGATAGCCAATTCAGATTCTCGATTTATAACAAGTACTTATCTACTGACTACGGATTGTCATTGACAATCTGTCAAAATGTCAAATCTGTCAAACAGTCAAATCTCTCAAACTGTCAAATTTGTCAAACTGTCTGATCTGTCAAACTGTCAAACTGTCAAATCTGTCAAATCTGTCAAACTGTCAAATCTGTCAAACTGTCAAATCTGTCAAACTGTCAAATCTGTCAAACTGTCCAATCTGTCAAACTGTCAGTTCTGTCAAACTGTCAGTTCTGTCAAATTTGTCAATGAAAATCAAGATTTAGGGCTGAGTATCGTCCCTATCATTCTGGAATAAAGTTCTAAGTCTAGTTTAGTTGTAAACAAGACATCATTGTTATCTCAGCGAATAAGTACCTCGGTTGCAACCAAGGCTTGTGCCTACTCTGCAGCCCGGGGTCTAATTTTCTACGTCTTTCATGCCTGATATGTCTTTTTGGCTTTTACGGGCGCGACTGCCGTTTAATCTTTCAACGCCAAGGAAAAAGTTATTTTTCATCAATCAGCTATAATAATAATAATAATAAGTACTAACTACTAATAGATATACCTGCCAGCTTGCTGGTAAGGTTGATTGGGCGGGAATTGAATCCACGATCTGTGACTTAGCAGAAGAACGCTTTAACGCTACACCATCGTCTAAAAATAGCACCATTTAGTAGGACTTCACGCGAAATAATATTGTTTTCTAAATTTATTAAACTGTCATATAAATAAAGTATACTCACCCTTATCCTTAAAAAAACAATTAAAAAAACATTTTAATTACAAAGTAATTTAACGAACCCTTTTACTTATATATAAAGACGTAATTACACGCCCTGGTTACAATAACCATAAATTTGTACTAATCACAACACGTACTTAAGGTGACATAGAGCCTGCACGGCGCGCTTCCGGCCGAGTTGTCCGGACCGGAAGCGGCCGGCCGCCGGAAGTTGTATACAAAGTGCGAGCCTTCGCGTGCCGGACGGCGGGTAGAAGGAAATTTGGTGAAAGAAAATTTATGACCGTTTGAAACTTGATATTTAAATAATGAATATGAAAATGTTTGGTGGATACTAGCTTTCGTATTATGCGGTATTTATCTACCTATCTACCAATATATTATCTATAATCAAGATATTGAAGTACCTATAAAACTTAAAACTTTAATTCAAAATGGTTGTTTTGCAGTTTGACACAGTATTGCATGTTTGTATGCCACAGCTACAATAGCGCATTGAAAGCGAGTGCAACTGCAGTGCATGACGTGTTTAGACACTTAGTGGAATTTGTTGTTACATATATATACAGAACATGTTGGTTTTTAATAGACCTGACCAGTTTCGCATTCCGGCATTCTCAAAGATTCATCAACGGACACAAACTGATAACAGTAAATGTAATAAAAAATCCTTTAAGGATGCCGTAAGGCGAAACCGGTCAGGTCTATTAAAAATACTATGGAAAATATAAGAGTGTGTTTTCAATATGAGTTCTTTAGTTTGATTCTCGGATTAGGCTAAGGATTAGTTGGGTAAATTACAATATTTGAAATAATAATAATAAATAATAAATATTCCACGACATTCTACGCAACGCTATCTAGACCCATGGTAAGCATAGCTTAACTAGCTTGTGTTATGGAATCTAGAATGCGGATAAACATACTTAGATACTTTTTTTTTGTAAATACATACATATTATACATAGAAACACCCAGACCAATGCAAATATACATATTCATGCATACAAATATTTGCACTGAGCGGGAATCGAACCCGCGCCCCCTGCATAGCAGTCGAATGCTCTACCGCTACGCCACAGAGGTCGTAAATACGCGGTAACTCAACACACGACATACCTATATTATGAAAATTGAAATATTTTGATGACTTATTTTATTTATACTTAACTTAACTAAATATACATGCATGCGTTTATAAAATATCATAAATACGTAACTAACAAAAAAGTTTTAAAGCTATTTGAGACTGAAAGACACAAATTATTTTACCAGTTCACTTTAGTTTTATTTATTTATTATATTCTTTATAGTACGCCAATTACCATATTCATATTACAGAAATTGAGAAGACAAGAGCAGTACAAAGGGCGGCCTTATCGCTTTACACAGTGTCTTCCAGGCAACCTTTGGATGGAAATGTATGTTGGTTGGAGTATTTGGGAGTTGTTGGCGTTTAATAACAAAAAAAATGTAATAATTTATACATACCTACTTAAGTAAGTGCATATAATAAATATATGTATACTTAAAATACTTAGGTAATAATAATATAAATACCATAAACTACCTACAATATACAATATAATACTACTACAATATACTACTATAATATATAATTTTCTTCAATCTTTATACCTAAGGTTCTTACATATAAAGAAAGCTTGACTAAACTCTTTACAAAAAGAAACTATCCTCAAACCCTTCCCCTAAACCGGGCCCCTTCATTCTAATCGCCAGATCGCATATTCCGACAGTGCGATTATTACGCTGTTTAACTGGGCGGTTAGATTACTATCGCTACCGTGAAACCGTCTGCGATTGTCGCTGCGATTTTAATATATGAACCGTTCGCGTGTCGCTAAGTATCACAGTGTGAATGGTGCTTTATTTGATATATGACACGTTTTATTGTCTGTGCTTGTCATAGTGTTTTTTTGTGTTTTTTGGATGAGGTAGGACGTGACGGTATTCCCGTCCGAATTGAGCAGTCCGACTGGGGAAGTACCTCCACCCTACAGAATACCACGGCTATAATAACCTCGTGTTGTGTTCCCGGTGGTGAGTAGGGTAGCCAGAGCTCACTGGAGAGTTTTTGTGCTGTCAGTGGGAAGACCAAAGGCTTATCCTGATTTTGTGTTCTGCACTGAAGGCACATAAAATCTCTGTTCCTACAGGGTCGGCAGCACGGATGTGACTCCACCGGTGTTACACATGTTGCTTGGGCCGTGTGCTTGTCTGCCACCAAGTTGTATAATAAGAAATGTTGTAGGGATTGTTTGTGGAAACATTAAAGTTCTAGAAATTATACAAAAAAAAAATCCGCAGACAATATCACTGTTAGAGAAGACGAAACTCGAAATAAAACCCTGCACCACCTCGCCGCTTATATAGTTGCCGCATGGTTTCCGGCAGAGTAGAATTAGGGCCACCCCATCTCTTCCCATGCGGTGTCGTACAAGGCGACTAAGGGATAGGGCTGTTTAACATGCAGATATATACAGCCCAGACTCAGTCACAAATGCATGGCTTGAGTCATCAATAGTGTCCGGTATTTTTTTTTATACCACTTAGTTGCCAGACAAGCACACGGCCCACCTGATGGAAAGTAGTTACCGTGGCCTATGGATGTCTGTAACACCAGAGGAGTCACAGTCGCGCTGCCAACCCTGTAAGTAGGTACAGAGTTTCTGTGCCGTCAGTAGAATACAAATCAGGACAAGCCTTGTCTTCCCACTGACGGCACAAATTCTCCAGTGAGCTCTGGCTACCCTACTCACCGCTGGGAACACAACACGAAGTTATTATAACCGCGGTATTCTGTAGGGCGGAGGTACTTCCCCAGTCGGACTGCTCAATCGGGCGGAAATACCGCAGTAAAAGTACGGTAGACGGCAATAGGCTCACACCCTATTACGTGGGACCGAATACAATTATTGGTGAAATGTGGGTGTTAATTCACCTCTGCCTAACCCTCCGGGGATAAAGGCGTGATTATATGTATGTATGTATGTATTACCACCCCGTCTAAAGTCTAAAACTCCTAACATTGGGATAGGCCTAAGTCCAGCAGTGGACTGCGATAAGCTAATTAATTGATTGATAAAAAATAAATCGGTTTAAGTCGGTCTGTAAATTACGTAAAGGGCCTTGTGTGACACCTAAGTGGTATAAAAAATATGATTATAAAATAGGATTTATTAGATGCACCTTGTTATTTCTTGGCGATCAATTGAATACTAGCCGCGGTAGATTAGTAGTATGGGTAATGGACTGCTGAGACGAGGTCTCGGGTTCGATCCCGGGTTCTACCATGGCACACACCAATGACTTTTCGATGCTTTTCAAAGTTATGTGTGTATTTATCGCAGGTTTATAAGTGCCCGGTTAATGGCAATAGGCTCGCCACCTGTTACATTGGGACCTAAACATAAACGGGCGAAATGTGGGTGCTAGCACCTCTGTCTACCCCTTCGGGGATATAGGCGTGAGTTTATGTTATGTATGTTTTGTTATGATCAAATGAATTTCGGAAATTTTACATGAATTACTACGGATAGGCGGAATATTGGGCACAACAGATTATTTTAGGCCAAAAAATAAACATAACCTGACCCAGAAATCGAACTTAAAACTCCATTATCAACATAAACGCTACGGTGAACTAACCAAGGGCCAAGGTGACAGTTAATAAAGGCATCAACATACTTTTCTTCGAAACACACGCTGTCTTTACTATATGCTATGAATTAAACAACTAAAACACTTTTTTAAGACGTCCATGATATATATTTAACAGCATATGGTAGTCGACCACCGTCTGAACACGGCTTTATTTATACAAACAAATGGGTACCACATGTCGCGACATGCAATGACAAGGCCTCAGACACCCACTCTAACAAGACCTCTAAATTTTGAAGTTAATCCCCCTATGAGATCTATTTGGTTCGGTTACCGAGAAGGGGGGTAGTTTATTTTAAAATGGGTGTGACTCAAATAAGTGTGTGACACAATACTGTTTATTTACTTTAATTATATATAGCCAGATGTGTGAGGTACATTGGTACCAATGTCGGTTATACTTGCAGCTTTTGGACTAATTACTGTATTTATCGTAGATGGTTTGAAGGGATGTGTCTCTCTATAAAAGAGCTTAATGTACCACATTACATGTACTTTATGTAGATATGATATTATTCATATCATACTGAATGGTTTTAATTTATCTGTATGTAGACTACAGCAAAAGGCTCGGCCATGTGTCTTTCTTAGTTCACAAGTTGGTTAGGTGCTATTGTAGTGATTGACAGATTGGTCTTTTAATGTAATGAAGGTGAAATGAAATGAAATGAAATGAAAATTTATTCGTAAGAGACACGGTAAAGATAAAGGTGTTAATTTTTCCAGTGTGGATAGTACAGCTTATCTCGCCTGCATTAGGCATACGAATTTTTTACATTGTTGTTATTGTTGTTATTTCATATAAATATAAACATCATTGGTTAGTGCTCCATAACCCATTATACCTGCACAAATTACACAGTCGACATTATATTCGAAACAAAAATAAATTATTGTAAGTAATAAAGTACACAAAATATATTTATGAATTAATTAACAGATGTCTTAATAATGAATGCGATAGAACAAACTGCAACAATTTCATTCCAATTATCATGTCAAATATTTATCATGAAAATGGTAGTAAAGGCTTTTGAAAAGGAATGCCGATAAACCCTAGATCATATTTATCTTCTGTTACTTACGTTTAATACTAGGTAGGACACGAAGGTATTTCCGTCCCAATTGAGCAGTCTGACTGGGGAAATACATCCACCCTACAGAATACCACGTCAACCTCGTGTTGTTCTCGGCGGTGAGTAAGGTAGCCAGAGTTCACTGGAGAGATTTTGTGCTGTTAGTGGGAAGACCAAAGGCTGGTCCTGATTTTGCGTTCTGCATTGATGGCACAGAAAATCTCTGTTCTTGCAGGGTCGGCAGCACGGGTCTGTCTGCCACCAAACTTGTATGAAAGACCTGCGTTTTGGTTAAGTAATTTTATTTGAAAGGAAAGCTGATAGGTATCTACTCATATATGCACTCTTTTCCTCTGTTGTGTATAATTATATAATTGTGTAGTTACATAAATTTCAATAGCTTACCATAAACTAAGCACTTTTTCTTAAAGGAACCCAAGACAAATAATTTACTAGTCGTTGCTAAATACGGTCGTGCTCTGGTGCAGATCTTTCCTCATGTGCTTGAGACGTATCAATAACAAATAATGTAGCTGCGGCAGAGGCAGAGATGAATTAACACCCACATTTCACCAATCATTGAATTCGGTCCCACGTAATAGCGTGTAAGTCTATTGCCTTCTCCCGGGCACTATTTTTGACTCAAGCCATGCATCTGAGACTGGACTGTATATTTCTGTATGATGTTAAACAACCCTATCCCTTAGTCGACATGTACGACACCGTATGTGAAGAGTATCAACTTTTTTTTATTCTCACGTGATAGGTACCGATGTGGTACTATGCAGTCAACCCTGTTCAGCCCTGTCAATTAATCGGTTTGTATTCGTCAACCACGCGAAGAAATCAGTCAGCTATTGTAGTGTGCCAGGAATATATAGGGAATCGATGACCCTAATTGATGATGACAAATACGAAGACAAACAAAAATCCTCAACTAGCCCATCGCAATCCACTGCTGGACTAGGCCTCTCTGAATATTGGGAGGTTTTGGCTTACCTACTGTTTCCACGCTGGCTAGAGGGGTTCGTACAGGGTTTTATATTGAGTTTTCCTTCCTCGCAGTGATATCGTCTGCGTATTTTGCCGTTAGTCGGCTCTTACGACACCCTTCGGATGAGATGGGGTGGTGATACTTGTATTCTTTTTCTGTCATCACTATCAATAAGTTCTATTTATAGGATAAGTAGATACTTACTTACTACAATAATTGTGTCACAATGTTAGGTGACGAGACAATGAATTTCACTTTGTTGAAGCGTTGGTAGTTTAGTGGTTATGGAGTCGGTCTTACGTTCCGGGTTTGAATCCTGGTCACTATCGACGTGCACCCCCTCTTTAACTAAGCAATTTAGATTGTGTGGAGGGGTCAGATTGAATATTAGTACTTTAGGTTATTAGACTTGTTTAAACATCTAGACCTAATTTAGACCGGAAATTTTAGTACAAACATTTGTATTCTTGTAATCATCTGTCATCTGTGTGACAGCAACAAAACGTAAGTTATCGTTATCTGGGCTTTTTTATACCACTTAAGTGGCCGACAAGCACCCAGCCCACCTAATGGGAAGTGGTTACCGTGGCTTTAAACCGATACTAATAATTTTTATGTCGTACAGTCAGTTTAGAAGTCATAGATTTTTTTTTACTTCATATATGACGTCACAGACGGAAATCGTCGACACACACATAAATGATAGCACATCTACTTTCTACATAAACGTCAAACACAAGATCAAACACGAATGATTCGTTACAAATACTAGTTAGTACGCTAAACATGCCCAAACACGGACTTCCGTGGGACTGGCCACTGCTGGGCAATTGTTTGTACACACATTACCGACACTTAGAGGTAGATGATGTGCTGTCATTAGCGGTGTCGAACTACCGTGTTGCCAGCATAAAAGATGGTGGAGAAAAACTTATGGTAAAAATAATAACCCATTCATAGAAGTCAAGTATAAAGCCTACCAATATTAGGTTTCATCTCTACTTAATTTTATAAAAGCGAAAGTAATTTTTTTTTTTTATATCACTTAGGTGGCAGACAAGCACACGGCCCACCTGATGGACAGTGGTTATCGTGGCCTATGGACGTTTGTAACACCAGAGAAGTCACAGTCGCAGAGTAATTCTGTATGTCACTCACTGAAGAGGTTTTGCACTGTCAGTGGGAGGACCAAAAGCTTGTCCTGCTTTGTCTTTTACACTGATGGCACAGAAACTCTTGTGCTTACAGGGTTGGCAGCGCGAGTGTGACTTCCTTGGTGGTACATGTTCATAGGCCACAGTAACCACTTTCCATTAGGTGGGCGGTGTGCTTGTCTGCCAACCAAGTGGTATAAAATAAATGTCTGTTACGCTTTCACTTTTAAATTACTCAACCGATTTCGATGATACTTGGTACAGAAGTAGATTAGATATTGGGAAAGAATATAAGTTATGTTTATCTACGACGTGACGAGCAGCTAGTTTGATATACCTACAGCAAAAATATAACATAGAAAAAATCACATGGTAAGACCTACGTAGCCGTTGCCCCAGCAGAAATAGGCCCAGGGGTTTAGGTAATATGTACTGGCGGGACAGTGTGTCTGAGAGGGATGAATGTACCAATATTGGGATTCCAGGGATTTCCTACCCAGGATAATTCAAGTTCGCTGATAGTATAAACGAAAGTAAAGGCACTCAGTGATGGAAGTCAGTTCAGAATTCGACATACTGTTAGTTTCTGAGAGATTCAGCCCAAGAGAAGTCCTTTCTTTGTATGATTTATTCATAAAATCCACAAAAGTTAGGAAAATTCCAACACTGGCAACCCACTGATAGCACTACATGGTCTATTTAATTATAGCTTCGTGATAAACAAGTTTAGATCAGTTCAATTTGTTTAGAGCTCGCACTGTGTCAATCACTGAGACAATACGGCTACGTTCGGTAACCGATGTGAATTGATTCCCATGATGTTAGGTGATATGAAATGTTGCCATTGGTTATGTTAATGATTTGCACAGGAGTAGTTTTTTTTAAATGTAGGTACACCGATGACTCTGAGATTTATGATAAGATTTTAGTTTGATGCCGAATAGTTGCCATTTTTTGTGATATCAACAAAAAATTATACAGTAATTGAGCGATTTTTTTACATACCTACATACATATTCGCCTTAATCCCCAAAGGGTTAGGCAGAGTTGAATTAACACCCACGTTTCACCAATCATATAATTCGGTCTCACGTAATAGGGGGTGAGCCTATTGCCGTCTTCCGGGCACTATTGTTGACTCAAACCATGCATTTAAAGGCTGAGTCTCGGCTGTATATATCTGTCTGATGTTAAACAGCCCTATCCCTTAGTCGCCTTTTACGACACCGCATGGGAAGAGATAGGGTGGTTTAAATTCTATTCTGTCGGGAACTACACGCGATTTCTTAGTTTACCTACTTATTTATATTTTTATAAATCATAATCATCATCTTAGAGCTAGACTTTCATAAGGTAGGTTAATTAGGTAGGTTTTTTATGCCACTTAGGTGGCAGACAAGCACACGACCCACCTGATGGAAAATGGTTTTCGTGGCCTATGAACGTGTGTTGTTCACTAGAGGAGTGACACTCGCGCTGCCAAGACTGTAAGCACAGAGTTTCTGTGCCGTTAGTACAGAAGTTATAGCAGGACAAGCCTTTGGTCTTGCCACTGACAGCACCAACTCTCCAGTGAGCTCTGGCTACCCTACTCATCGCTATTTACTCCTTTTAATCCTTTGGCTACACGACTATTATCGATTTATCTAGCTAGAAAGCTAGACAAATCGTTTTTTTATTTCCTCTCAGGCTTAGAAAAGCCTAAGAGGAAAACCTGGTATTCCTGGCGCTTACAGACAGGCGACTTGGTGTATCCATGTAAATAAATATATAAAAAATAATGATAAAATATTTACCCTCTTTATCTTGTATCTGATAAAGCAACTAAGACCTACAACTATATTCATGAAGTCCGAAAATTATGACCGTCGGCCGGCTCGAAGGGCCATTTCAAACATTACACCTCAACCGACTAACCTACTTTCATTTAAGTAGGTACATTACACTTAACTACAACCCTCAAAATATTACAAAAAAAACGTTATTATTTAAGTAGCGGTGGTTAATCTCACACGATCTATGTAATAACGGTAATAAACAAGCATTTTCGTGTCAACACAAGATGTCGGTAACAAATGACAATAGGTTTATCAAGGTTTGGTAATCTTGGCGGGTAATTACCGGGGCGGTAACGGTTACTAGGAAGGTATTTTGTTGGGTGGTGTAATAGATAAGGGGGTAAGCGTGTTTATGTTCACCGATTCGATAAAGGGTGGTAGTTTTATATTCGTTTTTTCGTCGCACGATAAAGAAGGCCTAGACTACGTATATATTGTAATTGAAATAATTTAATAGGTGCATTTTGACAGATGTTTTATGTCATAGAATGTAACATGGTACGAGTGGAACAACCTAAAACTATTATAATTTAAGGTAATTCATTTGTAAATGCGATATGACTTATAATAGTAGGTACGTTTATAAATATAATGTGAAAGATTTCAGTTTAAAATACTACAAGTAATTTAAGCTCTGATGTGATTTATATTTTGACGTGACGATATTTTTATATCTGAGAGACCTTGTAAGATAGCAACGTATTTTTTTTATACCACTTAGATGGCAGACAAGCACATGGCCCACCTGATGGGAAGTGGTTACCGTGGCCTATGGACTCGTGCAACACCAGGGGCGTCACACTCGCGCTGCCGACCCTGAAGAAACCTCCTAATGCCACTTTTGAAGAATTCCATATTGTAGGCGTATGGGAAGACCGCAGCAGGGAGTTCATTCCACGTTTTATCGCTTTTGTTTTTTAATTTTAGTATTGTGGCTTTCTTTGGTTGTTACATTTTAATTGTATAGACTCGTGAAATGTAGGTGTTAATTCACCTCTGCTTAACCCTCCGGGGATAAAGGTGAGATTATATGTATGTTTAAGATCATTTTGAGACTTTTTAGTCATGATAGATCTGATGTTGATTGTAGGTAGGTACATTGCACAACTTCATAACTGTTTTACTAATCCAAACAAATAGGTACAAGTTGTGTCTACTATGGTAGATGCCTACCTCTCATTACAACAAACCCTATAAAATTCACCCTATCCAATAATCACTACCCTACTTGACGAAATTGGGTTGTGGCTGGCTTACTATCTTAACTACCATCGTCACGTTGTCGATTTTACGAGTGGTAATATTACCTATAAGTAGTGTGTAATGGAAGGAAATAAGGCTTGTAATCACCGTGTTTAGCAATTTAATCACACGAATAACACATACAGTTTGACATGAAAAGTTTCAGCTTCTAGTAGGAAGCTTGAAGTAGGTTCTCAGTGATAGTTGGTTGTCGAACTTTCTAGATATTTAAACTATCATGGTCACTCATATTAGTATTAAAGTTATCGCGATATTTACCATGTTGTATAGTTCTGAGTTTCCTATATTTCGGCGCTGTTGCAAACCGCATAGATCTGCAATCGCTCAACATTTATTGGAGTCCGGTACTGATCACTGGGTCGGGTTACATAACCCTCAAATGCTTTTGACAGAACACCATTATATACTAAGAATAGTTAGGGAAGCGATTGAAGTCAAAAATGGGTTTCGACTGCCGAACATCTGGCATCCATTGCTCTGTCTTTGCAAAAAAAAAACACCGGAAACAAGTCAAAACAAAATCGCGGGTGGATAGGTACACACACACATATAACAATAAAACATGATAAATATCCCCATAACTTTAATATGAACTTCCTAGAGTTATAAATATGGTATTTGACGACCTCCGTGGCGTAGCGGTAGAGCATTCGACTGCTATGCAGGGGGCGCGGGTTCGATTCCCGCTCAGTGCAAATATTTATATGCATGAATATGTTTATTTTCATTGGTCTGGTTGTTTCTATGTATAATATGTATGTATTTACAAAAAAAAAAGTATCTAAGTATGTTTATCCGCATTCTAGATCCCATAACACAAGCTAGTTAAGCTATGCTTACCATGGGTCTAGCTAGATAGCGTTGTGTAGAATGTCGTGGAATATTATTATTATTATTATTATTTCAATGGTTATTAGACTTATAAAGTGTTATCAGTAGGTACTTAGGTGTACAGTCAACTGTGAAGAAACCTTACCCCCTCACGATGTAAGTGCTTATATATTTTTTTCACTCTTAACCTACCTCAATCAATTAGCCTATTGCAGTCCACTGCTGGACATAGGCCTTTCCATGCTGGCCAGACGGGTTGGTACGGGGTTTTTTATACCTAGTAGCCACGTGGCCACCTGATCGAATGTGGTTATCGTGTAATACCAGAGGAGTCACATTCGAGCTGCCGACCCTGTAAGCACAGAGAGTTTCTGTGCCGTCATTGCAGAAGACTAAGCAGGACGTATTTTTAGTCTTCCCACTGACAGCACAAACTCTCCAGTGAGCTCTGGCTAGGGTAGCCAGAACTCACTGGACTGTCACTCTGTGCATACAGGGTTGGCAGCGCGAGTGTGACTCATCTGGTGTTGCACACGTCCATAGGTCACGGTAAACTGTCGCACCATTAAGGCCTGGAATTCATTACCAGCTCACGTGTTTCCTTCTTCCTACAGTCCCGGGTCCTTTAAGCGGGGCGTGAAAAAGCATATGATAAGGCCGTCAAGCTGAGTGTCACCATTGTCACACGGTATGTGTAAGTAATGGTGACCCTCTTTTCTGGGATTTTGCCTTCAGCTTACCATCAGGCAAGGTGAAGTCCAATTGACGTGTCTTATATATAAAAAAAAAAAAAAAAACTTTCCATCAAGTGAGTCGTGTGCCTGTCTGCCACCTAAGTTGTATAACAAAATATACTTAATTTATTCTTAGAAAAATCCCAGAAATCAGTAAATAGGTAGGTACCTAAGTACATAAGCAAGTTACAATCAGACATACAGATGGTTTGGTATGTAAGCATTCTAAATGGTGAATAACTGCAACATAGTTTGTTGCGAAGGCCAATTGACATTAGATACACCTAAGTATTTAATTCATACGCGGGGCAGTAATATATATACATATATACATACTTATATATACGCCTTCATCCCCGGAGAGTTAAGCAGAGGTTAATTCACCCACATTTCACCAATCATTGTATTAGGACCCACGTAATAGGGGGTGAGCCTATCGCCGTTTTCCAGGCACTATATTGTCGGATAGTAAGTATTCTAGTGGAATGAAAATTGATTCGTGTACCTTTTTTTTTATACCACTTAGTTGGTAGACAAGCACACGGCCCACCTGATGGGAAGCGGTTACCGTGGCCTATGGACGTATGCAACACCGGGGGTGTCACACTCGCGCTGCCGACCATGAAGAAACCTTCTGATGCCCCTCTTGAAGAACCCCATATTGTAGGCGCTTGGGAAAACCGCAGCAGGGAGGTCATTCCACAGTTTGAGTATGCGTGGGATGAAGTTTCTTTCATACCGCACAGTGCTCACCGTCTCAGGTCGCAATGTGTGAGGTTGAATTCCCTGCCTATGGCGAGAGGTAAGATGATAGAATGTAGCTACGGGCATCATGTCAAACAATTCACCTACTCGCAAAGATTAAACCTATCTGTACCTAGGTAAGTAAATACCTAAGTAGGTGCCATTACGCGACCAAAGATAACAAATAGTATCCAGCTTTATAGTTTAATCCCAGTCGCATCAGAAGCTTTCTCCTCGGAGTTTAGGGTAGATACGCTTTACCAGTCAATTGCGGATTTGGTTGAAGTTAGATATTTTCCGTGAAGCGACTGCCTTCTGACCACCACAATCCAAAGCAGTGAAAAGATATAAAAGCATTGCTGTTAGACCAGTTGTAAGACTTTTAGGAGTCCAACTACCATAGATGTTCGTATGTCAACCTTGACCGATGGATTGACGTAGGTACTCTCCGAGGCACAAGCAGACCAATGCAAATACCTAGGTATATTCATGCATACAAATATTTGCACTGAGCGGGGATCGAACCCGCGCCTCCTGGGCAGCGGTCGCGTTCACTACCACCTCGCCACAGAAGCTGTCATCAGCGCTATTGGGCAATATCGTTAGTTTACGGTTTTTGAGTTACCACCACATATAATTAAATCCTTTTTTTATTTATTTTGTTTGGTTTTATTTTTCTTAAACAATATTAGCAACCGAAAACTTCTGGGACTTTGCCTTCAGCTTACCATCAGGCAAGGTGAAGTCCAATTGACGTGTCCTATATAAAAAAAATTACTAATATTCCCATTATGTTAGGAGTGGGTAGGTACACGTCGATAGTGTTATGGCCAGGATTCGAACCCAGGACCTTTCGATAGTAAGGCCGACTCCTTACCTAACCATTAAGCTACCGACGCTTTTCTTATATTGTGTTAAGGTGTAATGTGCTGTGGTGGTAATAAATGTAGGATAGATACATACATAAAATCACGCTTGTTTCCCATAGAGGTAGGTAGAGATCATGGATCTCCATTTGCTACGATCCTAACATACTACTCTCGCTTCATTCACTCTCATTACATTCTTCATGCATGCTCGTCGGTTTAGAGTACTCCTGACCTGCCCCTTTTCCAAGACTTTTCCAAAATTTGGTTCAGGTATGTGCGCCTAGGTCTTCCCATTCCGACGGTACCATCCACACTCGCTTCATACACCGGTTTCGTTAATCTTCTTTCATTCATTCTCTCAACCATCTCAACATTCCTCTCTCAATTCTCATCACTACATCTTCTATCACTATAAATGTATTCTTCTTTGTAAATATATTTATATATCCCTGAAGAGGCAGCACTCGATTAGTTTTGCCGTCAACTGGTTTGTATATTTCGTCATCATCAGAGCCCTAAGTACCTATTTAGATTCTGTCTAAAAAACGGATCATGAAGTAATCGAGAAACCAAAATTGATAAAAGTTATAAAAAAAGTAAGTCAGCAGCACCAGAAACAGTGAGTTTGTTGACAGGTTTAGTGACGTCATAGGAAGCTCGTGACACGTGTAAGAGCCGAAGCTATTAGCGTGTAGGTTGTCAAATTGTTTACACTGAGGGAGATACATGCATGTGTTTTTTTAATAGTAAGATAAGTTTACAGAATCAGACCTCTGTCACATTTTTTTTTCAAAATTACAAATCCCTCTCAATAAAGTAAGTCTCATAGCTTCAACTAAGCTGAAATATGTACCTACCTATTTGTTAGGAGATGGCTTGCTTCGTTTTGTGTAGTGCTTGCCTAAAAGAAGATGGCTACCTACCTGCCTAATGTAACATGTCCACGGAGGACAGCATGGGAATTTTCATCTCAATGAACATGTCGCATTACTGTTTAAAAATTACGTACCTACCTACTTATATTGATTACCTGGTATCAAAAATCATGCTGTCCTGATGATACATGAATAAAAATAATTATTAGGTCTAGATAATTCTAGGTCAAGTATCAAATAAACTAGTTCTAAATTAATAACTCGTGATCAAGCCGTGAGAAGAAACAAAATCTCAACCGCATCATTCATACCGGATTACCGACGCCAAATCGTCGTAATTGAATCATTATACCTACCTACTTCACTACTTTAAAATCATTAAATAGGTAGTAATACTCTTTCTCTTTCCGACACATGCATATTTACATAGGTAAGTATTTCATTTCAACTGCTACATATAAAAACTGTCACCACGTAAAAACACACATCGCTATTCATATCACATTATTCCGCTCGACAGCAGTTGTCACAACCCGGCTCGTGATTGGATGACGTGAAATTTTGTCGTCCATTTGTCACCAAGCTCCAACCAATCATAGCTTCGTATTCGAAAATGGAACATTCAAAATTGTCAACGCGATGTCACTTTATATATTCGCTGAATTGAATAGTGCGTGTATCATTGTGTTTGTTCTTTATTTGAATTATCAAAATGGCGTTCTTATTATACGATATTGCGTATATTTGTACGTGTATGACAACCATAAAATTTTAATATCGAGCAAAATAAACGACAATACAAACAATTTTTACACTCATCAGGGTGTACGAAATAACAAAAAGGACACAATTTCACCTCAAATGAAGCGTGACTTCCAACAAAGGGAACCTTGTATGTAGGTACTGCGTACTGCGCAATCGTTTACAACCTGGCTAAATTGAAGAGGTGTTCGAACTTGAGTTATGGGGATATTGCACACTCGTTTTTAGTGTGGTCGGTTAGTAGCCCAGTGTGTCGATTGCCCCGGGTTGGTGGAAATAACACGGCTGTATCATTGTTATACAAAAGCGCAGCTGTTCTGTTCCCTAAGGGTAAAAAAGACGTTTTGTGTGTGTTTTTTTTCGATACGGTGTGTGTAGCCCCTTTTAGCGGTCACCGGGACATGTACGCCTCCTGTTTGAGCGTTTGATACATTGTAAGCTTTTAATATTTTTTTCTAATGTCTCTTTTGTATTCGGGATGTGTCTATGTAAGGCTTTGACATGTGTTTTATCGAATCGAGCATATGTTTATCTGACAATTATAATAGACGATAAAAACGGTATCTTGTGATTCCAGTATCATGCGTAGGCACAGCATATTTTTATAATGTCTAGTGATTAGCTTCACCGTATTGTCATAAAATCATTGATTTGCAGTTATAGCAAAAAAAATATGCTACTGAGACTAAAATTGCAAACTAGTAGGTACTTATAAGTAAATATGAGGCTTAGGTACTAAAGGGTAAGCAGTGACCATGCGTTAAATATATTGCTACAGAGGTGAGAAAAAGAAAAACTTACAGTTTTAATCATTATTATTCGCATTAAACGACAAAACTACGGAGAACGGGTCCTTTAAGCGGGGCGTGAAAAAGCATATGATGAGGCCGTCAAGCTGAGTGTCACCATTGTCACACGGTATGTGTAAGTAATGGTGACCCTCTTTTCTGGGACTTTGCCTTCAGCTTACCATCAGGCAAGGCGAAGTCCAATTGACGTGCCCTATATAAAAAAAAAAAAAAAAAAGAAAGATATAGATAGCGGGTGACAAGACTCTGTCTTCTTTTATTCTTCATTTACATTTTAAAAATAACCTCTAAGACACCAATCATCTAATTATTTTATAGTTTGTTAACCATTTAACTAAACAATAGGTAGGTACTCTTAGCAAAATCTTATTATCAAAATCTATTCAAACAGTCCCACCCCGTACAGCACCCAACCCGCCATCTTGGTCGCCATGTTGAATAATATTTTAATAAAAGAGTTTAATAATAATCGCAGGTCGCAAGACGGATACGGCAGATGTGTTTATAGCCTAAGGTGCCAGTGTGTACTGTGCTTAAGAATCGCAAAGAGCTCTTGAGTTTTATAAGAGCGATATATATTTTTTAATTTATTTTTATGGTAATTTATTTTCGGCGTGTTTTATACAATGTGTTTACTATGATATCACAGGTAAGTAGAATATTTTTGTATTGTTTTGTAATCAGTAGGTACATTTGGCGCGAAACTCAGGCCGATGAAACGATACTCAGTTCTGAATCTTGATTAATAACTAAATCTGAGGTCAGATTGTGCCTATTCTAGATGACAGATTTAATGTCATTATGAGAGTTGATTCTGGAATACAGAATCAAAGTTTCAAATTCATTTAAGTATTCAGATTAGGCACATATAGAGCACATAATACTTATATGAACGTTACAATTTTATATTTATGCCAAGAAATAAAATTCAAATTCAAAATTCATTTTAATCAATCAGTGAACACATTACAATACGATTTGATGATAGTTTAACAGCATAGCTTGATGAAGTCTGGTACCCAAATTAAGATTAAACTTGTGTTTAGGGTGCCAGGGTTCCTGAAACCTATCACAAACAATATACAATTAATTAATACACAATACTAAGTATATGAATAATAAGTTATGTAAACAAACCATTGAAATTTGATTCTTTCGCTAGTTCAGTAGGTTAGTTCTACTGAGAAGATAACAGCCAGAAACTCAGAGAACTAGGTATACTAGATACTAGAATTAGATTAGGTAGTACCATTTTTTTAATATAGTTTTATTTACACGTAGGTATGTGTTGTGTGAGCAAGCAAGACACTTAGGTTGACCACAAACTTACATCATCAAGATACTCATTTATTTTTTAATAACCTTTATTCATGAAAGTTTTATTCAGTTCTATTATAAATTTATTTAGTGGCATGTCAACTAAGATCTGAGGAAATAAAATGAGAAATAAAATATTTTTATACCTACAGCTGCCTACAAACGAATCACTAACTTTGTGAAATCTGAACAGGCCTACCTAAACCTATAAAAATAACTTAGAGTATCTGTAGTACCTACCCACTTTTTTTTTACGATCTCAAAATCCCCATGGATACCTTCCCACCGGAGCCGGTGGGAGAGGTTATGTCGGACTCGAACCGACTAAAACGCACGCCGCCTGTGGATCGCTTTGGTTGCCGAAGGTGAGGTTGACAGGCATATCTCTCGCACCCCGGCCGACCCAGGGCAATATCTGTAGTACTAACTGTATGTAATGCAACAAAAAATATTATCATCACACAATTTATTTTTTGAAATGTGCCAGTAATTTGTATGAAACTAGTGATAAGAGTGTGTTCGAAATTCAAAATGAATGTCGGCCTCACCATGTTAAGCGACACATTTTTTCCTCTAAACAGTTTGTCTATGTCTTAGAAATATCTACTCACGTACCTATTTATTAGAAGTCATTGGCTATATAGGTACCTACAGGTATTATTTTACGGTACCTAATATTACCTATACCTAGACATTATTATAAAACTAATTAGGACGCTCCTCTCAACAGGTTTCGTGGGAGCATAAGAAATGCATAAACTAGTCTAATAATATCCAAGCCTATTAATTTGATAAACGCGTTTTAAATAATAGTGATTAGATTTATTAAGTTGATGTATGATTTAGTAAGCAGAAATACTCTAGGTGTGCTTAGTGTTTTTATTTTAATTTAGTCATTAATTAGCCATTATTATCCAAGACTATGTCGCATTTGCACTCTTGCCCCCTATGCGGGTCTACCTGTATTAATAAGAATCTGGAATGATATTAGCCACTGATTCCAGGAAGGAAGTACTTTTCGTAGTCAGAAAAAAAAAACTGCTACCAGTGAGAGCTTTTTTAAATACCTACTTACCTACATATGTTTAAAGCGTAGATAAAACTGAAGTTTTTTTTTAATATGAGTACTGGAATTACTAATATTCCCTCTAACCCCTCCAGTTAAGCTAAGTTGCTTGTGCTAGGAGTGGGTTCATCACATACGTAGATACTTAGCTGAAATGTGGATGTGAATGCACCTCTGCCTACCAACACTAACATCATATACTATACTCGGCTAGGTAGGAACCTACGTACTTACTACGACGAGCCTAATGTAATCAAACCTGTAATTTTTCATAGGCTGTATATACTTATGTAGGTACTAGGTACATTAGAGAAAATAATGAGGTAAAACTAAAACCCGACTACAGAAATCACACTTTAAAAGCATTAAACAAGAATACCTACCTATATAAAAGCCGTGGTCGTATGCCACTTATCCATAGAAGTATTATTTTGTTAGAGTCCTAAGTGGCATACGACCACGGCTATCCTTGATATTTTCTTGTTTAATACTTTTTATAGCGTTATTTCTGAAGTCGTATTTTAGTTTTAAACTTATTTTTTTATTTATATTATTTTGGAGGAATCAATAATTATAATGTATACCTATATATTTGAAATGTGCTTATTAAGACCTTTTATTTGGTACCTATGGTATTTATTCATAGCGTTACTTCTAGCTATAGAAACACCTTCGGACTTTCTGATACTAATTTCTGGGTTACGGCGTAAACAATTTTGCACCCAGTCATATCCTGCTTTTTCGATTTCTCGATTAAACATTTTAGGTTTAATTGCTCTGCAAATTTGTATGCAATATTTCTAACATCATCAATAGTTAATGGGAAACCACTTTTCTGCATAACTATGATGTGGTTTGCGAGTTTCATTTCATTTTCTGTGCCAAATAGAGAAGATGGCCCCATAGGTCCTTTTTTGTCATTCTGGTTTTTGTAACGTCTTTCTAGAGTTTTTCTTGTATTCTGATATGTTTTGGAAGCTGCGTAAATTGTCATTTCGCCTTTTGAAACCGACTCCATTGCTGCTTTCAATGACTCTTTACTCCAGTTCCCACGAATGCTCACAGCTTTCCTCTGGTATTTGTTTGGCATCTGAAAATAAACATAACAAGGTAACAATGACATATCTATTCTTGGTTCAAGGCGAGATGGCCATAAGGCCATCTAACACCGATCTTATATGACCATCTCTACTAATTGTCCGGGACAGATGGCCACACAATAATTTTAAAAAGTATACACAATTCAAACGCCAATTTGAGGTTAGGTTAAAGTTTTGTTTTTAAACTGTGCACAATAATCATAGAAACACGAATATCTTAGAATATTTTATCACAAACCTCTGTAACGTAACCTCTTTAAAAACTTTGGGCACTAATCAGAACAATATAGGTAGGTACTTTTTACTCACTCTTTGTTTTATTTTCGCCGGCGTTCGTGCGTGACATTGTTCCTTCACACTGCACGGAGCGAACTGACGCGAACGTGGAGCCCTCTAGGTATTAGAACTATGTTTTTTTTCAGGTGGCCATCTCTCCCGTACGGCCGTCTTCCCCAGACTTACCCTATACATACATGCTTACACACATACATACATACATAGCCTGTCAAAATCGGGTAATAAAAATATCCGTATCTCTTAAAATATTCATTTAATAACATAAAAACAAAATCATTCATTTTGAAGTCGGTTAAAAAAATTATAGAGATGAACATGGTGACGTCACATGCCGCGAAATTCTTACTAGGTCAGTAGCTCCGTAGTTCGCCGCCCTTTTGTTGTTAGTGGGGCAGTGGGGTGGGCGGGGATATTGAGCGATACCCCTGATTTACGGTTTTAGGGCGAGATTCATACACTACACTAACACTTTACTGTGTGGTGATAGGAAAGTGTTGCATGTGAATGAACGTATGAAGTTTTAGTGCAGTCTATGAATGTCATGTAGGTTTATAGACCGCAATATTCTAGCGATTTTTTATAAAAACACATATTATAGACAAATAAACTACCTACAGAATACCGCGGCTATAATAACTTCGTGTTGTGTTCCCAGCGGTGAGTAGGGTAGCCAGAGCTCACTGGAGAATTTGTGCTGTCAGTGGGAAGACTAAAGGCTTGTCCTGCTTTGTCTTCTACGCTGACGGCACAGAAACTCTGTACTTACAGGGTTGGTAGCGCGACTGTGACTCCTCTGGTGTTACAAACGTCCATAGGCCACGGTAACCACTTTCCATCAGGTGGGCCGTGTGCTTGTCTGCCACCTAAGTGGTGTAAAAGAAAAACTAGGTTTTAACTAGTGGTTCAATTATGGTTTTTTGTCTTTAAAATTAGTTTCTAAAAAGAAAAATATTAATTAAACTGAGTTTTTAAATAAAACATAGATATTAGAAATGCATCAAGATTGTTTACCTATATGCGGCAAACAGTTTAAATACTTTCTTTCGATTTGAATAGTTTTTTTTTTTTATATACCGATACGTCCCCACCGGAGCCGGTGGAAGAGGTTATGTCGGACTCGAACCGACTAAAACGCACGCCGCCTGTGGGTCGTTTTGGTTGCCGAAGGTGAGGTTGACAGGCATATCCCTCGCACCCCGGCCGACCCAGGGTCATCTCTCACGATCTGGCCCCCTTCTCGGGTGTGGGGACTACAGAGTCCCCAACTCGTCCCCGGAAACGGGGAGGCGCGCCACCGCCGCGACCTGCTTCTGCCAGGGTGACAGGCGGCTCCACCTGTCACCCCCCGATTTGAATAGTTAGCATACTGAATGCTTAAAAAATGTCATTCAAAAAGATTATTAACGTTTAGTTAAGTAGTACCTTACCGAGTGGAGCATAGCTATTAACTTTCCGAATACATTTTTCCGCACCCGCCCATGCCTGTAAGTACCTACTTTCATTAATTTATCGTCTGGCGAGCAGCTGAAAATTTGACGTGGGTGCTCTCCTGCCCAACGGCTACGGTTCAGATGTACAGACCTCCATACAATCGTATAGGTATGAATAAGTCTTACACATCTGCTCCTAAGCTGTGATTTGACTTTAAAATGGTGCCGATGCTATCGGATTTTGCTAAACTAAATGAACTGAAACGTTAGTGTACAGTCTTATCCTACTTCTAATAAGATATTTATTATTAGGTAGTTATCGCAGGTTTATTAGTGCCCAGTCAATGGCAATAGGCTCGCCACCTATTACATTGGGACCTAAACATAAACTGGTTAAAAGTGGGTGCTAGCACCTCTGCCTACCCGTTCGGGGATATAGGCGTGAGTTAATGTTTATGTATAACTAATAAGTTATACCTACCTAATAAAATAGGTACATATTATGAAAGTTTATGATATTGAAATGTTTTTTAGTCAATAACACTCAAATGGGTGATAGAATCTGGCTCAAATTAGGAACAGGAACAGATCGTACCTAATTAATCTGAAAAAAAAAACATTCAGGTTTATACCACGAGTTATAACACTATTATTATTATTATTATTTTATAAACACTAACGGTTTGAACTTCTCTATAATATCGATTAAGATAGGAAAAATGTGACTCAGTTCAAACGGGATTCGAACTCGCGACCTTTCCATTACAAAGGGAATGCTCTGACCACTAAGCAACCGAACCTCGCCTGAAATCATCCGAATCTTCTTATATATATATATATATCCGTCATACAGTGGCGGTGGGATCGACTTGATTAGTTAGCATACTAAATGCTTTAAAATTTCATTCTCTATATATGTATATACTAACTGACCCACCCCAGCTTCGCCCGGGGTATATTTTGAAGCTTGATATAACTTTGAGCCCGTATATTTTAGTCTTCAAAATATGTATGAAAAATTGCCGGATTTTTTAACATTTATTATCAATGCTCCGCTCCCTTAAGTAGTAGCATGATGATATATAGCCTAAAACCTTCCTCGATAAATGGACTACCCAACACTGAAAGAATCATTCAAATCGGACCAGTAGTTCCAGAGATTAGCGCGTTCAAACAAGCAAACAAACAAACAAACTCTGCAGCTTTATAATACTAGTAGGTATAGATTAGTATAGATTAGATGGTCAGACCCATTTACAGTAGAACTCTCTAGAAAACAGAAGTCAGCCGGGTATGAAGTACCTACGTACTTACCCATGGTCCCCTAAATTTCGTACCCAGCGCCCACCCGTCTTCACAAACATTTGAGGCTTCCAACTCGTCCCATAGTTTGTTATTTATTTTAAAACGAGAGAGCGGAAGCACAGTAGAGTTTATGAAATTGTGAAAAATAGGGCAGCTAATCCCTCCTCAGGGTTGGCACACACGTTCATAGATCGCAGTAATCACTTTCCATCAGGTGGGCTGTGTGTTCGTCTGCCATCTAAGTTGTATAAAGAAAATAGGGTGGGGCCCTGTAGATTCACCGTTTGCCTACCGGAACGTAACGAGGTGTGCAGACATTATAAAAGCGATCTTCCCATAATATACAATAGTTTGTGCTCAGATGAATTGTTTGTCATGATGCCCACAGCTACATTCTATCATCGCACCGCTCTCCATAGGCAGGGAATTCATCCTCACACATTGCTATCGAAGACGGTACGCGCTGTGCGGTACGAAAGAAACTTCATCCCACGTACACTCAAGCTATGGAATGGATGGACTCCCTACTGCAGTTTTCTCAAGCGCCTACAATTTGGGGTTCTTCAGGAGGGGTATAGGGTATTAGAAGGTTTCGCACACATCCGTAGGGCACGGTGTTTCCTTCTTCCTACAGTCCCGGGTCCTTTAAGCGGGGCGTAAAAAAACATATGATGAGGCCGTCAAGCTGAGTGTCACCATTATCATATGGCTTGTGTAGGTAATGGTGACCCTCTTTTCTGAGACTTTGCCTACAGCTTACCATCAGGCAAGGTGAAGTCTAATTGACGTGTTCTATATAAAAAACCACTTCCCATGTGTGTACCTATTTATTACTCAACAAAAAACCTAATAAAGATCCATACAACATGAGTATTCTAGATCAATCGCGAAAGTTTACAGCCCGCAGCATCACTGATAGATCTATCATCCGAAATCTCCTTGCCTCACATCTAATTAGGAATTAAGAAATCGTGCTATAATCACGGCACGAGATACACCAACTTGAAGACAATAAAGCGATCATTAATCACAAGGCATTTGTTCGGCAATCGTTAATGATGATATTAGGTGTTCTGTGCGTGCCGATTTTGCGTGGTCCAAGTTAGGAGAAGCTGCGATACGAGTGTTTGAATTGCTCTTCATTCGAAGTTGAAATTTTCTTGAAGGGGATATCTTTGTGCCTAGATGGTTATTGTTCAGTTAGTAAACAAAGTCCATACCTCATCTCATATCGTCAATGTCCATTGGTATATTTTGGATGCATGGTTTCGTGTTGAAGATTATATATTTACATAATCGCTTTTTTAAATTGTACAGATCTCAAATTGCTTTTTTTCACTGGCTCTATCCTCTGACACATGCGATATATGGCAAAGAGGCCTATATGGAGGGTATTCTAAAAGAGGTACTAGTCTATCTATTCCCGTGAATATCCAACAATTTATACAACACACAGCTATGAACGAGTGAACATACGAGTAAGTTTATATATACCTATTGCCAACACCAAATAAATATTTTTGAATGAAATTTTTAAAGCATTTTAGTATTCTAACTATTCAAATAGATTAGAATATAGAGAAAATTGAATTGGTTCAGGCGGGATTTGAACCCGCAATCTTTCAAAGAATCAAAGAATCAATTTCATTTATTCAGTTTAGGCACACAAAGAGCACATATGAACGTCAAAATTTTACAATTATGTATGTCAAGAAATAATATAAAAATTTAATATTTTTATATTATTTCTTGACATACATAATTGTAAAAATAATGTAAAAATAAACCATTGGAAAATGATTATTTCGCTGGTTCGGTAGATTAGTTCTACTGAGAAGATACCAGCAAGAAACTCAGCGAACTACATTAGAACTAGATTATTTTCTTTTTTAAATTTGTTTTGGTTTACAATTTATTTTGTGCGAACATGCAAGAGACTTATGTTGAACACGCATAAACATCATTAAGGTACTCATCCACTTTATAGTAACCTTTACTCATTAAAGTCTTTTTCACTTCTATTTTAAATTTATTTATTGGCATATTAATCAAGTCCTGAGGAATTTTATTAAATAATTTTATGCAGCTGCCTACAAATGAATCACCAACCTTGTGAAGCCTAAGTTTTGGTACAACTAGTTAATTTTTATTTCTCGTATTAAAATTGTGTACATCAGATAGTTTTTCGAAAATATTTAGGTTTTTTCGTACATATAAGATATTTTCATAAATGTATTGAGAAGCAACTGTTAAAATATTACTTTACCTTACAGTTCGAATCCCACCTGAACCGATTCATTTTTTTCTATATCTTAATCGAACCCAATAAACAATACCTATTACAAGACAGACAAGTTTTAAAAATTCTATGAAAAAATCCATTCTATGAAGAAGACGCTTCTAGACGAGCTCTATGCTAAAAGCATTCACGCAATAAATCGAAAACCCTAACCTCTTATAACTTGCACCACGATCTAACAACGAGATATGTAGAAGGAGCGAGGGCGGCGCGATCGTGATTGTGCGCTGAAACTGTGGCGCAATTGTTGTTCATTACCTACTCGGCGCCGCACGCGGTAAGGGTTGCAAATAATGCCTACTACCCAATAAGGCCTGCTGCTCGAGTGACGAGACCAGAGTGTATTTGCAACTATGCTTCTAGGGAGTTTCAATTTTATGGACATGTGTAAAAGAGTACTTACCCTAGGGATCTAAGTAGTGATTTAGTCTTTAGCTGGGAGAGTCGGTGTTTTAAGTTGCACTCTGGTTACACTATTATATCTCTTTACCTATGAAATTGCTGAAATTTTCTTACAAATTCATGAGTTCGTTGTTCCTGTAATTTAATAGCTATTTCCATTATTTATATTTTGTTTGAAGGTGATTTCAAGATTTTACTACTCTGTATTAAATTTTGTTTTTATTGACCGCTTGATAAATTAAATTAGATATTCAAAAACAGTACATACTTCTTAAATGCTATCCATTTTGATGATAAATTTTGGTATTACTTTATTACAGCTTTCAAAAACGTAATATAAGTGTTTGCCAGCTTAATGTTGTCTCATTCATACACAAAAAAAATCTTAAAATTTGGATGGTCATTCCTAAAAAAAATGCTAAAATGTTAGTACTACTGAAAATTGGGTTCCTCGAATTTCTTAAAAAAATGGCAATTTCATATGCAACGACCTATTATGACCTCTCAACATTAGGAGAAGATCCTTGGTCAGAGCCTCGTCTGTTGTTTGGTGCGCAAACAAACACGTGAAATGAACTGTGCTCCAAAGTAATTGAAAGGGCTGGGAATCGTGTTTACTTAGAAGGCTTACTTATCCTGAAATATAGAAATTTGGAGTACTTATAAAGTGGACGCTGTAAAAATTGCAGTAAGGAAACTGTAACAGTTTCAAATCCGCACTGAACCCTTAATACTTACTTGAAAAGTGCCAAAAACATAAATAAATAAATATTCCATAACATTCTACACAATGCTGTCTAGACCCATAGTACCTACGCATAGCTTAACTAGCTTGTATTATGGAGTCTAGAATGCGGATAAACATACCTAGATTACTTTTTTTATACATACACACATATTTTATACAGAAACATTTAGAACAATGCAAATATACATATTATTTGTTTTGTTCTAAATTGCATTTGCACTGAACGGGAATCGAACCCTTCTGAGTAGCAGTGCGTTCACTACCGCTACGCCACAGAGGTTGTGAAGAGTAAAATAATATTAGTGTATTATACTTCTGCTTGCCCATCCTGTAATACATATATTTGAATAAGTTTAACCGCTCAGTAAACATATCCTGGAACTTTCTCTGGAAGAAATCGCAGTTACTGATACGCCCCTTGTAGGTAAATTAAACATAAAAAAATAAAATATCACTACTTTCAATATGTACAATAAAGACAATATTATCTTATCTTATCTTAAAAGGTACAGTTTGTTACACATATAATTCATTCGTACAGAAACTAAATTGCACAAGCATTCATTCAAAAAAGTACAGTCGACAATAAAAATTAATGTTCGTAACCGTTCACACTGACAAATGACACGTTGGTCGGTCGCCCGCGCCGCATATTAGTGACGAAACGTATAAAAATACTTATTTCGTAACGCGCGTAATTTCAGCTTTTAAGTGACACTCGTTTGTTTTGCTCGTTTCCTTTTGTGGTAACTCGTTTTGAATAACTGTTATTTTTGTTTATTAAGTGGTAGGTACTTAGTGGTTTTGTTTTAATGTTATTCATTCATTATTTGCAATATAAATTTACAGTTTGCACCAAAGCGCTTATACGTGGGGCGCACTATAAGTTTCCGGAATGAATATGAAAAAATACTATTAAAGGTACAAAATTAATTTATTGTTTTCCAAATAATCTCCCTTGGCGTCTATGCACTTTTTCATTCGTTCAAACCAGTTTTGAAAACTTTTGTGCCACTCCTCTGTGGTGACCTCTGAAACGTGTTTTTCATACTCCTCGACAGCCTCTTCTGGTGATGAAAATCGTTGGCCGCGTAATTGGTTCTTAATTTTTGGGAACAGATAAGAGTCACAAGGTGCCAGGTCGGGACTGTATGCAGGATGACTCATGAGTTCTACATTTTTCGCCTTCAAAAAGTCGTTTGTCTGTCTGGCCGTGTGAGAACTAGCATTGTCGTGGTGCAGGATGATATGGCGTTTACGGTTATTTTTACGGAGTTCGTCAATAACTTCTGGCAAACAAATGGTCGTGTACCAGTCACTATTCACAGTACGACGATTTTCTAAAGCAACAGTAGCCACGTGTCCAGTTTTATTAAAAAAAGAAGCAATCATCCGCTTAGATGCACTTTTCACGCGCGCCACTTTGGTTGGTTTCGGCTCATCTTGAAAGACCCATACGCTCGATTGCTGCTTTGTTTTGGGATCGTAGCAATAAATCCATGTTTCGTCACCTGTTACTATGTCCCACACCAAATTTGACGCACCTTCGTTGAATCTGGTAAGCATGGCACTGCACCAAGTGACGCGGTCCGTTTTTTGATCCTCGGTCAAGTTATGTGGGATCCACCGCGAGCACAGCTTTCTCACACCCAAATGTTTGTGTAGGATTGATTGTATTTGACTCATGCCTATTTCTAAGGATGCGCGAATTTCATGGTAGGTCACATGCCTGTCTGTTTCAATCATACGGCGCACAGCATCGATGTTTTTGTTGGTCACAGCGGTGGACGGCCGACCATCGCGAGATTCGTCACTGAGATTGATACGACCACGCTTGAATTCTGCAAACCAGCTATAAACAGTCGTCTTGCATGGAGCTTCATCGCCAAAAGCTGTTTCAAGCCGAGCGATGCTCTGTTGAGCCGTCAAATTACACTTAAAATCGTAGAAAATCATACTACGAAAATTTTCCCGAGTTAAATCCATGTTGATGCAGACACACAATTTTTTAAATGGCGCCACAAGGTAAAAACAAAAGACAGTCAGATGAAACAAACTGTATTCTACAGCCAAAGAGTTCTATTTTCAAATGTTGTAATAAATTTTTAAATATTGTTTATGTAAGTGGCCAGTTCCGGAAACTTTTAGTGTAACCTATGTATGTTGTCGGTTACACACATTAATATTATACAATAAATTACATTGATTATATTAATTAAAAGGTACATTCCTTGAAATTAGAAAATTATTCAAAAGACTGATATTATGACATTAAGTACATTATATTTTAGACACACTATAGAATTACATACTATAGAAACTTCGTGTTGTGTTCCCGGCGGTGAGTAGGGTAGCCAGAGTTCGCTGGAGAGTTTTTGTGCTGTCAGTGGGATGACCAAAGGCTTGCCCTGCTTTGTTCTCTACACTGACGGTGCAAAATCTCTGTTCTTACAGGGTCGGCAGCACGGATGTGACTCCACTGGTGTTACACACGTTCATAGGTCATGGTAACCACTTTCCATCAGGTGGGCCGTGTGCTTGTCTGCCACCTAAGTTGTATAAAAAAAAAAGAAAAAGAATTAACCAAATAGGTACATGACACTCGTACCAATTACACTTGGCTTATCCATGGAATAAGTCCGCAACTGGATTATTTTTCAAAAAGTTATTCGCATATTGAAGAGCTCTATAAGGGTTACTCCATGCAAAAAAAGCACTAAGCTGGTGGGCAAGTCAAGAGCTGATGCCGTTATATATTTGATCACCTGACAAGCGTAATAGATAATATGTACTGCAATTAAAGTAGGTAATGTAGGTACTTTCATTTCACAGTTTACTTACAGTATGAGTATGTACAGTGCAGTGCTACAGTGGAGCTAATAGGTCATCCTCACAGCGTAGCTACCGTTTATATCAGAGCCCTTTAGCCAGGGGCTAGCTTACTCCTCTATCTTCTAATTCTTTTGATTTGAACTGTACAGCTTTTACGGGAGCACTTTGCTTTGCTTGAGAGTGTTTTAAGTACATGTATTATTTGATTCCAATATTTTTCTAATTCTTAGTCACAGTAAACATAACGTTTCCCACATACCCGCCGTCTGAAACCCATAAAAGTCTGAAAACAATGCCATAAAGTCTAACACAAGTCCTATAAAGATTTTCGTTCGAAAACAACCAAAACTTCCAAACACATCAGCCATAAATTACTCAATTAACTCGAACATATAATTAACGACGTACAAAATTTTTAATAATCAATCTCTGAAAGGAAAGTACTGTTAATCATAGAAAAGTATAACTCGCACAGATTATGAATAAAAAATAATGAGCACGTTGGACCAAAAGAGACGGGTGGACGCGACGGTCCAACATGGGCCATAGAAAGAGCGTCCCAGTCCCAACTATATTTTTACTTTGCTACTGTTTTTATAAGTAATATTTTTCTAATAGTAAGTGGTCTTGGGTAACGGTTCAAAGACTTTAACAGACATCCTTGATGAGTTATATGAGTATGACTAAATTAATACAAGCCAAAGAAATTATAATATTCACGTAGGAGTGACAATCAGGTATATTTAGGATGAAATGATATCAAAATTATGCGGAATTACAGTACACTAATTGCAAAAATCTCATTAAAAAGAAAATAAATGGGTGGTTAGCCTACACCGTCGATGCCTTTGAAAACTTTGATGTATCTGTTTAACATCGAATTTTTTTCTTTTATACTTTGTTATATCTATTCAAGTATTGTTAGAGTACGATATTAGACTTATTGCAAAGTATTGTGGTTACAAGAAATTAGTAACTATATTACTAGTTACCACCGGTACACACACTAGGTACCCATGTTACTAGATATAAAGATACTAGCTTTTATGATCAAGATTTCCGCCGATTTGCTAGCCTCGAAATAGACAAGTTGCGTATATTGAAGATCGTGACAGATGTTCGGAGGCGATCGTGTGAATTTGATAGTGAAATATTATGGTTACGACTTGTCGTAACTACTGGTACAGTTAGTTCATCAAGCCGACTATACTTTTTAATATTAATTAGTACTGCGATATTATAATTAATAATCTTTGATATTGATTTTATAAAAGCTCCGATAATTTTATGATTGTATGATTTTGTTTACGAATTTGATGATTGTCTTAAATAATAAACATATAATGAGTGAAAGTGTATAATGTGTATTAATATTAAATAATTAACTTTGTTTTCACTTTCGTGAATTGTATAGTAAGTAAGTATTTACCAACTGCAGGAAGTGAATGTGCTGTTTAACTGTCTTTTTCTATTTGTATAAGAAGACATAAGATTGGGATTTTTACTCTACTGTCAAGAAAATAAGTAGAAACTGTCATTAAACCTAATTATATACACTTCATTTTTTTGTACACAAATTAAATTTTCCCATTTTTAAAATAATTATTTAGATGAGTATTATTGAAAATATTTTTGAAAGTCAGCAACTGATAGTTAATATTTAATAATATTAAATACTGAATATTAATCAAATTCAAATAATCATCAAATGTTTGCACCAAGTAGGTACCTACTAGCAAATTGTAAGACATAACCGAAGGAAAATATCCAGTCCATCTAATAAAATCAAATACTCACTGATACAAGAACGTTTTCTATCCATCTCATTAAGCTTTACAACGTTTCAAAGGCAGCTTACAAAAGGTTCGACGTGCTTATAAAGCTATGTCAGGCTTTTAATGAAACGAGTTTTTTGGCCCTTGGCAAGACTTTGTGAAAAAAATAGACATTACTAGCTGATGTATGCGACTTTGCCCGCTTAGATGCGAAATTGCGAGTTTAAGTTAACGCTGGTTTCAGTCAACCAATTGCGATAAAATAATTTAACGTCTAACCTAGATCTTTCTAATAAAAAAAACTGCATCAAAATCTTTTCAGAAGTTATTGCGGACATCAGTATCAAAATAAACGGGATATTTACCATGTTTCATTGTTTTGAGTTTCCGATATTTCGGCGCATGCATGCATGGGCATGGTAAATATCCCGTTTATTTTGATACTGATGTGAGTGACCATAATATTTAGTTTAAATACCTATATTGCGTACATGGCTATCAAATAGAAATTTATTTATTTATTTATTACATTGTATTGAAATTACAAAATTATAAAATAAACACACCATAGAAATCAAATAAAAATTAAATTAAAATATTTAACAATGTATTATTAATATTATGATACATACATACATAGGTACATATACCTAATCATGCCTTTATCCCTTGAGTGTGAGGCAGAGGTGAATTAACACCCACATTTCACCAATAATTATATTCGGTCCCACGTTTTACACTTTTATCTTTTACCACGTATTAATTATGACGTCAAGAACTAATTGATTAAATTATATTATATCAAAAAAGTAATAAAATTGATAAAAATTCAATTGAATAACAGAGAGGCGATTCAAAAAAATGGCAAACATGTTAATTTAACTCAAATATATTTTTAAATATCTCCAATGTACAGACATACTAATTCATTTGTTTACAATATAAACTAAAACGGAAATCACGTCATTTTGTAGATACTTTTTTACATTCCTTGTAAAATTCTCAAGAGATGGTAAAGATGCTGAGATGAAACTCTCAGAAGATAATATTTATTCTTAGTGAAGTTACCTGAGCGGGGGCAGCCGGGTGGGTTTAAATATATAAACAAAGATTGTATAGCCTTTTTATGTTACCTAAAGATTTTACGAAATAAAAAATTCTGAAAACATTCATCGTAATTTTCAGCAGTCGTTGTAGTAACTGGATGTTAATTTTATCGTTTGATGTTAGAAATATCTAAGTGCAGAGGATTAGTAGCTTTGTGATTAAGGAGTCGGGAAGACCTGCTTTTGAATACGGGCTGTGTTTAATGGCCCAGGAAAAATAGTCCGAAACACCCACTCCTAAGATAAGTAAATTTAACATCTCCATTTAGGAGGAATATTAGAAAGTTATATTACCGTTACAAATAAGTAGATATTATTTAAAAATATATATACATTGAGTAACCAATATAAAAATATCTTACAACAAAATACACCTATAAGAATTGTGAATTATTTGCCAACTAACTTCATTATTTTACCACCCTTTAACGCAATCGATATTAAAAATAAACTTTTTTTTTGCTATCTGTACCCACTAGCTGCCGAAACGTCAAACGAAGAGGAGCACACACGTGGCGACGAAATAATCACTGTTGGCAATAGGGAGCAGAATCGTGAGGCAAACAGTTTTAATTATTCTAATGTGAGTGGTAGGTATATACTTTCTAATCATGGATAGGTACAAATTACCTATGTTACGTATGAAAGATGAGCGGCGCTACATGATCGACTCTGCGCTAATGTGGGTAGAGCCTTAATATTAGAGCCCCTAATTCTAAGGCTCAGGTCATACTGGCGCAGGGTCGATACGCCGCAACGCGTCCTATTTTTCAACACATGGCAAAACCGTTGTTCTTGTATATTTGAATGAAGTAACATGCCGCCCGCGCGCACGCGACTGGCGCACGTTCAAAACAACGGATAGCTTAAATTAAGAGTCAAAAATAATTTTCGCCCTTTTAAAAACAATATAATTGATATCTCACTGGAGATTTTTTGTGCTGTCAGTGGGAAGACCAAAGGCTTGTCCTGCTTTGTATTTTACACTTTCAGCACAGAAATTCCTGTGCTTGCAATGTTGGCAGCGCAAGTGTGACTTCCTTGACTAGTAGCTCCATGGGCCGTGGTAGCCGCTTTCCATCAGGTGGGCCAACTAAGTGGTATAAAAAAATATATTGGTTCAATAACCATCACGTCATTAACCTGCTTATTCATTGATGCTTTTCCTTAACCCTAAAATAGCGCAAGCTCAGACCATTGTTAGACTGACAAAGATTCATACGACTGAATATTGAATGTAAGGCTTGTAACCGGCCTAATATTTACGTAACCCTTCCACTGCGACCCCCGCTTAATTACCGGGCTTGATGGCAAAATATTAATGAAGTATCTGATACAGACATGTTGCGAGTTGCCACACTTTTGGGGTTTGATCACTGAAAGCATTTTCGTTGAAAATTTTGGGGTTGTGAAGAAATTGATATGACGTAGTTTCGGAGTCGTTAGTTGGGTTTGGGTAGGTACGGTTAATTTTTAATGAAGTATGCTGCTGTGATTAGAGGATATGGTTTGTAACATTCTCTAAGGATGTGTGTGAAGTTATTTGTAAATTAATTGCGGATATACTTACCTAAATGTCTATTTTTGGCGGGAGAAGGTTTTTTATCAAACCAAGGAAGCGAGAAAAAGAGGATAGATAAGTATGTGTAAATATGTAGATATTTACACATACCCTCGTTTTCTAAGTAGTTAAGTAGTATCTGATAATAATTGCATAAAAGTATGTAGGTAAATAAATACAACGGAGATATTTTAATTAAGTAAGGCAAAGTATACACCTAAAACTGTTTACAGTATTTTTGAAGATTTACAAATTCAATTTTACGGAAATTGAAACTACAAATCGTTATTTACTTATCATGCATCGTAATTTTGTGTGCTAGTTTATCATTGTTAATAAACTTGATAACGCTTTAAACGTTTTTTAACAACGATAAATTACATAAAACACAGACTGCTCAACAAAAAGACAACAAAAATATTTCATTTATGCTGCCAGGACGAGGTCCCATAAAAAATCAACGCCAATGCGCCCCAAAACACAAAGGCTTATGCGCAATTTTGTCAAAATTCACAAGCATTAATATCAATATGTAGAGCAAAAAAGGGACCGGTAATATCCTCGGGGTCCCTTCGCTTTATTTATCAAGCCGACCCCATATAACCCTTTCATCGTTACGCGAATTAAATTTCTTTTGCCGTCATTTCCCGTGCATTATCTCGGTAAAATCATAATGGTGAGACGTAAAGGCACAATGGGTGTGCTTGTTTAGTGCCCGACTTCATTAATATTTGGTGAAGAATTTTATTAAAATGTAACGTCGCGTTCGAGGGTTAAGGGTCCAGATTAAAAATGGCGTATGGAATGGGGAATACAATTTTGTGGCAGTTGTTATGTGTATCTCTTGTAATTAGGTAATGTTTGATAGTTTTGTTTGGCGTACAGATAGTTTGATTCTAGTTTAGTGCAAAAAATTACAGGCATGAATATTTGGAACCTTTGTATATTTGCATTGATCTGGGTGTTTCTATGTGAATATAATGCATAAGGAATCATGAGTTAACTTACTGTCTACGTCTAGGAATAAACTAGGAATAAATAGGAATAAACTAAACTCTTAAGTTTGGAGTGAATCTATATAGGTAGGTAAGTATATGTTACTCAGCCACTGAGTGTACTACACTTAATTCGAACCCACAATCTCTCGGTTAACAGTCCCATGCTTCAGCTGCTCTACTTATCTTTATTGCTACTTAAATACTAAACCCTAAAATAACTAAGTACTCATTTAAACTGGACTTAACCGGCAAGGTTCCCTATTCTAATGAATTCCGTAGCACAACTTTGCCCACTCTGCCTTTCATTTACGATCTAAATACAAAACTTTCGAAGGCTCTTCAAAATATTTGGTTTGGAACTAATTCACTCCCTGCTCTTGGAGTTCCACTGGTCTGTACCTAGGGGCGATTGAGGTAACATAATATTCTTTATTTATTTGGCTTTCTTATTAACGAGCTAACTAATGCCCGTGACTTTGCCCGCGTAATATTTTGATCTCATTCCCGCCATCAATGAGAATCAATTCCCTGGATAAAAATTCCAGACTGTAATGTATCCCATTATCAAATTTATTTTTGTTATTTAACATACGTACAAATATCTTCATAAACTTTAATATTTACTTGTACATTTAGGAAGGCAGAGGTTTAGATAAAATGACGCACATTGTGAGAGGCCTATGTCTAGCAATGGACCGCGGTGGGCTAATTGATTGATTGATATTTATAAAGCACTTCTTACCTTCAATCTTATGGAAAAAGTAATTATAATCAGACGACGACGTGGTGATTCTTCACCTATTGCAGAAAATTACGCAAGAATCGTCCAACTTTGCCCGACTCCCATAATTTATAACAGAACCTCGGACAGATTAACAATATTTATCCATTAAACAAACAAAGCACCGAAAGTATAGCATCTATTAAATAATTTATAAATGTTGGCCACTTAAGAAACTTTGCCCGGCCAACTGGCGACTTACATTATAATAATGACGGTCGAACAACAAGCAGTTTTCTTCAAAATTCGCATTAAGGTACTAACTACAGAAAAAAAAAAAGAATTGTATAAAAATAGATTTCATTTTCTAGGGTTTCCGTACCTATTTAAAAGTTATTTATCATACACGTCATTATTTTAAGTGCTAGTTATGGAATAAGCGCCATGAAATTATGAAGTGCAAATCGTACATTGACTACTTGTAATAATAATAAATCACATATAGGAGGTAGGACACGACGGTATTCCCGTCCGAATTGAGCAATAATAATAAAATAAACTAAAATCTATAGTGTGAAAGTTGATTTCAAACCCACCGATATAAATGTCTAGCTAAAACAAGTAAAGGAGATCGATTTACGCATTCAATATCGAGTTAAATAATCGTATCATGTAACTTATTGCACTGGCAGGTGAAAGAGATAACATTTTTGCTATCCTTACCTGCTGAATCTCCTCAATGAGCTCTGAAAACAGGGACGGAGGGTATTTTGGCAACATCTAAGTAGGTATGTATTGTTTGGAAAAAAACTACGTACGTTATTACCAATTTAAATATAAAATATAAGTATCAATTTTAAGAAGATCTACGTATCTATAGAAACCATAGTTAGAGACGGCCCCTTACATTGGTTCTATATGATTCAAAACTTAGTGGATATAATAATAATAATAATAATAATAATAATAAATATTCCTTATTGTACACCAAAATACACAAATGAACATGGATTTTTATACTTAGGCACATAATAAAATGGGCGGCCTTATTGCAAACAACAATCTGTTCCAGACAACCTTTGACTCACTCCATCCTGTTGCCTGGAAGAGATTGCCTTGTGTGATAAGGTCGCTAATTGTATGTATACTGCGAAACTGCTCCATATAATGTAATGTGTTATTTCTTTGTGTAACATACAATAAAGAGATATTGGATTTGTTACCTTTCAAAATTGCTGGAGACTTATTGACGACTTTGCATTGCTAGCAGTTATAGTTAATTCTATCGCTACTTATCAAATTCAGAGTCACTAGATAAGGATGAGTCAATCTAAAGTTTGTTTAAAATTTTCATCAAATTGGTTCATATGAGCATTACCAACACATAAAATTATATATACGCTAAGAAGAATAAAGTAACGTATGTTTCATTGTGGTAACGGAAAAAGAGTACAAGTGTCACCACCCTATCTCATCCGAAGGGTGTCGTAAGAGGCGACGACCGGAACAATACGCAGACGATATCACTGTGAGAGAAGGAAAACTTGAAATAAAACCCTGTACCAACCCGTCTGGCCAGCGTGGAAACAGTAGGCCAAAGCCTCCCAACATAGAGGCCTAGTCCAGCAGTGGACTGCGATGAGCTAATTCTTTTTTGACTAGAGTTTTGACTAAAGTTTGTTTGCTATTACCTAACAACTTGAAATTAAATAATTAAATAACTTTGTTTATCTACTTTTAAGTTAAGTTGTTCAAGAAGTTTCAGAATTAACATGATAAAGTAGTACTTTTCTCTTTTATATAAAACACGTCAATTATTCTTCGCCTTACCTGATGGTAAGCTGAAAACAAAGTCTTAAAAAAGATGGTCACCATTACTTAGGTACATGTACCATGTGACAATGGTGACACTCAGCTTGATGGCTTCGTCATATGCTTTTTCACGCCCCGCTTAAAGGACTCAGGGCTGTAGGAAGAATATAGCATTTGTGGGAAACTAGGTATTAGATAGGCAATAGAAATTCAAGAACCTCTTTCTTAGAACTTAAATTTTCTTACAATTTTTCAATAGTCCCGCTTTCAATAGTCCCTCCTTCAATAGTCCGTTCAATATTGTCTCAAACTAAGTTCTACACTCAAATTAAATTTACAATATCAACTTAACCCTTGGGTCCCTAAAAATATTGCAAACAAAGTAATTTTCAACCCTTCCAATATAATTTGTAAAGAAAGCATCCCAAAGATTGTTTGAGTAAATACTTGAAATGATTCGTCGGACGGTACCAGAATCGAAGTATCTAGGTGCTCCCCCTGGGGTGGCTACTGGGGCACCCCCAATCGTTAGCCACCGTCTACAATATTTGCATAACTCATTACGTTGCATCCATATTTAATTAGGATATTTCCTTCTTTAGGTGCTTGTGCTCTCGGAACTGAAGAGAGATTAGACACTGTTTTGGAATTTATTAAGCTAGTAAATATGGTGGCCTACTTCAAGGGTATCGTGACCTAAGAATATTCTACAAAACAAGAGGTGTATCGCGAGAGGACTCATTATCATCTAAGCATTGTTACTGATAGCGTATGAGGCTTTTACCTTGAATTTTGGAGTCTGTATATTCTTTATCATCCTTTTGGTTTCTCCATTGTTAAATCTCTTTCCTTTCTGCAGTTGAGTAGGTAGGTACTCTTCTCTGGGGAGCTTAAGGCGCTAGCATAATTTTGGGGCCCAATTTTTTACCTGCAAGCCGGTTCGTCCGCGGTTAGTCGCTCCTGTAAAAGTCAAATTAAGCAAAGCAAATCGTATGCAGAAGGAAGAGTAAGTTTACACTGGGCTTACTCTCTATCCTCTAAAGGATAAGTGAGAGGTTAATGAAATGACCTCGTTTCATCTATTTAATTCTTTGGATTTCCTAGTACAATTTGTACAAATATGAATTTTATCTGCTGATATCTAATACCGTGGTTTTCGTTTGGTAGGTATAGATTATATTATTAATAGAATCTAGCATTGCTTCAAAATTGTATTATAGAAAAAAACATACATACATATAATCACACTTTTATCCCCGAAGTGGTAGGCAGAGGATGTGTTAATTCAACATCCACATTTCACCATGTAGAATAGTCATCGTCACGAATGTAGAATGTAGTCGTGTAGAATGTCATGGAATGGGAATATTTAATTATTTTATTCTGCCCCACGTAATAGCGGGTGGCAATATTGCCGTTTTCTGGACACTATTGTTGACACGAGACATGCATCTGTGGTGGAGTTTGGGCTATATCTGTCTTTTTTTTATACCACTTAGTTGGCAGACAAGCACACGGCCCATCTGATGGAAAGTGGTTACCGTGACCTATGGACGTCTGTAACACTGTAAGTACAGAGTTTCTGTGCCGTCAGTAGAAGACAAAGCAGGACAAGCCATTAGTCTTCCCACTGACAGCGCCTTGTACGAGACCGCATGGGCAGAGATGGCGTGGTCCAAATTCTACTCTGCCAGAAACCACGCGACTAAAAAAATATGAGTACAAAGAAAAATCACTGGATGAATGAATAAGAAATATGGTATTGGATCGGAATAGATCTCCTTACCGGGAGTCCAGTTAATTCTGTTCTATCACCGAGCTACTTGTAATCGATTGCCATTTAATTCCGCTGCCTAGTCTCAAGTCGCGAGCCAACATCTCTAATGGCTGTGCAAATTTTAATCGTCAGTACTTCTTCGTGCCTACTTTGAGTTTTACGTTTTAATTTATTTAAGAGATTGATCAATTTTTGATTTGAGGCTTTTCGAAGTTTTCTGTTGGAGTTGGGAAAGTAAGTTGTGACTTAGAAATAGGGATCTAGGTTAATGGGAAACGAATTCTATAATCATGTACTTAACTTTTAAAGAGTACTTTAGTATATTTGTATTTGATTGTGAGGTCTTAAGTTCAATGTTGGTGAAAAAAAAATTTTTTTTTATACCGCTTAGTTGGCAGACAAGCACACGGCCCACCTGACGGAAAGTAGTTACCGTGGCCTATGGACGTCTGTAACACCAGAGGAGTCACAGTCGCGCTGCCAACCCTGTAAGTACAGAGTTTCTGTGCCGTCAGTAGAAGACAAATCAGGACAAGCCTTTAGTCTTTCCACTGACGGCACAAATTCTCCAGTGAGCTCTGGCTGCCCTACTCACCGCTGGGAACACAACACGAAGTTATTAAAACCGCGGTATTCTGTAGGGCGGAGGTACTTCCCCAGTCGGACTGCTCAATCGGGCGGATATACCGCCGTGTCCTACCTCCTGTCGGTTGTATGTTGAGAATTCTTCATAATAGTAGTTTTGTCTAGGACCTAGATGAAAATATCCTCATCTCCTATTATAGATAGATAGATAATACTTTATTGTACACAAATACATTTAGACAAGTCACAATTTGAGACAAGTAGGTAGCATGCATATAGGTACAGTTTAATGCAATGGGCGGCCTTATCACTGAAGCGATTTCTTCCAGGCAACCTTGGGATGGACAGTAATGTGACAAGACAAATGATATATGGTGTAGTTATCATATAAAACTAAATAAAAGGTGTACTAAAACAAAAAGAAAGACAGAGAAAAGCACAGATAAAGGAAAATAAAATAAAATATACAGCTTTACGTTAAGTATTACAAACATAATCGCACAACCACAACACAAATAGATATATAAAATAAACTAAGTAGTAGATATAATAAAATAAGCAATACATACCAATATGAAAGGAAAACAATACCTACCTAAGTAGCATTATTTCAAGGGACATAAACTACAACTGCCAATTATGTTGGTAGGTGTAAATAATACATCTCTGTCTACCTTTTTTATTTCTAATCTACTAAAATACGATGCAGATTCTAAACTAGCAGTTCGGAGAGTCCTTTGCCGCACCATTAAGACCTGGAACTCTTTACCAGCCCACGTGTTTCTGATGAGGCCGGCAAGCTGAATGCCACCATTGTAATATACTAGATGTCTGTAATGGTGACCATCTTTCATGAGACTTTACTTTAAGCTTACCATCAGGCGAGGTGAAGTCAAAATGACGTGTGTAAAAAGTACAATATTTTTTTAATGTTATAATTACCTACCTATCCTTCAAATATAAAGAACAGCTGGCTGGTTTAAAAAGGCCACTTTAATGGTATTAGGATAATATTTTATCATGCGGCAATATTTACTCAAAATTTGCTGCTTAGTTAGTAAATTGTTGTAAATCTGCTCATATGAGTGACCATTTTATGAGTTTTTAGGAATCAATTAAAATCTACCAACAGGGATTCATAAAGTTACTTATTTCTAGTAAAATCGCTCAATGTGGCCTTTTAGACGTGCAGTAATAATTACACCCACACTATAGAAAAAAAAGTGCACTTTTTATTCAGAATTACAAAATGGCAGACGTGTTCTCTAACAAGCCAACCAAGCACCCTCTAAAAAGAAACTACACGAGTATAAGCCTTATCACTATGCAATAAGATCTAAATATTTATAATTTTGAATTTCCACCGGTATTAGTAAGTTGGTGTTCGATATTTGAATAGAACGAAAGTGGATAGATATAGAGCAGTTGTGCCCCCTGTATTGACAACTGCACTTAGTGAGAGGATTATGTTCAGTACATACGTACTGTATGTAGATATCAGTTTATTGGATGGGTTTATGTTGAAATAATTGTATGATACAATTTTAATTGTATAACTGACTAGCTGACCCGCTCCAGTCTCGCTCGTGGCGTATATTAAAACTTCATATCACCTTTTTGAACCCGTATTTCTTTAATCTTTTCAAGAAATTCCCGGATTTTCTGATATTTATGGTCACTGCTCCGCTCCCGTAAGTAGTAGCATGATAATATATAGTCTAAACCCTTCCTCGATTAACTGTATATTCAACATAAAAAGATTTTTTTGTACTCAATAGTTAAAAAGTTTACCCTACGTGTTTTTCCACACTATAAAATATCCGTGTTCCAAATTTCAGCCAAATGCAAAAATGCAAAAGCCGTTATCGTGATTGAATAACAGACATTCAAACTTGTTTACAAATTTTTACATTTTATATTATTAGTAGAATGCTTAATTAAGTCGTCTTTTGGTTGCCCTTTCGTGTATGAACTACTCAACTGATTTTGATGAAATCAGATTGGTACAGAGATTTGATTTTGATAAAATTTCGCTAACATTTATTATGAAACAAAAAAGATTCAAATAAGTGGAAATAACATGGGGAATAATAGTTCGTATAAAAGTCCATAAAAATCATAATAATCAATTTAAAAAATGATTTCTGATTGTTCTTCTTGCGCATAATATCATCCACGATGACACAGGATGGCCCTGAATTCAAATTAATACGGGGTGCCGTCATGGGAATGATGGAATTACACCCCCATAATATTTGCACTGTCCCTTTACACTGTACACGTGTACATACACACTATGGGGTGATCACATAGGGGTGCTATATGCGATGCTGATTTTGATTTGAGATTGAAGGTTGAAATTTTGGCGTTGAATTCTAATTATTTTTAGTTCATAACTGATTTTTTTTAAATTTTAAGTTTAAGTTGAGAAGATTGTATGGTTTGAGATTGACATGATCATTCACATTAATAGTGTAAAACTCCCAGGGATAATTACCATGGTTATTATTTTCGCTGAGTAACGGATATTTCGGCGCTGTTACAAGCGCCATTAATGCAGTGTACCTACACTAAAATAAAATATTTATTTTCATAGGATTTTGTTAACGGAATACCTAGGTACTATTCAATTTTCTTGTCTAGCTTCCGATGATAATCTAACAACTTGTGAGTAATATGAGCCGAAATTGGCAAACGACTTTTGTGTAATCTCACACTTAAAGATTTTCAAAAATTTGTAATAAATACCAGTCTTTGTACGTTCCGACAACCTCGTGACGTAGCGGTACAGCATTCGACTGCTATACAGGGGGCGCCGGTTCGATTCCCGCTCAGTGCAAATATTTGTATGCATGAATATGTATGTTTGCATTGGTCTGGGTGTTTCTATGTATAATATGTATGTATTTACAAAAAAAAAATCTAAGTATGTTTATCCACATTCTAGATCCCATAACACAAGCTAGTTAAGCTATGCTTACCATGGGTCTAGATAGCATTGTGTAGAATGTTGTAAAATGGAGTCAGTTAAGAACAATTACTTTTTTAAATAAACTTTTTATTTTTTTATTATAACATCTTTACAAAAAGAAAACAATAATCACAATAAAGATACCTAGAACCTATTTTCTCAATATTATACAAAACTATGCTAACTATACAATATATACAATGAAATAGAGATAAAGAGGGAGACTGCAACTTTAGACATCGAAAAATTCCTCCCCATCGATCTCTACTGGTACCTACCATAAATTTTATTATAAATACTCATCTCATGATTACACTCGCTTTTGATGTTCTAGGCTATAATATTTTAATTCTATGGCAAATTTCAAACAGACCCGTTGAGCGTTATTTGCCTGAATGTGTAATAAATATTTATCAGTTCATCTTCACATAACATAACATAAACTCACGCCTATATCCCCGAAGGGATAGGCAGAGGTGCTAGCACCCACAATTCACAATCTTCACAAACATTTCCAATTACAATTTTAGTAGGATTATCACAATTTTAGCCCTAAATTAACACGCACTGCTAACATTTCAGCTTCTTTGAAGTTTAAAAAAAATCCTACGATAAATGAATAGGTACACACAAACATGTCTATTTGATTAAAACACTTTTTAACTATCCTGTTATATAACATTCTCACATTTAAATAAATCAATACAGATTTCCTAAGAAAATAATCGTAATCCACCCAGATATATAAGGAAGGTTTATTTCTCTCAACAAATAAGACGCAATGAAATGGTTACATTGCTGGCTATTACGATACTATATAAATAACATTCTAAACATAACTATCAATAAGCTTCTACCGATCTGAAATCATCACATGTGTCAATAGAAGTGTTATGCAGTGAATTGAAGAGGAAAATGTTCTCATGATATTGAACTTTAAAGCAATATGTGAAGGTTTAAATTAGGGTGTGATGAGAAGAAAGGTATTTGGCCTGTAATCCAGGATCATTTGAGACAAGATTGTGAGGTACGGTTCTGGATTGAACGTTGATTCTATAGAGTTTTGTATGAAGTGTGATTGTATAATTGTAGTGTGATATTATTTTGAAATTATGTTGTAGGTACAATGAAAACTAGAAGATTTTTTACTATAGTACCTATTTTATTTTATTGGTTTGGATATAGTGTCCATTATTTGCTAAGTTTAAGTACCTACGTGGCAAAAAAATGGTGATAAAATCATAAATATTACCTAAAGCAAACCCAATCTTCTTAAAATATCTTTCCTACAGACTTTTCTAACAGAACTCATGTATCTTGAGTTGTTTAGGTAACATCACATTTTTTTTAAACTTTCTATGGCAGCGAATGTAAAGCAAATAGTATATTATACACTTACCGTTATAAAATATTTAACCGATATTAAACATTGTAAATTGGAGTTTTTATGCAACTCTGGTCATATAAAGATAAACTGTTCACAGTCTTCAAACTATTTCTTTAAAGAGTGGTATTAATTACTCTATATATTATCCTGCAGAGTATCAGTGACGCACTAGGAGTAATAATCTTAGTTCACGACGTCTGCTCATCCCCGTGAGTTAAGCGCGTTATATTTGCCAGACGTTGGCGCCAAGACATTACGTCAAGACGCATAGACCCCGCTTTGTAAGATATTGAAGACAGATTGAAACATTTACGCTTGGTCGATAATCTTGCTCTATATAATTCTTGCACTTTTTAGAACTTAAACACATATGTCATAACTAATTAGGTAGGTATACCTACATAGCCGCGTGGTTCCCGCCAAAGTAGAATTTGGGCCTCCCCATCTCTTCCCATGCGATGTCGTGCAAGGCGACTAAGGTATAAAGGCTGTTTAACATCAAACAGATATATAAAGCCCAAACTCAGCCTCAGATGCATGGCTCGACTCAACAATATAGTGCCCGAAATACGGCAGTGGGATAATTGATTAATTCGGATTGTAAGATTTATCCTTCACAAACAAAATATTACAAGTTAAACGCTTGTTAAAATGTTCAGTATGTACTTCAAATACGTATATACCCATATTATACTTGTACTTACTTTGTAAAACGTCATCAAAACCCACCCTCTCCCGACATGTTGAATTAAACCGTCAACCCATCGAGTTTGGTGCAAATAAAAACTCGTAATTGGCAAATAGGGGAACATGGCGATGATTTTATGGCCTCCGTCTGAATTTATTGAATAATATCTCGGATATTTAATAGGATAGGTAGGTCTCAGACAGGGTTACCTCGCCTATTGCATGTAGGTATATCTGTTCGTTCTTAGGGCTATACTAGCTGTTAGATACTGGTCTCATTCTCGCGTGTTATACATATTTCTGAAAAAGGTGCCTCGTGAATCACTCTATCTGTTGCTTTTTTTATAGAACCTCAGTGGTAGACAAGCACACGGCCCACCTGATGGATAGTGGTTACCGTGACCTATGACCGTGTGCAACAGCAGAGAGTCACACCCGTGCTATCGACCCTGTAAGAACAGAGATTTTCTGTGCCGTCAGTACAGAAGACACAATCAGGACAAGCCTTTAGTTTTCCCACTGACAGAAAAAAAACTCACTCAACACACTCAACTAGGGGAGTTACACTCGTGTTACCGATCATCTAAGAACAGAGTTTCTGTGCCGTCAGTTCTTGAAAAGGGCATTAAAATCCACTGAAATAATTAAAAGTTCTAAACGAACTGCAGAAGTGACTTGATTCTGACTCTGGTACACACAGCGTCAGAGAAAACAGACCCCCTCAATACTTAAAGAATATCGCCGCGGGGGTTCCTTTTCTCTGAAGCTTACCGTACATTGGAAAATGTAAATGAGTTAGAAATGATTGGGCAGGCTTTTCTCTCAGGTTTTGGGGTCAGTCGCTGCCCATAAAAGCCAAAAAAACTAAATAAAGTTGAGATTTTAGTTAATTCTAACCAAAGAAATTACATTAAATAACCAAATTAGGTACATGTGACGCAATGCGATGCGTAGGTACTTACAAAGACTCGGGAAAATACGAGTAATTCATGTACATTTAAAATACCGTTCTCTATTCTCTTGCTTTGTAAACCCTCAAAATAATGTCAATAGCTCATTAAAGAGGACGATTGGACCCTCCCAAACTGACCCTATGTAGGGTAGTTATTATTTTTAATCCCTTAATGGCGTCCCAGATTTCATTACGAGGGTAGCACTGATTAAAAGGGTGCAGGGAGCATTTTTTTCGATATTTTGAAGCGTGGGCGATTTTATATACCTACCTAGTGGGGTAATATGTACAATATACAATACGCAATTTTGTTCTGGTGTGGAGAATTTCGAACATCTGGGAGAGAAAAATGATAGTTTTGTCATACCCGTACCACTCTATACGACATGCATTTTTTTTAAATTACCTATAGGGCAGTTTACTTGTACTTTTCCACGGTATTTATTATTGAACCTGAGCAGTTTCGCCTTACGGTATCCTCAAAGATTTACAATTATATACTGTGTATTGTTCGTGTAATAAATACCGTAGTTAAGTAGGTACAAGTGTGTTCTCAATGTGTGTAACAATAAATTCCACCAAGTGACATCTATCACCAGTACTTATAAATATTAGCACGATAATTAGCATATGTAGGTACTAATCTATACTTATGTATAACTGTGGTATTTTTGTTTATTTATTTATGTAGGTATACATGGAAAAATTACTTCTAGTACCATCTAATAATAGGCAGATTAAACTATAACATTTTTTTTATGCCACTTAGGTGGCAGAAAAGCACACTGCTCACACGATGGAAAGTGGTTTCCATGGCCTATGGACGTGTGCAAAACCAAGGGAGTCACACTCGCTCTGCTAAACCTGTAAGCACAGAGATTAAATCCATATCCATTTAGCCGTTTTTTTTGCTAGAGGTTAAGAGCAAACCATTTAATTTTTAAGAGGAATTCGATTGTGATCGGGATTAATGCAAGGATGAGTAATAAAATTTATACACTTTCAAACCCAACGGATAATCCCTCCCCCCATCCATCAGTCGGAGCCGGTGGGAGACGTAAGATTGTACTCGAACCGACTAAAACCCACAGCACTTGTGGGACGTTGTTGGTTGTCGAAGGTGAGGTTGGCAGGCATCCCTCACTCCCTGGCTGACTCAGGACCTTCTGTTTCAATCTGGCCCTCCTCAGGTTAGGGGACCACAGAATTCCCAACTCGTCCCCGGAAATGGGAATACGCACAACGCGCACCTCCACCGCGATCTACTTCTGCTAGGGTTACAGGCGGCTCCACTAGTCACAGTCGTCATCTCCAGACCTGCGCTCATGAGGGGTGGAGGTCAGGTCCAAGTACCTAGTACAATATTAGTAAGTATATAGGTACCAAATTGTCTAAATAGCATGTACAAGCATACTTATCAACCATTAAGTTCACGTGCTATTCTTATTTTAAACCTAACTGAGCCACTAATCTAAAAGCTAAGGGTGTAAACATACCACGGTGGTCTTCTTACCACCAGTGTCTAAACAACATTAGTCCTGTATTTATATCCAACGGCGTAAAACGGCGTATGTGTGCAGTAAATTGTAGATAGTTACGACGTTTTAGTTTTGAATAAGGTAAAGTTTTAAAGGAGTATACACACAGTCGGTGCGGCAAAGAGCAATTTGTGTGGTGTAGTGATTAGAACGCGGACGAGACCTCCGCTGTGTGGCGCTACGTCATGGCGTCATAGTGTATTCGATTTTTAAATTATGTAACTTATTTTGAAATAGTGTATTAAAGCCATATGTGCAGTATATAATGAAATAAATTTCACGTATTAAACAATGTACCTCAATTATAATATATACAATAAATTAGTTTAAGACAGATTTTTGATTGTTACTCAATTAAATTGTTACAATTTTATAGATCAGACTAAAAGAAACAAAACTATGTTCCTATTACCATTTTTAGTCGATACATTATATTTTGTATGAATGAGAGTGTTAGTGTTTCTGTTTTTACAAACTTACTTTAAAAAAATCTATATTTAGGTAGTTCTTTATGACCAGTTTGCAAAAATCTATACCTACTTTATATAACTAAGACTAGAAAATCTATATACACAAGTATATTCTTATTTAGTTACCCAGTACACATATTTATTCCAGTTAACACTTCAAAGCATAATCTCAAATATACGAACGAACGTATTAGAAATATTTGCGTACATAAAAAAAGAAGAAAATATAAAGCCCACCATTCCCACCCTGACGTATTCTGAAGACGCTTTGTCCAAGGCAAATATTGACACAGCCAAGTCCGGTAGCTTTTAAACAGTTTGCCTGCAGCTCGCTAATAGATGTCCCGATAGTGCCACCGCAAACGGCGGGATTTTTTTCAAATTTAGAACGTATAAGAAATAAAGTTCTTTGCGTTTTTGTGACAGGTTTCGGTTAAAAGATGCCGCGGCGTATGTGCTAATGTGTAAGGTTCTTTATTTGTTCTATTTTTAAACGTATTATTTAAGAAAACAAGAAAATATCTATGAGTTTGAAAAGATAAAACAGAATAATAACTTAGATACCATGACAAAAATATTAGTCACATTAAACTAGTAAGGGGTAGAAAGATAATACTACTGAATTATTATATATAATATATTATTATATATAATATATTATATATAATATATAATGTATTATATATAATATATTATATATAATATATAATATATTATACATATATTATATATAATATACCTATTGGTGAAAAATCGATCGATTCCCGTTCAGTGCATATTTGTATGCATGGATGTGCAGATAGCACAATAGATAATAATTATAATATATACTACAATAGACAGTAAATAAATAATATATCTATTGAATGTAACAAAATATAGATTTGGATTTTTTGAATTTTTATATTTTTTCATTGTAGGTAATATATTTTCGCTCACATTGTAGCCATTATATTGGATATTGAAAACTTTGTTACGAGAATATCCTTTATGATATTATGGAAAACTTGTACATTTATACATACATACATACAGTCACGCCTTTATCCCCTGAGGGTTAGGCAGAGGTGAATTAACACCCACATTTCACCAATAATTGTATTCGGTCCCACGTAGTTGGGGGTGAGCCTATTGCCGTATTCCGGACATCTGAGCCTTGCATCTGAGACTGAGTCTGGGCTGTATCCCTTAGTTGCCTTGTACGGCACCGCATGGGAAGAGGTGGTGTGGCCCAAATTCTACTCTGCCGGTAACCAAGCGGTTATTTAAAAGATAGATAAAGTAACAGATAGATATTCTAGACACCCAACACTGAAATACATAAATATGTTCTATATTCGACAGTTTACTTAGATACGAATAAAAAAAAACAAATTCACAAATGACATAGTACACATCTTCAACTTTGAATAGAAAAATAAATAATACTATAAAATTAGATGCCATGTTTAAGGAAATTATAGTATTCGAAGTACTTTAGATGATTTATGACCCATTCTACGGTGTTAGCACGCCATTAAAGTTTGATATAATCCGCCATTCCCATGGCTTCGTAGATACGTCTATTTACTGCATTCCATTCTAAAAACAAATACACATTAGTCAACTTTAGTTTCTAAAGTTTACCTTATACGTGTTTTATGTCAACTGCAGATAGAACATTGTTCAGAAATTTCTAGAAAGTTAATGTTCTTTCTAAGAATTTGAAAAATATTGTGTGTGTTCTGTACAAAGGTTCATAACGATATAATTAAATGATTATATTTTTATGTTGTAAGTACATTCTTAGAAAACTTAAGTACAATGGACATTATGTTTAGTTTCAATTGTTATGTGTAGAGTGTAGGTATACATGTGTATCTTTTCTTTTGTTAGAATAGATTGAAAGAAATTAACCTTGTTAAGATTTGATTAAACGTCACATTTTTAATTTATTTAGCGATTGTTTTTTTTTATTGCGAACCGTCCTTAGAAAATATTTGTTGGTGATGCTTAGAAATGCTAGAAGACTTAGGTACATACTCATATTATCTATCTATCTATAATCAGGCCTTTATCTCCGGAGGGTTAGGCTCAGGTAATTTAACACCCACATTTCACCAATCATTGAATTCAGTCCCACGTAATTGGGGGTGAGCCGGGCACTATTGTTTTCTCAAGCCATGCATCTGAGGCTAAGTCTAGACTATATATATATATATATCTGTCTGATGTTAAACAGCGCTATCCCTTAGTCCCCTTGTACGACACCGCTTGGGAAGAGATGGGGTGGTCCCATTTCTACTCTGTCGGGAACCACGCTGCCAAGAGCAGACTTATGGTGATTGATCAAAGTAGTCCCTAGTCTCTAGTCTCAAAAATATGGTATAGATGTACCCGTTAACCTATGTCTACGGGTCATATTAGTCTCGTTTCCGTGATTTCCAGGTCCAGGAGATCCAGGAATATGTATATCCCATGACATATTTATTTATACAACTTTGGTGGCCGACAAGTACAGGATCCACTTAATGGAAAGTGGTCACCGTGATCTATGAACATGCGTAACACCAGGGGGGAGTCACAATCATGCTGCTGACCCTGTAAAAACAGAGAGCTTCTGTGCTGTCAGTGCAGAAGACACAATCAGTACAAACCTTTGGTCTGCCCACTGACAGCGCATTATTATTATATTAGATATGGCCCAAACCTACTCTGTAAAATTTCATTCAAATCCATCTTAATTCCTGTATAGGTGAATTTAAATAACCCTTTTTTGGCAGTCGAGTTAAAACATGAAAGCAAAATAAACAATAATCTCGCAATGCGTCATTCCAGAATCACTGGAAACCTTTCAACGCATGACGATTTCCAAAACTCACACACGTTAACCCTTTGACTGTCATTTATGTCATGCTCGTAAAACGTCGTAACTGCACCGGTCGTTTTACCTTCGAAAGACAAAATTTTATACTGCTGTTTGCTTCACATAAATTGTTTTTTACACTTCCACATAAAGAATTTTGTGGGTGCATAATATATTAAATAAGGTAAAATTCCGGGTGAATCACTTTGACGCATATAAGTCATGAATTAAAAAGGACAACAACAGACAAAGGAACCATTTTGCATTGTGCTGTGACAGTCTTCCTTGTGATGCCGCTTTATAGACATAGTAATCTCGTAGACAAGTCCTTCTAACAGAATTATGGTCGTTTAGAATTTGAGTTGAGTAGCTAAGCTTTTTATTTTATAAAGAAAAGGTTTTTTAATAAAATTTAAAAGTGCTGTAATGATGTTTTAGGTTGCGCATTCTATAATTCACCTAAGTAGGTATATCAGTACCTGAATATAGATCTGTATTTTTCTTTACGTTTAATATAGGCTAAGCTTATTATAGTCAACCAGAGTGTTTTTAAAAGTACAAGGTATGAATACTTCAAAAATTGTAAAAAACTTTTTAATGGATTCGATTAGAAACGAAAATCTTTAAGCAAAGTTTGAAGCCTCGAGGAATTTATTTGTACCTTTGGCCAATAAATCTTCTGAAACTAATTGGTCTCTTTGGACCATCCTCAAGAGAGCCGTAGGTATGTATTCTGAAAACTTTAAGTAAGTCATTTAGAGTTCCAAAAACGAATAAATACCTACCTACTGAATCTCTAAACTATTATTTTTTACCAATAAGGTAGCAAATAAGTCAACAAAAGCATTTATTCAGTAGTTTTACAATTATATTCATACCAGACCGATACCATAATTGGTAATAGACGGATGGATTTTCGAGTTACTTAAACTTTTGCCGCGTGTTCCCGACAGAGTAAAATTTGGGCCACTCCATAACTTCCCATGTGGTGTCGTACAATACGACTAAAGGATAGGGCTGTTTAACATCAGACAGATAGAATACAGTTAAGACTCAGCCTCAGATGCATGGCTCGAGTCAGCAATTGTACCCGGATAGCCTAACCCCCTATTACGTAGGACCGAATACAATGATTGGTGATATGTGGGTGTTAATTCATCTCCGCCTAACCCTCTGGGGATAAAAACGTGATTGTGTTTGTATGTAACTTTTTAACTATTTGCGGACTCTATTCATTATAAGCTCTATATAAATGCACCAATACTTCTTTGTACACCGGAGTGTAAATTCGGGCCCTAAGTGTCGCCGCGGTCGTTTTAACACTACATTGCTAATTGGACACTTAAGCTGCACCTTAAAGGGTTAAAGCAGTTTTTATCCGAGGGTCTCAGAGACCGGCACGGAGCGGTCTCGGGTTACCCACTGATGTTGCCGTCATCGTTCACAATTTTGTTTAGATTATATTTTGTTACGGCCATTTATGGTGCTAGGATTTATGGAGAATGGTAAATAAATTATTGATTCCCTTTCAGTGAGGTTTCAATGTTGATGATTGAGTTAAGTAGGTAAGTAGGCAGTCGTTATATATAGGAGGTAGGACACGACGGTATTCCCGTCCTAATTGAGCAGTCCGACTGGGGAAGTACCTCCACCCTACAGAATACCACGGCTATAATAACCTCGTGTTATGTTCCCGGCGGTGAGTAGTGTAGCCAGAGCTCACTAAAGAGTTTTTGTGCTATCAGTGGAAAGACCAAAGGCTTGTCCTGATTTTGTGTTCTGCACTGAAGGCACTTAAAATCTCTGTTCTCGGTCGGCAGCACGGATGGGACTCCACTGGTGTTACACACGTTCATAGGCCACGGTAACCTCTTTCCATCAGGTGGGCCGTGTGCTTGTCTGCCACCTAAGTTGTATAAAAAAAATATAAGTAATGATATTTTAAACTAGATTTTGAGGAACTGTTGCCCGTGGCTTTGGTCCTGTTTCTGCTACCTAAGAAAACCTATTTTAAGGATTAAATGTAGGTATATTGTTCCTGTATCAAGAGTAAGTCCTGTTCAGCCGTTAAAGCGTGATTGCGTAACCTATCCCAATATTCACAGTTTATAACTAGGTAGGTACTCATACATCCAATAAGGTAGATTACATATTTTTTTCTACTTTTACATACATACATATAATAGCGCCTTTATCCCTGGATGGTTAGGCAGAGGTGAATTAACACCCACATTTTACCAATAATTGTATTCGGTTCCACGTAATAGGGGGAAAGCCTATTGCCGTTTTCTGGGCACAATTGTTGAATCGAGCCTTTTTTTTTTACGTGCGCAAATTCCCCACGGATACCTCCCCACCGGAACCGGTGGAGGAGGTATTGTCGGACTTGAACCGACTAAAACGCACGCCGCCTTTGGGTCGTTTTGGTTGCCGAAGGTGAGGTCGACAGGCATATCCCTCGCACCCCGGCCGACCCAGGGCCATCTCTCACGATCTGGCCCTCTTCTCGGATCGGCGGCTCCACCTGTCACCCCCAGGCCGGCGATCATGGGAGGCGGAGGTCGTTCATCGACCTCTGACGCCCGAGTTGCCTTCGTACGCGGGCAGCTTGGCTTGCGATCCTTCGTCGCTCCCGCTGCCGCTCCCGCCCCGCTTCCTCGTTCACGAACATTACTTGCTCGCAGAAGGAGAGCCTTGTATCTGTGCCTGAGTCTGAGCTGTATATATCTGTCTGATGTCAAACACCGCCTGGGAAGAGATGGGGTAGTCCAAACTCTACTCCGCCAATTTCTACTTTTAAGCTGCTTATAAAATTTTCTATCAAACTGCTGGTCATTGGCCCGATACTCAGCCTTTTCCAATTAAAAAAAACTATTGCTTTTTGCTTCACAAATTGCAACCCACAACCCAGAAGGAACTGTTTGATCTAATACCACTGTACCAATACGGCAATCACAATCATCTATTGACAATAAATGTTAACTACACTATACCATTCACGACAATACCAATTCACACACAAAATGGCAATACAGACCACAAAATTATCACCTAACCACAATATGGTCAACAATAATCTATCGCAATACCACATTATTACAATAATTTACATCATTGACACTTCCCCATATAGAGTGATAAGTGAAGGATCACATCTATGACAACTGATAACAATACCATAAAAAAAAGAAATTATCAACCAACCTAAAATCTACTATAACCCAATGTATCAAGATAGAATTTACAATCACAAAAAATACATTCAATAGTATGATCTTCATCGATAGCTGTTCTTTCTGAATTCAATCTTAAAATGAGAAACCTAAAGTTGGTTTTGGGTCATCGTTTTTTCGGTTCAAATGTGTTGGTAGCTATCGTGATTGTTCGTGTATTACTAATAAAAAGTGTAACTTTAGTATTCAGTTATCGATAGTATGCCAGTGTCGTGTGTCGTCCGTCTGTCACGACTTTATAGTACAGTCAGCAGCAGTATGATCATGACTTCAAAGTCTCAAAATGATTTTAAAACCTACCACGGTATTGTTGTACGAACTAAAGGAACTATCAGTGGGAAGACCAAAGGCTTGTCCTGATTTTGTGTTCTGAACTGAACTGGCACAGAAAATCTTTGTTCTTACGGGGTCGGCAGCACGGGTGTGACTCCACTGGTGTTACACACGTTCATAAGTCACGGTAACCACTTTTCATCAGGTGGGCCGTGTGCTTGACTGCCACGTAAGTTCTATAAAGAAAAAAAAAGAAACATCAGTCTACAAGAAAGGGGGAAGATCAAGGCATTCAGATCATTTTGATTACTTCGCTAGTCAATATCAATCTGATGCTGACTGTACTAGCCTGTATCTACGGTTCCACATGCCTGGAAGCTGTTTTTGGGTCATCATCATCATTATGTCAGCCACACATAGTCCACTGCTGAACATAGGCCTCTCCCAAAGACTTCCAGAATGACCGATCTAAAGCAGTCCGCTTCCAGTTTTTGGGTAATTGAGTATTATACTTTACTGTTTTTTTGTATTTTTGCCATTTTCAGTAACCATCGCCATCATTCAATACCACATTTTTTTTGCTTACTTGTTTTTTAAATTTTATGTATTTTAATGATCCGTTATTAAAAGCTCTTTTCTTTCCTTTTTTCTTTCTTCTTTCTATTTATGTCATTAATTAGGATTCTGTTAAGATTACGATGTTGAGTGTACTTTTAAGGTGAAGTATTTCTTGGGGGTATGGCAAGCAACCATTAGTTTCGACCTCGCTAAAGCTTTCGATAGAGTTAACCATAGAGTGATTCTTTATAAACTTCCACCAATCAGTCAGCCTAATGGATAGAATAAGGGATATCTTCTTTCTTAAATTCATCATCTGAATCCGATCCGATTTGCAACGCTACAGTCTCAAAGATTTTCAGATTGCAACTCTAGCGTACCTCAGGGACATATAGTAAGCTACTTTCTCCTAAACATCAAAATGATATCCGTATATACGCTTCTGTGCATTATTTATCTTAATATATCTTCTTTATACGCACGGGGTGCAAAACATCCGATCAAGAACCAAGTGGTTCAGAGACTCTTTCCTTTGTCACACCATTAAGACCTGGAATTTATTATCAGCTCACGTGTTTCCTTCTTCCTACAGTCCCGGTTCTTTTAAGCGGGGCATGAAAAAGCAAATGATAAGGCCGTCAAGCTGAGTGTCACCATTATAACATGGTATGTGTAAGTAATGGTGACCCTCTTTTCTGAGACTTGAGGCGAAGTATAATTTGAGGAGGTAGGACACGGCGGTATTTCCGCCCAATTGAGCAGTCCGACTGGGGAAGTACCTCCGCCCTACAGAATAATAACTTCGTGTTGTGTTCCTGGCGGTGAGTAGGGTAGCCAGAGCTCACTGGAGAGGTTTTGTGCTGTCAGTGGGATGACCAAAGGCTTGTCCTCTACACTGCCGGCACAAAATCTCTGTTCTTACAGGGTCGGCAGCACGAATGTGACTCTACTGGTGTTACACACGTTCATAGGGCATGGTAACCACTTTCCATCAGGTGGGCCGTGTGCTTGTCTGCCACCTAAGTTGTATAAAAAATAAAAAATAAAAATTTGATGTGTCCTATAAAAATAATACCTAGTACAATTTTATGCACTTATAGTACCTACCTATGGGACTTCAACAAAATTCTGGGGCCCAAATTAGCCTCAACTGTAAATTGGTACATTGCTAGTTGATGGACGAGGCTTTCTTTTTAAGATTGGAAGGATAAGATCAGACGTAATGGGGAGGGGGGGGGGGGGGGAGTCAGATTGTAATTTTAAACTGCTTTAGTCGCCAACTATACTTAGAAACAAACACATAGATAGTGTTATTATTTTGTCACGAAATTGTACCATGATTCAAGACTGGTATAAAAAGGAGTACTTATCGTGATATCTACGAAATCAAAGCCATCAACACACCTTAAAAACATCTTATAACATCCTACTCTATTACAGTGACCCCATAACCATTCTAAAAAGATCCCATTTATTATACCAGTCTTCTCCTTTTGCTATAAAAGTCTTAGGAAAGAGAGGGGTGGAGTAGGTTTTCGTATACTGGCTATTGTAATGAAACTTTATTATCAGTGTTTAACACGCGATACGAGGATTATGACTGATGTCTCAAAATTTAATGTTTTGGTCTTTTGTTGAATGTTGAGCTGTTAATAAAATGATCCTTCATGTTATGTAGAGGGTGTTACTCAGTTATTTTTGATAAATCTTCTGCCTTATAAATATACGTATATATAACTAGCTATACCTATCAATCAATCAGTTTCCGCCCAATTGAGCAGTCCGACTGGGGAAGTACCTCCGCCCTACAGAATACCGCGGTTATAATAACTTCGTGTTGTGTTCCCAGCGGTGAGTAGGGTAGCCAGAGTTCACTGGAGAATTTGTGCTGGGAAGACTAAAGGCTTGTACTGCTTTGTCTTCTACACTGACGGCACTGAAACTCTGTACTTACAGGGTTGGCAGCGTGACTGTGACTCCTCTGGTGTTACAAACGTCCATAAGCCACGGTAACCACTTTCCATCAGGTGGGCCGTGTGTTTATCGGCCACCTACAAAATTAGCCCACCGCAGTCCACTGCTGGACCTCTTCCAATATCAGTAGGTACCTACTATTATTTATCGATTCTGTGGTATAGTCATCTGATGGACGCAGTTAAAAATTTCAGGAGGGTACGTACTATTTTTAATACCGACCTAGGAGTCGCACTAGAGACCTGACCATCGCAAACTAAAACCGATGTCACAGGACCACCGTAGTAACATAAATAGAGCTTGATTACAAGTTGGTATAAAAATAAATCAAAAATGTAGTTATTTTATTGGATTATTTACTCACTGGAAATATTCCACTACTAGTTATATAATACCAGTAGTATTCCAGCACTGGGTGCGGTTGTAGAACTTGAGTGCATACAATCACGCCTTTATCCCCGGAGGGTTAATCAGAGGTAAATTGACACCCACGTTTCAAACAATTGTATTCGGTCCCACGCTATTACGTGGGATCACACCCTATTGGGTGTGATCCTATTGCCATCTTCCGGGCACTAATGTTGATGACTCGAGCCACGCATCTCAAGGCTGAATCTGGACTTTATATATCCATCTGACGTTAAACAGCCCTATCCCTTAGTCGTCTTGTACGATACCGCATGGGAAGAGATGGGGTGGCCAAAATTCTACTCTGTCGGAAACCACGCGGCACTGGAATACATAGGCTGCTACTTATGTATGGGGAATCTGGGATTCCAATAATTTTAAACGCAATGTCTGACCTCCATGCACATATTCGTTCTTTTTTTAAATACTGGCCGCTAATATTTTTTTTCTTATATACGTTAGTGTTTTGTTTTTGTTGGGTTTAAAATGTCATATCGCTGAAAAAATGGAACTCACTCGTGAAAATATTCGTGCTATGATTTATTATGATTTTCGACGTGGTTTAACGCAACAACAGTACGTAGATCAATTAACTTCGACTTTTGGTGGTGAAGCTCCATCAAAAACGACTGTGTATCACTGGTTTAGTGAGTTTAATCGCGGGCGGAGTAAGCTCACGGACGAAGTTAAAGAAGGTCGCCCGAAATCGGTGGTTGTGCCACAAAATATTGAAGCTGTGCGAAAACTAATAATGCAAGACCGCCATGTTACATATCGCGAGATAGAGGCCATTCTGGGCATATGTATGACGAGCATTCATAGGATATTACATGAACATTTGTCTGTAAAAAAAATTTGTTCGCGTTGGATCCCGCACAACTTAACTGAGGATCAAAAAGATGCTCGCGTCGAATGGTGCAAGAAAACCTTGAAAAAATTTAACGGAGACGACTCAAAATCTGTTTATAATATCTACACAGGTGACGAATCCTGGATCTACGCGTACGATCCCGAAACTAAACAACAATCAACAGTTTGGGTGTTTCAAAATGAGCCAAACCCTACGAAAGTGGCTCGTGCAAAAAGCACTGTAAAGCAAATGGTGGCCTGCTTTTTTGGTATTAATGGCCATGTGGCTACAATACCACTGGAGAATCGCAGAACGGTTAATTCGGAGTGGTACACGACCATTTGTTTGCCAGAAGTATTTGAAGAAATACGCAAAAACAACCAGCTACGCAGAATCATACTTCACCATGACAATGCCAGCTGTCATACATCTCAGGAAACAACTACCTACATTTTTGGATGGTCAAAAAATAGAATTAATGGTTCATCCACCGTACAGCCCTGATTTGGCTCCCAATGATTTCTATTTATTCCCAAATGTAAAGAATAAATTACGTGGTCAACGATTTTCGACCCGTGAAGATGCCGTAGACGCGTTCAAACAGCACGTTTTGGAGATACCTCAATCAGAGTGGAAAAAGTGTTTTCAAAATTGGTTTTATCGAATGCAAAAGTGCATCGATCATAGTGGAGAATACTTTGAAAAACAATAAAAGCATATTGAGCCATATACATTTGTTTATTTTTTCTATTCCGCGTACATAAGTAGCAGCCCTCGTACTATTGAAATAAGGCATTATGATGGATAACTTTTGGAATGTTAATCGCGCTCACTTAGTTCTGAATTTAAATTTATCTAAGGGCTGTTTGTATTGACAATCTGTGAAATTAGTCAATCTGTCTATGTAATCTGTCTTCAGATTAATCAAGACTTAAAACTGAGCGTCAGTCTAGAATACAGAGTTGTAATTTCACCGGGGCGAGTTAAAACATGAAGTTTTATTAACGAGTCAAAATGATTAAATAACATCCCAAAACAAATGATTTATATATGCTGGCTAATTAAATCTCAAAAACAAAATGGCGCCTCTTCCCTAACTCCTCATAGCGACTGTCGCTGTTGTCAAGGAGGACTAATTTGTTTTGCAAATCGAGGGTGACGTAGCCTTCCCTCTCGGAGAAGGGTTGTGACGTATTGAGTTACTGTTTATAAGACAGAATTGATTTTACACCCGGTTGCTTGGGTTGCGGTTTGTGATTAATGTTATTGAAGACGTCGCAATTTGCTACTTACTCCCCTTTTCTTGTAACCGGTGTTCAAATGTTGGTTGGTTTATATATTTGATACAATCTGAAACCGCTGAAAGTGGTCGGATTTGGAGTCGACACGGTCCGTGTCGAAGTCAATATTTTCCGTGAAGCAACTGCACAAACCAAAGGCGATATCGAAACATTGCATTAGATGGTTGTTGGAATTTTTAGGGCTCCAACTACCCATAACAACTGCCATAGATGTTCGTATGGCAACAGAGACTGACGACTCAACGTGCTCTCCGAGGCACGACCAGACCAATGTAAATACCTACATTCATGCACACAAATATTTGCACTGAGTGGGGATCGAACTCGTGCCTCCTGCGTATCGGTTACATTCACTACCGCCATGGTACGAAGGCGGAATAATAAACATATTACAAATAAATCGCGATTGAAAGTTGTTTTACTTACCGTGATTTTTTATAATGTTAAATGAAAATGTTAAAATGTATTGGTTATCCGGCTCGAAGGACCATTGTTATCGGCTTCGAGACGAGTTCAAATATTTTTAGCTTGAACTTGAATGTCAGCTCATTCAAGTTTAATCAAAGAATTAGATTTGTGTTTATTCAAGAATAGGGTTAAGCACGACTAAGGTTCAAATCCAACATGCATATCCATCTCATCGTCAGCTCCGGTGAGGTGAAGACGCTTGAAACGAAACGGGCTATTCTCCATCTGATGCACGGATGAACTCAATACGCTCATATCACCTTGAACCAAAAAACGTTGTTGGTGAAATTTTGTTGAATCTTGATATCTCTCAATATACTTACATTACGTTCTTGAAAGTTAATTTTCGTATTAAACACTACAGTGTTGCCTAATGGCGTCAAGCACTTAACCCATCTGCTAGGCCACCATCGGTGTGATCAAACGTTGGACAATCAATGTTATTTGTTTATTTGAAACACTCCAAGTCAAGACCTCGACATCGTCAAGACCTCTAGACCCTCTAAGACATTTAAAAATATCAACTTCAATTCTTCAATGTTAACGCAAAATACCAATGATTTTTATATTGGTCTGATATTTCATTTTTATATTGATGACTATATACATACAGACACAGCATTTCTAACAAAATTCACTGCGAAACACTTATCTGTGAGCTATTGATATTAATATTGTTCTTTAAACTGTCAATATAAGCATGTTATGGGATGTATAGTTTTATTCTACAACATTCCACTCAACGCTGTCTAGACCCATGGTAAGCATAGCTCGACTAGCTTGTGTTATGGGATCTCGAATGCAGATACTTTTTTCGTGAAATACGTGCATGAACACCCAGACCCATGCAAATATATGAATGCAAAAAACGGGAGTCGAACCCGCGCCCCCTGTGTATTAGTCGAACGTTCTGCAGCTACGCCTCAGAGGCCATCACATAATGTTATGTCAACTTGTAACAAAGTAGATCTGTTAGCCCGACTGCGCCAGCGAGGGTGCTGTGTTACTCTCGTATTTATGCAAGCATATTATGATGAGGCCGTCAAGCTGAGTGTCACCATTGTCACACGGCATGTGTAGGTAAGTAATGGTGTACGACAATGCATGAGAAGAGGTTGGGTGGCCCAAATTCTACTCTGCAGGAAACCACGCGGCAAATTATTCGATAGTTAAAATTACCATGTACGTCATGCAAAAAAAAATGTCAATTATCACAATTTATCATTATTTAAGAAATTCGTCAATAGTATAATAACGTTTGTCCATTAGTAATGTAAACAGTTTTCTTTTAAATGCATTGATCGTATTACTAAACTGTGTATTCTAAAATGTGTTTTTTTACCACTTAGGTGGCAGACAAGCACACGGTCCACCTGATGGAAAGTGGTTACCGTGGCCTATGGACGTTTGTAACACCAGAAGAGTCACAGTCGCGCTGCCAACCCTTTAAATACTGAGTTTCTGTGCCGTCAGTGTAGAAGACAAAGCTGTCCTGCTTTGTCTTCCCACTGACAGCACAAATTCTCCAGTGAGCTCTGGCTACCCTACTCACCGCTGGGAACACAACACGAAGTTATTATAGCCGCGGTGTTCTGTAGGGCGGAGGTACAGATCGTATTAATGAACTGTGTATTCTAAAATGTAAAATTTATTCCGTAAGGTAGGCACTAACATTATGAAATGTTAGATATATATCCAGATATCACATTTAGATATTACTCAATTATAATTAATAGGTAATTGGATACGGTTGCAATTTGATATGTCGGTAATGAAGCCTTGTTAATGGAGAGGCCTAGGACTCATTAACACTAACTATTATTGGTATGCAGTTCAAATACCATTAATTATTTGGGAGTGAGTTAATGATGACTTGTGTTATGTACCTAGCAAAAGCAGCGTTCAACTGTTAAGTTAGTACGTTGGATTCCCGCACAGTGCAAATTTTGTGTGTCGATATTGGTATTATTTCTTTGCATTGTATTGGGTGTTCTTTTTTTAACTAGGACACGTCAATTTGACTTCATCTCGCCTGATGGTAAGCTACAGGCAAAGTCTCAGGAAAGAGGGTCACCATTACAGACACTTAGTAATGTTACAATGGTGGCACGCAGATTGGCGGCCTCATCAGGTACTTTTTCACGCCCCGCTTAAAGGAGCCAGGATTGTAGGAAATTCCAGGTCTTGGCGGTGCGTCAAAGAAAAGAGTCTCCGAACCGCTTGGTTCTTGCTCGTATAATCTGCACAGTGTGAGGGTGACGTGTTGTTCTGTGTACGAATGCAAATACCTATATTCATGCATACGAATATTTGCACTGAGTGGGGGTCGAACCCGCGCCTCCAGTGTAGCGGACGCGTTCATTACCGCCGCGCCACGTAGGCCAAATATTATCGATGTAAGTAGTTACGTCCATCCGCATAATACTTCGATGTGGAATATCCTAGAATATTTATTAGAAAATTCGATAGTCACCTACCCTCAAAAACCACGATTATATTTTCACAACAAAAACAGACAATTTTATGAATGGAAGACAGAGATAGCACGAATTCGTCATAAACGCGTTACCTAAAAGATGACTGAATCACGTAATGCACCACCGTGTGAAATGCCACCTGACTATTTCGATAACAAACATCCCTGCCTACCTGCCGAACTATTTATGAGTGGAGTATTATGCCAGAAAAAGGTACTTAGATACGTATGTAAAACTCACTGTACTTGCGACATTATTGCAATAAATTTAGTTCCGCGGTAGCCTAGTGGTATGGGTAATGGACTGCTGAGACGAGGTTTCGGGTTCGATCCCAGGTTTTACCATGGCACACACCAATGACTTTTCAATACTTTTCGAAGTTACGTGTGTATTTATCACAGGCTTATAAGTGCTCGGTTAATGGCAATAGGCTCGCCACCTATTGGGATACATTGGGACCTAAACATAAACTGGCGAAATGTGGGTGCCAGCACCTCTGCCTACCCCTTCGGGGATATAGGCGTGAGTTTATGTTATGTTAAATTTAGTTTTATAAAATGTTGTAACATACATAGGTACACACATACAGTGACGCCTCTTTCCCAGAGACCATATATTTCCACTTGCAATGATCCTGATTTGCTTCTTCCACTTTGATATATATATATGTATTCATATAAGCTCTCCCGTTTCAGGTAGGTACTATTGACATGACTTTTTTAAATATGTCTTCGGTCTGATTGACTATTGGACGTAGGCCTCTCCCAATGTTGGGAAACTTTGGCCTACTGTTTCCACGCTGGCTAGACGGGTAGCCACAGGATTTTATTTTCTGGTTTTCCTTCACTCGCAGTGATATCGTCTGCGTGTTTTTCCGTTAGTCGCCTCTTACGACACCCTTCGTATGAGATGGGGTGGTGATACTTTTATTATTACTAAGGATAGTCAAACAAAACCATGAGCAAAAGCTTGTCGTTCTAAAATTTCAATGTAAACATGCTCCCTCCTCTTGAGACAAAACATCTCGATTAATAATCGTCCCTGAATTAATAAACGCAGTAATTGAGATGTTTGCCTAGGGGCGTCCCCTAGCCTTATTATTTGAGCAACGGGTAGTTAGTCAACCGTAATTATGCTGAAACCCGCCATTTTGAGGATTCTTATGGGGTGTATGCTGATATCGTGTGGGGTTATTTGCGACTTGGGAGGATCACAGAAAGGATTAAATTCAAGTTGCAAGTTATGCATTATGACGTCTATCACAGCTTCTATATCCTTATAAGTACCTAGGTACTTAGTACTAGAATGATATTTGTTCTGTGCTACTGGACTAGCCAAGTTCTTAGTCAACTTGCTAGCGCGCGCGAGTTTGGCCATTAAATTTTTTTTTTTGTCGTCATCTGATGCCCATATACTATCAAAAGAAAAACTTACTAATAATGCAAGAAACAAAAAAAAAATAACATTGCGAATAACCACTAAATATTTACTGACCCAACACTAATAAGTAACTTTTTGTAGCTGTATTAAAATTCATTAACTCAAGCATGTCGTGTAATTTTGAAATTCGAAATTCATTTTCACCTCACCCCTCATTCGATTTAGGTATTTTTGTTTACGCAAGAATAAATAACCTTTTTTAAGTGCAGTAATTCATTCAACATTATTTAATCATTGGCAACATTTAACGGAAAATACGCAGACGATATCACTGCCAGAGAAGGACAACTGTCAAAAAACCCTGTAGGTACCAACCCGTCCGGCCAGCGTGGAAACAGTAGGCCAAAGCCTCCCAACATTGGGAGAGGCCTAGTCCAGCAGTGGACTGCGATGGATTAATTGATTAATTGAAAATTCAGTAATCTAAATTGCTTTGAACACAGGTCTAGCTTTTATTACATTTCTCATCTAAAACAATCACCTTCAATATACCAACTGTAGCAGAGTAATTCAAGTCAATTCCTATATGTGTACATTGTGTACACGGTAACAACTTACCAAGTAATTTAATAATTATAAATAATATTTTCAATTATGTACTGTCAATAGAAGCTGCAGTGATAGCCTCAGTCTTGTACGGATAGCAAATTAAATTCTACAATAACTAGATAAGTATTGTTGGACAATAATTGACTAAAAGTAAGTATAGGGGATTAGTTGCGATTTTTTGAGTTTTCCAAACTATTTTATCTCAAAGTAGCATCCAATCAATCATTTAGCCCAACGCAGTCCCCTGCTGGACACAGGCTTCTCGCAATGTGCGCCATTTGTTCCGATCCTCTGCCTTGCGCATAACTTTGTTAAATATTATAATAATTTGGTGTAAGTTATTGGTATATATATTTTCAAACTTAGGTAAGACAACCACTATCGAAGTTTCTCCGTAAGTAAGGCTGCTAAAAATAATGAGATTAATCTATTTAGATTAGAAAAAATATGGGCTCAAAACTAAGTTTAAGCCCGCGATACCTAACAGTTTCAATAGTTAGAATACTATTGTAATTGCTACAATTTTTTGTCAGTATAAATAACTGTTGATTGATGGTAATTGATGAAATTTTTTATACCACTTAGGTTGCAGACAAGCACACGGCCCACATGATGGGAAGTGGTTACCGTGGTCTATGGATTCGTGCAACACCAGGAGCGTCACACTCGCGCTGCCGACCCTGAAGAAACCTCCTAATGCCCCTTTTGAAGAACCCCATATTGTAGGCGCATGGGAAGACCGCAGCAGGGAGTTCATTCCATAACTTGAGTGTGCGTGGGATGAAGTTTCTTTCATACCGTACTGTAACACATTTGTAGTTTTTCCACAGTAATTGTTTTACTTTTAATTTAAAAACAAGTATTGAGTATTTTTTCCACAGTCTTTGTTTCTTTCAATTACAAAAAAAACAGATGCTGTGGAAAAAGTGTACCACTTTGTGTACCTACACAAAGTGCTTTAAAACTTCGTTAAAATGGGACTACTGAGGATGAAAATAAAAATACACATATGTACTTAATGCTTTTTATATATGACCAAGTACATATAAAGATCCCATAATACAAGCTAATTAAGCTATGCTAACTATGGCTCTAGAGATAATAGGTAGGTACTATGTAGAGTGTCAAAATATTTATTTAGGTAAATTATCTTTTGCGTTTTATTTGCTGACTGTATAAAGTGTGCAAGAAAATAGCGAGGCGTGTTTCTCTATAAGTACAGGCAGCGCCATGACGTCGCGTGATCGCGTTCACTGTCATTATGCGTTGTGTGCAAGACGCAAGTGTACACGGTACGTCTGATGGTAAACGTGACACTCGAGTAGAATAGAGTTATTATATGTAATTCGACAGAATGGCTATAATGATTTATGTGAAATTCTGCGTATTTTACTTTGGAAGTGGGTGAGTATTTGTCATCTAGTAATAGTTGGTATTTATTATACCTATTAATTGTATTAAGTAGGAACCTATGTGTTATAGAAATAACACATAGGTACCTACATAGTACGATTAACAAGAATTAACAGCCTTATATCTTCAAAACGTAACATAAACTCACTATATTCCCGAAGGGGTAGGCCTCTGTGCTAGCACCCACATTTCGCCAGTTTATGTTTTAGGTTCCAATGTAATAGGTGGCGAGCCTATTGCCATTAACCGGTCACTTATAAACCTGCGATAAATACACACATAACTTTGAAAAGCTTCGAAAAGTCATTGGTGTGTGCCATGGTAAAACCTGGGATCGAACCTGAGACCTCGTCTCAGCAGTCCATTACCCATACCACTAGACTACCGCGGTAATTTGACTGACTTATATCTTCAAACTGAACAATATAGTAGCAGGCAGGAGAATTTGTGCTGTCAGTGGGACGACTAAAGGCTTGTCCTGCTCTGTCCTCTGCACTGACGGCACAGAGACTCTGTGCTTACAGGGTCGGCAGCGCGAGTGTGGCTTCTCTTGTGTTACACACGTCCATAGGCCACGGTAACCACTTTCCATCAGGTGGGCCGTGCGCTTGTCCCACACAAGTGGTACAAAAAAATACTTTGCCAATGTAGTAGGCATTTACGGTAGAGTTTTTTTTTTCACTTAGTCCAATAGTACCTGTACCCTTGTCCAAAGGTTAGTACCTATTCCAATTTAGATTCTTGTTCTTCCTCCTGGCGTTAATGCCAGTCCCATCCGAAGCTTTCATCCCATCAGATGACTCGAGTCAAGAATAGTGCCCGGAATACGGCAATAGGTTCACCCCCATAACGTGGGACCAAATACAATGACTGGTGAAATATGGGTGTTAATTCACTTCTGCCTAATCCTCCGGGGATAAAGGTGTAATTATATATGTATGTATGAATACTTTTCTTCAGATTCACTACATGCACATATTGGAAATAAACATCAAGTCTATGATTTTGCAGCCATTATTTTCTTTATTTTATTTTTATTTTTTACGTGCGCAAAATCCCCACGGATACCTCCCCACCGGAGCCGGTGGAAGAGGTTATGTCGGACTCGAACCGACTAAAACGCACGCCGCCTGTGGGTCGTGGCCGAAGGTGAGGTTGACAGGCATATCCCTCGCACCCCGGCCGACCCAGCGCCATCTCTCACGATCTAGCCCTCTCCTCGGGTAGCCATTATATTTTGACTTTAACCCGATAATAACCACTGATCAATATTCAAACAATAGTCATGTAATAATCTATTCAATTTCTTTCAATATCCGAACAAAAATATACTTAAATGGCTGTCATTTTCAACCAGGTTATTACCCACTCACAACCCCTCCATATATTCTAAATGAGGGTAGAAAAAAATTAATCCGCCCACTTTTAATTCAGTTCTCGAGTGACAGTTGACAATGGTTCAGTATTAAAGGGTTAACAAAGGGCTGTGAACGGGCGCTTTCGAAGGGTTAATTGCTATGGGTCCTTTTCAAATATGGCGTATGCTGTATGGGTTGTGTACATGGCCTTATTAAAATAGGGTGTGTATAAAAGTGGCATCAAGTTTGTGATGGTACATTTTAAGATTATTTTGTTGTTATTCTGAGTTTCCGATATTTCGGCGCTGTTGCAAGCACCATGATCACGGAGGAATTGCAGTACCTATAGGCGGTGAACAGTGAAAAAGTTTTGTAGGAGTAAATCGATCTACCCTCTTTCGAGTTCTTGCTCTACGAGTGGATACAGTAAGCATCGTGTGTTGTGAACGTGATCGAGATTGGATTCGAGTTTGTAGTGCGAGTGAAACCAGTGGTAGTGCAGATACGTGTAGTAAAAGAACGAAAGAGGGTAGATCGATATATTTACTCCTAAAAAACTTATTGACTATTCACCACCAATATTCCAGTTCCTTCGTGAACATGGTGCTTGCAACAGCACCTAAATATCAGAAACTCTAAACAACACAACATGGTAAATATCCCGATAACTTTTATACTAATGTGAGTGACCATAATAGTTTAAGTACCTATTTTGTTGTACTTTTGCAACCATTATGATTTATGTCACTAAACTGCCTACTTGTCATAAACTTGTCAAAGTATACCTAATCATTTTAATTAACATACCTAGTTACTAAATAATATTAGGTACCTACACTTTTTTTTATTCCACTTAGGTGGCAGATAAGCACACGGCCCACCTGATAGAAAGTGGTTACCGTGGCCTATGGACGTATGTCCAGAGGAGCCACACTCGCGCTACCGACCCTGTAAGCACTGACTTTCTGTGCCGTCAGTGTAGAAGACAAAGCAGGACAAGCCTTTAGTTTTCCCACTAACAGCACAAATTCTCCAGTGAGCTCTGGCTGCTTGGAAGCCCACAAGACACAAATATGTACCGAAGTATAATTTTGTTGACATATGGAGCTCAAAAGTCAAACTTATACCAACCGCCAGGGTCTTTCATCACAAATAAATATTAATTATTTTCAATAATAATTATTAACAATATTTTTTTTACAAACCAGAATAACACACGCCGTCCGTCTGTCATTCCGAACAGACATAAAACCGAAATTACTTGACATTAATTCAACAAACTCCACATTACTGTCGATAATTCGCATAAATGTCGTAAATTTGACTTAATTTGCCGCACAGTGCGGTTATTGCCGCAATTAGCGGTTGATTTGGCTGCGGTATAGTCATCTGGGGGTCATTGTCGAATGTGGTTGACGACATATGATTGTCGCGTGCGCGCGTGTGGAGAAAGCCTTATTTTTTAATCAATTATTTTTATTTCCGATGGGATATTTTTGAGTACAATTATGTGACTGTAATAATTTTATTGTTAAAGCAATCTTTAAAAAAAAGAATATTGTGTTCCCATCGGTGAGTAGGGTAGCCAGAGCTCACTGGAGAATTTGTGCTGTCTGTGGGAAGACTAAAGGCTTGTCCTGCTTTTTCTTCTACACTGACGGCACAGAAACTCTGCACTTACAAGGTTAGCAGCGCGACTGTGACTCCTCTCGTGTTACAAACGTCCATAGGCCACGGTAACCACTTTCCATCAGGTGGGCCGTGTGCTTGTCTGCCAACCAAGTGGTATAAAAAAAAAAGAACTGAAATTGCTAATATTTCCTCTAACTCCTCCAGCTAAGCTAATTTGCTTTTGTTAGGAGTGGGTTCACGTCGGTAGTGTTATGGCCAGGGTTTGAACCTGAAACCTCTCGATCGTGAAGCCGACTCTATAATGCGTCTTGATTACCATTATTAGTATCAATTTAATTCTATTCAAAGAATCAAAGAATCAATCAAAGAATCAATCAATGAATCAATCAAAGAATCAATCCAAGAATCAATCAAAGAATCAATCAAAGAATCAATCAAAGAATCAATCAAAGAATTAATCAAAGAATCAATCAAAGAATCAATCAAAGAATCAATTTCATTTATTCAGTTTAAGCACACAAAGAGCACATATGAACGTCAAAATTTTACAATTGGGTATGTCAAGAAATAATGTAAAAATATTAAATAATGTAAAAATAAACCATTGGAAAATGATTCTTTCGCTGGTTCGGTAGGTTAGTTCTACTGAGAAGATACCAGCAAGAAACTCAGCGAACTACATTAGAACTAGTTTATTTTTCTTTTTTTAAATTTGCTTTAGTTTACAATTTATTTTGTGCGAGCAAGCGAGAGACTTATGTCGACCACGCATTAACATCATTAAGATACTCATCCACTTTATAGTAACCTTTACTCATTAAAGTTTTTTTCCATTATTAAAGTATTACATATTGTATTTGGTTATTGGATTTACATTTTTATGACACCAAATTTAATCTCAGTTTTTCTCGTGACATATTGTGTAGGTACCTACTTACTTACTAATATGGGTGAAATTTACCTGAAATAAATTTATTTTATTTTATTATTTAAAATGTACATAATGATGAAAAGGGGGAGTATGTAAGGCTGACAGTGACGGCCAATTAATAAGTAGATAATAAATTATGCAGACATGATCAAAAACATATACTTAGGTTGGTAGGTAGGTACTAACTTAGGCAGGTTTCTAACAGGAATGCGTAACATAAGGGCAGTCCAACCAGTTAGCAATGGCCAGGATGATGATGGAGCTGCCCCGTACCCTCCGCATCAGGGAGTCTCTTCTTTTGCGCATATATAATTTTCAAGCGTCATCTCCTCAATCACTACTTCACTTCCCCCATTCTCTTTCGTGCAATTCCTCCGTCTATTGTTAAAGCAATCAAATCAATCTGCTTTTGAAACCGCTTTATTTCTTTGCAATATGTTAAATCGTTACAAAATGGGATGACAGCAGTGACGGGCAATCTTTATCGTTGCCTTTATACCAATGTATGTGATAAGGGACTTCATAAAACAACACGTTTGTGTTATTTTCTTATCTATTGAACCTTCACTACCGTATAAAAACAGTTAGCCATTATTCCAAACTAATCAAACTCGATTTTATCCAACAAATGAAGACCTTTCTCAACTTTTATGAATATAAAATACACATATTAAAAATATTTATTGCATTCAGTAAAAATACTCTATCCCAATAATTACAGTTGTATAAAATGTCTCGGGAACAAAATATAAGGGTCCGTACACACTTAACTGGCGGTTATAACGAGAAAATTAACAGACCTTGTCGCGACTCGCCGAAACAATTACACGCTCGTGCGGCAATTTAACGCGAAATTTGCATAATTGTGGCGATAACGGGTAATGCCGCGGGCGATGTCGCGTCAACGCGTCATACTACAATTATATCGCCCTTTTGCGGTGTTTACATGTTTCATTAATGCGTTCGATTAATCAATTTACGTTATGAATGAGCAAGGTTTATAGTTGAGCTTCATAAATCGTATGAAAAAGCATAAAATATCACTTTTTTATGGTAATGCCAAGGCATTTATGATAATGTAGTGCCTGAATGACAAATATTGGCATTGAAATAAAGATGTTGATAACTTATTTCGTTGTCCAAGAACAGGTAGATATAGGTGTAGCTTTAGTAACTAGGTAGGAGTACCAATATTTTACCTTCCCCCTTCGGAAGGGTCCATTAAAACCTTTGACCCTAAGCCAGTTTCAACTGACTGTTAAAACCATCACAAAGAGGACCGTCACTATTTTTTGTATTAGGTACCTATAGCTAAAAGTTTTGCGACATTAGTTTCCACACGAGCTTTTATGACATTTAAAAAAAAAAACATAATTATAGCAGACAATTACACCACCAAATCAGACACTGCCAATCAATATAAATAATAAGCAATACTCCATCAAGCGCCATAAGGGCACGTTCACACGTTCGCGGGCGGCGACATCGCGACACCGGCGCGGCGCGGCGCCACCGGCGACAATTAATCAAAATGTCGCGCGTCTTGTCGTCAAATTGCTTTATTGTCGCACAAATTGGCTGAGGCCGGGTGATTTCAAGCTAGATTATATGCTTTATTGGACTTTTGGGGAGTTTGTTCGGCTTTGTCGTACTTGTATGAATAGTATGTTGATCGATGTGACTATGAGTGCGTATAGAGGGTGTTCTTTGTTCTACGAAAGTTGGCAATACAAAATGTACAGTACCTACTACCTACATTAATATTAAGTTTTGCATTTTGTTCTATTTATAGTTGCGGTTAGATATTGATATAAATATGAATATGTACTAAGTAGTTATTGAGGGCAGATGTATAAAAATTTGTGGGACACCACGGTTTTTCCGTCCAATTGAGCAGTCCGACTGGGGAAGTACCTCCGCCCTACATAATACCGCAGCCATAATTACCTCGTGTTGTGTTCCCGGCGGTGAGTAGGGTGGCCAGAGCGCACTGGAGAGTTTTTGTACTGTCAGCGGGAAGACCAAAAGCGTGTCCTGCTTTGTCTGTTACACTGACGGGACAGAAACTCTTGTGCTTACAGGGTTGGTAGAGCGAGTGTGACTCCCTTGGTGTTGCATACGTCCATAGGCCACGGTAACCACTTTCCATCAGGTGGGCCGTGTGCTTGTCTGCCAACCAATTAGTATAAAAAAAATATTATGCCATTGAACCTAAATCCTGGTGGATTGGCATAATATATATACCATGACTAATCAAACTTCTAAGTACCTAATTAAAGTAATTAGTAATTAAAGTACTTAATGTACGATGTTTTGCACCGTGTGCGGATGACATCTAAGACCTGCACGCGTTGTCCTGTGTAGGAAAGGGGAGGGTGGGACTAATTGGAAGAGCTCATCAGAACACTCCCCATGGTACAAACGGTAAAATACAGCCATGGACGCAACATCTCTACGCAGCTGTAAAGGTTCTAGGGTGTTCGTGATCTCGGGATTCCCAATGATGCGGACCGCACGTCGCTGCAACCTGTCGAGAGCATCTAGTAAGTACTTTGCTGAACCATCCCAGAGATGCGAGCAGTACTCCACACAGGAGCGAATTTGTGTCTTGTATAGAAGACACCGCTGCTCCGGCGTGAAAAACCGTCTCACTCTGTTCAGGACTCCGAGTTTTCGTGAGGCTGTTTTGATGATACTTTCGATGTAGTTTTTGTTATTCAGGTTGCAGCGAACATCCATACCTACGATATTGAGATTGTCCTGCAGTGGCAGTGGCGTGCTCTGAAGAGTGGGGAGGGGAAGGAAAGAAGATACTTTTGCTGTAAACGCACATGCCTGCGTCTTCTTGGCATTGAACTCAACCAGGTTCTCAGAGCCCCATTGAGAAATGTGATTCAGGATCCCGTCAAGCTCAGTGACAAGAAGCTGCCTTTTCTCCGCGATATCCGACTGCTTGGCCGCAGGATGTCCATGATAACTCCCATGCAAAGTGCTATCGTCTGCATAACAATGAACATTGCCGGTAGACAGCATGTCGTTGATATGCAGAAGAAAGAGAGTGGGTGATAAGACGGACCCCTGGGGCACGCCAGCATTAACCTGCAGAAACTCCGAAGCTCGTCCGTCACAAAGGACGCGAATACGGCGCCCCCGCAGGAAGCTAGCAACCCAGTTGCACAGCCTAGAAGGCAGACCAAAGGCAGGTAGCTTGGAAAGAAGCGATTTGTGCCAGACTCTATCGAAAGCTTTGGCGATGTCAAGACTAATTGCCAGTGACTCGCCGTGCTTGTCCATAGCCTCACCCCAAAGATGGGTAACGTATGCTAGAAGATCACCCGTTGACCGTTTTACAGGGTCGGCAGCACGGATGTGACTCCACTGGTGTTACACATGTTCATAAGTCATGGTAACCACTTTCCATCATGTGGGCCGTGTGCTTGTCTGCCACTTAAGTTGTTTAAAAAAAAAAGTTAGATAAGTAGATTGTAGAGCGAAATATTGATTAAAATAAGCTGACCAGACAGATGATGTCCTGTCTTAAGGTGGATTTAGACCAAACGAGTGAATCCTCATTTTTACCCCTAAATAGTGATATAAAGGTAAATAGTGATAAAACATTCGTTTGTTGTTCTCTTTTTGAAAATAAGGTGTCGTATCAACAAATTCATTCAACAATAGTCAATAATAGTGCCCGGAATACGGCAATAGGCTCACGCCCTATTACCTACGTGGGACCGAATACAATGATTGGTGAAATGTGGGTGTTAATTCACCTCTGCATAACCCTCCGGGAATAAATACGTGATTATACTTTTCTCCCTAAATATGCCTACCACCGAAAAATCTCAACTGCCCCGTCTTTTATATAAAAAACCAACTCTTGTACATACGAAGCCAATCTGCGTACATACCAACCCTCCCCTGCTACCAAAATCCTCGTCAATTAAAAGTCCCGTTAATCAAGACTGCGTTTTGTCGCTGCCGCTTGATCGCACGGCCAAACAACCACCCCTACAATTTGACAGACGCAAATAAAAAAATGCACGTGCACTCCTCGCTTTATTAGAAAGGGAAGGGTTAGGGGTTATTGAAAAACTAGAAGTGGTTAGATATTACTTTTTAAATTATATATAGATACATAACATAAATTCACGCCTATATCCCCGAAGGGGTAGGCAGAGGTGCTAGCACCCACATTTCGCCAGTTTAAGTTTAGGTCCCAATGTACCTAATAATAGGTGGCGAATCCTATTGCCATTAACCGGGCACTTATAAACCTGCGATAAATACCTACACACATACTCGTAACTTCGAAAAGCATCAAAAAGTCATTAGTGTATGCCATGGTAAAACCTGGGATCGAACCCGAGACGTCCTCTCAGCAGTCCATTACCCATACCACTAGGCTACCATACTCCGAGAAATAACTAAGAATACACACATACATACATATAATCACGCTTTTATCCCCGAAGGGTTAGGTAGTGTAAATTAACACTCACATTACACCAATCATTGAATTCGGTCCTATTGCCGTCTTCCGGGCACTATTGTTGACTCAAGCCATGCATCTGAGTCTGGGTTGTATAAATCTGTCTGATTTTAAACAGCCTTATCCATTAGACGCCTTGTATGACACCTCATGGGAAGAGATGGGGTGGTCCAAATTCTACTCTACCAGGAATCACGCGGCTATAGAAGAAGAGAGGTAGGTACCTCCGAATGGGTAGCCATATTATCATCATCCTCAGGGAGTTCCCAGTTAGGTCCAATGTTTGTACCTATTTTGGTATAGGTATCTACTTTTTATTCTATATTTTATCTCTTTATATTCTACTTTTCCGACTGTTATCTGACCTCTTAACAGTAAAAAGAAAACCTGCATCAGAGTCAGACCCTCGTTTGCAGTTTGATGCGATGACTTGCAGGTAATGTTGGCTTATGCCTTAAGAATGCTAGTAGGCAAGGCAGTACGATAGAGAGAGAACGCTCTACAAAATCGAAGTAGGTAAGTAAAACCAAAAGCCGAGTAACGAACCTTTTTGTTTAGGTATTTGTTTTTTAAAACAACAAAACTTTTGTTTTCGTTTTTGATGGCTTCTGCAACGAATCGCTGCAATTAGAATTAGTACCAACGCGAAAAGTTACAATTCACTGTAGTATGCCACTTTTCTACGCTTGTGTGCGTTGTCAAGCACGTTATGTCTAAAAATCCACCATTTTTATACTTACATAAAAACTCGAATTCACACCAATTACGGAAAATGAAATAATGCGCTCCACTTCGTGTTGGCGCCAAACTCCAACAAAACTTTTTAAAGAGCAATTTAAAATTGGAATTGAAATATTTTAACTGTTGCCTGCCAGTACAGGCCATTTTCAATCAGCGTTCAATCTTCAAACAGAATTCGTTCGCGCAACTGTCAATAGGCGGACATGGACGTGACGTTAAAACAGCTTTCGCGGAATGAGCTTATCGAACAAAATCTTTATTTGTGATTTTGAAATAACCTTTTTAATACCTAATTTGATAAGAATTTTATTTAATTTTTTGTGGGAAAATACCTCGTCGGGAGCGGTTTATGTCAGAGGCGAACCGACTAAAACCGCTCTTTAGTCTACAGAGAGCCAGGGTTTATATCTTACGATACGACTGTCTAAATATAAATATCCCTCGCAACCAACCAGGGCCATCTCCTGTCTTCTCTTTAGTCTTACTACGAAGTGGTTGAAATTCGATATTTTCCGTGAAGCGACTGCCATTTGACCTCCACAACTTACAACTAAAAATAATAGGTATGAGGCCGCCAAGCTGAGTGCCACCATTGTAACACTTAGTGTCTGTAATGGTGACCCTCTTTCCTGAGACTTTGCCTTTAGCTTACCATCAGGTGGGGCGAAGTCAAGTTGGCGTGTCCTGTATAAAAAAAAATAGTAGATAGACCAGTTGCCGGACTTTTTTGCAGATGTTTATAGGCTACCGGGAACAAGACAGGTTACCGTGCTCTCCGAGGCACAGAGGTGTCTCAAGTAGGTAGTAAATTTAGTCCAGAATAGACATAAGTCCATATTATATTGTTAAGTACCTACTACACTTTTATGAATAAATCATATACCTAATGTTAGTACCTAATATATTTTGTTACTTACATACTCTTAAAACCCATCGCTGTCACAATCATCCATCTATCATTGAACCGATTTATTTAATCTCTATTCAATACATTAATACATATCGACCCTTCTTATTATAAAAATGTTACCAGTACAATAAATTCAATATCATACGTTGCACATGGCAACACTACGTGCATCTGTCAGCCCGCTTGATTCAAAAAACGAACACGTGTTGATACACATTTAAAAAGCGACCGGCGTATGTTGAGCTTTTAATAAAGATATTGGATTTGTTATGGTATCTGGAATATTCCTTATCTTACATTATTATCAAATAATTAGGTAAATTTTCCTCTTCTTCTAAGGTTACGTTTATGTGAACTTATTCTTGGAGATTATCAAATAGGTCATCCTTGCACCCCAGGACGTGCGTTATTGGGTAAACTTACTTACACCCTGATGATTGAGATCCTAGAGGCGTGCGGTTTTAGTCAGTCTAAATCTGACAAACACACCCATTGTTTGAAAGATCGAAACAAATTTGATTGCAGGCGGTACTCGTTGCCAATCATAAACCGAAAGAAAATTAATGGGACCTCCGGCTATCAAACTTGTTCCGATCTTTCAGACAGCAGTCGGGTTTTTAAATTTTTTAATAATTTATTTCATTTTAACCTTTTTAATCATGTTATGACATATATTTTTTTGCAATCTCCTTTTAATTCCCTTCATTTTGATACCTTACTCGAAAAATTTGAATAAATAAAAAATCTGACAACATTTTAACATCAAAAATCCAACGCATACCTACCTACCTACCTAGTTTTTTTGTTAACATTTTATGTATTCTATGACACTCGGGTAATAAATACCTTTTCTGAGATCCCATTCATCGAAATCTGTCCAACCATACCTACATACAAACCTACATATATACATACTCATCTCATATATACATCTCGTCATCATATATACATCTCGTGTGGATATTTTCCACAATGGTTTTATAGACTTCAAAAGAATTTTACGTAGTGAGGACTTCCAACCGGAATAGCGTCCTTGCTTTCCCTTTTATTTCCTTTTTTGTTTTTGTTTTTTGTATACATTAAATTTTAGATAAATATGTAGTTACTAAGTAAAATGGCACTGAAGTCAACTAAAATGCTGTGTACGGATGTAAGTGGACTTCAGGTTTAATATGTTCTACCTATATTTTATATAATTACCAACAGTGATCTGATGTCTGTATCTGTACCAACTAAATAAAATAAAATAAAATAAAATAAAATACAACAAGTAAAAACATTACCCTCGCTGGCGCACTCGAGTAAATAAAATTACAAAGACATATTTTTGTTTTCCATATTTTATTCGTTGACACTAACACAAGTAGGTACCTACTATAGCTTAGCTAGAAAATTTAAGGGGAAATGAAGCAAATCTAATAATAACTTCGTTACCCATTCGAGTTTCAAGTATGTTTACCTAGATTTTTTTGGGAAAATTTTCAATAGATGCCAAGAAAACTTTAAAGAGTCGCGTGAATCAAATATAGGGGCAATGGAGCTTAATAGTAGGTACCTAACTTCGGTTACCAAATCTAGTTTCAAGTATGTACCTATACCTACCTATAGATCTTTTTGCGAAAGTTTTCAATAGGTTTAATATAGAAAATTTCAAAGAGTCACATAAATCAAAAACAATATTCTCACACACTTTGTACCTATCTCCGTCAGCATCTGAGAGGTCTGCCCGCGCTGGTCGGCGGGCGTCCCGCCGCGGGCGGCAGATGACCGCACCATGATTTATGATGGGCACACACCACATTTACATTCGTAAATGTGATCCTCGTAATTATGCGCCTTGTTTCGGCTACGGGCGGTTCTGTGATGGGAATAAGACACTCCTGTGTTACGGTAGGACGATGCTAATAAATATTATATTTATACATACATACCTACATACATATAATCACGCCTTTATCCCCGGAGGGTTAGGCAGAGGTGAATTAATACCCACATTTCACCATCATTGTATTCGGTCCCACGTAGATAATAGGGGGTAAGTAAGACTGTTGTTGGTTTCCGGGCACTATTGTTGTCTCGAGCCATGCATCTCTGGCTGAGTCTGGGCTGTATATATCTGTCTGATGTTAAACAGCCCTCTATCCCTTAGTCGCCTTGTACGACACCACATGGGAAGAGATGGGGTGGTCCAAATTCTACTCTGGCGGAAACCACGCGGCTCATATATTATTTTATTTCATTATATTTATATAAATATATATATTCATATATTATATTATAACATATAGATACACATGCCTTATAGGTTCGAAGTAATATTAATTTGTCAGCTATAGGTATTCCCTTATGATGAGAATAAGCACGAATATTTTTATTCACAGACCTGAATTTTTTTTAAACCATTATTAGGTAACCATTGCATTTAAATTTCGGTCTGAAGATCGAAAAATAATAAGTCCAAATAAGAAGATGAAAGGTCAAATATATAACTATTGTGTCCATTCTATGGACTATCAATTAGCCCTCGGCCCTCCGCAGTCACTGCTGGACATAGGCCTCTCCCAATGCACGCCATTTTATCCGATCCTCTACCTTCCGCTGCCAGTAATAGCCTTCGAATGCGGTAGCCCCCCTGTAGCCCTGAGATTCTGCGCACCCCCCGCCCCGCTGTTACCCGAACCGCTACCATGACTGGGATTAGCGGGACCACTGGGAACTGGGGGCCTAAAAACTTTACCACACTGCAATTTTTTTTATATCACTTGTTTGGCAGACAAGCACGCGGCCCATCTGATGGAAAGTGGTTAGCGTGGCCTATGGACGTGTGCAACGCAAAAGGAGTCACACTCGCACTGCCAACCCTGTAAACACAAGAGTTTCTGTGCCGTCAGTGTAAAAGATCAAGCAGGATAAGATTTTGGTCTTCCCACTGACGGTACAAAATCTCTCTAGTGAGCTCTGGATACCCTACTCACCGGCGGAAACACTATTTTCCTTGCAATAGGTAGGTACCAACTTCCTAATATAAAGGCAATATCCAACTAAGTAATTACTCATCAAAAAACTTGTCTACTCACAGTTTTTTACCCCACTGTCCTCAAACTAATCTACCTTTGTACCATAATCAGCCTTAACTAATCTAAGATCAGAACCACGTCGATTTAAAGTATTACTAGCCGAAGGAACCCCAATAAAGGAGCCAATTTCACCCTGTATTGTTTGTCAAAAACTCGATTATGTTCGGTGTTACAAGGGCTAAAAAATAAAACACAATATGGTCACAACTCATCGTGAGATTAAACTAGTTTGGGCTCCCGGTTTTGTTTGTCATGCTTGTGTTGTGATGATATTAAATTATACTTGGAATTCAATGTGTTTCGGAAATTGCTTTGAAGATACATTTATCTTGTTAAATTTAGATTTTTTTATTATCTTCTGTTGTTAGAATTATAGTAAGAAGGTACCTACAATTAATTAAATTAATAGGTAATAAGGAATATTATAGTTAAATGAGAAAGTAACGTCTGTCTATTTGATATGCTTTGACGCTTAAACCACCAAACCGATTTTGATGAAATTTAGTGTATTGGTAGAAGAAACATCGGCAAGGACATAGGTTATATTTGGTACCGATAACCAACATCCACTCGGGAGGAGTCGCGGGCAACAGTTAGTAGAGGCTAAATTTTAAAGCTTTCTTCCACTTCCGCCGATGTGACCTCTCATTACTAGGCGAATTTGAATAAGAACACTTGAATAGTAACTCCTTCCGAAGATGATGATTATGGTAGGTACCAATAGGTATGTGTGGATAATCTCCTCTCACAATAAAATTAAACAGCAATCCAATCAAAACTAACATTCACAAACATCAAGATATAACGGCATCAATCCAAACAAGTTCCAAACTTAAATAAACTTTTTTCTGGCGCCAAAAAAGTCTCGTTTATTTTCCCGCGCAGCCGACGAACGAGGCGTGACATTTGAAATTTTGGTGTTGTCAGCACAAAAAGGGAAATAGAATAGTTGTTTGGTGTAATATTAATGCGTCTAACGGGCCTCCTTTGTGTCGCAGGATGTATCATTCACGTCATCGCTTATTGAATAGCTTAATGATATTGGAGCAAAAAGGATTGATAGACATAGTCCTTTATTAATAGATTTCTTTTTATTACGGTTTTTAGTTTCCGGGATAATCTTATTGAATATATTTCTATTGTGAAATCTTAAGATAGAAAAATCTAAAAAGTTTTAACATGTGTGAAAAGTTATTCGCTTTGTCTGCCTGAATACCTAAAGCGGGGAACATAGTTCTGTCATTAAAGTTTATATTTTGTCATCAAATATTTGTGCCTATTAATAGTGTAGTACCTAAGTAGATCTGTCACCAAATACTTCCTATTGATTATTGTCCGCAGAAAACGACACCACGTGCCCTAATACGGACAGATATAGGAAGGCTATATTATAGGAGACTAGTTACGAGAGATTTGACATTGGTCTGCAAGACCTTTGCTTAACTTTTCATGTTATGTTACTTGTGGTAACCTAATGCACGAAGAAATACTATAACCGACGTAGCTAGATATCTACTACATTTGCGAAAAAACCTCATGATTTTGGCGACAGCTTAAATCACATCCAAATAAAACCACTTAGATACGTGTGTCCATAATTTTTGATAGGTATTTATACTGTGCATTGTTTTTGATATCAAAAAATTGCCAACCCAAAAAAAAAATTTCTTTTTTTTATTGTACTGTCCGTGTCATATCACGTGAGGCCAGTTGCCTGCTGGGTGCTTTATCGTGTCGTTTCGAAATATTATGATTTAGTCGGCCGTTCCGCTCAGGTGGTGAGCGCATCTGTCTGTTGTAATAACCTATTGTTTGTGTGTATGCGCTCTTCGGCAGAGTTATTGAAATATTTGAGGGGAGGTTTGAACTTTAAGGGTAGCTTGTCTAGTAGCTATAGGGACGTACTAAGTAGGCATATTGATTACCTACTATGAACTATCATTAGGTACCTGTTTAGTTTTGAACCTCAACCGTAGATTATCTACTTAAGGTTTGATAGTTCAAAATATTTTAGTTGAGTGGGTATCTGCTTATTTAGGTTCGATTTTCTCCTGTAAAATAATTGATTTTCATTGAATCAATCAATCAGCCAGTCCACTGCTGGACATAGGCCTCTCCCAATGTTGGAAGGTTTTGGCCTAGGTACTGTTTCCATGCTGGCCAGACGGGTTGGTACAGGGTTTTATTTCGGGTTTTCCTTCTCTCGCAGTGATATCGTTTGCGTATTTTTCCGTCAGTTGCCTCTTACGACACCCTTCGGATGAGATGGGGTGGTGATACCTGTTTTCTTTCTCCATCACCACATGGATTTTATTTATTTATTTTATTTAATTCTGTATGTAGAGATCATAAATAAAAACATTCCAAAGAAAATGTACAAAGGCGAGCTTAACTCAAAATGAGTTCTCTCCCAGCAAACCTTTGAGTAGCAGAGAAGCTTATATAAATAATAAATAAATATTCCACGACATTCTACACAACGCTATCTAGACCCATGGTAAGCATAGCTTAACTAGCTTGTGTTATGGGATCTAGAATGCGGATAAACATACTTAGATACTTTTTTTTTTTTGTAAATACATACATATTATACATAGAAACACCCAGACCAATGCAAATATACATATTCATGCATACAAATATTTGCACTGAGCGGGAATCGAACCCGCGCCCGCTGCATAGCAGTCGAATGTTCTACCGCTACGCCACGGAGGTCGTCAAGCATATAGTAATGAATGGATTTTCATTAGGTAGGCACAAAAATAAGCCACATACTTAACTAAAGATAAGCAATCTTGTAGTAACTTTTAAAATGAACACATATTAAACAAATAAACTAGGCTAACTGACTAACTAGTTGTTCAATTTCGGTTTTAAGTCTTTAAAATGAGTTTCGAAATAAAAAAAAATTAATGAACTGAGTTTTAAAAAAAACATTAAAAATACTCAATCAAGATGGTTTAGCTGTAGTTAAGTAGGTACCTCATCATCATCATCCTCCTGCCCTTATCCCAAGATTATTTGGGGTCGGTGCAACATGTGTTCTTTTTCCATTCATCTCTAGTTGCAGTCATTGCAACATTCACTCCCTTCTTAACCATGTCATCTTTCACACGGTCCATCCACCTCATTTTAGGCCTCCCACTCCCCTTGTAGCCATCCACTTCCATAGTTAGTACCTTCCTTACGATAGTTAAGTTGGTACCTAACCGAATGAATTTTAGTTTAGTTAAAACTTTTACAACTCAATATCGTACCTACCTACAAAAATCTAGTTCCAGATTTGCTTCTGCAGTTATCAGTACCTCGGTAGGTAAGGCGTAGGTAGTCCACAGGTACACTTGAAGTAATAATACCTAACAGCTTGCAAGACAAATGATCATTTAAACCACTGGTACACACTCCCAAAGTCTCATTTCATTACATATATTTTTTTATAAACTCACGTCTATATCCCCGAAGGGGTAGGCAGAGGTGCTAGCACCCACATCTCGTCAGTTTATGTTTTTAGGTCCCAATGTAATAGGTGGCGAGCCTATTGCCACTAACCGGGCACTTATAGGTAAACCTGCGATAAATACACACATAACTTCGAAAAGCATCGAAATGTCATTGGTGTGTGCCATGGTAAAACCTGGGATCGAACCCGAGACCTCGTATTTCATTATTCTACTATTATAACCGTATCGAAGTCTACTTTGATTAAAGACAGTAGATATTTACACCAAAAAGAACAACAAATAAATCGTGGCGGATTATCGAAAAACATAAAATAACCTAATTACAAGTTTTATGTCACAGCCGCTGTGTTTGGGCTAATTACTATTGTATTTAATCAATATTTGTGTCATTGTATTTTTAACTTTATTCAAAAGTATTAAGATCCAATTTAGAGTGTGTTTTGTATATTGAATTGATAAATGCGTGCCACAGGACGTCGTTTACACCGTGGTGTAATTTTTCAGATTAGTATCTAGGTACCTAATTACTATTTAGGTAAATAATTTTCGCAATATTGTAGGTAAGTGGTTTGTCTATATTTTGCATATCATGGTTTCCTTATAACTCTGATGGTTTAAAACCGTTTAAAGATATCTTATTTCTTTTCCTTTTTAACTTTGCAATCTGTTCCTGTCGAACTTTCAGCGAATGATTAGGAATGGATAATTTGTCTTGGAAGGCAGCCACTCCAGTGACTTGCACTCCATTTGTATTAAAGATTAGGTATTTTAGGTTAAATTTATCTTAGCTCTACTGTTTCATTATTGCAATAAAAACAGAATTCGCAGTACCAAGGCAGAAAAGAAAATGCTAATTGAAAAAGTTCTAATAGCCGTCTCTACGATAAGTATGAGTGATTTTGAGGCTAGAGATTAGTGATACAGGCGTAACACTTAGTAAGTACCTAACTACAGACTCCGACTACTAAGGTAGAAAGGTATGTACCTACTTACGATGGCAACAGGATTGGTAGTAGGTAAGCATGTATTTTATAAATACTTACCTACTTAATTCATTTACATCGAATTGAGAGAAATAAATAAAATTGTATTTATGTAGTTTTAGATACTAATTAATGCCTGTTATTCTTGACACCTGTCTAGAATATTTACATCTTCAAATTATTTTCAAAATTTTGAAACCTCATTTTTAGATTTAATGGGGCCAATTTCATAGAAAAAGTTCTGAGGATCTACCTCAGAACTTTGTGTGTGAAGAAATAATTAGGTAACAAGGTGTAGAAATGAGAAGTGTTTTAGTCGTTAAAAATAAAGTATTTATTTATTTATTTATACAAAAAGATGAGATGTAATGTAAAAAGGTAAGCTTAACTCAAAGTTGAGTTGAGTTTTCTTCCAGTAAACCTGGAAGTGCACAGAGGAATTGCAATACGAGAGGCAAAGTACATGAAAGTGTAGATTTAAAATGAAAAGGTATAGGTACAATATGTATACCCCTAGACAATAGGCACAAATATACACATTCAACATATACACACATACATACATACAACAAGTACACTTTCTCTATACCGCCATGATCTCCAGCACCAAAGTATGAAACAAAAATAACGGGGTAGGTACCTACCTACCCCGTTATTAAGTAAAGTAAGTACCTACCTATACAGGGATTCCACCATCAGCGATGTATGAAATAGGGGCTTATTTATCACATGTTATTCTCAAATCTGGCCTTTTAGTATATAAGTAGGTATCTGACATGACACTCTTTTGAGTCATTTCTACCGTTTTCAAATGCACAATATAAAAATTAACTGTAGGTACCTAATGGTTTTGAAAAATGTTATAAATAGGTAGGTATATAAAAAAAATTGGACATTAAATACCTAAGTTATATAAAAATCTCTAGTGTGAAAATTATAATTAATCGACATTTCAAAATTTCTTTAGGTACCTACCTATAATTATAGTACGGTGTGAGAGGCGGCCACGCACCGCGACTCAAACCATAAAACAGTTCAATAATGTGGATTGGTTCGAGTCTAGGTTGCAGCAGTGGCGACATGACGACGCGCGGCGGAGTCCGGAACTAACCGCGTTAGCCATCCGCCGGAGAACACTCATTTAATTTTTATTATTGCACTAGTATAGTGCCGTGATTTCGTTTGAGTTTTAATGTCTTTTGGCGGTGTTACCTACTAATTTATCTGTCTATGTCTAAATTAATTTATGCATAATATAGTATTACTTAGGTACCTACCTACCTATGACGCGCCGGCCTGGGGGTGACAGGTGGAGCCGCCTGTCACCCTGGCAGAAGCAGACCACGGCGGAGACGCGACTGGCGCGCCTCCCCGTTTCCGGGGACGAGTTGGGGACTCTGTAGTCCCTACACCCGAGAAGAGGGCCAGATCGTTAGAGAAGGCCCTGGGTCGGCCGGGGTGCGAGGGATATACCTGTCAACCTCACCTTCGGCAACCAAAACGACTCACAAGCGGCGTGCGTTTTAGTCGGTTCGAGTCCGACATAACCCCCTCCACCGGCTCGGGCGGGGAGGTATCCGTGGGGATTTTGCGCACGTAAAAAAAAAAAAAAAAGGTACCTATGACGAATTAGGTATGTGGCGTGGCGGTAGTGAATGCGGCCGCTACGCAGGAGGCGCGGGTTCGATCCCTGCTCAGTGCAAATAGTTTTAAGCATGAATATAGGTATCTATACATATTTACATTGATCTGGTCGTGCCTTGGAGAGCATGTTAACCCGTTGGTCCCGGTTGCTTTACAAATATCTATGGCAGTCGTTACGGGTAAATGAAGCCCTAATAACGTCCAATAACTGGTATAGCTGCAATGCTTCTACTTATATCGCTTTTGGGTTTTGCAGGGCAGATGGCAGTCGTTTCACGGAAAAATATCGAAGTTCAGACAAATTTGCAGTTTCACTGGTAAAGCGGACCCCAGACTCCGTGGTGAAAGCCGGATGCGACTGGGATTAACGCTAAGATGAAGAAGAGATAGCATTTAGGTACTTATAATACCTAATAGGTAGTTTGTATCTAAAGTTTAACATCAGACAGATATATAGGTACAGCCCAGACTCAGCTTCAGATGCATGGCTCGAGTCAACAACAGTGCCCGGAATACGACAATAGGCTCACCCCCTATTACGTGGGACCGAATTCAATGATTGGTGAAATGTGGGTTTTAATTCACCTCTGCCTAACCCTCCGGGGATAAAGGCGTGATTATATGTATGTTTGTATCTAAAGGAAATCTTACAGTAGGCAAGTAGGTACCTCAATTAGATAGGTAGGTACCTACGTAGTAGAATGAAAGAATTAGGCACCTAATCCCAAACTTCAAGATAGATAGACGTGAGCGTCAGAGGTCGATGAATAACCTCCGCCCCACTAAGCGTAGGCCTGAGGGTGACGGGTCGAACCGCCTGTCATCCTAGCAGAAGCAGGCCGCATCAGAGGCGCGCTTAGCGCGTCTCCCCGTTTTCTGGGACGAGTTGGGGACTCTGTGGTCCCCACACGCGATGAAGACCAGATCTATCTGTCACCTTCAGCAACCAAAAACGACACACAGGTGACATACGTTTTAGTCGGTTCGAGTCCGACATAACCTCTGCCACCGGCTTCGGCAGGGGTGTATCTGTGGAGATTTTTGGCACGTACCTACCTAGGTATAAAAAAGGTAGCTAGACAGGAAGAGATAGATAGGATCTATTTCTAACTGTCTACCTACCTTAGTAATCTACCTAGGTACCTAGTACCTACTAGCTTAGGCATCTAAGTAGGTACATAGCTATAGGGGTCCAAGTAAACTTCAGTTACAAGCCGGTAGATACGTAGGTAGATCTAGGTACCTACTAATTGACGGACGAAGCTCTGGCGTAGATTTACCTCGTGGAGTTTGGGGGGTCAGCAGTTGTCGCACCGCAACAGCTACAATGAACCAACATATTGGATAGGAGTAGGAGAGCGGACACTGACTTCTAAAGTAGACACTTTTTAGCGCTTTGAATGCAAGTGATTAGGTGTGAACGGCCGGGGTGCGAGGTCGGCGTGCGTTGTAGTCGGTTCAAGTCCGATATAATCTCTCACACCAGCCCTAGTGGTGGGGGTGTACGTGGGGATTTTGCGCACATTAAAAAAATGTGATTACCTAGGTGTAAAAGTGTAACAGACAGACAAAGTTACCTTCGCATTAATGATATTAGTATTTGAATATCACCCGACATGGCGTAGGTACCTACCTAAGAATTCTCACAAAACCCCATAAGTCATCATCATTATTTGTGTCAGTATTTAAGTCATAAAAAGTAATGTCGTATACCTAGGTACCTACCTATGCAAGTGAGATAGATCGAAAAATGGCGATAAAAAAATCAACGTACCTATAGGTACCTACACTTTCCTCCGTTTTAAAGTGTAGTTTTCTTGTACCTAAGTAGGTAGGTACCTAGGTATTATTTTATTTATTTATTTAGTTAACTACCTACTTACTTAGGTATACCTCGCGTACCTACTTAGGTAGGTATATCTATTTAGGTAACCATAAATTGCGAGACAAAAAAGCTCCTGGAGAGCGCGGATTTTTGTAATAATCTACCTTTTTTTTATATAGGGCACGTCAATTAAACTTGGCCTTGCCTGATGGTAAGCTAAAGGCAAAGTCTCAGAAAAGAGGATTACCATTACTTACATAGGTAGGTACCTACACCATGTGGCAATGGCGACACTCAGCTTGTCGCCTCTTTATAGGTAGGTACCTATGCTTTTTCACGCCCCGCTTAAAGGACCTGGGACTGTAGGAAGAAGGACCTATGCCTGATGAATTTGAGTTCGTCCACTGCAGTAGCACTCCGTGCTATATTCCAAACACCCAAGAAACGCGTACAGAGCACATAAAGTCCAAGATATATGGCCGGAGCAATAGGTACCTATAGCTATAAAGCCTCCCAACATTGGGAGAGGCCTATGTCCAGCAGTGGACTGCACTATAGATAATTACTACGACATCAGTATCTATATAGATATGTAGGTACTCACCTATCTACCTACGTAGGCACAATACCCATTAAAATCGCACACAAATCGTAAACAATGTGACCTCTCCTAATCCTTGCTCTATGTCACAAAGGGCACTTTTCACAGAAGGACACGTGGTACAAATTTTGGCGGGCGCGGGGTGCGCGCGACGCGATCAATACTGCCACCCCCGCGCCCCGCGGAGCGACACCCCGCGGTCCTGTCGCTGCTCCAGAAAAATATTGTGCTTAGTAGGACCTTTTACCTTTTAGAAGGTTTCCAAAGCAAAATAATAGGTACACCTACCTATGGTGGATGAGTTACAAAATGAATTAGACACCCTTGACTAAAAACTGAGAAGCGTGTGAATGAATTTTCAATGATGAAATTTTCAATGATGTAGGTAGGTACCTAATCCAGTGTGTAGTAGATAGGTAGGTATAGAATCGAAATAGGTACCTAGTAGTAGTAGGTAATGGTCTAAGTAGGTACCTGGCTATCTACCTTTTATAGTAGGTAGTAGCTACATACTTAGTAGGTAGGTACTTAGCTAGGTACCTAATAGGGTATTTTCCTGTAGGTAGGTACCTAGGTAGTTAAAATAAATTATTTAACCAAGCTCATTAAATTAAAAATGGTAAAGAAGCGGTAAAAGTTGCGTCGGTTATTATTTCATAGGTATTGTTTACCTATTTATTTTTAATCATCCACCCAACCTTTAATAGTAGGTAAATGATATGACTAGGTAGGTACCTACCTATTAAGAATTATGATGTCAGAATAAATTATTTCATACAAGTTTCCTTAGATAAACCTATATACTTTTTTGATGTATAATAAAAAGTCACTAGGTAATTTGACTAGTCAGTCAAATAGGTACCCAATTACCTTATCAAAGGGAGTTTAAATGAAGCAGCGTTTAGGCAGTTTCTGTTAAATCTGTAAGATATTTTGTAGGTAGGATAGGTAACTATCTAAGTACCAATCTTATATGTCTACGTGTGAAAGAGCTAGTAGAAACCGTAGATGGGTAATATTGACCTCGAAATATCGCTAAGTAGGTGAAGTAGTAAACGTAGATATTTAATAACATGCACAGCTTATATTTAGGCAAATAAAGAGGTTTGTCTATTCTGAACATGGCTGTTCTATCTACAAAAAGTCAACCGAAAATTCAAATGAAAGTAGGTATTCCAATTTCAAACGCACAAGCTTTTTATTTATTTAAAATTGGAACACTACGCCCCGCCTCACGAGTGACAAATCCGACCAATAGGCGATGTCACACGACCGCCCGCGACAACACCGACCAATGGCACGCTCGTGTCGTATGTACCCAATGACATCGTGGTGACATCGGGTAACCTCGTGCACGCCTACCTTGCGATTGTCACGTGGTGAGGTGACATTCCGGTTTTGTTTACTTTTTTTTTAATGCTAAATTTGTTGTTGTGAAGAGTTGAAGAGGATTAGTTCATTGACCTCGTGATGTTTACCTCTTTGTTAAAGAGAGTTTGATTTTACTGTGGGTAAGAATTGTGTAAGGATTGCCATTAATTTGGGAGCTTTTAGACAAATAAAATAATATTTCAGATAGATACTTACCGTAGTACGTAGGTAAGCAGGGGTGTTAATGTTTCTACTACCTATTGAATAAAAGAAGAATAAGTTTTATTAGAGGTTAGTTTTATTTTATTTCCTATGTTAGTGAGTAGGTACCTACCTAGATAGATTTTTTATATTATTAGGTAGGTAGATACCTACTTAGGTAGGTATATATTTATACTGATAGAAGAAACTAGATAAGAGCGACATCTATTATGTTTAATTGTAAACTTAAATCATTCTAGTAGGTAGGTGACCGACCTACCTAGCGCTAGTTCACAAGAACTCGCACTCGGCTGAACTGACTTTGATAAAATTGTGTGTGTTTAAATAGGTACCTGAATGGTTTAAATTTACAACTAAAACCAATAGATGGCGCTCTTGTTTAGTTCTAAGTATTTTTTAATGATTTTTCAATATTTTTTTTTGATAATTTCTGTCAGGTCCTTTAGTAGGTAGGCTAATTACCAACCTACCTACCTACTAGGTAACTATCTAGGTTGTAGGATTTGTAGTTAGACATCTTTGTAACTAGGTAACGACCTAAGTACCTACCTACCTACCTATCTAGTAGGTACCTACCTAGGTATGTTTTTTCTTGCTTTCTCTCTTTTAGTTTAGGTAATTTTTGATAGGTACTATTCCCCTCTCCCATCCACTCTAGTATTGCAAAAATTCCCATTTAAGAATGCTTGACCCTTTAAAAACTTATTAACGTGCTGATTTATAAACAATATCTTCAATTGAGTTCAATTGTAAATCAAAACTATGAACAAACAACATCAGAAATGCTTACACAAACACGGTGATCCGTGCCGGAAGTGGTAGGTGCCCGCGGCGTGACACAGCCAGGAAGTAGGCTCGCGCTATCCCCTCGCAGTTGCTTGAAATATGCATATGGGAGTACCCACACCGAAATCATGGCACCTACCTAGGACACAGGTAATAAATTTGGATGAATAACAAAGTTTTTGTGTATTATTGATTTTTTCCCGGTACTTTCTTGACAGAGTAGTATTCTTTGAATAGAGCCGGTCAAGTGCGTCTAAGACTCGCACTTCAAGGGTTCCGTGTAAAATTGCATCAGAAGGTTTCTTCATGGTCGGCAGCGCGAGTGTAACAGCCCTGATCTTACATACCTACGTCCATAGGCCACGGTAACCACTTTCCATCAGGTGGACCGTGTGCTTGTCTGCCACCTAAGTGGTATAAAAAAAGCTCACATCCTATTACGTAGAACTGAATTCAATGATTGGTGAACTGTGGGTGTTAATTCACCTCTACCTAACCCTCCTGGGATAAAGGCGTGATTTTATGCCTGAGAAAAAAGTTTTGACAGTCCGAAAGATAGACGGACAATGTGGTGATCCTTGAAGGGTTCCGTTTTATTTCCTCTTGAGGTATGGAACCTTCAAAATAATCTATTAAGTACGCGGGACCAAATGTGAATGGCTAACTATGGGTATACCTACTTATGGTTTAGAGTTTATAGTAAGCACCATAGGGATCGTTCAAGTATTACGTAAGCACTAAAAGGGGAGGGGGGTTTCTGCAATACCTACTTAGTTTTGATGACTTTGGGTGGGGGGGGGCTAGATAATGATTACTTAAGCAGTAGTTATTTACTTTTTCACACGTAATATCGCATACATTACCCGAAGAAAACCAGCATCACAGGAAATATGCATATGGGGGAGGGGAAGGGGGTAACAGGTTTGTTACTTTTGCTGACAATAGGGAGGGGGGGGGGGGATTAAATTATTGTCCTAATAAATCTGCTTAAATACTTGAACGGCCCGATAGCACATTTCATAGGTAGGTACTCCTATGCTCCTTCAGAAATGATACACTTACGCCAACAGAATAATCCAATCATCAAAACATTATTTAAACGCTGTTTCCGGAATTGAGTTCAGTTCTCGCCGCGAATTCTCCTTTATGTCTTCTACCTACTGATTGAAAACGGGTGCCACGAAGTGGTAATTTGAGTGTAGGAAAAAGAAAGAAGTCGACTGGAGCCATATCTGGTGAATATGGTGGTTGCTCGATGGTATTTGTTGAGTGTTTGGACAAAAATTCGTTCACAATGATGGCCTTGTGCGAAGGCGCATTATCGTGATGCAAAATCCAAGAATTTTCTTTCCACAAATCTGGCCTTTTTCGTCGAATTTGTTCTCTTAAACGTCGCATAACGCTCAAATAATATTCTTTATTTACCGTTTGACCTTCCGGCAAAAATTACGAGTGCACAACACCGCGATAGTCAAAGAAAACAGTCAACATGACTTTGACTTTTGATCGACTTTGACGTGGTTTTTTCGGTTTTGGTTCAGTTGGAAGGCGTCATTCCGAAGCTTGTTGACTAGTATGCATGTCAAACTCGTAAACCCACGTCTCGTCACCAGTAACAACGCGTTTCGTGAATGTTGGGTCGGTATTGTTCTAGCATGTCCTCAGCGACTCTCATGAGATTTAGTTTTTGAAGAAAATTCAGGTCTTTTGGGACTAGCCGGGCAGCAACACGTTTCGTACCCAAATTATTAGTTAAAATGGTACGGATCGACTCGTGAGATACAGAAAGTTCGGCAGCCATCTCTCTCAAACTTGAATGAGGATTTTCAGTCACTATTTCCTTCACTTTTGCAATGTTAACTTCAGTTGTAGACGTTGATGGCCTACCAGAACGAGGCAAATCTTCCATCACATCTCGACCGCTTTTGAACGCTTTGTACCACTCATAAGCACGTGTTTTTGATAAAGTCGATTCACCGTAAGCCTTCTGTAACACTTTCAGTGTCTCCGAACATGAAATTCCATTGGCGATGCAAAATTTAAGACAAACTCTTTGTTCGATGTTTTTGTCCATTATGAAATTCGCAATACACACTAGATATTATAAAACTAAAAAAGCACTGTTTTTAACATAAATGACAGATGCAACTCAAACTCCGCGCCAAAATGGAAAGCAGTTGTGCCAATCAAACAACAATAAAAAAAACAAAATTTTGAATTTAGAACCATAAACAAAGCATTCATTCCCGATACTTTGTTGACTGAATGTATACCTACTAGCAACTGAAATCACTAATTTTCCCTCTAATCCACAGGGATGAGAGGGAAAATTAGTGAGGGAAGATGAGTGAGACTAACATGAGCACTTTAGCTTAGCTACAGAGCTGAGCTAAAGTGCTCATGTTAGGAATTGGTTCACTTCGGTAACGAGTATATCTACCTAAAGCCGATTCCTTAACAATTAAGCTTACCGAAGCTTTGCGATGTTACAAAAGAACTTACCTACCTATCAAATTCACAGTAGGTAGGTATGGTAACTATCTACCTACTTATTTAATCTAGAGTTTTTGAAATTTAAAATCAGCAATTTTTTAGAATATTCTACCTACCTGCACAAAAGTCCTCATTATCTATCAAAAAAAAAACCTAAGCACCATAAACACTATAGATTTTTATGTCGTATACCTTACACCATAAACGTGTTGTCATTGTAATTTTTTTTTCATGTCCTCATGTCTTAATTAGAGGACACCGCAACTTGATCATTTGTGTCATAAAACGTAACCACTTTTAAGAACTCCCACCCCTCTCTGATAGCTATCAATATTGTGTGTTAAAGAGGGGGATGTATTGAACAGCAGGCGTCAGAGTAAACTGGTCCTGTAGTGTGAGACTTCTAAGAATGCTGTGTGCTTTGTAGTCGATTGAGACGTGCCGAAAAGGGTTTGGGTTCGAAATTGAATGTTATTTATGTGTGATTGTGTTGATAGATATGAGAACTAGCGGTTATATCTTTTAAACATTTTTACTAAGATCTATTTATTCATTTGGGTTAGGTACAAAGCAATTTCCATGTAGGTAGGTACCTACTTCAAAGTTAATACAGCTTCGTCGCTGACTAAAAAGACTACATTCTCAAAACATCATATTTACATAGGTACTTACTTAACAATATATTATTATCAAAAAAAAAAGTTATAGGTAGGTATGTACCTACTTATATGTGTACATATATAAGTAGGTTCACCTCTATCTACGAGTAGGTATACTTATTTATTTAAGAATAAACTACCTACCAAGTATTAAAAACTCACATTAAACCTAATCTTAATTAATTGAAAATGATCAGTTAGGTCCCTAAGGTACCTACCCCAAAAAAATTCGTTACCCCAAAAATTCCAATTGGAATTCATTCGTTTTCAATAATCTACGTGCGATCCAACCTGGCCACTTTTCTGTAGTATCTGAGACGTGATTGAGTCTGAAATGTGACTGAGTCTGAGATGTGACTAGTCTGAGATGTGACTAAGTCTGAGATGTGACTAAGTCTGAGGCGTGACTGAGACTGAAACGTGACTGAGTCTGATACGTGACCGAGTCTGAGATGTGACTAAGTCTGAGACGTGACTGAGTCTGAGATGTGACTGAGTCGGAGATATGACTGAGTGTGAGATGTGATTAAGTCTGAGATGTGACTAAGTCTGAAATGTGACTGAGTTTGAGATGTGATTAAGTCTGAGATGTGACTAAGTCTGAGACGTGACTGAGCCTGACACGTGACTGAGTCTAAGATGTGATTGAGTATGAGATGTGACTGAGTCTGAGACGTGACTGTCTGAGACGGGACTGAGTCTGAGTCTGAGACGTGACTGAGTCTGAGACGTGACCGAGTCTGAGACGTGACTAACACTGAGATGTGACTGAGTCTGAGGTGTGACTAAGTCTGAAACGTGACTGTCTGAGGCGGGACCGAGTTTGAGATGTGACTAAGTCTGAGACATGACTGCCTGAGACGAGACTAAATCTGAGACGTGCCTTAGGTATGGGAGTTCCTTAGGTACGTGATCCTTCTGCGTAACTCATTCATGTCCATAACACGCAGCTTCTTTCTTCCTACAGTCAATGATGAGGCCGTCAAGCTGAGGTGGTGACCCACTTTTCTGAGACTTTGCCTTCAGCTTACCATCAGGTAAGGCGTAGTCTACTTGACGTGTCCTATATAAAGAATAAATAAAGGTATTATGTCATTCGGCACACAACCGTATACGAGTAAATGGACGGCTTTTCAACTGAATTAAAATTTTGGGGTTACCCCAAATAAGCCAAAGTAATGGGCTCCAAGGTGTAAGCCTCTGAGATGAAGAAGATGGTATTACATAATAGGAATTGAATACTCATTTATTTGATGGATAACCCAAAAATTCCAATTAGATTGCATTCAAATTTAATCACGGCGACACACGGCGGTTAATTCCAATTGTAATTTGAAAAATGTTATTAGGCTTATTGGAATACATTTTACAGGTAAGTGAATAGGTAAATATATACCTACGTAGGTACATCAGCCAAGGTAGGTTCTTGTTTACTAATTACCCGACTACGGCGAAACAAAAGGAAGGTTATGATTTAGACAGGCTATGTAGGTATGTATGTATGTTCAACTGCTCCCTCATAGCTCCTCAACCACTTATTAGAACTGGGTAAATGAGGTATCGTTAGAAGTGTCTTAGTCGTCCGCTGGTTATAGGCTATATAACGTGTTACTGAATCTAATGTGGCGCCCTCTAGCGGTCACGAAGTACTGTGTTAAAAAATAAATTTGAGATAAATATGTCGTGTTTGGTTTCAACTGAAAGAGTTTGATTAGCACATTTCAAATATATTTAAATTATATCGATTGCCCCAAAATTATATAAATACGAATTTAAGTTTGAAACTAAAACCCAGACTACTGATCATGCTCTAAAAAATATTTAACAAGAAAATATCAAGGATAGCCGTGGTCTTATACCTACCACTTAGTCTAACACAACAATAGTCCTAGGGACAAGTGGTATACGATTACGCCTGTCCTTGTTATTTTCTTTGTTAATATACTTTTTAGAGGGTGATTTTTCAGCAGTCAGGTTTTAGTTTTAAACTATTTTTTTTCTATTATCAAGAAACCGCGTGGGCGAATTTCCCACTTACGTCCAAGTACTTTGGAGCCTAGTCCAGAGTTTATTTACTGTACTCTTTTTTTACGTGCGCAAAATCCCTACATATACCTACCTCCCCACCGGAGCCGGTGGAAGAGGTTATGTCAAACTCGAACCAACTAAAACGCACGCCGCCTGTGGGTCGTTTTGGTTGCCGATGGTGTGGTTGACAGGCATATCCTTCGTACCCCGGCTGACCCAGGTCCATCTCTCGCGATCTGGCCCTCTCCTTGGGTGTGGGGACTACAGAGTCCCCAACTCATCCCCGGAAAACGGGAAGGCGCGTCAGGCGCACCGCCGCCGCGGCCTGCTTCTGCCAGGATAACAGGCGGCTCCACCAGTCACCCCCAGGCCTACGCTCATGGGGGGCGGAGGTCGTTCATCGACCTCCGACGCCCGAGTTGCCTTCGTACGCGGGCAGCTTGGCTTGTGATCCTTCGTCGCTCCCGCTGCCGCTCCCGCCCCGCTTCCTCCTTCACGAGCATTACTTGCTCGCAGAAGGAGGTATTTATTGTATTCTAATACCGTTAGTAGTTATTACTGTCTGACCTCCATAATCTAAAAGAAAAGCCTGCACCAGAACCTAGTCCATTCTTTAGCAGACGCCCGACTCAGCGAATGAGGTTGACTTGGATGTCTTCCTGACGTCTCCCTGACAGACGCAAAGAGTAAGTAAGTACATAGCTACTATCGATTTATGTACCTACTTAGGTACTTACCTCATATATGTAGGTAGGTAGGTACCTATGTCTATCTTTTTTTGGGTTAGTGTAATAATTAAAAAATATATGTTATTACAAAGTAAAAAAAATTGGTTCGCAAGCGTCAGATGTAATAATAAAAAAATATGTGTCATATGACAATGAAAGAAGTAAGTGTGTAATCTCCTATTTAAAAGAAATATAAATAAAATTGGTTTGTAAGTACATTACCATAAAAGTTCGGGCGCCTTGGAGATACACATGCCTAAGATAATCAGCGGAGATTGGAAACTTTTAATCTTCCGGAGGTGAGCTAAATGAAACCAAACTGTGAGGTTTAAGGTTTTATTGTCCACTCCAGTGTGCATTTAGAAATAGTTGCAAGGATACATTCCTAATGTATATCTAACCTTAAATTTAAAATTAGAGTTTTATAAGCTAGGTCAATAAGATCTTATGTCAATATGATTCTATGTCACCAATGCACTTTTAGGTTATTTTGAAGTTTAGATTTAAAATATAATTAAAGTAAGCTCACGGCATCCCTCGGCGAGTATATGTAAACACAGCAGCGAGAAAGCTCGTAGCAGGCGAAGTTTTCAGTTTAAGCCCATGCGGTACATCCATGTTTGAGGTGAAAAGCCCAAACCCTCCATAAGGAAATGCAGTTGACCGAAGACAAAGAAACGCCGAAAAAGGTCCAAAGAAAAGAGAAAAGGCAAAGACAAAGGCGGTTCCAATTTGGAAACCTGTAACAAAATTGCATGTCATTAGAACACACTCCCATATGAACACGAGGTCCTAATTTTTCATAAATTTGCGCGACTTACCGCCTTAATTTGCTGGAACAATGCCAATAGCAAAAGAAATCATAATATTCTCAGATTAAGAGCTGAAACAATAGAATTTTAACAATGATTTTTCAAATTAGGAACGTGGCAATTCCATCAGAGTGAATCTTATTAAAAAATGACAACTCACCAGAAATAAACTATAATTCCACAAGAGGATAGTTGTGAAGACACAAACTATTATCCTTTAGGCCAAAATACTCTCATTTTTATGAGATTTAATGAAATTAAGTTACGAAGCCATAATTATCGACCATCCAGCCTCATAGCTAGGAAGAAAGGTGCTATGACAGCTAAACGTCAAAATGTCATTCACTCCGCGTTCCGAAACTTTTCGTTCAAAAATAGAATTAAAACCGGTGTGACGACGTTCGCAGAGCGCGTCGTTACATTACATCCCTCCCCAAAAAGAAAAAAGAAAGAAAGAAACTTCCTTTTCTAATGAAAATTATGAGAGTCCAGAACAAAATTCCAAAAAACCTCAAAAGACAAAATGTCTTGCAACATTTTTCAATAAACAAAAAAGGCAATGCGAAAGCATCTTGCATTGGGTATTGCAGAAATAATTATAAATTAAAGAATGGGAAAGCATTCCTAAAAATCAAAGAATGTGAAAACACTCGAAAAGTAAAGAATTAAGTTGAAAAAGAATTTCCAGTTTCAAATGGAAACAAAGGACACTATCCAACTTAATGGAATAACCAACACCAAACTCAGAAAAGAGTAAAAACTTATTTCAACACAAAAGTGAAAATAAATCCTTCAATAAAACAAATTAAACAATCCCTACTCAATTCCATTCCAGATATCGATTAGGCAACCAACGCCGTCGAATCTAATCCTTGATCTTAACCAGCCTTCTAGCATCAATACAAAAGTGCGGTTGAGCTCCTACGCCACCGACTCTATACCAGCTATTCCTGAAACAAAAATATGAAACTAACAAGATATCGGTTAAGCACCAACGCTGCCGAATCTGAAAGAAAATCGGTAAAAACAATGAAGTTTTCCCACTGTCGGTTAGGTTGAAAAGCCGCCGACTTCAAATTCCTATTCCAACATCTAAAACGTCAAAACAAAATCACAACAAAAGTGTCGTAATAATATATTTATAAGCATTGTGATCGGCATAACACCACCAACTTTCCGAGCACAAGCAAAATATAAAGAAAATATGACAATTGTGACCAGTACAACACCACTGACTTTCTGAGCACAACCGCATAAGAAAAGTATGACATTTGCGACCGGCACAACACCACCGACATCCCGTGCGCAAAGCATAAAAAATGTAACAATGTGTATAAAAACACAATCGTACAAAAAGAGAAAAACGACTATTACGACCGGCTCAACACCACCAGCTTCCCGTGCGCAAAGCGTAAGGTGTGACTATGTGTATGAAACACAATAGCACAAAAAATTGTAAAGTCCAGTAAGACACAAGTTTCCCAAAAAATGGTATAACAAGGTGTGTAAAAAAATGCATAAAATGCGTCCATTCCGAGAATCTTAATACTAAGAAAATAACCTAGAACTGTACAAAAATAAAGTTCAAGAAACTTAATTTTCCATTCCCTAAGTGAGTGGAAATAAGTCAAGTGAATTTAATGTAGAAAATGAATATTAAATTTCACTCCTATATTAGAGTAGAAACTAAATTCCTAAATTTGTACAAAATATACAATATTAAATATACAAGTGTATAAAAATATATACAGGAAAATAATCCTATACAACAAAGATAAATAAAAATATAAGATCTTTTGATGTGGAACTATTTGTTAATATGGAGTAGAGTTACATAAAAATAAGTCCGAAAATGACCTAAGTTATTTTTGAAGGAAACTAAAATTGAAATTAATAAATTGTTGTGAAGTTCCTAACATACATCTCCTTTCAAGAACCATAAACCTACCAAACATCACCTTTTAATGGTTCATTACTTCAAACAAAGTACCAAAGACAAAGATAGACATTGTCAAAACAAGAATAATTTTAATATTTAATTATGTCTTTAATATGATAACGACCAGTATAGTTTTTATTAAGGTCTTTTAAAACATAAACATTAGAGGAAATTTTATCTATTATTTCACACTTAACAAACTTAGGTGCTAACTTAGCCGAAAAGAATGCAGGAGCATTAGACTGCACAAAACTTCTCCTCCACACTATATCTCCCACTTCAAAAGAAATGACCTTCCTTCCTATATTATAATAACGCGCATTACGCTTATAAGCTTTAAGCAATGAAGCTTGAACTTTTATAAAAATATCACTAAGTGATTTAAGTGAAAAAGCAAATGAAGACCTATCAACAACATCAAGTTGATTGAGGTTATCAAAAGAATTACTAAAACGGTGCAATGAAGCATCAAAAATAAGTTCTCTACCGAACATGAGAAAATTAGGAGTGAAATCTGTAGCTAGATTCACACTACTATTTAAAGCTAATTGAACATGAGGCAAATATTTTGACCAAGTTCTATGATCATCTTTAACAAAACAAGAAATACATGTTTCGGCTGTTTTGTTATATCTCTCTACAGGATTATTTTGAGGTGTATATAAAGTATTATAAAATATTTTACTAATATTATAACTTTTTAGAAAATCTACAAATTGCTTAGCTGTAAATTGGCTTCCATTATCACAAACAAAAATTTTAGGTGTTCCAAACTTAAGAAATATTTCTTTTTCAAGTATCCCACAAATTACTTTAGTGGTAGCACTAGTCATAGGAAATATTTTCAAAAAGTGAAATAATTTTATTTAACTCGTGTTTCTCAGAAGGAGAAAGTTCAGAAACAGAAGTAACTGCATTTACACAAGTAGTGGATTCATATTCAAAAGTAATATTATTCCATAAGTCTTTAGCAAGATTAAATTTCAACCAAAAGTCAAATCCCAAAATAATTGAAGGTTTAAAAGAAGGTATTATCAAAAAATCTACATTTTGAGTTAAGTTATCACAAGTGATAGGTAAAACCATAGTTCCAATAACATTGTGTGCAGAACCATCAGCAGTAACAGCGTTACCTTTATAAGGTTTAAATTTATAACCTAATTGCAAAAATGTTTGATGAATATTAGAACCGAGTACACAACTACAAGCTCCACTATCTAACAAACCTGAATAAAATTTATTATTAATATTAAAATTTAAATAAGGTCTAGTGTCTTTATGTTTAACAAACAAAACAGGAGCAGCCCTGATATTATTAAAGAAAACTTTCAAATAATCCAACCATTCATTAAATTCTTTCTTACAAGTGGCTTCATTCGGAGCATTGCTAAATTTTTTCAACATCGAGTCACCAGAGGTTTTATCAAAAACTAGGGCTCGATGGGACCTGATACGTTTTTTGACTGAACAGTATTTGAATTACAAACTTCGCAATTCTTCGTAGTGACGCCAAGCTTGTGACATTTAAAACAAATTACACCTGGAAATGTAGGGCAATTTTTATAAGAATGTCCAGAGGACTTACATTTTAAACAAGTTAAATCATCTGATTTAACGGCACTAATTAGAGCAGAATATTTTTCTTTTTTAATACTTTTATTCTCACTCAAGTTCTTTCTTGACACAAAATTCTCTAATTCTCTGCTGAGGTTAATAAATTCGTCGATAGAAGAAATAGTTCTACCAAACACAAAAGGTGTGTAAATATTTAACATGTTATGTTTAATAATAGTTATGAGGGTAGCATCAAAAACAGGCATAGACAAACGGCTAGCCATATCCATTATGTCTGTAATAAAATCTGGTAATGACTCAGTTATCTTTTGTTTACGAGTACGGAGTTCATGTTCCAAATGATAATCAAATTCAATTCTATCAAAACGTTTTAACAACGCAGCCTTCAAATCCTGCCAAGAAGCAATACGAATACGAACACTACGAAACCATTTAAGCGCAGTGCCTGACAAAAGATCAGAGAATGAACTAACCAAAAAATATTCATTAAAATTTTTAAACAAGAAATATTCTTCCACTTGAGTAATAAATTCCCTAACGCACGATTTACCATCATACAAAAGCTTACTTCGTTTTAAATCAGGTAACTTAGTAACAGAAGGCAAGTTTTTCTTCAAATTATCATTCAATAAAACATTCATCATATTAAATGAAGATGCGGCTCTCAGACTATGATCACCAGCTCCTCGACTATTCGAAAATGGATCAACAACTTCAGATAAATCAGCCATGACATGAGTATAAGTACCAACTGGAACATCATTAACAATATTCTCGAACAAAGGCGGGACCTGTATTTCCTTATCCATGTTTGATTTATAAAAGGATGTGAAAATCTAATAAAAAGTTGTATTAAATACACTATAAGTTTCTAATTAAAGTATCAATTAAAGTTTCTAATTAAAGTTAATTAAATTATGAATGAAGTTAATTGTATTGATAGCAAAACGCTAAACTCAAAAGTCAAACAAACTCCTAGAATGGAATGTTATTGTTGCAAAAATTATTTAGGTCAAATGCCTATAAAGATAAAAATGCATTAGTGATTCACAAAATAAATTATTTATGTCTACTTAAGGTAAACAGCAAATATTCAAATATTACTATGTTTTCACACATGTGAATAAAGGTTAAGAACTAGTAATTATATAATATTACTAAGTGGAAAATCTTACCTGTAATAAACAAAAGCTATATAAGACAAAACAACTATAACAATAACCATGTTATACAAATTGAAACATTCACCTGTAATTGAGAGATACAAACAATAGTACAAACTTGTAGTATGATTAGTTTTGCAAAGTAAACAATAACAAAGATTTACTGTAATACACAGTTATGTAACAGTAAAATACATGAAGAAAACACTGTTCTTAACATGTTAAAGTAAAAAATAATGCAAAGGTGACAAGGAATAAAGATATATGCACACTGTCATGTCCCTGTTCGGGCGCCAATTGTAATAATTAAAAAATATATGTTATTACAAAGTAAAAAAAATTGGTTCGCAAGCGTCAGATGTAATAATAAAAAAATATGTGTCATATGACAATGAAAGAAGTAAGTGTGTAATCTCCTATTTAAAAGAAATATAAATAAAATTGGTTTGTAAGTACATTACCATAAAAGTTCGGGCGCCTTGGAGATACACATGCCTAAGATAATCAGCGGAGATTGGAAACTTTTAATCTTCCGGAGGTGAGCTAAATGAAACCAAACTGTGAGGTTTAAGGTTTTATTGTCCACTCCAGTGTGCATTTAGAAATAGTTGCAAGGATACATTCCTAATGTATATCTAACCTTAAATTTAAAATTAGAGTTTTATAAGCTAGGTCAATAAGATCTTATGTCAATATGATTCTATGTCACCAATGCACTTTTAGGTTATTTTGAAGTTTAGATTTAAAATATAATTAAAGTAAGCTCACGGCATCCCTCGGCGAGTATATGTAAACACAGCAGCGAGAAAGCTCGTAGCAGGCGAAGTTTTCAGTTTAAGCCCATGCGGTACATCCATGTTTGAGGTGAAAAGCCCAAACCCTCCATAAGGAAATGCAGTTGACCGAAGACAAAGAAACGCCGAAAAAGGTCCAAAGAAAAGAGAAAAGGCAAAGACAAAGGCGGTTCCAATTTGGAAACCTGTAACAAAATTGCATGTCATTAGAACACACTCCCATATGAACACGAGGTCCTAATTTTTCATAAATTTGCGCGACTTACCGCCTTAATTTGCTGGAACAATGCCAATAGCAAAAGAAATCATAATATTCTCAGATTAAGAGCTGAAACAATAGAATTTTAACAATGATTTTTCAAATTAGGAACGTGGCAATTCCATCAGAGTGAATCTTATTAAAAAATGACAACTCACCAGAAATAAACTATAATTCCACAAGAGGATAGTTGTGAAGACACAAACTATTATCCTTTAGGCCAAAATACTCTCATTTTTATGAGATTTAATGAAATTAAGTTACGAAGCCATAATTATCGACCATCCAGCCTCATAGCTAGGAAGAAAGGTGCTATGACAGCTAAACGTCAAAATGTCATTCACTCCGCGTTCCGAAACTTTTCGTTCAAAAATAGAATTAAAACCGGTGTGACGACGTTCGCAGAGCGCGTCGTTACATTAGGTACCTATGTTGAACCGAAAAAAAAAGTGATATTTAATGTTTTAAAAAAATTGGTTGCAGACAAGCACACGGTCATTGCGAATTGGCAAAATCTTTTCAGCAAACCGGCAGGCTCCCCTTTTTTAAACCACTTTGGTGGCAGACAAGCAAACGGCCCATCTGATGGAAAGTGGTTACCGTGGCCTGTAGTGTGGTCTGATTCGTTTCCTTGGTCACTGACACACAAGACCTAAATCTCCACAAAAATGTCTTGTCATGATGTCACACCTTCGTTATCACAGGTATCGGCGTAAAAAATACATTTAATTCTAAAGGCTCTTCAGATTCAAGCATATGGCCTCATCAAGAACAATAAACACTCCACTCGCCGCCAAAAAGTCATTTCATGCAAAATTAACATGCCGTCCTTATTTTTTGTCACCCGACGTGTGAGGACATGCCTTTATTTATTTTTTTAATAACGGTCCTTGAAAGACAAGCTGTATTTTGCAGTTCTAAAAATACTATCAAAGAAAAGTAAACCTTTAGAAATATAAAATAAAGATCATTGTTGTAAAAAATCACACTCTGTATCTAAAAACTTGTTTCAACGTAATTTCAACTATAGTAATAGAGTTATAGAGTGGAAATTGCTGTAAAGTAAGAAATAGTTGGGTAAACGATACCAAAATCAGCAGTGTCATCACAGAAGATCCTGAAGGAAATTGGAGCATCACACAAAAGACTATTTTTTATCAAACGTTCCTACATATGTCACGTGAGAATTGAATTCTTAATACGAACTCCAACTGACAGAAAAAAGAGAAAAAAATAATTAATCAGAAGTGGGATGGAGAAGGCGTTAACAGATTTGAATGTAGAATCGAATTTATTCGTCATTAATTCATTTAAGAAAGCAAATATCGATTAAGAATCGATTAAAATAAGGCTAATTAAAAATATGTTTACGTAATTAGGTTGCACACGATTTGGTGTTTTGATAAATTTCTTTGATAGTCGACAATTAAAAGATTGCCATCGCAAATTAGAGAAATACTTGATTTGGATGTATTTGTGTCATTATTTTTATATTTGAGTGTGTTATGATGACCACACAGGTGTGTAGATTTATAAGAATAATATTTAATGGGTAATATGATTTCTTGAAGATCATGATGATTTTTTCGTAGCGTTTAAGTTTTACCCACATAACTCTCTAAATTTAAAAAAAAAGGAAGCGTGAATGCGGAAGAGATTCTATTGACTCAAAATGAAACTTAGATTAAATGTCTAAGTAAAAAAATGTGACGACTAACTTAGGTAGTTACTTTAGAAATAAACTGTTTACATTACTACGCTACACAAATAAAACACTGTAATTAGATAAAGTAAATATTTTTATAAATATACCACAAAAAGTTGCTGACTTTATTGTCAAGTCTTTTTATACTGAACCTACGATGTAGCCGAGTCTACAGCTCATATTTTTCACAAAAAACACACAACGAATATTGCAGTGATTTACATCTCTATGGTTTTTCAAAAAAAAATGGTGTATGGCGCTGATCAAACAATTAACAACAAGAAGATACATTAGAGAAAGTATTCTTTCTCGAAAGTACCAAACATGATAAAAATAATGAAAAGTCATAGAAATATACATCTCTACAATGTTTGGTTACGTGTGTTTAATGATATTTTCTTCAAAAAATATGAACACCGCAACTTAAGCTTTCAGTTCAGTAACCGTTAAAATAGTCTACACATAATGAATGACTTGTTTACTTTGACCTATCACTACACATCACTGCAAACTTAATTACGCAAAAATATCATGTACCCATATAGGCACCTACACAACATTTTTGGGGTAATTAACTTTGCTTAACTTGGTTTAATAACAACACCGTCAAAAACCAACAATCGACATCCAAACAACAAACGAACACGTTCACCACTGGTGATTACCAGGCGGCATCACCACCGGCCCGCTCAAAGACACCTCGAACAATACCACTTCTCATCAACTAGGATGATATGACAGAAATGTGAGAATCTTTTTGTGACAACACGACACTAGATGGACATTTTATAGCAATTATACAAGTGGTAATGATGCGAGAAGGACGGCCATGAGTCGCGTTTTGTTTTTTTTTTCTAAGTAGGTAGGTCGTCGTTGAGATAGGTGAGAATTTCGGTTAAGTGATTAAATTTGATTGCAATTCAATTTATTGTGAAATACGGTTTCATTAATCAAGAATATCGTTAAGTTTGTATTATGATATGTCTTATTTTAGTGAGTGCGAAATTGTTGTGTACATACATATTATGTAGGTATGTGTACAGATTTTTAATGATGAACAAACATAGAACTCCTAAGGACATTCATCTAATATATTAATAACTACATGGCCACATGCTATGTAGTGATTTTTTTTAGAAAATCACAAAATCAAAAATAAATGCTGGGTCAGGGATAAACCTAATAAAGTGATATGTAGAGCAGTAAATTCAATAAGATATTTTAACGTTTACATACTAAAGTAGAAAATGGCTCGTATTATAACAAGATTCCTTAGTTGATATCCCGGCTTGTCATCGAAAAATATGTCTAGGTATAACTTTAACGACAGCCGTTCAATTTCAAACAAAACAAAATTAGCAATAAAATAATGTGATTTTTTTAACGGTAAAACTGTTGAAACAATTAGGTACAACGCTGTCTCTATGTAGTTCCAATCTCTTCGAATTTATACGCACGATACTTTATCCACACTAATTTGAATTTGGAATCATTCGAACATGTGTTGGATAGCACCAAATCACAAATCGCCGTTTAAATGCCACCCACAGACGTTCTAAATTAACCGTTTCGGACGCGCGGACGTCGATGTCAGCTTGTCACTCTGTCACGACGTCACAAGACGTTTAAAAGCTTTAACTGGGACTTTCACCCGGTGTTAGGTGACTGGCGTGTGTTGTTCTTTTCTCATGTATTTGGTGACGTCTCCGTTGATTGGGTGTACCTATTTTATGAAAGGATTGGTTTATGTTGTCGTTTCGCGGAATGGTTCGGATTTAGCTATGTTGATGGATCGTGTTTGTTTGTAATAGCGGTTAAAGACCCAGTAGAAAGCTGCAGTGGAACCTAAGTATTCAATCAAATACTAAGCTTTTGTAGGTACCTAAGGTGTTAAAAATGAGGTACAAAAGCGGCACTTTATCTAACAATCGATTGTCACATTACCTAATTGTTCTCACCATAGAACTTAAATTGATGAAACTACATTCTCCTACAATTTCACTATTTGGTTGATTTTCGCTGCCCTCTGATCGCTGATGAGGAAAACGTGCACCAGATCCTCATCTGTACATTCCATTATCTCTTATCCTTCCTATATTTATTCTATTTGGAGGAGGACCTCTGTGATGTAGTGATAGAGCGTTCGACTACTAAATCAGAGATCGCGGGTTCGTACCCCGCTTAGTGGAAATAAATGTGTAAGTACCTACTGATAAATTTGAATTGATGTGTTTCTATAGATATACATACATACATATAATCACGACTTTATCCCTGGAGGGTTAGGCAGAGGTGAATTAACATCCACATTTCAGCAATAATTGTATTCGGTCCCACGTAATAGGGGGTGAGCCTATTGCCGTATTCCGGGCACTATTGTTGACTCGAGCCATGCATCTGAGGCTGAATCTGGGCTGTATACCTATATCAGTCTGATGTTAAACAGCCGATAGGGCTGTTTAACATCAGTCGCCTTGTACGACACCGCATGGGAAGAGATGGGGTGGCCCTAATTCTGCTCTGCCGGAAACCACGCGGCAATCTTTTATAGATATTAACCTAATATTTATTTATTTATAGAAATGTGTCTGTGTGTTCATCATAGTTATGTACCAAGTATATGACTAACTCTTTTTAGTTTGGTCTAGAGCGCACTGTATAATTATATCCTAGAATATAAGTATATTTAATTATTTGATGTATTCTATACCTATTCCATTTCTAGTCTATGCCTATTTAGTTGATAGTTATTTTTTTTAATTAATTTCGAAAAGTTCGTGAGTATTAATATCCATCATTCATACCAGCTCACGTGTTTCCTTCTTCCTACAGTCCCGGGTCCTTTAAGCGGGACGTGAAAAAGCATCTGATGAGGCCGCCAAGCTGAGTGTCACCATTATAACGTGCAGATGTCTGTAATGGTGACACTTTTTCCTGAGACTTGCCTTTAGCTTACCACTCAAGCAATTTTTTTAATATCAGTTTGTTGGCAGACAAGCACACGGCCCACCTGATGGAAAGTGGTTACCGTGGCCTATGGAAGTGTGCAACACTAAAAGAGTCACACTCGCGCTGCTAACCCTGTAAGCACAAGAGTTTCAATGCCGTCAGTATAAAAGACAAAGCAGGACAAGCTTTTGGTCGTCCCACTGACAGCACAAAAACTCTACAGTGAGCTCTGGCTACCCTACTCACCGCCAGGAACACAACACGAGGTTATTATGACCGCAGTATTCTGTAGGGGGGAGGTATTTCCCCAGTCGGTTCAATTGAACGGAAATCGTGTCGTGTCTCTAAAAACCCCTCACCCCTACAAAAACGAAAATTAGATATTTAAATACCTATCTATTTACACCCCAGACTTTAATATAATGATGCAAGACAATTTTTAATTTATCTCATTCACTTTCTACATACATTCTTGTCCGACCCCGGAGTGGTCCATCAAAGTGTTCCGAAGTACAAAGGTTGCGCCGGCGCCTCCATGCTGGCAGCGGACCAAGCGCCCTCCCCCGCTGACAGCAACACCGTATACAGCGTGCGCTCCTTTTGTTTTGGCGTTTCTATAGCATGTTTTCTTTTTGTTACAACCGGATGAGGTGCTACAGCCATTAGATTGCTGATAGTGTTCGATATATTTTTAATAAGAATCGATTCTTTATCGCTTAATTTATCAACCGATTATTTAAATCGATTTATCAAAATTGCGTTAAATCGGTATTGGCAGATAAGTTATGGTTTTTATACAACTTAGATAATACAAGCACACGGTCCACCCGTAGGAAAGTGGTTAAGTACCGTGGTCTATGGACGTATGCAAAAGCAGGGGTGTCACACTCGCGCTGCCGACCCTGAAGAAAGTTTCTAATGTCCTTCTTGAAGAACCCCATATTGTAATTGCTTGGGAAAACTACAGAAGCTGGTGTCAAGGTCACCACCTCCTCAGAGCTGATTAACAGATGAGGGTCTGGTACAGGCTTTACTCTCAGAGTTGGGAAAATTTGAAGACAGTCGCTCCCATAAAAGCCGTATAAACTAAACAGAAAAGTGGAGAAGTTAACGGACTTCTGGTTTTAAAGTGAAAGCCTTAAATGCAATTAGGAGACACGCTAAGATTTGAATAACTTTTATACTATACTTAGGGGGAAGTCCCGTAACCCCGGACGGCACCTACCGCCGGACAGTCATATTATCCAAGCAAATATAAACCTGTTCGATTCGAACTACTAGTGAAAGGGGCGAGGGGGTACATAGCTACAGGGTCACGCGCCGCAGCTCGCCAGTGACGCGCAAGGCCGCAGCGGGAGAGGGTGTGTGTTGTTTTTGGCGGGAACACGCGGCGTCATGTAAGATCAACGTAAGTAGTTCTGGCACATTTATGCATTTATATTTTGATGTTAATCGATAATTGAACTAGCATTTGATTGTTATCGGTGAACCGATAGAATTTTATTAGATTTTTGAAACCATTTCGGTAGGTACTACCTAATGTATGATATTGTCTGTCCCTTAGTACCGGACATAAAGTCGTCCCCTAGCACCGGACAGTGACATTTTTTTTATTTCTTGTAACAACTTACGTTAATTAATTAACTTATTTAAATTTCTTTTCAGGTGTAGACAAAAGAAGAGAAACGAAATGGAAGACAAGGAAAAGAAAGGATCGTGGGAGCCACAAAGCGTGTAAACAGCTTTTGATAAGGTTTTGTCCAAGGAAATGAGTTTAAAACAAGCCGCAATGGTTTATCAAGTTCCTGAAAGCACTTTACAAGACAATATCAAAGCCTTAAAAGTGGAGACGAAGTGTCGATGCCAAAGTTGGGTAGGTTCACTCACACCTTTTCAGAGCAGTATGAAGAAGTCTTAGTAGAACACATCAAAGATTTATCTAACAGATGTATGTATGCCGCTCATGAAAAAAGAGTTTTTGAAGTTAGCCTACGACTTAGTAAAGGAAAGAGCATAGAGAAAGGAAAACAAGCTAAAGCCGTGAAGTTCGAAAGAAAAAAATGGAGATAAAGCTAAGAAAATAGAAATACAAAAACAAATATCTAACACAGACACAATAATTTGTGTAGTTTGCTTAGAAGACTACATCGAGGACTGGATCCAATGCTTATCGTGTCTTGGGTGGGCACATGAAGCATGTGCAGACGTTCCAGAGTGTGGAGATGGCTACATATGCGATCGATGCAGACTCTTTTGAAATATCCGGTGCTAGTGGTACGGCATAAACACCCGTCCGGTACTAGGTGCTACATTTTAAAATTATAGTTTTTGTGATCAAAATATGATTAATGGTATTAATTATGTTTAGAGCGGAGGTTGCTTTTTTTAAATTTTATTTGATTTCTATCTTTGTTACCTTCTGTAAATCATAAATAAATATACATTCCTGAAAATATTTTTAATTTTATTCATAAAAAACCTTAGGTGCCCGGTACTAGGGGACTTCCCCCTACTTGTCAGTTAATTACCCTTCTAATAAAATAAATACAACGAAAAAATAAAAATTTTAAAAATTTCAAACACCATCTATAATCCGACATAGGTGATACTTCATAATCGCATATTTTGCCTCACACCGTATTGTTCGTGATGAAGAAATCCCATTGTTTGCGGTGTATACCGATTTGTTATGGGTGACACGGGACCCAAAGCTATTGGATAATCGATTCATGTTATAATCGTTCCGATCGTAATCGATTAGGCTTTTTGTGGACGGCCGGTGCCTTTTGTGATTCTTTTTCTAAAAGCAATTATGTAAGTTTAAAAATGGAATGTCCTAAAGATGTTTTAAGTGATTTCATTTTGGTGTTCCGTGATTTAGCTATTTTGTGTTTAATTTATGTTTGGTTGAGAAAAAATGGCGAAGAGCGACCATATCTAATAGATAAATATTGCTGCAGGTGGGAAACAATGACAGATATCTTAAAGGTATAAACTAAATCTGATATAATGTCCATGCAATAAATAGCTTTAAGGTTAATGACAATTTTAGAAATATTTCATTAGTGCTGTTTAATCCTATGTACCATATATTACCTACTGATAAATATCTAAATCTGTAGGTAAGGAAAGTCCATTTTCGCAATTTTATATCATACGAGTTCACGTGTTTCCTTCTTCCTACAGTCCCGGGTCCTTTAAGCGGGGCGTGAAAAAGCATCTGATGAGGCCGCCAAGCTGAGTGTCACCATTGTCACATGCTACGTGTCTGTAATGGCGATCCTCTTTCCTTTGACCTACCATCAAGCGAGATGAAGTCGAATTGACGTGTCCTATATAAAATAAAAAAATCAATTTGTATTAAATTCGATACGATACACCAATATTGTAAAATTTTTCAATGGTGTTTTTTCAAGAATTTGTTACGAGTATCATAAATAACTAGGTAGATCTTCTTTGTGTTTGACCTGGTCGAATTCGAGGTTCTCATCGAGTTTGAAGTCCACCTTCCGGCTTTTATTCCTTCACTTCCCACCGTCATGGGTATCCATGGTACTGAAACCACCAGGGACCTTGGCGGAAGCGGTATGTCCATACAAATGTAACCCATATAGTCAGGTAGGTATATCTACTAACTTAATCAAGTCTCAGAACTTCTTATATTAACCAGCACGACGCGGCTCCTTTACCTGTCTCAAGATGACTTCTAAGCCTACCTACTAGTATAATTAGTTTGACTCCCAATCCCCCCATAAATCATAAGGGAGGGACGAAAAATTGTAATTTCCAAAATACGGCGTCCGGAAATTGTTTGAAAAACAAAGCGTTCAGTGGACCACGCCTGCGCAGCTTTGAGTGCGCATGCGCATACTGTTCCCACGTTTAAGTAGGGTCAGTATGTTTTGTGATTTTTTGGGACAGGTGTTAGTAGATTCAACATACCTAATTAGTTACTTAAACCTGATACTGTCGGAAGCATACGCGAAATAATAGCGCTCATTAAAATAAAACAACTTTACAGATATATGATTTATTTACATGCGCAAACTTCTGAAAGTTTCATGTAGAGCATGCGCATGTGACTAGTTGTCACGACGATTACTAATATTGGTCACGTCAGTCGGAAAAGTAGCAGAAACATCGGACTAAGTATAAATTATAAAATAATATTTAAACCTGTTTCGGTATTCTTTGGTAAGAAAACAATAAGTAGGGAGGAGGGGGGCTTTTTGGATTTATATTTTAAATATTCGATTATTTGACTCGTGTAATATGCTGAGAAGCCTTTTTATTGTTATGGCAGAGGACGTGAATTCCTATCTCTGATGTGTTTATTTATTTAATGTAAGTATCTTAGAGATATCACGTCTCGTGTATCCATGCTGCCATAACTGTCTAACGTTTTGTGAATTTAATGTCAGATTTATTTACCATTAAGAAGAGTGTACAGCCACAGTCCCAATACGAGTAGACCATGAATATAGATTTACTACTTCATACATGAAGGTACCTATAACGCTTGCCTATAAATAAGTAAACCCCAAACATATCCATAACAGCCGCAGCAAGTTTTCATCTAACCAATAAAATTTTTTCATTTATCTTCTACAACCAAATTCAAAAAAATATATTTTTTGAAAACATAGACTCGTCCTCATTAATCAAGTTCACGTGGTCACCGTAGCAGGGAGCCGGTATAACGCGATGGGCGTCGCATAAACTGCTCCGTCGATTACCGAGACTCTTGCGCCGCTTATTGTAATTTTACGGCCCCTTTGACATTAGCAGGACATAATTATGTGGAGGTATTACTGGCGAATTTTGATTAATTTTATTATCATTTAATTAAGTATATTATTATTAAATAGATTACAAAATGTAATGGGGTTTAATTTTGATTATATTTGATTTTAGTGGAGTAATAGGATTTTTTTGGTTTGTTTCAGAATGAGCAGTACCTAGAGAAGATTCATGAATTATATGAAATAGAACAAGGCAACGATCCGAGATTCATTAACGTTTCCACGTAAAGCGAAAGAATGAATCCTGATGACCTGGGCCCGGGTCTCATTTTCCTACTCTTCTTTCCCATGGTTTGGTTAATGTTGGCTATCATAGGAGCGACTATCGTCTGACCTCGTGAGAAAAGCTTCGTCTGTCAACGAAGTGTCATGATTTTCTACCGCCTTCAAGAAATCGTCTTGCCCGAAGTTTCGGTCCTCAACTTCGGATGTCAGTTTCATAGCATACAGAAACTCAATAACATATCTAATAATCAATCAAATACCCTCTCGCTCACTCTTAAGGCGATGTATATAAATGCATTACTCTTCAGCGGCAACACGTCAAAGACACAGGAAGAGCCGATTGACGACCGATGGACGTTCAATTCGAAATTTTAAATATGGAACACTTAAGGGCGGACGTAATACATTTAATCGTCTAATACGTCGTTATCAAGTGCCTCTATATGCGGACGACTTGTCGTGCGGCGTACACACCGATGTAGGGAGACTGGATGTGATAATCACGTGAAGTGCGCTCGGGTAGTGCGTGCTTTTCACTAAAATATTTTAGATCTACGCCATCTCACCTACCAGTTGGTAGGTACGCCTGCTGGTCGATAGACTTAAGACTTTGGTGCAGACTTAAGATAAGATAAGATAAGATTCATTTATTTGTAAGAATATTGTATAAAAGTATGTGGTTGGGAAGTCAGACGCCAGTCACTCCCGTAAAAACCTTATACCTACTAATAAAAATAATAAGCGGAGTCTTGGTTCCAAAGTACCTACAAACTTTAGACGTAAGTGGGAAATCTCTACTTGCATGATATTGAGCTATGGAAAAATTTTAGTATTAATAAAATCATGGTGCTTAATGTGGCATACCACCTAAAATATTAAGGCCAGAGCAGTGATCTCATTGCTGACTTCCAGTGAAAGATAAAAAACCTAGTAGTTTTAGAAAACAATGTCAGCACCTTTGGTAGTTCTCATGATTTCAAGGAGGCCGGGCTGACAACGTCAGTCTGGCCCAGACCCTGAGAAGTGCCTGTAGCTTTTCTACAGAAAAGGTGCATTGAAAACAAAAAGTATAATTGTATCAAAGAATACGATAGACTTATATCAATTTTCTTACCAAATTCCATCACTTTCATTAATATTTTTTTATTACTCACCGTACTACCTACCATATCCAGTGACTAAACATCTCAGTGTCGGCACAAGTGCGGCCGCTCGCGCACATATTTATTTATTTTTACCGAAATAGACCGAACGGTTGTCGAGTGCGTCCGATGTTATACCGTGAGCAATTTCACTGGAATTCGAAACGTGGTTTATGTCTTAATGTAGTCGCTGAAATTGTTACGTTCACTGTTTAGCTGGAAAAATACAATCGCGACAGAGGGTTAACTGGGAAGTATCGGTTGGGTAACTGTTCTCAGAAAAATACAATCACGACAGAGGTTTAACTGGGAAGTAACAGTTGAGAAACTATTCTCAGACAAATACAATCACGACAGAGGTTTAACTGGGAAGTAACAGTTGAGAAACTATTCTCAAAAAGTACAATCAAGGTAAAGGGTTAACTGGGAAATATCAGTTGGGAAACTGTTCCAGAAAAGTACAATCGCGACAGAGGGTTAACTGGGAAATAACAGTTGGGAAACTATTCCCAGAAAATACAATAATGCAATCACGACAGAGGGTTAACTGGGCAGTATCGGTTGGGAAACTGTTCTCAGAAAAATACAATCGCAACACAGGGTTAACTGGAAAATATCAGTTGGGAAGTTGTTCTCGGAAAAAATAAGATTCGTTGAGAATTAGGAAAAAGTAATTATTTTCCTAGATGAGCCAGGAATAGATTTTAAATTTCGTATTAGGTAGATAAGCTCACTGGAGAGTTTTTGTGCTGTCAGTGGGATGACCAAAGGCTTGTCCTGCGTTGTCCTCTACACTGACGGCACAAAATCTCTGTTGTTACAGGGTCGGCAGCACGGATGTGACTCCACTGGTGTAACACACGTTCATAGGTCATGGTAACCACTTTCCATCAGGTGGGCCGTGTGCTTGTCTGCCACCTAAGTTGTATAAAAAAAACCTCACCTGATGGGAAGCGGTTACCGTGGCCTATGGACGTATGCAACACCAGGAGTGTCACACTCGCGCTGCCGACCATGAAAACGTAGAAATTATACTCCATTCATAGTTACTTATCTAAACGTGTATGATGAGCTCTTCCAATTAGTCCCACCCTCCCCTGTCCTACACAGGACAACGCGTGCAGGTCTTAGATGTCATCCACACACGGTGCAGAACATCCGATCAAGAACCAAGCGGTTCGGTGACTTTTTCCTCTGTCGCACCATTAAGGCCTGGAATTCATTACCAGCTCACGTGTTTCCCTCTTCCTACAGTCCCGGGTCCTTTAAGCGGGGCGTGAAAAAGCATATGATGAGGCCGTCAAGCTGAGTGTCACCTTTGTCACACGGTATGTGTAGGTAATGGTGACTCTCTTTTTTGAGACTTTGCCTTCGGCTTACCATCAGGCAAGGCGAAGTCTAATTGACATGTTCTATATATAAAAAAAACATAAGAACAACAACCTTAATGTCTTTTAAGTATGTTTTATTTAAAGACACAGTTTATAAATATTTTTCTGTTTGGAAATTTATTTTCAAGACTAAAAATCGAAATTCAACCAGTAATTAGTCAGTTATCCTAGATTATTTATTTGATATCTGTTTGTATAAAAAGTCATTACAAGATTGTTTACTTTTAGTTAATTAAGTACTATTATAAAATCCAAGAAAACTTGAATGATAAAAAAAGAAATGCCCGCTGAGTTTCTTGCCGGAGTCTTCTCAGGTCGGTGCCGCGTTTCGATCCGGTGGTCCATTTACTAAACTGATATTCATGTTCCTTTTTTGTTGACGTTTTGTAAGTGCCGATATAATGGTCTATACATAATAAATGATTTTGACTTTGACTTTGACTTTGACTTTGACTTTGACTTTGACTTTGACTTTGACTTTGACGTTGACTTTGACTTTGACTTTGACTTTGACTTTGACTTTGACTTTGACTTTGACTTTGACTTTGACTTTGACTTTGACTTTGACTTTGACTTTGACTTTGACTTTGACATTGACCTAACCAAATGGAGTTAAAAATTCCTCAATCCGAGGTTCATTTTGACATCATTTGCAACTAAGTACCTACACTTAATAAGTAGTAAACGACAACGAAATAGGGCTCCCTTTTTGCACACAATACTAATTACAATGATTAATTACTTCTTTTTGACATTATTTGCATTTGACACGAAGGTAATTATCTCATTACGGAATAAACTTAGGTTACAATGTTACCAAGTATGGCACCAACTAACCTTAATATAAAAGCAATCTAATTTCAACTTTATCTCACTACATTTAGATATAAAATCAATATAATCAAAGTATGTCAAATTGTCGCCATGTAATCGGAGCAAATTTTATATTGCGGTCGAGAAAATTTATTATAACCTTTATACTTAAGACATAAGAGTGAGTTGTTATCAAGTTGTGCGCAAATGAATAGAGGAATATATAATTGAATAATGCAGTCAATTGTGTTGCATGCAAATACAGACAATGGGACAAGTCACAAGACATTAATTTCAACGATTGGCATTGAAATTAATATCTTGCCTATTGTCTTTCGAGTGATGATGGCGATCATTACTGATCATGATTAATAAAAAATTATGCTGAATTACTGATCTAACCTTATATGGGATTCATGTCTAGCAGACTAAATCATAATCATGCATAATCATTCCAATGTTGATCCTGGGAAACGTTTCGGTTTTTTTTAACTTAAGGAAATCCACTCTGATATCTCTCTACCTCTACCGGGGTCAGCAGGGGTGGTTATGTCGGGTTTGAACCGACCAATACTGCACGGCCGTCTTGGGCTATTAGTTGCCAGGAGTGAGGTAGCCTCTATTTTTTTTTATACCTCTTAGGTGGCAGACAAGCACACGACCCACCTGATGGAAAGTGGTTACCGTGGCCTATGGACGTGTTTAACACCAGAGAAGCTACACTCGTGCTGCCGACCCTGTAAGCACCGAGTTTTTGTGCCGTCAGTGTAAAGGACAAAGCAGGACCAGCCTTTAGTCATCCCACTGACAGCACAAATTATCCAATGAGCTCTGGCTACCCTACTCACCGCTGGGAACAAAACACGAAGTTATTGTAACCGCGGTTTTCTGTAGGGCGGAGGTACTTCCCCAGTCGGACTGCTCAATTGGGCGGAAATACCACCGCACTCCGTTTTTTATACGTGCGCAAAATCCCCACGAATACCTCCCCACCGGAGCCGGTGGAAGAAGTTATGTCGGACTCGAACCGACCAAAACGCACGTTCGTCGTGTCGTTTTGGTCGGTTTGGTTGCCGAAGGTGAGGTTGACATTCATATCCCTCGCACCCCAGCCGACCCAGGGCCATCTCTCACGATCTGGCCCTCTCCTCGAGTGTTTGGGGAAACGGGGAGGCGCGCCAGGCGCGCCACTGCCGCGGCCTGCTTCTGCCAGGGTGACAGGCGGCTCCACCAGTTACCCCCAGGCCTGCGCTCATGAGGGGCAAAGGTCGTTCATCGACCTTCACCCCGATTGACGCTATAGAAACAAAACTTGTTCATTAAGAGTGGGGTCTGCTTTTCCATACTTGTCGTCCTGGTGTGGCTTGTCTTGTACTATGGTGCTTCTTCTACTCTTTGCCAACGTGTCTAATCAAAAGCTACTGTATATCTGCCCGCATTCAAGAACTCATAGTACAGTATATACTTACTTAACGTCCAGAAAGCGCCATGTAACCTCTCAGAATATCTTCGATTACCAAACCTATGCGCGATCTCCTTCCTAGATGACGCATACGCAGTTACTAAGTACATAGCGCATCGTAAGCTAACACAACAGCCGAGCAATAAAGCTCTCGGTAAGTCCACAACCATCCGAATCAACTGATCGTAAATCTATCCAACATCGGTTTTAGAACGAATCTTCTGGAATAATAAAAAAATAGTATGTTAGTTGTGTCTGCACATTGGGGATTTTTTTATACCACTTCGGTGGCAGATAAGTACACAGCCCACCTGCTGGAAAGTGGTAACCGTGGCCTATGGACGTGTGCAAAACCAAGGGAGACACAATCGCGCTGCCAATACTGAAAGCACAGAGAGTTTCTGTGCCATCAGTGTAAAAGACAAAGCAGGACGAGCTTTTGGTCTTCCCACTGACAGCACAAAAACTGTCCAGTGAGCTCTGGCTGTGCATACATTGGAGATATTTGAAAAATATTTGGGATATACAACTCTTTTATTGTAAATACTATTGTTTTCATTTATAATTTGTTTCCTTGATTGAAATGCTTGCTTTGACAAGGTACGTTGGCATGTATGTATGTACAAAAGGTCATGAACACCGAACTAATGTGTCCTAATTAATTACATAGGTATTATTTGTTGATTATGATCAGGAACCCTGGTAGCCTAAACACAAGTTTAATATTAAATTGGGTACCAGACTTCATCAAATTATGTTGCTAAACTATCATCAAATCGTATTGTAATGTGTTCACTAGATTGCAAAATAAATGAATTTTGAAGAAAAAATAAGTAGGTACCTAATTAAAAAAACTAGGTATTTAAATAAATTATCGATTTTGAACACAATTATTTTTTTAATACTTGTTATTCCTGAACGAATTATAAAAAGTTTTTTGTTTGAAATCATAGTTCTAGTTTTCTATTTAAAAAAAATTGGTTATTAGCCTACATTAACGATTTTGATTTTTTTTTTCATTTTTCGCGATGAACGCAAAAACTACTAAGCGGATTTGAATGCTGTTTGTTATTAAAAGATTTTGGACATCAAATCTCATCTTTGTTTGATCACACTCAGTCGAGTAGAACCGAAACATCCAATAATTACAATAACATCCACGCAGACAGAGCCACGGGCATCAGCTAGTATGTTATATATGCGGAAGTTTAACCGTCTGACCGTCCGTACGTCCCACATGGGCGAGTGTGGTTTAGTTTATGTACTTAGGGAATGGGAATAGCGTTATCTGTAATCTATGGCTTTTAGAGGAGAGTAGATTATAGTGGTAATTATTTTTTTAATGTGGTTTTGTTAAAGAATTGTTTGATCCAAAGTGTTGGGATAGTTAGAGAGAAATGATCTAGTTTTGTGGAAGTGGTTTGCGTTGTTTTTTTTTTTAGAGATTTTCTGTGCTGTCAGTGCAGAACATAAAAACATGACAAGCCTTTGGTCTCCCCACTGACAGCACAAAAACTCTCCAGTGGGCTCTGGCTACTCTACTCATCACCGGAAACACAACACGAGATTATTATAGCCGTGTTATTCTGTAGGGTGGAGGTATTTCCCCAGTTGGACTGCTCAATTGGAACGATAATACCGTCGTGTACCTACCTATAGGTAAGTAACTATGCAATTTATAACGTGAGCAGTGAAAATTTATAAGACCTGTATTCCTGAACTGATACTCAGTCCTGATTCTCGATTTATAGCTAGTACTGAGGACAAATTGTATTCTAGAACTATGATTGCATGAGGACAATCATGATCATCAATCGCTTGAATCGAGTCTTATTTCTAAACAATGCTCAGTTGTGAATGAACCTTCACAATGTAATTAGAACTGTCATCTGCTAAATCATCTTCTCAATCTGAGACACGATTCATATCTAAATTAAGGTGAATTGTGTTTTAAGGAAGTTTTACAATAAGTCCATTTTTGGAAAAGGACTCTTTACAAATAAATAGGAAGGTTTGGATGATTTCAGTTGTGGTTTTATGGCTCTGTGGTAAGATCGTGGATTCAAATCCCACCTGAACTGATTTGAATAGTTAGTGTACCAAATGCTTTAATATTTCATTCAATAGTTTGAGTGGAGTCATCAAAAATCAATGTAAAAAAAATATTGTAATATCATTCATTGGTACCGATGGTTCGTACGAGTATCGATAGATGGCTCCCGCCGTCATCGTAAGGCGTGGTTCGGTTGTTCAGTGGGCAGAGCATTCTCCTGTAAGAGTAAGATAGCGGGTTCGAAGCCCGCCTAAATTGATTTTTTTTCCTATCTTAACCGATTTGAATAGTTAGCATATTAAATGCTTTAAAATTTCATTCAAAAGGACTCTTGTCCACACTTAGCACACAGAGTAAAATTTGAACTACCCCATCTCTTCCCACGCGGTGTCGTACAAGGCGACTAAGGGATAGGGCTGTTTGAAAATCCGACAGATATATACAGCCCAGACTCAACCTCAGATGCATGGCTCGAGTCAACAATTAAATAGTGCCCGAAATACAATAGGCTCACCCCCGGTTACGTGGGACCGAATACAATTATTGGTTAAATCTGGCTGTTAATTCACCTCTGCCTAACCCTATGCATATGTATGTATTTTAGCCTCCTTTTCGGGTCGTTATGCGTAAACAGCACTAGGTAGCTAGAGCAGCTAGCCCAGCTCCGATCAGAAAAGCAGAAGCTTACTGCGGAAATAAAACCAATGCGTAAGTATTTTCCGCCCAAGAAATTTCTAGGCGATGTGTTTATATGCTGGAGCGACTTTACAGAATATGCTAGCGACAATGAGTAACTTTTTGTAGCTGTCATACAAATGAGTTGTCGTACAAAAATATAATTAACATTCAAAACAAGTTTAACTAGTAATATTCTCCTTTTTTGCGTCACCCAGTCACATACGAAGTTTTCACCTCAGAGTGTGGAATCCTTTTAATCTTTTTTTTAATCCTTTTAATTTAAATTTCGATATTTTCCGTGAAACGCCTGCCATCTGATTTCCCAACCCATATGCGACCAGTTGTTGGAGTTTTTAGTTAACCCATCGTTCTAATAACATTTTTTAGTGCTTTAACAATTAGGTGTCTCCTATATCAACCTTAAACATTATCAAACTTAAACACGATTATTTTTTTACTTTTAGGAGGGATTTTTATGTCAGCTGTTTTTTAGACTTTCAATTACTTACCTACCCACGTATTTCTTTACCCCTTTGGTACCGAACCCTAAAATTGACGAATTGAAAATCTTTTCTTTTTCTAAAACCAGTTTTAGGTTGATTACATACCAACCTAAAACTAGTAGGTACCTACACATATTTAATATTCAATTGATTTCCATTTAATCATGTTCTTAGATTTTTATCATACTGTCCAATATATTCATAAATACAGTTATTATAACTATAAAATCAACACTACATTATTAAAATTTATATTTATGTATCTACAAATTATACAAACAAACACCAGTTGCTAATAATAATAAATATTAATTACATATACATTTTTCTCAATTGCGATTTGTCAGAACTTGATTAAAATTCAAACATTTTTACCTCAAAACATTAAAAATGAATTATTATTAATATTTCAATGCCTTTAGTGTCCGCCCATCGAGCTCTGGCTGTGCATACATTGAAGATATTTGAAAAATATTTGGGAAATAGAACTCTTTTATTGTAAATACTATTGTTTTCATTTATAATTTGTTTCCTTGATTGAAATGCTTGCTTTGACAAGGTATTTGTTGGCATGTATGTACAAAGGGTCATGAACACCGAACTAATGTGTCCTAATTAATTATATAGGTATTATTTGTTGATTATGATCAGGAACCCTGGTAGCCTAAACACAAGTTTAACATTAAATTGGGTACCAGACTTCATCAAATTATGTTGCTAAACTATCATCAAATCGTATTGTAATGTGTTCATTAGATTGCAAAATAAATGGATTTTGAGTAAAAAAATAAGTACCTAATTAAAAAAACTAGGTATTTAAATAAATTATCGATTTTGAACACATTTTTTTTAATACTTGTTATTCCTGAACGAATTATAAAAAGTTTTTTGTTTGAAATCATAGTTCTAGTTTTCTATTTAAAAAAAATTGGTTATTAGCCTACATTAACGATTTTGATTTTTTTTTTCATTTTTCGCGATGAACGCAAAAACTACTAAGCGGATTTGAATGCTGTTTGTTATTAAAAGATTTTGGACATCAAATCTCATCTTTGTTTGATCACACTCAGTCGAGTAGAACCGAAACATCCAATAATTACAATAACATCCACGCAGACAGAGCCACGGGCATCAGCTAGTATGTTATATATGCGGAAGTTTAACCGTCTGACCGTCCGTACGTCCCACATGGGCGAGTGTGGTTTAGTTTATGTACTTAGGGAATGGGAATAGCGTTATCTGTAATCTATGGCTTTTAGAGGAGAGTAGATTATAGTGGTAATTATTTTTTTAATGTGGTTTTGTTAAAGAATTGTTTGATCCAAAGTGTTGGGATAGTTAGTTAGAGAGAAATGATTTAGTTATGTGGAAGAGGTTACCGTGACCTATGAACGTGTGTAACTCCAGGGGAGTCACACCTGTCACACACGTGCTGCCGAACTTGAAGAACAGAGAGTTTCTGTGCCGTCAGTGCAGAACACAAAATCAGGACAAGCCATTGGTCTCCCCACTGACAGCACAAAAACTCTCCAGTGGGCTCTGGCTACTCTACTCACCGCCGGGAACACAACACGAGGTTATTATAGCCGTGGTATTCTGTAGGGTGGAGGTACTTCCCCAGTTGGACTGCTCAATTGGAACTAAAATACCGTTGTGTACCTACCAATAGGTAAGTAGAGCAATTTGTAACGTGAGCAGTGAAAATTTATAAGACCTGTATTCCTGAACTGATACGAAGTCCTGATTCTCGATTTATAGCTAGTACTGAGGACAAATTGTGTTCTAGAACTATGATTGCATGAGGACAATCATGATCATCAATCGCTTGAATCGAGTCTTATTTCTAAACAATGCTCAGTTGTGAATGAGCCTTCACAATGTAATTAGAACTGTCATCTGCTAAATCATCTTCTCAATCTTAGACACGATTCATATCTAAATTAAGGTGAATTGTGTTTTAAGGAAGTTTTAGAATAAACCAAATATATAGGAAGGTTTGGATGATTTCAGTTGTGGTTTTATGGCTCTGTGGTAAGATCGCGTATTCAAATCCCACCTGAACTGATTTGAATAGTTAGTGTACCAAATGCTTTAATATTTCATTCAATAGTTTGAGTGGAGTCATCAAAAATCAATGTAAAAAAAATATTGTAATATCATTCATTGGTACCGATGGTTCGTACGAGTATCGATAGATGGCTCCCGCCGTCATCGTAAGGCGGATATATATAGCAAGATTTAGTAGGCAGAGCATTAATAATAATAATAATAATAATAATGTTTATTTCTCACCAAAACGTTTACATAAGAAATCTCAAATAAAATACAGTAGAACGTAATTAATAAATTAGTACTAACGTACGAACTAGGAGAATCCTGTGTCTCAGGCTACCAACCCTCCACCCCTGGCCTGAATCTAATATAATTTATAAATAAGGATGTGTGAAAATACGTTTGGGTGTGGGTGTGTGTGTGTGTGTGTGTGTGTGTGTGTGTGGGTGTGTGTGTGTGTGTGTATGTATACCGTATGTGTAAGTATGCGAATGTGCATCTGGATATGTAAGGATTCAAGTTCCTAGTGGTTTTCGCTTTATACTCGTAGAATTTTTTCTGTGCTAAGGTAGGTACTCACGGGCCATTAGATATTTTTGAAGTATAGATTTTAACCTAAACTTAGGCATTTTGTAGATTTGGTTCGAATCATTAACGAACCGATAAATGAAAGGACCCATGTAATATAGTTGACGTCGAGCGAACATTATGTTAATGTATGTATGTATAATGTATAATTGGCGAACTGTGAGGAAACGCGATTCTTCATAAAGTTTTTGAGTGGGATATTTCCTGGTCTTATGGAACATGAATTTGATGACTACGCGTTGGGCTCTTTCCAGCTCAAGCAGATGAGTTGGAGCAGCTCCACCCCAAATAGGGCAGCAGTAAGACAGAATGCATTGGCAAAGGGCATAGTATATGCTGGTTATGAGATTGCAGTCCGCAGCTTCGCGTAGGTTTTTAAAAATTGGAAGTAATTTACGTATTCTTTTGCTAAGTGACGATATAATGTGGTTTCCAATTTAAATGGCAATCTATGATAATTCCCAAGTATTTATGGGTATCGGTCTGGGTAATGGGAATGCAGTTACAGTAGCCACTATTTTCGAGTTTGCATTGGGAAGTATGAGCTGTAATAGAAAAAATTTACATTGAACTTGTTGCTTCCGTTATTCTAAAACAAATATATTTTGTTTTAGTTACGTTAATAGTTAGAAATGCTCATCAAGCCAAAGGCTAACTCGTTTGAGGCCCATTTCAATTTCATTAATTTTCCTGTGAATTCATTTTAATTCATTCTCCTGTGAGAGTAAGATAGCGGGTTCGAATCCCGCCTGAATTGTTTTTTTTTCTTTCCTATCTTAATCGATTTGAATAGTTAGTATATTAAATGCTTTAAAATTTCATTCAAAAGGACTCTTGTCCACATTTAGCACACAGGGTAAAATTTGAGCTACCCCATCTCTTCCCACGCGGTGTCGTACAAGGCGACTAAGGGATAGGGCTGTTTGAACATCAGACAGATATATACAGCCCAGACTCAGCCTCAGATGCATGGCTCGAGTCAATAATTAAATAGTGACCGAAATACAATAGGCTCACCCCCGGTTACGTGGGACCGAATACAATTATTGGTTAAATCTGGGTGTTAATTCACCTCTACCTAACCCTATGTATATGTATGTATTTTAGCCTCCTTTTCGGGTCGTTATGCGTAAACAGCACTAGCTAGAGCAGCTAGCCCAGCACCGATCAGAAAACCAGAAGCTTACCTACTTGGTAAATAAGACCAATGTGTAAGTATTTTCCGCTCAAGAAATTTCTCAGCGATATGTTTATATGCTCGAGCAACTTTCCAGAATATGCTAGAGACAACGAGTAACTTTTTGGAACTGTCATACAAATGAGTTTTCATGCAAAAATATAATTAGCATTCAAAACAAGTTTAACTAATAATATTTTCCCTTTTTGCGTCACCCAGTCACATCTGAGGCTTTCACCTCACAGTCTGGAATCCGTTTAATCAGTCTAACTGTGGATTTAGTTGCATTTCGATATTTTCCGTGAAACGCCTGCCATCTGATCTCCCAATCCATATGCGACCAGTTGTTGGAGTTTTTAGTTAACCCATCGTTCTAATGACATTTCGAAGTGCTTCAACAATTAGGTGTCTCCTATATCAACCTTATCAAACTTAAACACGATTATTTTTTTACTTTTAGGAGGGATTTTTATGTCAGCTGTTTTTTAGACTTTCAATTACTTACCTACCCACGTATTTCTTTACCCCTTTGGTACCGAACCCTAAAATTTACGAATAGAGAATCTTTTCTTTTTCTAAAACCAGTTTTAGGTTGGTTACATACCAACCTTAAACTAGTAGGTACCTACACACATTTAATATTCAATTGATTTCCATTTAATCATGTTCTTAGATTTTTATCATACTGTCCAATATATTCTTAAATACAGTTATTATAACTATAAAATCAACACTACATTATTAAAATTTATATTTATGTATCTACAAATTATACAAACAAACACCAGTTTCTAATAATAATAAATATTAATTACATATACATTTTTCTCAATTGCGATTTGTCAGAACTTGATTAAAATTCAAACATTTTTACCTCAGAACATTAAAAATGAATTATTATTAATATTTCAATGCCTTTAGTGTCCGCCCATCGAGACATAGGTATGACTGACGCGAAACATACTTCACAAACATACCTTAGTCAACCATCAAAGTTATAAATGAACCATAAAGATATTAGCACTAAGGTTGAACATTAAATGGCGGATATTTGTCAGTATATGAATATAAAGTTGTGTTCAGACGAACAGTTTTTATAAAACACGCCCAGTTTGACGGTGAACGAAACAAAATTAAGGCTTACGGTTAACTGTCACACTAGAAAGTTGTTATAAATTTTATTTTTGAGACAGTCTATTCATTTGACTAATTTGATTTTTTTACACACTTTTGTCGTTTAGAAACATGTTATTTAATGTCATGGGTCGCGAGCTTAGATATTATTTTTAATGTTTGCAGTTTAATGACTGAGAATTACTTAGGTAAAAACATTATTGAACATCATAAAGTTTGAAATTAAAAACACCGAAATTTTAATAGAGAAGATAGTTGGAGCATATCACCAACTTGAGAGCCACGAGAGACTTACACCGGAAAAAGTAAAATCTAGCAAGATTTAACGACACAGTGAGCTCATTCTGTGTAAATAGCAACACAAATAATTCAACATAATTCGGGAACTTATACTTCAAACTATTTGACAACTACCAATTTTAGTTACCCGCGAACATGGCTACTGAAAAGTACCTAACCGAAACGTTAGTCTTAATGTAAGTAAATACAAATAAATCGCGATAGAATTAGTTAAAAAGTGGTTTTCGTGTGAGTGATATTCGCATAAACTTGAGATAGTATCATAAAGTTAGTATTAAAGTTATCAGCATATTTGCCATGTTGTATAGTTCTGAGTTTTCGATATTTCGGCGCTATGGCATCATGATCATGGAGGAATTGGAGTACGCCGAACGCCTGGCATCCAGTTGTCCGTCGTTCCAAAAACAACCGGGAACAAGCCAAAACAATATCGGGAGTGGAAACTGTAAGCATCGTGTGTCGTGAACGTGATCGAGATCGGGTTAGAGTTTGTAGTGAGAGTGAAACCAGTGGTAGTGCAGATACGCGTAGTAAAAGATCTCGAAAGCGGGTAGATCAATATATTTACTCCAAAAAAACTTTTACATTGTTCACCGCCAACACAATTCCTCTGTGATCATGGTGCTTGCAACAGCGCTGAAATATCGGAAATTGCGAACAATACAACATGATAAATATTCAGATGACTTTAATACAAATGTGAGTGACCATGATAGTTTAAATACAAGTGTCATAGTGTTGGTTTATTTCGTAAAAGAAGCCAAAGACCGTGCTAAATGGAGAAGTGAAACCAGACAAGCAGACTATTACTATCAGGTAAGTAGTCTTGATATGTGCTTGATTGCTATCTTAGTGGTACAAACATATTATAGAAATATGGCTTGGAAGTGCAACTCACAGTGGCTAGCAACTTCCTTATCTGACTAATCTTCTAATTTATATTTTGAAGAATACTCAGTAATTAAAAAGTAAGAGTTAAGATACTGAAATTAGTAGTCAAGCTTCATTGCATCAGTTAGAAGTAAGAAGCCTCCAAATTACAAACCCAACGGATTAGCCACAACATTGTCTTTAAAAGTATTTCAACCGTCAAAACTGAAGTTAGCAATTATTTTTATTTTGTAACAAAATGGTTATTAAATCGTTAGCCAGTCTCGTTTCTTCTGACTGTCACCCAAGGCTAACCCTTAATAATTCAGCCTAAAGTCAATTTAATTTAGCTCTGCAGACGAAAAAAGAAGATTTGAGACCAACGTGTCCCCGCCCTGTGGTCCTATGAGGTCAGTGAATTATTAACTTTCGGGACCTTTGTCCGCCCTATTATAAAATTGCCATTGGCTATGTTGTTCCGTCGCGACAGAGTTTTGTTTTTATAATCTGTTCAGTTTATGGCTTGTTATTAGCGGTTGGCATTAGTTTGAAAACTTTATGAGACATTGCTTTATGATTTTTTTTCTCACGTTAATTTCATAATGCACTATAGATTTCAAACAATTATTAACATTCTTTTATTAGGTTGGCTTGTATGTATTTACGTATAAATTCAAAACAATATCGATTGTATTTACATTTTCTCATTCAAATAACGTTACAGTAATTACAAAAACTGTATACATACATTTACAATTGATATCAAGCACTCTCGCACTAGCTATTGGGCTATTGATTTGAATAATGAACTGGCGACGATCCGAGACAAGCTAGATTATATTCAAAAACAAGTACCCATTATGTTTTTTTTTGTTTTGCTTAGATTACAAAATTTAGAATTATATTATTATCAAAATAGTTTTGTCCGTGTAGACCTGCCCTTATTCTCTAAATTTTGCAACTGAAACCAGACGTCACCGGATGTAACGTCACGTCGGTGCACAATGTTTTTGAAATTCGAACGTCCTATTGTTTATAATGCGGGCACGCGCACTCTGTCGCGCGGGTGGGACAATGTTGCCACCACTCAAAATAGATATCCTACTGTTAACACTTCAACGGATGCGGTTGGTAGAAATTTCCAGTATAGGTAACATTGTACGAAATTGTTATTGTTTATCAGTGGAGTTCTTAGAATACCTGTTTCTGTGTAGACAAAAAATCGCTGTGAAATATTTTATTGTTAGTTTGAAATTTATCTTGTTTTAAAAATGAAACAGACTAAAATGATACTTAAAGACATGCAATTAGATGCTATCAAAAGTGGCTACAATAGATAGTAAAAACATTAATAAATTTCGACAAGACAATGTGTTTAAATTGTGAGAAAACAGAGACACTCAATCACATATATTACATTTTTGTAGATAAGAATCAAAATTTTGTTAAAAACGCGAATTAATTCATAAAACGTCCATGTATCTGGAGTCGATCTATAAGGTCATGAAACAATGGCTTGTTCAGTTTATTCTGAAATAAAAATGACGACTACTTAGCAGTTGGGAAGGTATTAAATGATTACAGTTACCATTACATCATGTAACAGTTCTTGTTGCTGGTTTGGGTGTGGGGCTATTTAAATAGAACGCTTCTCAAATTTCTGCCGACAATCCAACCAACCAAGAAGTCAACCAATTTTTTTTCTATACTTATCACTGACGTAGGAAATAAATTACCTAATTTCTTTTTATTTCATTATTCAGTTTAGAAACATAAAATATGCTATTATAATATACAATTACTTACAAATGTATATAAAACCATGCTAACTATACAACATATACATACATATATACAATGGAATAGAGAAAAAGAGGGAGACTGCAATTTTAGGCATCAAAAAATTCCTCCCCATCGATCTCTACTGGTACTGTGCCCAAGAGGCTGGTGGCATTACCATGCTGATTGGCGATGCCAATTCTTTGAGCGAGGTCACGGTAAGCATCGATTACCTAATTGCAACATCAATAGGCGCTGCCTAGCAGATGGACAGACATTCTGAGAAAGATAGCTTGTATATACTGGATGCGGAAAAGGAAGGATTGGGTACGACGGTGTACTGTCATAGTCTATGAACCTAGATAGCTTTCAGGTTAGCAAGTATCCATTACATACTAAGTTTATGCTATACTATCGAATACCAATCCTAAAAATGTTATCTTTCCTATGACTGGTTTGGGGTGACTGGGATCACACACTACTATTTGATAGGGAGCGGCAGTGGGAGCGAAGGAGGATCGCAATGCTGCCCACCGCTATGTTGCCCGCGTACTGGCGTGCCTCCCCATTTCCGGGGACGAGTTAGGGACTCTTTGGTACCCACACCCGAGGAAGGCCAGATCGAGAGAGAGAGATGGCCCTGGGTCGGTCGGGGTGCGAAGGAGCAACCAAAAACGACCCACAGGCGCTGTGCGTTTTAGTCGGTTCAAGTCATAATCTCTCCCACAAGCTTTGGCGGGAGGGGGGGAGGGGGTACCTATGGAAAAGCATTCGCACGTAAAAAAATATAACTGTTAAATAGGATTGCATATTTCTTCAGGAATAAATACGATGTGTTTATGTGTAAAATAAACTTTAACCACTTTCCATCAGGTGAGTCGTGGGCTTATCTGCCTCCTAAGTTGTATAAAAAACATATAAAATGTTAGGTTGTATTTTTAAATGATGATTTGAAGTGAAGATAACTCTTTCTGTAGAAATCCACCCAACCAAAATAGGTTAACAAGATTTTAGAGTTAAAACATTGAGCGCGACGCTCGGCGACCGGCCACCGGTATGAAAAGTTAATAAGTAGTCAGAGTTAGTACAGAAATAGAATTAGAATCTGCGACATCAGATGCAAATTGTTTGACGACTTGGCATCATATCCCGTGATAAGTAATAACAATTACTTATAATTGTTAGTAGTGACATTAAATCTGTTTCATTATATGCAAATTTTTATAGCGTAGTCTCGTCTGCTTGTAGCAATCATGAGGCAGTAATTAATGACAACAGTTATTACTTAATAACTGAGCTGCGGTTTGAACGATGTTGCCATGTGAAAATATTGTAATGGTAGATTTATCTAGGTCTATGGCATGGTGATGTAGTCATGATTGAGTGTAATTTTAATAAACATGTTTATTAAAAAGAGTTTAAAATAAATTTAAAATTCAAGCTCACACTAAAACGGGGTTTCTACAATATTATAAGTTAAGACCAACAATCTACCTAAACCTTAACCTATTAGGGTACAAAAAGGGTTATTTGGGTCTAGTTACTTTTAGTATATAACATAAGGATGGTTCAATAATTTCGCACTTGCGAATCCGAGACTAATAACCCTCCTACTAAGCTAAATTACTAAAGGTTAAATTAATATTAGTAACCGAAATTACTAAAAATCGCTCCAGCTAAGCTAAATTGTTTGTATTCGGAGTAAGTTGACGTCTGCCGACGTACACTTAATATTGGCTCTTCAGTTCTGCAATCTTAACCGTTTTAGAAAAAAAAAATGTTCCCAGCGGTGAGTAGGGTAGCCAGAGCTCACTAGAGAATTTGTGCTGTCAGTGGGAAGACTAAAGGCTTGTCCTGCTTTGTCTTCTACACTGATGACACGGAAACTCTGTACTTACAGGGTTGGCAGCGCGACTGTGACTCCTCTGGTGTTACAAACGTCCATAGGCCACGGTAACAACTTTCCATCAGGTAAGCCGTGTGCTTGTCTGCCACCTAAGTGGTATAAAAAAAAGTATAATTAAGATGGTAGGTATGTCATAAAAATATAACCATTTGTAACGAGCATGTATTCATAAATGTATGACAACAAAGAATACTGCATTTTGTAAACAAAAGAACATTTTTGTAAATTATTCGGTTTCGTGAGAAAATATTCCGAAAAACAACGGTATCGTGTACATTTTCCAACTTATTTCTAATATATGGATCAGTATATTTATTTTTTTACTTTAAACAAAGGTAGGTACCTACATGTCTTTGAATGGAATGGGCAAATAAGTAGCTCTATCAACGATAAACAGTAAAATCGTCATATACACATCAGAATTCATTGAAAACTAATCGAACTGATTCTAATGGTAGGTCTACACTCTCACGAGAGCGCTTCCAAGAGCATTCGTACGCGAATATACATTGAAACATTTACTGATATGCCTCTCGGACGAGAGCTTTCAGACGAGACATAGCCAGTGTTCTCAGTACGAGTACACCCACCATAAGGTGTCCGTTCTCTCGGTGGTGGCAACAGCAACTGAACGTGACGAAAGTCTTCATTGTAGCTCTAATGGCTGAGGCTCTCAGACGAGATCTCTCGGGTGTTACATAGAGAGTGCCCTCAGCTAGCGGTCTCGCGAGAATGTAGACACAGCATTAGGGTTTAATAAGTTACAACTTAGACGCAATAAAGGCCACGGATGAGACCGGAACTCGGGCAAGGTTGATGATGAAATCTATAAGTATCAATTAAAACCATGCTGCCTTATGAAATCTGCTTATTGAACGCGGTCATCATCATCATCCCCATAGCTATTTTCCAGTTGTATCCAAATATTGCCATTTGGAGTCCGATATCCACCTTGTTTTTATTGATTGGTATTTTTCCGCGAATCACTACCGTCTGACCTACTATCCCTAAGAGGAAAACCTGTGCCAGAGCCTTGTCCATGTTTCTTTTTTTTTTTCATTTGTATCTAATATTGTTTAGTAAATGCACTTAGATATTAGCAGATGAGATTGGATTAATATTCAAAGGTGTTGGGAGGTATATTCACATTAGGTGAATGTAGTCTGACCCTTTTGTATTAATTCTCAGTTTTATCGATAAATATGTTTCACATTATTTATTATAAAGTGCTCAATTAACACATTAAAGGCCATGAAAGTGTACGCTCATTACAATAATTATTGGCAAACATTGATTTCCAATTTGCATACAAACTGCAAGCAACACTCACACTTTAAATGAAACTCTATGAGTTTAAAAATAAGGTTTTAATTTGTAGGATGTGTTAGTTTGCTTTATGTAAATGTTTTTGTGTACTTGATATTAACATGAAATTTATTAGTAACGGTTTTAATGTCATTTTATTTCGAAATGACTTTTACTCGTCTCGTGGTATTTGATTAGATCAGGTTTTGAGAATGTCACACATACAGTGTGTCCAAAATCCAACCAAATCTTTGAGGAGGCCCATCCCAAACACAATAGTAAGGCGAAACACTTAAGTGGCAGACGAGCACACGAACCACCTGATGGGAAGTGCTTTCCGTGGCGTATGAACGTTTGCAACACCAGAGGCGTTACGCTCTTGCTGCCGACCCTGAAGAAACCTTCTAATGCCCTTTTTGAAGAACCTCATATTAAAGGCGCTTGGGAAAACCACAGCAAGGAGTTCATTTACCGAGGGTGCGTGGTATAAAGTTCTTTTCATACCGCACAGTCCGCAACGTCTCAGATCGCAATATGTGAGGATGAATTCCCTGCCTATGTCGACCGGAGAGATAATAGAATATAGCTGTGAGCATTATGTCAAACATTTCATCTGAGCTTCTTAGCAATTCTTTTGAATGCTATGCTCTTAAGATCTATCCCTTCACAAGAATCTTCTTCATACAGGCTCTAATCCCGATTGAATTCAAAGCATACACTTTGAAACCCGGGGCTGTTCTTCATACCTCTTCCTTTTCTTACCGATTGATTTATATTGACTTTTACTGTAGCAACTGCCAAAAATTCTGGGCTAAAACTTGAGTGATGTAATCGCCAAAAAATTACTTGAAACGCCCATCAATAAATTAGTCGTAATCAAAAATATAGGAAGTCAAAATATAGTAGGTATACACACATGTGGGTGTGTGTGTGCTTATCTGCCACCTAAGTACTATAAAAAATAAAACTCCTGCCTACCAATTCAGAGTAGGCACAGGTGTTTTTTGTACAAGCGTGAGTAATATACTTGTTGCACAATGCACAGACAGTAACTGCAATGGCTCATTAAGTATTGGATACATTGCAGTGTGTCCACTGTTCTCACATGACTGGGTGCTGATACCGATCAGGTGTCCCCACGGCGCGCACGCACATCTCCCACTATTGTTCATGAACATAGAGCACATGGTAATATGGTGGATGTGGTATGTTGGAGGATGGAGGAACCTTGATTGGCTATTTAGATCAGAGTAAGATAGGAATGGAGGAAAATATTGCTGGAACTTTCCATGGAAGCATCGTCTTCTCATTGACATCTGCGTTAGTGACAGACCGCAAATGGTAGCACATGCCAGGGACCCTCCCTTTCCCAGTATTGACGTAATTAAGGGTTTTATTTAAGGATGAACTCTTAAATCATAATTATACATGTATTTATGAATGTTATTTATGAAAAGCACCTGCCAAAAATAACGATAAGTGCTCTTTGTGGACAAGGTTAGGTGCTATTCAGGCAGGTACTCTTCAGTTGGGTGCTCTAACTGGACTACATGATTTTTTATATCACTTGGGTGGCAGGCAAGCTCACGGCCCACTAGATGGAAAGTGGCTATCGTTGCTTTTAGACGTGTGCAACATCAGAGGAGTCAAACTCGTGCTGCCGACCCTTTAAGAACTGAGAGAGAACATATCAGAGAAAACACTCCTTCAAATGACAGGATATAAATGAATTTAGCACCATCTAGACCGAATACCTACACTCTTTTTACCTACACTCTGAAAACCAACCCACCTCTTGCCTGCTTTCAACTGTGGTAAGCCTTTATCGAATGAATTTTCTGTAGCACTATCTCTGCAGGTACCTCCACGCAGGGATTCCAAGTGTAGAGGTTCCACACACCTCATGCTTATACTACAACTCCTACCCGCAACCGACATTCAAAAAAGTACAAAAATAATTATGAAATAATAGCGAATATCAGGATTTTAGCAAGTGGAAACAAGTGATCTTTAGCTACCCCCATGAGAAAGAGTTGTGACTGTTGGTATATATGTAAGTTTATACCACATCCAATGTAAAATATAATTAAAACTACTAATCATTGTAGCCAAACGTCGAATCACAGAGACAAGCAACAAATTAAGAGATTCCCGAGCTTACCATACAAATTGTTCTATGAGATGGTCCATTGTTCATGTTATCAGGCAAGATCTCGCGGCGGCAGCTTTGAGTTCCGTATTCTTACTAATTTGTACCAAGTTTATGTACTAACTTTGTGACGTCACAACATGCTAAATAGACATTTATGTGGAACGTAATTGGGCGTATGAATCTAATAAGTGTTAGTAATTTTTAAATGTCAATTTGTTCGTAGACAATGTCGGGTGAATTTCATTGGAAAAGTTGTCCGTAATTTTTTTTATTTATTTATTTTTTGATACATCGCCTTTATAGTAATAACAACTATTGTACATAATATACGTAATACTACATGATGTCCAACATTTGTTCTTGGAGTGTGTAGTGCTAGGGAATTACTAGTTTTAGATTTTAATATAAGAATAGAAAATGTATATTTATTCCACAGTATTTGCTGCAAAGTATGTTTATGAGATGTGTAGAAATATTTGGTAAATGTAAATAACGTAATTTGTTACAATAAAACTGATATGTAGTATTAAGTAGAAGGTAGGACACGGCGGTATTTCCGCCCAATTGAGCAGTCCGACTGGGGAAGTACCTCCGCCCTACAGAATACCGCGGCTATAATAACTTCGTGTTGTGTTCCCAGCGGTGAGTAGGGTAGCCATAGCTCACTGGAGAATTTGTGCTGTCAGTGGGAAGACTAAAGGCTTGTCCTGTTTGTCCTCTACACTGACGGCACCGAAACTCTGTGCTAACAGGGTCGGCAGCGCGAGTGTGGCTTTTCTGGTGTTACACACGTCCATAGGCCACGGTAACCACTTTCCATCAGGTGGGACGTGTGCAAAAAAGTTCTGTAAATAAATGAAGATAAATAAAACTAAAGCTACCTACATAGTGAAATTACATTAATGCCAGTTACGACAAACATCGCAGCGTCACCCTTTCGAACTCAACTAATGTACGTACAAAAATATCAATAACACGCGAGACCGTATTTATGGTGTTTAGTACTCGTACAAGAGGAGGTAATTTATCCGAGGCACTGTTTACTGGCACATCGAACGTTTACCCTCGGGGCCTGTCACAGCCTCGTATTGAGAACAAGCAATCTCAACGATATTTACTTATGTCACAGTAGATCCTCAAAAGGATAGAGGTGGGCTTATTGCCGTCAATCAGACTCATTGTCATGAGCTGTATGTTTACTATCGGACGGAGAATAGCACTTTCTTAGTCGAGAGAAGGTATCAATTCTAGGTGCATACATAACTTGTACTTTCTCCTCTCAAATCTCCTTATTTTTTGGAGGAGCAACTTTCGTCTTTCACCTTGTGCCAGAACTTTGTTCTTTAAGCAGCATTGGTACCAGATTGCAGGTGTAGGGTTACGAAAATTTAATGGGACCCCCAACAAACTTAACTATAGCTGATATATAGATTTGTAATTATACTTTAGAAAGTTCTTACAGTCAGATACCCATCCCTTTATCTCCTTCACACTTTAATAACAAAATTCAGAGGCCAAAATTTTGAATGCTCCGAACAAATTGCCTTGCCCTATTCACGAGTAAAGACAAAGCAAAAATTTAACTTCCATGGCATTACCAAAAACCCGAGGCTAATTAACTTCGAGGGCTCTTAATTAGTCCCCATTGTAACATGACAAGAGAACCGGCAATTTTGGTACAACCGCACATTTGTACACACAGACGATTAAGATGTCTGACTTAATTGTTGGAAGAATAATTGGATGATATAAATTGGTACAAATGGGTGCAAATTTTGGTGCTTCGTTGGTCTTCCTCTCGATAATAATTGGGTGTGATTGTGAGGTCCGAGGTTCGATTCATGGGTTTGGTGTTTTAAGTTTTGGAGGGAAATTTTAAGTAGAGTAATAAAGTCATAATTATACTACATAAGTGGTAATATCATTATTACGTGTGGGACCAAAGACTGGGCCCGTGTGGACTACTCGACTGCTAGCTGCGGCGAAAGTTTGCCAAATGTGAGTGTATTTGTTTTTAATTTCACCCCTGTTTATCATTACGTGGAGATACAGGAATGACGTATAAAAAAATATTTTTTTTGGTTCATAACGATCTTCTCACCACCGGATAGGTTATTCAAACAATGAATATTAATATTTACAAGATTTACACCCTGCACAATTTTTCATGTTATTTTCCTTGGATTAACACCAAAATTAGCCCTTGTATATTTTTGCAGGACTGCTTTTTAAGTTGCATAATTTTAACTAAGATAACTGTTATATATTAGGTCTTTACCTATGAAATTGCCCCGAAATTTTCTTACAGATTCATGAGTTCGTTATTCCTGTAATTTAATAGCTATTTCCATTATTTATATTTTGTTCGAAAGCTGATTTTAAGATTTTACAACTCTGTATTAAATTTAGTTTTTATTGGCCGCTTGATATATTAAATTCGATCTTCAAAAACAGTACTTCCTAAATGTTATCCATTTTGATGATAAATTTTGTATTACTGTTTTACAGCTGTCACTTTACAAAAATGCTTGTTAGTAACAAGTTTGTTAGTAACAAAAGTGTTTGTTAGCTTAATTATGACTCATTCATACACAAAAAAATCATAAAATTTGGATTTGTCATTCCCAAAACAAATGCATAAATGTTAGTACTGAAAATGGGGTTTCCTCTAATTTCTTTCAGAAGACGGAAATTGTATATGTTACAACCTATTATGTTTGCCATGAGTTAAGTAAATATTAAGTTACAGAATTAAATCTTAAATAATTTTCCTTAAAATCCAATTTATCCTAATAAATCATCCCAAGTAACGAGGAGACAACTTAACAAGCGTAACAAACAAAACATAGGAGCTTTGCTGTAGTGATTGTTGGCTAATCGCACACGCCATACGTCCGACTAATGTTTGGGTAACAAATCAAAACAAGATCTTAAAAAACGTTTAACTAAATCATCGTTTCTCTCCAAAAACCGTTTCGCTTTAGATAATTATAGGCTTCTGGCCGTTCTTGAGTTTCTCTTGAATGCATTCCGGGGAACTAATCAACGCGTAGGGTTCTTGTCCCTTTCTAGCAACATAAAATCGGCTGTAAAGTTTTATAAGCGGACGGGCTGTGTGTGATATGTATATAGCTTTTTATATAGTTACGTAGGTTGGCGCCAATATACTGTGATCTGCTTTGAAGTATTTAATCGAATCGAATTTAAAAATAAGTTTGTAATTCGTTTCTTTTCTTAATTTTTTGATTAAATCATCCTTCCCCGTATTCCTACATTGTCAAAGAAGTGTCATTATCATCATAGAGACATATTTGTCTGAATGCATCCGAGACCGAGGTGAACTCGGAGCTCCGGAGCCTTCTGGCTCTTCCACCTTCACTTTGCACGGTCTTGGGCGTCAATGATGGTGAAATCATAGGCACGCATGTCACCTTTTACGACTTCAAGCCTTCTTTGACCTACCCCTCCTACCGGGATCTGGCGGGAACTTCATTGGCGGGGATACATCCCTACGTAGCCCGGCGGTTTCCGTAAAACTGCGTTTCATCTACGGTGTCACAGACATAAAGCCTGGCGCTGATTTAAGAGTTCCTACCGCGTGTGTGACCCGCACTTTTAAAAAAATTGTATATTTATATCAATCAGAATAGTTTTAAATATTACATTAAATTTGTATTTTCTGTATATAGCTTTATTCGATATGCAAATTGCATTATTAACGTTGCTTGTTGCAAAATAAATTAACTACGCAATAACAGCAAATCATTAAGTAAAATCCAACTACGGTACTTAAAATAAGTATATAATTAAATACTAGATATTAATAATGACAATAATATCATAAATAAGTGTTTTATCTGAATATTTATATATATATATATATCTATCTATATACACATATATATCACATCACATAGGGTTTAACATCAGACGGATATATACAGCCCAGACTCAGCCTCAGATGTATGGCTCGAGTCAACAATAGTGCTCGGAAAACTGCAATAGGCTCACCCCCAATTACATGGGATCGAATACAATGATTGATGAAATGTGGATGTTAATTCACTTCTGCCTAACCCTCTGAGGATAAAGGCGTGATTATATGTGTGTTTATATGTATGGACATATTTATCTAAGTAATGTAAGTATATTACAGTGTTTGTTTGTAGATACATAATAGGTTAAATGTTTTACATATTTCTACTGTTTTTTTCCGATTACAAGTAGGTGTATGTAAATGAAGATAGCGCTGCGCCGGCGTGATTATCTGATCCCGTACTCACTGCTGGCCCTCCCCGATAACACTATAACATATAGTTTGAGAATCCCGAGTCTACGAACACCCTAAAGTCTTTGTATATGCGTAGAGATGTTGCATCCTTGGCAGTATTTTACCGTCTGTACCATGGTGAATATTTTGATGAACTCTTCCAGTTAGTCCCATCCTCCTCTTTCCTACACAGAACAGCACGTACAGGGTGTCACCCCCACACAATGCAGAATATCCGATCAAGAACCAATCGGTTCGGTGACACTTTCCTTTATCGCACAATTAAGGCCTGAAATTCATTACCAGCTCACGTGTTTCCTTCTTCCTACAGTCCCGGCTCTTATAAGCGGGGCGTGAAAAAGCAAAAATGATGAGGTCGTCAAGCTGAATGACACTATTGTCACATGGTATATGTAAGTAATGGTGACCCTCTTTTCTGAGACTATGCCTTCAGCTTACCATCAGACAAGGCAACAAATGATGAGGCTCTCTATTGGTAGCAGAATTTTCAAAATCGGTTCATTAGATCCAGATATTAACTCCTACAACTTCACAAACTCGCAAAGATTACCTCTTCATAGATAAACTCAATATTTGAATTGAGTGAGAATCGCATGCAACCGCAGGTGCCACTCCTAGCCATAACCCGACATTACATAAAATATTTTGACAGTTACTCTTTCACGTCCATGATACCACTAATATAATAAACATGTGTAAAGTGCTCTTAAATACATCAGACGACTATATTTGCATTCTGAATGGATCTAAAGCACTTAGCTTAAGATACCTGTAGACGTGACGAACTGACACACATCAATCTTGTCACGTAACTCGATAATGCACAACTGTGAACGATCAACTCTAAAAGTAATTCATGCAGCTCTTATTCCCAAGAAATACAATTCAAATTTGAGTAACAATTAATTTTAGTGATGGGAAAATAAGTTTAATATAATGGTCACTGATAACGTTGCGAAGTTATGTTTTAGTTTACCGTTGTTGTAATATCGTCTGTGTTTCTTTAGGATATGGTTGATATTAAGTTGTTTTGTTTTGAGGGTGTTTGTGGACGTTTTTAATAGCTCTGGCGACATTCTCACACCTTACTGTGTTTGATAAGGAATATCAGCACTGCAAATTAATTTTACGAATGTTATAAATTCACACGGCTGTTAGTTGGTTGTAATAATGTAAATGGCTGCTTAAGTAGCTGACCCACATTGATAAAAAGTTATTCAACTTGTTATAACATAATGATAATGGTTTTTTTGATAATTACATACTAAGTGTTACTTTTTCAAAAAAGTGAGGGAATCTTTTTGCAAATTAGGTAGTACATTAAAGTAAATAAATAAATAAATAAATATTCTACAACATTCCACAAATCGCTATCTAGACTCATTTTATTTATTTTACAATGCAGATAAACATACTTAGATACTTTTTTATATAAATACATACATATATTCCTAAAAACATCCTGATCAATGCAAATATACATATTTATGCATATAAATATTTGCACTGAGATGGAACACAACGATATTCCCGTCCGAATTGAGCAGTCCGACTGGGGAAGTACCTCCACCCTACACAATACCACGGCTATAATAACCTCGTGTTCTGTTCCCGGCGGTGAGTAGGGTAGCCAGAGCTCACTGGTGAGTTTTTGTGCTATCAGTGGGAAGAACAAAGGCTTGTCCTGATTTTGTGTTCTGCACTGAGGGTACATAAAATCTCTGTTCTTACAGGGTCGGCAGCACGGATGTGACTCCACTGGTGTTACACACGTTCATAGGTCACGGTAACCAGTTTCCATCAGGTGGGCCGTGTTCTTGTCTGCCACCTAAGTTACGGAATTGGAAACTGATAAGTTGGGATTAGTTGGTAGAAATCAATTTTTTTTTATAAACTCTATCTATATTTATATCTCTATATCCCCGAAGGGGCAGGCAGAGGTGCTAGCACCCACATTTCACCAGTTTATGTTTAGGTTCCAATGTAATAGGTGGCGAGCCTATTGCCATTAACCGGGTACTTATAAACCTGCACTTATAAATACATACATAACTTTGAAAAGCATCGAAAAGTCATTGGTATGTGCCATGGTAAACCTAGGATCGAACCCGAGACCTCGTCTCAGCAGTCCATTACCCATACCACTAGGCAATCGCGGTTATAAAATTTATAGAATAAAAAAATGCCAGTATACTTAGGTCTATTTTATTAGAAATATACATTGTAAACCGTATCTTCTAGAAAACGGATGCACGTCAGAAACATAGTGTCCCAATTCACGATCACTTTCCTTCAATCATCAGTCACGCGATGGTGTTATAAAGTATTTATATCGACGTCTCATCATCCTTACAAAGTGTCATCAGGTCAATTAACACGACATTGACTTACTCCGTGCGATAGACACGTTCTCATGGACAGACATAAATTTTGATAACGCCACACGCAATGTCGATAGTCGATAAAAGCGACTGAATTATATCGACTTTCTGTCAGCGCGTCCTTATATTTACGTTTAGTAAGTTATTTTTTTATTAAGATTAATTTAATGAGGTATTAGTTTTGTGGAATTTAATGTAATATTTATTAATTAGGTACGATTATGTTTTCTCAATACGTACAAATGTATTTAAATCTTACTAACTGATATTGGAAATATAACTCTTCCATCAATTAGTATAGATTTGCCATGAATGTATTAAAGTGAAAAAGAAATCATTAAATATTTTAAACATCATCAGCCGGACCACAATATTAGTTAGGTCCAAAGTTTACATTTTGAAGCCTGGGGTACTTTCTCCTACTACACTTTACTTTAGCTTTTACGGAAGCGACTGCAATCTGCTTCTCAACCCCGAGAAGAAAGCCTGCATCACAATCTAGTTGTCAATCCGCAAATGCACCGGCTTGTAAATAATGCTATCTTCCCCTGAAGATCTTGAGATCCCATGCACCATACTAAACTTTTGGTAATGATTAAACCTATGTTTGACAGAAAAACGAATTGCCAAATTATCACTTTCAAAAAATGTTACACATAATTTCATATGCCAAATTATACCTTAGTAAAAAATCTTTCCATAAATAAATGTAACGCAAACGTTATTTTTGGGTGGTGAACGTTTAAACAATAGCTGGGTTGCCAATAACTATTGGTTATTAATTAACACTATTGCCTACCAATTTTTATAGTCAAATGTTTCTGTTACAATACACATTTATCGCAAAATAAAATAAGACTTGGAACCGTTTGGGAGTTACGCCATTGAAATTAGTAATGAAATTACCTTAAATAAATGAGTATATTAAAATAAAACTGCAATATTTACTTACTTTTTGTCTTAGCAAATCGTTTGACCAAAGTTTTACTGTCTAACGATTGTTCTCTGTAATAAATCATTTGATAAAATATCAAATGCCATAATTATATTATCCTTAGTAATATTCTGTCAAATATACATTTAACGAAATGAAAAAATACGTACTAAATTTATTCCAAACATTGCATTGGTGTGTGTCCAAAACTTATTTGGCTAGTGAAATTTACGCAAAATCTTTTGGGCAAATTAAACGTTTATCTTTTATGTGTTTGCGTAGCATGTACAAATAACCACCCACCTCATGAAAAACATCACAGTCGTTAAGATGTCCTTAACACAAGTCATAAGTATCACATCTGCCAATAACAGTTAGTAGGTACCTATAACAAACCTCAAAAAATGCCCCTCTAACAAAATGACCGTGCATAAACTTTCATGCCCATAAAAATATAATACTTTGAGTACGATTCGATCATTATTGGCCTCAAAAACCTCACCTGCCTGATCCATCTGCGGTCACTTTATTGTCCAAAATGATTCCGAAAGGGTAAAAGATAAAAAAATACTGGAGCTAGTAACAAAGTGGAGTTAAAAAGTCGGGGCTTTATGTCGATAGGGATGGGCATATTTGGTTTTGAATGTAGTTTTGAGTCTAAATAATATTGTAAGACATCATATTTTTTATTTGAAATTTTGGAACAGTAAATGTGTTGATATTTTCTATAGATTTTGATCGGAAAAAGTCAACATCCAGGATGGGACTTCAACTTGCGACCAGTCCTATTCAGAAGCAATACTCCGACTAACTGAGCTACCTAGGACTCGTTCTGGATATTTGGAATTTTTCTTACATCCTGGGGGCAGGTTCCGTACTACAGAGTGCTATCTAGTCTAAAAACAAACTTAACTTCCAAGATTTTAGAATATACTTGTTTACTACAGAAAAAGAAATTTCGAGGGCACTGTAGCTGTGACTACTATGACAAAGTTTTGTAGCTATGGGATGAAAGGCAACATACATGGATTTTATAGATAGCTATATACCTCTCTAATATGTTCATGTTACTCGTTGGGCTCAAAATTGTTGCACTAAGTAACTCACTGGGAATTTTTGTTGCCTAACTTTAACGCGGTTACTCGTTTGGGTGTTACTAGATGGCAATACAACAAACAATAGACAGAAGTCAGAATATAAGTACAATTATTTTTTTTATCGATAATATCCCTTCACTAGGATTAAAACAGCTGTAGTCCTGTTCATTTACACGTCACCTTTGCAACAATACGAGTAAGTCACTGAACAAAAAATGAACTAAGTATAGTTTTTATTTGAAACATGCAATGTGTAGTAAAACATCTGATCCTGTTTTCTTTTATCAGAATCTTTTACTTAGTATTTAATTAATTTAAAACGGGAGTTAATTCAATCTTGCGCTATAGGGAAGAGAGGGAAAAAATGCGATGAGGGATTAAAAAATGTGATACCAAAGACATATTCACAGATCCATCTAGAGACCCATACTAAGCATAGTTTGTCTTTTTTTTATACAGCTTAGCTGGCAGATAAGCACTCGGCCCACCTGATGGAAAGTGGTTACCGTGACCCATGAACGTGTGTAACGTGCTGCCGACCCTGTAAGAACAGAGATTGTCTGTGCCATCAGTGCAGTACACAAAATCAGGACAGGCCTTTGGTGTTCCCACTGACAGCACAAAAACTCTCCAGTGAGCTCTGGCTCACAGCACAACACTAGGTTACTATAGCCGTGGTATTCTGTAGGGTGGAGGTATTTCCCCAATCGGACTGTTCAATTGGGACGGAAATAGCGTCGTGTCACCTAGTGAAATGTAATTATTTAATGAAAGATTATTTATACATACATATACGTACATAGGTTTTAGGTATTCATACACAGATACACTCAATAAGCTTATCAATCAATCAAATCAATTAGCCCACTGCAGTCCAAAGGTGGACATAGGCCTCTGCCAATGTGCGCCATTTTATCCGATCCTCTGCCTTCCGCATCCAGTCTGTCCTAGCCACTTGAATAATTTAACTAACTAGATATTTGCGGGAGCCACTGCCGTCAGACATCAATGAAAGAAAATTCTGCAACAGGATCTCTAACTTCTTGCTTGGGAGTCGTACACCCTCATAACAATATTTCACAAGCAAGTGTCTCCCATCTCATATAAAGAGCCACTCGTCTCACCTTAAGTAATTTCCGTTCGTCGTTCCTAACAATAATGAATGACTCCCACAGAACATATGTCATTAAATATAATAAATGTCACTTTTAAATTCTATGTTTTAAAACGAAAGTTATTATTTTGCTACCAACTTTAATAAATTCTGCACCAAAGGCCCTTTTACTCGGGGCTTAATGAGTAAACCACGTTTGTAATACATCTATGAATACAGCAGGCTCATAGTTTGCGACTGACCATTCGCTGTGAACTATTTGCATTTTCTTTTAACAGTTTCTGTCTGGTCAAATACTTACATTCTTTATGAATTTAAAAGTGAATGATATATACTGTTCCTAACTGAAGTAATCTGGTTAAACCACGGAAAAACAACCCATGTATGATACATGGTATCGACGTTTGCAAACAGTTATAGATATGTAGGCGTAACTATATAGTTGGATTAACAGATTTTAACAACTGTGGATATTATACTTACTACTTTAACCCTTACAGGGTCACTATAAATCTAAAGATGGGCTCCAGGACATTTTAATGACCCCGTGTTCCAGCAAATTATCTTTTCATACGGTGGTACGGGTAATGGACTGCTGAGACGAGGTCTCGGGTTCGATCCCAGGTTTTACCACGGTACACACCAATAACTTTTCGATGCTTTTCGAAGTTATATGTGTATTTATCGCAGGTTTATAAGTGCCCGGTTAATGGCAATAGGCTCGCGACCTATTACATTGGGACCTAAACATAAACTGGCGAAATGTGGGTGCTAGCACCTCTGCTTACCCCTTCAGGGATATAGACGTGAGTTTATGTTGTGTTAAAAAGTTACACAAGTCGATTAACTTGAGTGATTTTCGTTTTTGGCGTACAATCAGAAGACGGATGATAAGCTACAAATACTTCGCCAAGTTGACTCAAAACCTTAAAGTAAAACACGAGCCGAGTTTTTGTCATTACTTCTATAGAGAACTTTCAAGTGTTGGTCGTTAAGTTGATAGTACTGCATAATTATCCTTTTTAATGTTCGATCATTATATCTTGGGTTCTGCAGAAGATTTCTCGTTTTGAGATGTCAACTAGAATTTAGTTTTATTGTTCTTAACTAATGAGGTTTTAAAAGAGAATGGCTTGATACGCGAAATGTTTACTATACCGTAATTCTCCGGGGACGAATTGGAGACTCTGTGGTCCCCGCACCCGAGGATAGGGTCAGATCGAGAGAGATGGCCCTGGGTCGGGCGAGGTGCGAGGTATATGCCTGTTAACCTCACCTTTGGCAACCAAAAAGGACCCACAGGCGGCGTGCGTTTTGGTCGGTTCGAGTCCGACATAACCTCTTCCACCGGCTTCGGTGGAAGAGGTTATGTCGTATCCGTGGGGATTTTGCGCACGTAAAAAAAAAAAACTATACCGTAATTCTCCGAGGACGAGTTGGGGACTCTGTAGTCTATATTTGGCTATATATAATCACGCTACTACTTAAGGGAGCGGAGCAGTGATAATAAATGTCAACTAATCTGGCATATTTCCATCATTATTTGAAGATTAAAAAATTACGGGCTCAAAGGGGTAATATGAGGTTCAGCTAGTATTATATAAATCGGCTTGCAGGATTAGGGGCATTCTAGTCTTTTCGATTACTAATATTCTTTTTAAAAAAAGCTCTACGAATTATTAATTTTAACATATTTAACCATTAAAAAGTATACTTAATCCAGGTCTAAAAAGGCTATCAGAAATATCAGCTCGCAATAACCACAAAACAATTACGAATCTATCAGCAGGCAAGTAAAAGCCTCACCACACGAACATGGTGGTGCGTCTGTGGTGATATTAATGCTGGCCCATTTACAAGAGTGTAAGATATGACGTGATATAGATCACTCACAGCGTAATAAATAAATAAATAACATAAGAAAAATTACACCGTAAAGCGAATGTTACCGGAGGCGCTAGGGCCCCGCTAGCGTAGTATGGATACGCCTTGTAAAGTGTTTAGTTCATTGTTGATAACACTAAATAGAATGATGGAATTTATTTATTTATAATACATACAACTTAACTAAAGCATCGGATAAAATGAAGTGTTTATGGAACCTCATCAAGATTTATTGGGTTTGCCGACGAGGACATGGCTCTGCCAAAGGCTGCCTTGCTAGAACTAGGAGGTCAGCCGACTAGCTTCCATAAAACCTATGTTAAAATAAATCCATAGGAATATAAAATTATTATAAATGCGATAGTAACTCTACCTGTGTGTCTGTATGTTACGCTTTCACGCCTAAACCGCTTAACCTGATGAAATCTAGTAAATTAGACATCCACGCGGGCGAAGTGCGGTTAAAAGCAAGTAAATTATAAAACAGGAAGAGAAAAAGAAGGTGAGCGGACCGTGCGCTTTAAAATGAAAGTTTTTTATATAAAATATACCCTGGATTGAAGAAGATGGAGATACTAGATATAGGTTTTATTATGAAGATATTTCAATAGAATAGATATTGTACCTATTCCTTGACCTTGTGAACTTTTAAGTAGGTACTTTTTGATAGATCTTAAGGCATTTATATAGATGAAGAAATGGGTATTTTCCTTCTACGGGGGTCCTACCGAAGCAATTACTCATAATACTCGTTGTTACTATGACAAAATAAAATTAAATCAATATAATGGTTAAAGTCATAGTGAGCGACTTACTCATGTTGTGGCTAAGCTACGTAAATAAAATAAAAATAAAAAATCAATGTAATATTTTTTTTTCATAGCTACTTCTAGTCTTATCCATATAATGACTGCCGCATTAGCGCCGGGCGCAAGGGAGCGACAGGGACGGATGATTTAGAAACCCCTCGGGAGATGCGCGACGCGACCCGGTATTAATATTGTGACTCTCGTACAGTACACTTAGAAAAAATAGAACAATAAGTGCGCCTTTCTATTGAAGAAAAAGTATTGTTTGCCGTCAAGAAATTTGGTATCTGTTTAGTATAGTGTTTATCTGGCTACTTATTGTTTATTTGTTACTAGCTGTTGCGACTAGACGTAACCTGTGGCCTTTCCAGGTTCTTGCTAGTCTATTTCTGTACATTTCGTATAATGCCGCGTGGTTTCCAGCAGTACCTACAATTTGAACCACCCCATCTCTTCCCATGCGGTTTCGTGCAAGGCGACTATGAGATAGGGCTGTTTAACATCAGACAGATACATATATACAGCCCAGACTCAGCCTCAAATGCATGGCTTGAGTCAACAATAGTGACTGGAAGACGGCAATAGGCTCATCCACTATTACCTGGGACCGAACTCAATGATTGGTAAAAAGAGGGTGTTAATTCACCTCGGCCTAACCCTCCGGGGATAAAGGCATGATTATATGTATGTATAACGGAGGTAGGACACGGCGGTATTTCCGCCCGATTGAGCAGTCCGACTGGGGTAGTACCTCCGCCCTACAGAATACCGCGGATATAATAACTTCGTGTTGTGTTCTCAGCGGTGAGTAGGGTAGCCAGAGCTCACTGGAGAATTTGTGCTGTCAGTGGGAAGATTAAAGGCTTGTCCTGCTTTGTCTTCTACTGACGGCACAGAGACTCTGTACTTACAGGGTTGGCAGCGCGACTGTGACTCCTCTGGTGTTACAGACGTCCATAGGTCACGGTAACCACTTTCCATCAGGTGGGCCGTGTGCTTGTCTGCCAACTAAGTGGTATAAAAAAAAATGTATCTATGATATAATAACGCTGTTTAATCGACTTAATGGTCTTTGGTAAAATTAACTTTTAATCTCTATACCTAGTTTAAAACTAAATTATTAGGTCGCGTTCCGAACATATATATGTATATGTATATATATATGTATATATAGTACCTACCTACCAAAAGATACAAACTCTTTTGTGAAAAAAGAAACTGAAACATATGGTCATTGATCGATTGTGTTCCATTTTTTATCCCCACATGAAATAGAATAGATTGGCACAAATTTTTTTTTTTTAATTTTTGAATTTTTTTTTGCTGACTGTAAGATTTTTGCAAAATCTGTGAATGCAGTTCAAGAAAAGGTCTCCTAAGAACGTTTTGTTGTAGCTACAATGTTTAAGGTAGGTACTTGCCCTTACTGCTCCGTTTCAAAAATATACCCTGTATTGGTACTTATTTATAAGAATTTTATTTCGCATCTGAAAAACATCCATATACTGTACAATTTCGATCTTTCCGTTCCAGTACTACATTTCGGTATCTGTCGCCTTGCACCTCAAGCTAAATTGGTCCCGAAATTTCAAATTCAAATTTGGTTCCCAATATTCCCATGTGTGCCCCGCGGCGCGGCGGTTTTAACATTGTAATTGGTGCTGTGTCGATTGGGCCCAATGGTTATTGCACCCCTTTGATGTTGCTTGATTGGTCCCCAAACGGTTTATGACGGTAACTGGGTACTGGGTACACTGGGCAGAGTTGTGTTAGGTCGCGGATAATGGAGCTTTTGGGTAATTTTGCACAAGTATGAATGGAAGTAGTAGATTTTGTAGGTACACTCAGCGTCAGAACAATATTGACTACATTTTTTATTATACCACTCAGGTGGTAGACATGCTTACGGCCCTCTTGATGGAAAGTGGTTACCGTGGCCTATAGACGTGCTACCGACCTTGTAAACACAGAGTTTCTGGATGCATTCCTCGAAGAGCAATTATTCGAATAGCAATGATTCGAATAGCAACGATACCATTCCTCGAAGAGCAATGATTCGTATTTTAGATCATTGCTCTTCGCGGCATAAAAACAAAACTAAATTTTATTCCTCGAAGAGCAGGTGTTTCTAAGTAGCTGATAGAGATGTGGTACTAATATGAATTATTTTGCTCGAATTTAATAAAAATATCGATAAAATCATCAACTCGTTTATTTTTCAAATAATAATTGAATACTACAGTGGAGCCGAATCCTAAAGTTACGTATGACGTAATATGTCAATTTGGTATAACTAGTAGTAGAAATCTTCAAAACTACGCTTCAAAATCCGTTGCGTAGTTTTGAAGATTTCGGCATACATAGGGACGGACAGACAGCGACAGCGACTTTGTTTTATAATAATTATGTAGTGATATTCTAAAGACTGGTTTAGTAACAATACTGTCAACATCTTAATTAATATCCTAGGCTAAATTCAAATAATGAAAGATCTGTAAAAGATTGATTTAATATTACATAAACTTGTAAAAAATGGAATGATTTATATATATCTTGTAAACATCAAAGAAACAGTGATTTAGACATATTATAATATGCACAACAGTAAATTAATGTAAATGATTCATCATTCATATTTACATGTAAAGTAGAGCCGAATCCTAAAGTTCCGTATGAGAACTCAACCACAGGCCGCTATAACCTTGTTACCGCTATTTCTTTTCCAATCAAAACTAAATAATACCATACCTCCCTAATTAATTACAAACAAAAGATATACATTATCATAACTCTAAAAACACTAGTTATACCAAATTGACATATTACGTCATACGTAACTTTAGGATTCGGCTCCACTGTAGTATTCAATTATTATTTGAAAAATAAACGAGTTGATGATTTTATCGATATTTTTATTAAATTCGAGCAAAATAATTCATATTAGTACCACATCTCTATCAGCTACTTAGAAACACCTGCTCTTCGAGGAATAAAATTTAGTTTTGTTTTTATGCCGCGAAGAGCAATGATCTAAAATACGAATCATTGCTCTTCGTGGAATGGTATCGTTGCTATTCGAATCATTGCTATTCAAATAATTGCTCTTCGAGGAATGCATCAGTTTCTGTGCCGTCAGTGTAGAAGACAAAGAAGGACGAGTCTTTAGCTACAGCACCAATTCTCCAGTGTGCTCTGGCTACCCTACTCATCGCCGGTCTCAAAATGATTTTCATAACAAGGTATTAAGAGCAAATACAACTGTTTTAATGATTCAGGTTGTATTTTTGTTCGAACAAAAGATGTGTAGGTAGCTAATATCAAAATAATGGAACCAAACAAATTAGTCTTGGTATTTTTACATAATGAATCACAAGCCATGTTGGTTGGACTAGTATACCACCCCATCTCTTCCCGCGGGGGTCGTAGAAGGCGACTAAGAGATAGGGCTGTTCTTCATCAGACACTAAACATACTGCCCATGACGAAGTGACCACTTGACGGCAATAGGCTCGACGCCTTTTACATGGTAGCAAAATTCTAGGATTTTGGCGAAATATGGGTGGTATTACAACTCAGGCAGAGGCTCACACATTGCGAACTGAGACGGTGCGCACTGTGCGGTATGAAAGAAACTTCATCCCACGCGCACTCAAGCTGTGTAATGACCTCCCTGCTGCGGTTCTCCCAAACACCTACAATATGGGGTTCTTCAAGAGGGGCATTAGAAGGTATCTTCATGGTCGGCAATGCGAGTGGAACACCCCTGGTGTTGCATACGTCCATAGGCCACGGTAACCACTTCCCATCAGGTGGGCCGTGTGCTTGTCTGCCGCCTAAGTGGTATCTAAAAAAAGGCAGGCCTGGATTTACAGGTGTGAATGTTGTAGGTATGTATGTAAGAGACTCGAGTTGGTAAACCTGCTGACTGATGAACGAAGCTCTTGTGGCTCTCAGAGTTTGGGTTGGCGCTCAGATGAAAAAAGAGATGTGATGAAATCGCACATAAACATGCGAGTAGTTAATGTTCATGTGTATGTTTGTGTGTTTATGTGTGTCCTGTGAGTGTATGCGAAGTGTGTGTGTGTGTGTGGTCTGTGTGTCTGAAGAAAATTCTACCTATCTACCTTTTAAAAATGTATTTTTATTTTGCGGGTTCCATTTCCTAAAAGCAGAACCTTATTCACTAAGTCTGCGTCATACTACGGTATTTTTTATCATAAACGCTACTGCCCTCCCTTGTCAAGGCAACAAGTTATCGTCTAATCTTCCACAAAGTCTTTTAAACCGAAAATTTCAAATGTAAATTTAAACCTTGTCGCTTTACATAATGACCGTGAACACGTTCAAAATTCTTTTCAAATAGCTTAAACATTTAAACACAGTAATTTGTAACAAAACATGGAAACAGTAATATCCAGTTTGTAAGATCTCTGTTGTTACCTATTTTGTGGTTAAACAAGGATCAAGTTATGCTGGTCGGGTATATCGGTAGCCATTATCTTGTAAATTCAACTAAATATGTCATAGCCGCAGGAAAACCATTTCTTATGTTTTGATATTTTAAACAGGTCGTTAGGATTTTGTATTTCAAGGCCAAAATCCATATTAATATTATAAGTGCGAAAGTAACTCTACTCTATCTGATTGTCTGATACCTAAACTACTGAATCGATTTTGATGAAATTTAGTACAGATATAGAGTATACTTTGGGAATGGACATAGTAGACCAGCTCTTAACAACTGTTTTCAGATAAATGTAAATTGACTTCACAGATTTATTGTATTTTATCATTTCTGACAAATTATTTTCACAGATAATAGATGAAGTCGAATTCAAATTTATAAGGCGCCATTAAACGATATTTAGTTTGTTTTAGTTAATAAAAATAACCCAACCCAAACCAATACAAACAAATATTTGTTCTCAGCAGGCATCGAACACGCTTCCTCATTATCCTCAATCACAGTAGTCGAACATTCTATGGTTACTCTACGGAAATCAAGATAACGGCCCACCTGATGGAAAATGGTTACCGTGGCCTATGGACGTGTGTATTACATATATGTCACACTCGCGCTGCCGACCCTGTAAGCACAGAGTTTCTGTGCCGTCAGTGTAGAGAATAAAGCAGGACAAGCCTTTAGTCATCCCACTGACAGCACAAATTCTCCAGTGCGCTCTGGCTACCCTACTCACCGATGGGAACACAATTTGAACATAGCCCAGAACTAATTCGCATACTGACAGTAAGAAGCTGTATTTATGATACGCATCTACGGAAAAGGGGTTATCGAAATAATCTAGTGCCAAATGACGTCATAACTATTACCGGTATCAATGAGAATCGGGCCAATCCCTAATGAGGGATAAATAATCCTGGATATATAGTATTTGATATCTAAAGATTTCTGCTATGATGTTTGAGAGGCTATGTTCTAAAGACTCGTATTGAATGTAGATTGAATACTACAGTCAAAGGGATCGGTTAACTAAATATTGAAGCTATTACATATATATAATCACGCCTTCATCCCCGGAGGGTTAGGCAGAGGTGAATTAACACCCATATTTCATAGGGAGTGAGCGTTCGGCCGTCTACCAGACGCTATTGTTGACTCGAGCTATGTTTCTGAGGCTGAGTTTGTGCTGCATATATCTATCTGATGTTAAACAGCCCTATCCCTTAGTCACCTTGTATGACAGCGCATGGGAAGAGATGGGGTGGTCCAAATTCTACTATGCCGAGAACCACGCAGCTATTATTGTATAACAAAATATTGAAATAGATTGTTTCTTAGTTGATTTTCGATGATATACTAAAAAGTTCGACTAATCTAACTACAGAACTTTGATTTCTCCATTTGGTTGTGATAGTCAGATGGCAGTCGCTTCACGAAAGATCTCGAAGTTCAGCCGCATCACAGTTAGACAGGAAAGTCTACCCCAACTGAATAGGATAAGGAACCGAGTTTGATGATCATAACATAAACTCACGCCTATATCCCCGAAGGGGTAGGCAGAGGTGCTAGCACCCACATTTCGCCTGTAATAGGTGGTGAGCCTATTGCTATTAACCGGGCACTTATAAACTTGCGATAAATACACATATATAACTTCGAAAAGCATCGAAAAGTCAATGGTGTGTGCCATGTTAAAATCTGGGATCGAACCCGAGAATTCGTCTCAGCAGTCCATTACCCATACCACTAGGCTACCGCGGTTATCAAAAAAATTATACTGACAATATTTGCTGAAAGGGCCTGTACTCTTACAGAAGTGAGGTTAACTTTGAAGCCACTGGGCCCTTAATCACGAAGCCCACCTCAACTGCTAGTATGTGGACCTGCTAAATTAGGAAAGAGGATTTGACGCAAGTTTTCCTCTGAGAGGTGGAAGTACGCTCCCCGAAAAGCAATTATACTAATCAAATACAATATGCGAATTTCGGACTGCGAGTGAAAACTCTGAAGATAAAAATCGACAACCATATCCGCAAAAATAGTTTTTCCTTATTAAAATATTAGTACTAAGTTTGTCCGTTAGGTCAAACAAAGAATCAAATAATCAATTTCATTTATTCGGTTTAGACACATAAAGTGCACACATGAACGTCAAAATTTTACAATTATGTTAAGAAATAATATAAAAATTAAAAATATTAAATAATGTAAAAATAAACCATTGAAAAATTATTCTTTCGCTGGTTCGGTATTTTAGTTCTACTGAGAAGATACCAACAAGAAACTCAGAGAACTATATTAGAACTAGATCTTTTTATTTTATTAAAAAATATGGAACACGCATTTACATAAGATAAGATAAGATAATCTTTACTGTACACCAACACATTACACAATACATGTACGGAAAACGTTAATAAAAATGTGCAAATGGCGGCCTTATCGCTACAAGCAATCTCTTCCAGGCAACCTTTAGATAGAGATGTTTTAATTACATCATCAAAATACTCATCTACATCATAATAACCTTTTTTCACTTCAATTTTCAATTTATTTAGTGGCTGACATGCCACCACCAAATCCCAAGAAAGGAAAGGCAAGTACTCAACCACTTAAAAATAGCCCAACGAATTTAAATTAATATTAGACACTATAGCCTTAATAAAAGACACGCTGATATATTTTATAGTTTCCTGTGAGGAAGAATCTATTTCAAATATGAAATTATAACGAATGGAGTCGCCTGTAATAGCTAGTATAACATAAAACCATTAGGATATACCTTCATCGCGTTAAGTGACATTGATTAGTACAAAATATTGTGCTGTTCCCCTCCTTACCCATGACTTAATAATGGACCCGTTACAAAATTATGTATGTCATAGACAGTTTGTCATGTCCCGTCTGAGATCGAACCCGAACCCCTCGGGTAGACTAGCATTTGTCTTCATTTTCTTAGATAGGGATGGGACAAGTTTCATCGATATTGTTGCGATTGTAAGTGAATGGTTTCAAGTCGGGATATTAAATATTTTATCGATTTTATTACAACTTAGCGATACATAAAATAAGTATATAAAATAAATAAAGTATTATCTATTAACTTTTTTTTGGTAAATATTCGTAAGATTTTGTAAAATAATAAATAATGAAATAATTGTATTTATTGTTTGAAATTTTAATATAATAAGAAAATATTCAACATTTTTTAACACGTTATATTACACATTCATTATTTCCGATAGTATCTAGTCAATTTTATCAAATAAGTTAAAAAATAACTAATACAATATTTATATAGGTACTCTTAAAGATTTACAAACACACAAATAGATATACAATTGTACTACCTACAGGTTATCGATAAACGCCTTCACATCCCTAATTCCTAGAACAAAGAACATTGATATTAATTCGGGCCTCCCGTACGAAATCACGTCTGGATCTAATTACCGGCGCATGCGACGGTAAACTCTGAGTTATGAAATCCGCGACTTTTCTCTACCCCCGGGAAATAACCCGATGTTTACAAACAGGGATGGGCCAATTAAATACTTTTGATATTTATGCCGCTTGCCGGTAAAAGGATTCGTTAAAGGTTCTTGAACTTTTATATAGGTAATATTAAACTGACCTTGATGAATATGGAATCGGCTTATATTCTTGCCACCCTCCCGGTTGACATCAGTGGGGAGGAATTCTTTGGTGCCCGAATCTGCAGGTTTGTTTAGGTATATTCTGTATTGTTTTTATATTTTAATTTTGATAAATCCCATGTACAAAAATGAGTAATTTTACTGATTATACCTACCTAAGTATTTAGTGTTACTTATGCCACAGATCAATTCATTTTGGTGAAATTGCACAGAGGGATAAAGTATTGACGAATAGTCGTTAAGTAGGTACTAAAATATATTATTATTTTAGAATACAGATGAACATGAGATGTGTGTGCTCATAAGAGTGATGTATTTATAACTATAAGAAAGATAAAAATAATATAGTTTTTTATTGCGGATCAAGGAAAAGGGTAGGTAGCGGTGTATTTTCACACAAATTCAGCCAATAGGTACTTTAAACTGCAGATGAAACTTTAAGCAATACTTTACCTGGCCATCGAATTTAATCGAATCGAATTACATCGAATACACAATACACACAGCAGTCGTACACTATTATTCTAGTCACTTAAAAAAATAAATAAGATATTTTTTTTATTGAACTTGAAGGAGGTAGGACACAACGGTATTCCCATCCCAATTGTGCAGTTCGACTGGGGAAGCACCTCCACCCTACAGAATAACGCGGCCATAATAACCTCGTGTTGTGTTCCCGGCGGTGAGTGGGGTAGCCAGAGCTCACTGGAGAGATATTGTGCTGTCTGTGGGAAGACTAAAGGCTTATTCTGATTATGTCTTCTGCACTGACGGCACAGAAACTCTCCGTTCTTACAGGGTCGGTAGAGCGAGTGTGTGTTGCACACGTTCAAAGGTCACTGTCACCACTTTCAGGTGAGTAGCGTGCTTGTCTGCCACCTAAATTGTATAAAAAAAGAATGAAATAGAGAAAGAAAAGAATGCAAATCAATATATTGCATGCCATTTAATTTTTTTTTAAATACATTGTGATAATTTTGTAATTGTGACGGTTAATTAATATCCGTCCCAAAAATTACTAAATTAGTACATAGTGATATCAATTACCTACATACCATATCAAGATCACCACATTTTAATAATAGCAATAAAACTCATCAAACTACACTAAAAGTGACAACTATCCTTCAAACTTCCGAATTAAAATTTACCACCCTTTATCAATAAGGGCATCATTAACCTCCCTCACAGATCTCCAACACCGATATTGTACGATTTGGTCACAAGGGCTAATGAACAGGCGCAATTAAGGCAAGTGGAGTATCGCGCCAGGCACCACACGACACTGCCTGTAGGCTGGCGATTAAACAACTTTGTCCTATAGTGGCTATATAGAGCTAGGAGCATGTAGACAGGGACGATTAAAAACAAATCGGTAGTGCAAAAAGAAAAAGGGGAGTATTTAATTATATTAGGGTATCTCAGTAAGAGTGCACTTTTTTATTTAAAAATAAAAGCAAGTATTATATGACAGAGTTGTGATATTTTTCATTGTATTATATCCGATAAGTATGGTATCAAATATCCGACAAATGACCCCCACGGCTCAGATGACAGGCCATAACTTTTTTCATGAAATTTTCCATGACTTTTGCATAGAGATGTGGCTGTATCTCACCGATGCCTAGTTGGATTTCCGATTAGAGCTCAGAAATTGTTTTTTTCTTTGATTTCACAAAACCTCAAAGAAAAACATGAACACATGAACTCATTATTTTTAACAACACATTTTGCTTAAGTATGTTTTCTTTTAAGTACTTCAATAAGGTCTTATAAGAGTATTTTTATTGAAAACAATTGTAATTCAACTATGTGTATACTGACTAAGAATAAGAGTAGGTACTAAGGGTATACTGACATCTAGTTTAATCTCATACCTACTTAAACAAATTCTGTAAGTACATAATTATTACCGCTCTGTCTGCAACTTGTACGCTCTATGTCAACACTAAGAGTTCTGTCGCTGTAAGTTCCGTGGATTCAATTACAAAACTTTGACTAGTTCGTCAGGTGTTCGAGTCTGATCGCACCGTGAGTCGTAAAGATAATCATAGTAATAAAACGATAAACTTCGATATCTTTTTGTTTAGTGTGGGGTTAGTATGGGGTTAGTGTGGCACTATCAAATTGGTGTTTCTAGGGGTTGTAATGAATTTTGTTGTTATAATGTCTATTTATACCACTTAGGTGGCAGACAAGCACACGGCCCATCTGCTGGAAAATGATTACCGTGGCTTATGGACGTGTGCAATACCAAAGGAGTCACACTCGTTACATGTTTGGGCTGTGGTTAAGAAAAAATAAATAGAGCTAATTGTTAGGTACTACAATCTTAGTAGATACCTACTTAGTACAGTGAGCATCAGATTGATTTCAACTAGTAAGTACTCATAATAATCTTAATACCGAGGTACCTATCATTATGAGTAATTTCTCTCGTACACCGCCATAAATGTACAGTCAGCATGAGAATGATGCAAGGGACTCAAAATGGTCTTAATACTAAGGTATTGAGGGAAAATCAAACCGTTTTCTCAGCAGAGTAGAATTAACGGTGCGTACAAGGCGACTAAGGGATAGGGCTGTTTTACAACAGACAGATATATACAGCCCAGACCAGTCTCAGATGCATGGCTTGAGTCAAACGGCATTCCCTCGCGCAACTATCAAATAAAGAGAAAGAGTAGAACTGACCGCTGACTCTAAAATACAAACCTTAGATGCAAGTAGGAGGTAGGACACGGCGGTATTTCCGCCCAATTGAGCAGTCTGACAGGGGAAGTACCTCCGCCCTACAGAATACCGCGGTTATAATAACTTCGTGTTGTGTTCCCGGTGGTGAGTAGGGTAGTTAGAGCTCACTGGAGAATTTGTGCTCTCAGTGGGAAGACTAAAGGCTTGTCCTGCTTTGTCCTCTACACTAACGGCACAGAGACTCTGTGCTTACAGGGTCGGCAGCGCGAGTGTGGCTTCTCTGGTGTTACACAAGTCCATAGGCCACGGTAACCACTTTCCATCAGGTGGGCCGTGCGCTTGTCTGTCACCTAAGTGGTATAAAAAGAAATAAGTAAGAATCATGCTAACATGATAATGAATGATATTTGTAAAGGTATCACAACAGGGTCTTAACATAAAACCGATGACACAGAGGATTTAGTGTCTGTTTTAAAATTAATAGTTACTGTTAAGTTGCATAATTAAGACATAACTTTAATTAGTAGTAGTGAATCTTTCTAGCATTGTAATATTCTTAGTAAATTGGTTGTATCTGTAATAGTATTTATGAAATATTGTTAATCTGCACTTGACGCCTGAAGCACAGGACTACCTAGTTCAGGCACAGCTTAGATAAATATCCCTAAGTAAAGACCTCTGTAAGACAATTAACTGCACAAATGATGAGCTCTTCCAATTAGTCCCACCCTCCCCTTTCCTACACTAGACAACACGTGCAGGTCTTAGATGTCATCCGCACACGGTGCAGAACATCCGATCAAGAACCAAGCGGTTCGGTGACTCTTTCCTCTGTCGCACCATTAAGGCCTGGAATTCATTACCAGCTCACGTGTTTCCTTCTTCCTACAGTCCCAGGTCCTTTAAGTGGGGAGTGAAAAAGCATATGATGAGGCCGTCAAGCTGAGTGTCATCATTGTCACACGGTATGTGAAAGTAATGGTGACCCTCTTTTCTGAGACTTTGCCTTCAGCTTACCATCAGACAAGGCGAAGTCTAATTGACGTGTCCTTTATAAAAAAAACAAATATATATTATACATACCTATATAATATACCTACCCATGCACAATGTAATAACGCACGATAGATTTGATATGTAGCTGCTAAAATATGAATATCGTCATACTGAAACCCACTGAATTTCGAAGTTTAACATCATATCTACCTACCTCTTTAAACTACAACTGGCATGAAAATAAAGCAATAGGTAAATCTCACAATCATCACTCCATCTCATCTGACGTGTGTCGTAAGAGGTGACTAACGGAAAAATACGCAGACGATATCGCTATAAGAGAAGGAAAACTCAGATTAAACCCTGTACTCACCCTACTGGCCAGTGTGAAAATAGGCCAAAGCCTCCCAAATGGACTGCGATGAGCTAATTGATTGAAATCTCATAAATTTTAAACATATAAATGTACCTATAATACCGACGCAGGTGAATCTTCCAGCTCACGTACTAGCGACTCAGAAATGTCAAACTCATTACTGCTTTTATTGAAGCCGCATGTGAGAATTACACGCGCATTATAAGTTATTTGCGCAGTGTTATTACGAAATAATCATCTGTTTTGTTTGTCCATCGATACTTTAATTATTTAATTCCTTTTTGTACGCTCCAAGATAATTTGTGAAGCTTACAACGTTCAATTAAAACTATACTTAGGCATTTGTTTGTAGAGTAAGAATCGTTAAAATAGCGTGATGGTACCTTGTTAACGTAAAAAATAGTCAAGTGCGAGTCGGATATAAAGGGTTCTGTAGCTATTGTAGAAGATAACAACATGTAGGTATTACAAACAAGAATAAAACGCGTTGTTTAATTTTGAACACCTTATAGTTTTGTAAAAATTATTTTAATGATTTTTGACTTTTTGCTTAGTTTTTTATTGTTGTCATAGATGAATTAGTAGATAATTCGTACTCTATCAAAGTATTGAGGTTTACAAGATAAAGCTAGCTGACAAGACGGAGATTATCTTAGTAATAAAGCTTCGAAGGTGATTCGTGATTTCTTCTACTAATTAGGTAAGTAATACTAGAGATGTAGATTCAATACGCCATATTGTTGCGATATCATTGATCTCTTCCCCAGGAGTTTTAGTTTTTTCTTTATTTACCAAATTTACATACTTAATACGGGTATAATTATAATACTTATAGTAATACTACAAAACCACTAAAGTTTTACTAATACTACAAGTCTATATTAAAAACCGTTTGCCGCGTGGTTTCCGGCAGAGTAGAATTAGGACCACCCCATGTCTTCCCATGCGGTGTTGTACAAGGCGACTAAGGGATAGGGCTGTTTAACATCAGGCAGATATGGTATAACCAAGACTCAGCCTCAGATGCATGACTCGAGTCAACAATAGTACCCGGAATACGGCAATAGGCTCACCCCCTATTACGTGGGACCGAATACAATTATTGGTGAAATGTAGGTGTTAATTCACCTCTGCCTAACCCTGCAGTGATAAAGGCGTGGTTATATGTAATGTATGTATGTGCATTAAAAACAAGGTTTAATCTACTGACAAGGTCAAAAATGAGAATGAATTTTATCGACTCTGATAACACCACACTATCATGAGGCTTTTTATTTCAGTAACCTGAAAGAAATCGATGTTAAACATGCCCATCCTTTGCGCTATAGACAAGCTTCAATATTTCCTGGAGGAGGATGCGGTGCGAGAGCGGCAGTGGAAGCGAAGGAGAATCGCAAGCCAAGGTGCCCGCGTACTGAGGCAACTCGAACGTCGTAGGTCGATGAATGACCTCCGCACTCCGTGCGTTTAAGTCGGTTTGAGTCCGACATAACCTCTCAACCGACTCCGGTGGTGGAGGTATCCGTGGGGATGTAAAAAAAGCCTCATATTTTTTATACTTGCTCGTATAACTTTATAACCTTACAACAAAATAATCCTGACCCTCTCACTCCAGAATGACAATGATTATCATAATGACGTATAAGCCAGTGTTATGGCCCATACGGTATATTTATTTACAGGTCGTTACCAATTATTGGTCGTAAAGGACGCCTCGATATCTGCCGATAATTGCTACTATATTATTGTTTTATTTCAAGACAATAATTGAGTTTTAGAGATGACATTTGTTTCTTGCACCTTTAGTTATAAAAAAAGATCTATTTCCCTTCTAAGGTCCTTACAACGACATAAGAACTGTCATCTAGAATACAATCTGTCCTCAGATATTTTTTATACAACTTAGGTGGCAAACAAGCACACGGCCCACAAATAAATTGAAAAGTAAAACTCGACTACTGAAAAGGCAAACACGACATATTTATCTCTTTTCATTTTTACTGTATTTAGCACCTCTGCCTACCCCTTCGGGGATATAGGCGTGAGTTTATGTTATGTTTTATGATCGCTAGAGGGTGCCATACTAGAATCAATGACACGTTATATAGTCCCCGCGGACAGATTTGTCCAGTTCTAATAAGTATGAGGGAACAGATTATCTAGAGAACAGACTCGTCTATTGCCGTCTTCCGGGCACTATTGCTGACTCAAGCCATACATCTGAGGCTGAGTCTGGGCTGTACGTTTCTGTCTGATGTTAAACAGCCCTATCCCTTAGTCGCCTTGTACGACACCGCGTGGGAATAGATGGGGTGGACTAAATTCTACTCTGCCGGGAACCACGCGGATTTTAAAGATTAAAAAAAACTTGAGTTTTCCGACACCTGGCCTCTAAAACTGATACCAGAGTGACACAATAATTACCAATGGTGTTGCCATTGTACTATTAAGTGTACTGTACAGCCAGCGTCAGATTGATCTTGACTTGTCATCAAGTCACAATGATCTTAATACCAAGGTATTAAGAGCAAGTCAAACTGTTTTATTGATTTAAATTGTATTATCGTCGGAGCTAAAGGTATGTACCAAATATCAGAACATTCAGTAAACAGGAACGGAGACAACCTGAGGGATCGAGAAAGACGGTCCTGGGTCGGCCGGGGTGCGAGGGATTTGCCTGTCAACCTTAGCTTCGGCAACCAAAAACGACCCACAGGCGTCGTGCGTTTTAGTCGGTTCGAGTATAACATAACCTCTCCCACCGGCTCCGGTGGAGGGTTATCCGTTGGGATTTTTCGTACGTAGAAAAAAGCGGGAATACCAAAGTATTAAGACTATTTTGAGTACCTACTTTTTGTTCATGAAGGTTTTTTTATATCACTTAGGTGGCAGACAAGCGTACGGCCCACCTGATGGAAAGTAGTTACCGTGGCCTATGGACGTGTGTAACATCAGAGAAGCAACACTCGCGCTACCGACCCTGTAAGCACAGAGTTTCTGTGCCGTCAGTGTAGAGGACAAAGCAGGACAAGCCTTTAGTTATCCTACTGACAGCACAAATTCTCCAGTGAGCTGTGGCTACCCTACTCACCGCTGGTCGATCTGATGCTGAGTGTACGTCGAGTCACCTTCAATCTGTCTAGTTCAATTTGAATCACGCAATAATATCATTTGCAAACTGTTTATTAAATCTATTTTTCCGTGATTAATATAAGAGTAAGTTCCTGTTAGCACTCATTATTGTCAATAGAGGCAAGATTATTATTTTATTTACACATATTGAGAAACTTTTCCTTATTATTTTTAATATAAATTAGACCTGACCGGTTTCGCCTTACGGCATCCTCAAACGTTTACCACCTTTGAGGATGAGGAACAACTAATTCCACCAAGTGCCATCAATCAACAGTATAAATATTATTTTATTTATTTAATTGACACTTTATTGTTCACCAAGTAAATAAAAAATAAATGATTCTAAAAAAATAAGGAAACAGTACATTGGGCGGTTTTATCGCTTAAAGCGATTTCTTCCAGGGAACCTTTTATTATCAGTTTTGGTACAGTCAGTAATGATAATCTTACTTGATAGATAATAGTGCTTTGGTAATTTGAAAGCCTCTGTGGTGTGGCGATAATGAACGCGACTGCTACTCAGGAGGCACGGGTTCGATCCCCGCTCAGTGCTAATATTTGTATGCATGAATATGGGTATTTGCATTAATCTGGGTGTTTCTATGTATGATATGTATGTATTTACAAAAAAAGGGTATTTAAGTATGTTTATCCGTATTCTAGATTCCATAACACAAGCTAGTTAAACTATGCTTACCATGGGTTTAGATAGCGTTGTGTAGAATATTGTAGAATATTTATTATTTATTTTATATAAATGCGAAAGATTGAATGGACGGATCGACATCTATAATTTTTTATAGAAAGGAAGAACGTCAATCCTACTCTTTTATCGAAGACACGCCAATTTGATTCACCTTGCTTGATGGTAAGCTGAAGACAAAATCTTAGGAAAGAGGGTCACCTTTACAGATTATGTAACAATGGTGACACTCAACTTGGCGACCTCATCAGACACTTTTTCAGGCCCCGCTTATAGGATCCAGGACTGTAGGAAGATGGAAACACGTGAGCTGGTAATGAATTCCAGGTTTTGGTGGTGCGGTAACTTTCTACTAATACTGTAAATAGGAAAAATGTGAAACTCTCCATTCATACAGAGTCAACAGCATGGGTGTGACTCCTCTGGTGTTGCACACGTTCATAGGTCGCGGTAACCTCTTTACATCAGGTGGGACGTGTGCTCGTCTGCCACCTAAGTTGTATAAAGAAATAGTAAAAGGAATTAGTAAGTATATATTTGTTACTGAAACTCTATCATATCTAATAAGCTAAACGGATATGGTTGAAAATTGGTACAGGAATCATGGTTCAGAATAACACAGGGACTATTTTATCTCTAGACTAGGCCTGACCTATGGAGATCTAAATTAGCCTATAGAAGTTGTGGGAATGGAATTTTGAGGAGGTAGGACACGGCGGTAGTTTCGCCCAATTGAGCAGTGCGACTGGGCATACCTCCGCCTTACAGAATACCGCGGTAATAATAACTTTGTGTTGTGTTCCCGGCGGTTAGTAGGGTAGCCAGAGCTCACTGGAGAGTTTTTCTGCTGTCAGTGGGATGACCAAAGGCTTGCCCTGCTTTGTCCTCTACACTGACGGCACAAAATCTCTGTTCTTACAGGGTCGGCAGCACGGATGTGACTCTTCTGGTGTTACACACGTTCATAGGTCATGGTAACCACATTCCATCAGGTGGGCCGTGTGCTTGTCTGCCACCTAAGTTGTATAAAAAAAAAATAGAATATCTAACAACAACGGGTTATGTATATAAAGAACTGATTTGCCTGCAAAGGATAGTCAATAACTCATCTTTTACGATAAAACTAGCTTTCCCCTTTTTTATAGATTCCTACATATTATACAAGAAACAAGGAACAGATAAATACCTACACTAAACGGGGAATCAAACCTACGACCTCTAACACAGCAACTCTATCACCAAAACACACTTTCGTATTTCATATGTCAATAAAACCACTATAATTCTCCATGACACGATACATTCATCTTATCTATCCATCAAGGAAACGACTCATACAGTTGTCTATGTAATTTATTTTTTTTACCTTTTTCCATTTCCTCATAACCTCATATACATAATATACCCTCTATAATTTTATCTAAGGTGAACTCACTTCGGGCAATTGCACCTAATAATTGTCAGCACATTCTTATTGCTTTTCCCATTCCCATTGCATTGTATGGGTCTAATATCACCTTAGTATAGGAAATTGCGACTTTGTAACAATGGTGAACAATGTTATCTTCAATCATCTCAAGTGGAATTGTTTTAGATGAGCTACTTGTGATGGTATTTTGTCAATTTTGTAACACGGTTTTGGAGATGTAGATTAGAAATTGAAGAAAAGATAATTGATTGAATGAATGGTACAGTGGTTTGTTTGTGAGTTTAGTAACTACCATTACAGTGTTCGAAATTGAAAGTACCAACAGACTAGATGAGTTAATACTTTCCAGATTATATGTATACATAAATACATAGATATAATCATGCCTTTATCCCTGGAGGGTTATGCAAAGGTACATTAACACCCACATTTCACCAATCATTGAATTCGGTCCCACGTAATAGGGGGTGATCCTATTGCGTCTTTCGGGCACTATTGTTGACTCAAGCTATGCATCTGAGGCTGAGTATGAGCATTATATATCTGTCTTTATGTATATATTATATGTATAGATTCATGGTGAGCAACGTGACGGCACAGAAGGGTTCTGCTTCCAGGGTTGGCAGCGCGAGTGTAACGGTCTTGGTGTTGCATACGTCTAAAGGCCACGGTGACCACTTCCCATCAAATGGGCCGTGTGCTTGTCTGCCACCTAAGTGGTTTAAAACAAAATATGCAAAAAATACGCTTGACCAATTGAAACAATTTTCAGACTTGTCTAAACGAACTTGATTCAAATTTACAGTTTCAAACTGCTAGTAACCAAAATCACTAGAGGTGACCCCTGAAAAGCTAAATAATTACCGTGTACCTACCTATTAGAAGTGGGTTCAAGTCAGTAATGTAATGGCCAGGGTTCGAACCCGGAACCTCTTGATCGATCTCTGACTATTTAGTCAGATATCATAAGACATTGAATCTTCCCTTCCAATTTCAATAATTAACCGTCATTATCACCACCATCTTAGCATTGTTTCTAGTTACATCCAAGGCTTTCACCTTGAAGCCGGGTGCCCGCTTACTCCATCCCCTTTTGATTTGACTGGACCCCATAGATCCCAATAAGACCACACCACACCATACCACACTTTCAAGTTCTCTACAAAATATTTGACCTTGCCCTCTATAGATGCCTTGAAAAGAAGAGATACGTAATAAGAACAGAAATTCTTCCAATAGGTGGCAGATGTGTGACGTTAGTGATGGTCCGGGATAACAACGCTCACGTATAATGAATGCATGACTCGACACGTAGCGACACTACCCGAGTATTAGAACTGTAGTGATGTACTGTGGTCGATAAGCGATTTTATAGATAAATATTTTCCGGTACGAGAGAACTTAACAAATGTGCATTTGGCATAAAAAATATGAATTCATGATATTAAATACTCTTTAATTTTGGACAGTAGCAATAACAGCAGTTTCTGTAAATTATTGTACCTAATTAAATTGTTAGGGGACAGCTCAGTATGTCGTCTTGTACCATTTTCCTGCTAAACATTAGCTCCTCATGTTTTCCATTTCTTAGAATAAGTCCATTCGTTTATGAGTCTTGAATGTAATTACTGTTTTATTTTCTTTGTCATTATAATATTGGCTAGCTTCAAAATAAATTCATAGGTAGGTAGTTATATTATTTGAAGTTCAAGTAATATCAAAATAAAATCATCATTCTCCAAGCCTTTTCGTAACTCAATTGAGGTCGCGCTTCCAGTCTAACTGAGATGCCGTTGAACTTCGATGGCAAAATAAATAATATACGTGAACTAACATAAGTACCTATAACTAGGTATGCCTTGTGACATCCTTAGTCTATCTTCTGAAAAATATCAATAATAGATCGATGAAAGTACCTAGGTACTTGAGTTCATCGATATGCTCATCCCATCTCTACTCACCTGTGCGGCGCGCGCGCACCCGTTCATTAGGTCGCCGCGCGTGATTGTCATTTGGCCACGCCCCCCACGCCCCCCGCGCCCCCGTGCCCGCCGTGCCCGCTCGCACAATTATTATAATTCCTATGATTACCACTTGTGTGTGACTTGGGTCAGTACCTTTGCTTTGTATTTTTTATTTCCTCATGTAATCATTTTTGGGTAGGTACCTAAATATATATGGGCCTATAACTTTGTACAAACTTGTTTTTTTACTATACATACATATAATCACGCCTTTATTCTCGGAGGGTTAGGCAGAGGTGAATCAACACCCACATTTCACCAATCGTTGAATTTACAACGTAATAGAGGTAAGCCTATTGTCGTCTTCTGGGCACTATTGTTGACTTAAGTCATGTATCTGAGGCTAAGTCTGGGCTGTATATACCTACCTATCTGTCTGATTTTCAACAGCCCTGTCCCTAAGTCGCCTTATACGACACCGCATGGAAAGAGTTGGGGTGATGCAAATTCTACTTTGCCGGCCTCTCTGCCGCGAAATACAAGTGTATTTAAGGATATACCTAAGAATTGTTGCTATGCAAAACTTACAGTGTCCTTTATTTCACAGTCTACTATGATTTTAATCATAGTAATCGCCTACAGTATGTGTGTAAATGATTATACTGTTCAAGAGAGATCTTTGAGTGATCTAAAGTACTTTCAGAGCCGGTGGGAGAGCTTATGTCGGTATCGAACCGACTAGAACACACGGCGCATTTGGGTCGTTTTTGGTTGCCGAAGGTGAGGTTGACTGGCAGATCCCTCGCACTCCACCCGATCCTGGGCCATCTCTCCCGATCTGACTTTCCTCGGGGATCTAAAGTATTTGATCATCAAGTATTTCACAAGTTATATCTTACTTACAAATGGATCTTTTTAAGTAGGGGAAGTAGACATTTCACAATGCTCACCTACATCTAATTACACGTAAATTTTGCTAATAAGTAAGCACGAAAATAGTTGTAAGTACCTTTATATTTTTATCCAAACGTTTTTTTGGGTTTAATTAAGAAAAATATTCAAAATTAAAACAAATCTTTCCTCTTGTATGAAATTTTCAAAGCATTTAGTATGCTAACTATTGAAATCGATTCAAATATAGAAAAAAATTAATAGGTTCAGGCAGGATTCGAACCCGCGACCTTTCCCTAACAAGGGGAACGCACTGACCACTAAGCCACAGAATCTTTGCCTGAAACCATCCAAATTCTTCTATAGGTACATATCGGGTATCTACTCCTGAACCGATTTATTTTTTTCTATATCTCAATCGAAATCTTTCCTCATTTTACAGCTCTAGGTAGTACCTAGAGCTGTTTAAATACCTAGTCTTTTTCATTTGAAGGAATATAAAAAACCTAGCTTTAACAAGGTATTTTTACATTCGGAGGTCGATGAACGACCTCCGCCCCCCATGAGCGCCGGCCTGGGGGTGACAGGTGGAGCCGCCTGTCACCCTGGCAGAAGCAGGCCGCGGCGGTGGCGCGCCTGGCGCGCCTCCCCGTTTCCGGGGTCGAGTTGGGGACTCTGTAGTCACCACACCCGAGAAGAGGGCCAGATCGTGAGAGATGGCCCTGGGTCGGCCGGGGTGCGAGGGATATGCCTGTCAACCTCACCTTCGGCAACCAAAACGACCCACAGGCGGCGTGCGTTTTAGTCGGTTCGAGTCCGACATAACCTCCTCCACCGGCTCCGGTGGGGAGGTATCCATGGGGATTTTGCGCACGTAAAAAAAAAAAAAGGTATTTTTACATTCCCTCATAGTTGCCCAAGCTGTGAATCGAACTCTGCAATGATTTTTTCCAAGTCACTACAATATGAGATCTTCATCTCTCATCTTCTACAATATGGGATCTTCAAGAAGTTCGGCAGCACGGGTAAGATACCCTTGATGTTACACACGTTCATGGGCTTTTATGGGCACCATTTTTCATCAGGTCTACAGAATACCGCGGTTATAATAACTTCGTGTTGTGTTCCCGGCGGTGAGTAGGGTAGCCAGAGCTCACTGGAGAGTTTTGTGCTGTCAATGGGATGACTTGTGTGACTTGTGTGACTTGTCCTCTATGATGTGACTCCACTGGTGTTACACACGTTCATAGGTCATGGTAACCACTTTCCATCAGGTGGGCCGTGTGCTTGTCTGCCACCTAAGTTGTATAAAAAAAAAAGGTCTTCATTATATTACATTACTCTACTGACGGCACAGAAACTCTGTACTCACAGGGTTGGCAGCGCGACTGTGACTCCTCTGGTGTTATAGACGTCCATAAGTCACGGTAACCACTTTCCATCAGGTGGGCCGTGTGCTTGTCTGCCACCTAAGTGGTACAATGATTAGATTTTGCTTATTTTGAAGCATAGTTGTTAGTGTTACATAAATTTCCTATTGTCATACTCAAATTTTGCTACCACTCAGCAGTTCCATACAATTGTAATTTCGACCGTTTGTATTAACCTACCTTATTAACACGCAGCCACTGTCGAACAAAGCCTTAAAAAAAGTCAGTGATATTCCCCAGACAACTTAATTAACGATTTCACCATGACCCATCTCGTCAATGACATTACCCGACAAAAGAACAAAGAGAGACGCCATTATATTGCGCAACCATTCTATATTCACGCACTGTGAGCTATATAATGACATACAAGATCTCTAATAGCAAGCACCCAAATTGCTTTGACCGTAGCCTCTAGCACTTACAAAATGCACAGAACTATACTGTTAAAGAAATTTTAACTTTGGTGCCTGAATATAAGGTGTACATTGCAAGTTTGTGTGGAATAGATGAGATCTGATTTTTAGTGGATCACCACGCCTTCTGTTGCGACAAATGGGGACAGTTTTCTTTGCTTTCTTTGTAAGGTATTCTAAAATGAGTTATGTTGGAAGTTGATAAGGTTGTTTTTTGGTTTAGCCTCTGTTTGTTAAAGAGTTAAGAGGTTATGCCAGATTGTATTGTTGTTTCGTTACAAAATGTGATATTAGTGATGTATATAAATTGTTTTCTTACGAACAAAGCGATTAGGTAACCTCGTAACTTTATTTTTGGGTAATATCCTCTGTTACATGATAATTTGGTCTAGATGAATGATTATGTAATTTGTTAGGCGGTACAGCTGCTTTTTGCAACATTAATGGACCAATTTAAACTGGGAAGTTTCACCCTCTTGTTGAGTACTTATTGACGTTTGTGTAACACCCAGAGACTATACCCACTCTTGCCATGTGTTCCTAATACTTGTTTATCACCTAGCAATTGGTTATTTGACTGCCTAGTCAAATTAGGTAGGTACTTTTTCCTAAACACCAAAATGGTAGGTCAAGGAAACTTTTATGAAATAATTTATAGTGACGTCATAATATTTTACTATCAAATCATTTACCATTATAGATTGGGTAATGATAAAAAATAAAAAAAAACTATAAAAGAAGATCAGACTCGACTTTGGCGCTCTTTTTTGTCGGCATTTCCATCCCAGTTGAGCAGTCCGACTGGGGAGTCCTCCACCCTACAGAATACCACGGCTATAGTAACCTCGTGTTGTGGTCCCGGCGGTTAGTAGGGTAGCCAGAGCTCACTGGAGAGTTTTTGTGTTTTCAGTGGGTCAAAGGCTTGTTCTGATTTTGTGTTCTGCACTTACGACACAGAAAATTTCTGTTCTTACAGGGTCGTCAGCGCGAGTGTGACTGGTCCGACTCCCCTGATGTTACACACGTTCATGGGTCACGGTAACTACTTTCCATCAGGTGGGCCGTGTGCTTGTCTGCCACCTAAGTTGTATTAAAAGAAATCTTAATTTAATAAACTCAGTCAAATAATTTATATTAACCACGGGGAAATACCCGATTACGTAGGGGGTCGGTGAGGAGAGTGGAAATAAAACACTTCTATTCTTTTTCCATATTTGAAAATGGAACTATGATACCATACACATGAAGCTATTTTCCTGATAAAAAGAATGAAAGGGGAGAAGGGGGTACCATGAAAAGATCGTTCTAAACTTTGGGAGTACAATTAATAAAAGGCGGTACCTATCATAAGTGTTAGATATGTACTTTAGATTTCTTTCGAAAGAACAAACACAGGGTAAAGTGTCACGTACTCATTGCAGTAAGTACTGTGTACTGGTAGGTATTTTCAGATATATTATGTTCGTCCAAGCCACAGCCTATCTCTCTTGTGTTATCCTGTCATCAAATATGTACTCAGGTTGAGCAAGACAGGAATTGCCACCCACATTATCATTACTGTAATTCTTGTAAACCAGAATCAACAGCGACCCATTAAAACACCAAGTAACGGCACTCGGAAAGTTCCAGAAGAACTGGAACTGTTGAACTGTCTTGGAACTCACACAGAAATTTACTTGAACGTCGCCGTCGGTAGCTTAGTGGTTGAGCTGGCAGTCGGCCTTACTATCGAAATGTCTAGAGTTCGAAGCTAGACCATTACTTAAAATGGATAGCCCCAGAGCTACCTCCAGAATCTATTACTAATCAGAGAGCTTAGAAGTCACCCTTACACTGTGCATAATATACTAGCAAAAACCAAACGGTTCGGAGACTCTTTTCTTTACCGCACCAAGTCCTGGAATTAATTACCAGCTCGCGTGTTTCCTTCTTCTTACAGTCCGGGTCCTTTAAGAGGGACGTGAAAAAGCATCTGATGAAGCCAACAAACTGAGTGCCACCATTATAACATCACTTGGTGTATGTTATGGTGACCCTCTTTCCTGAGACATTGCCTTTAGTTTACCATCAGGCGAGGTGAAGTCAAATAGACGTAAAAAAATACCTGTTTATTAACTTTTTTAGTCACTAATTTAAAAAATCGGAAACGAATCAAGCAAACTAATCCAAAACATGCAAGTATTTAACATCTACTAGTTCAAACAAAACAATGGAAGTGGAATAGATTGTCCAAGAATGTGGCAGCACTTTTAAACGCCACACCGATTGTTTTCAAGGTCTAGCCTTCAGTGGTACTACGGCAAATCGATACGAAATTGCTTTGACATTTCGTAGTAGCGCACAAAATGTCACGACGCAGTGGTGGTATTGTGACGGCGTGACGCGGCCATTCTTCGAATTGTTGCTGACTTATTGTAGGCCATTTACTAGATACTAGTTTACATTATAATCATATATTATTATAAGTTTTATTTAATTAAAAATACCAACATTCTCTGAACCTTCTCCGAACCCAGTTAAGGTTGATTTTCCAGGTTAACTATGACGCGGCTGATTAGTCAGACTTTTGAGGGCTTCAACTACCTGTAAGGTCTACCATAGATGTTCTTATGACAACTGGAATTGACGGCTTAAAGTGCTCTCTGCAAAGAAACACCCAAACCAATGCAAATAGATGTCAATCAATCAATCAGCCCACTGCAGTCCACTGCTGGACATAGGCCTCTCCCAATGTGCGCCATTTTCTCCGATCCTCCGCCTTCCGCATCCAGTCTGTCCCAGCCACCTTTAACCAACTTGCTTATTCTGTGGCCTATGTCGGTAACTTTGGTTCTCTGTCGGATAACCTCGTTCCGAATTTTATCCTTCAGAGAAACTCCAAGCATAGCTCGCTCCATAGCCCGCTGCACGACTTTTAAGCTATGGACCAGCCCCACTGTAAGTGTCCACGTTTAATAGATGTACCTAAATGTAATTCAGCTATAATACAATACCAAAATGTGTATGTGGTGAATAAGCAGGCCTAAGGTGGGGGCGCATCATGTTTACACAGGTGCCTCTCTTTAGAGGCGATCAGATTCCCAAGAACGCGCCGAGTTCGTTGGTATCGAGTTCTTGGAGGTGACAGGTTGAGCCGTTTGTCACCCTAGCAAAAGCAGGCCGCGGCGACGGTCCACGATGCTTGTCTTCCCATACCCGACGATGAGATGGATCCATGGTCTTGGTCCATGGTCTCCACACCCGAAGACGCCCGTCTCATATCTTATATAATCGCACCTCCGGTAACCTGCGGCCCACACGCAGACTAAAACACATGTAGGCAGGCGGTGGGGGAGATTATGTCAGCATAATCTCCCCCACCGGCTCCAGTGAGGGTATCCGTGGAGATTTTACGCACAGTAAAAAAAAAGTCAGCCGGGGTCTCAGGGATTTCCTTAGTAGGGGTATACACCGTGTGCTTTAGCCGGCTTATTTACGACATTTTGTTTTACCGCTAGCTCCAGCAAGGTAAAATTTGAAAGGGTGGCAACATATAAAAACGATGAATGATGTTTATGAGGATCTTCTTTGACTACACCAACCTTAATCTTATATAAATGTTAGCTGGTACACTACTGGCACACTACTAGTGGAAGTCAGTCATCATTAGCTCCTGAAACATTAAGTCAAATTGGAAAAAGCGAAGAGTGAGGACTCTGGGCCTTGATTCTGCTAAAGCAAAACCACTGTCATACCACGAACAAAGCTAAAAATCCATTTAATTTTAAATTTTAAGGCAGCGGTGTTAAAGTCCATAATTATAAGGTTTTTTGCTGAGTGAACGAAAAAGTTTAATAAAACTCTATACACTTAATTTTGAACTTTAACGTGATAAAAATAAAGTCCAAAATTTAATACCTTTTTTGCAGTGTCTGTGTTGTGACAGTAGTTTTGCTTTAGTAGAATCCATAGATAATTCAACCTAGATGAAATGTCGGACAGTTCAATGATTATGTAGGTAGGTATGTAACTACACCATTATCACGTTAATTCCCGTAAACATAATTGGGAACCAAATCAGTATTGTAATCTCGGTCTGTCACTTTCGACACGAATCACTCAATTATATTCCGAAATACAAAATCTTAATAAATCCGAGACGAATCGCCCACAGGTTTTATAAGTCGTCCATCAAAATTAGCCTACATGTCTTTATTATAGAACCAACAATTGTCAGTAATGTCTGTATTTTGTGTGTGGATCAAAAATTACATCAGGTTATTTTTGTGCGGCGAGCTGTAGTTTGACAACTAGTAATCAAATGTGGCAACTATACTGTATATCTGAGACACAAACTGGTAGACAAACACACGTGCCACCTGATGGAAAGTTGTTATCGTCACACTCGCGCTGCCGACTCTGTAATCACAGAGAGTTTCTGTGCCGTCAGTGTAAGAGACAATGCAGGACAAGCTTTTGGTCTTCCCGCTGACAGTAAAAAAACTCTCCAGTGAGCTTTGGCTACCTTACTCACCGCTGGGAACACAATATGAGGTATATGTGGCCTGAATTCGAACCCGGTACCTTGACTGAAGTACCCGTAAATAATGCCATACCTAGATGTTTGTATAGCAATTGGGATCGAGGACTTACGTGCTCTTCGAGGCACGGAGACGACTAACGGGTTAAGAAGGTCATCCATCGTACGTCTAAACTGGTGATCATTGCTCCTCACTGCACCTTACTGTGCTAAACTACTAGCCACCTGAGCTGTTGGTACCAGCCACCACCAACAACTTTAAAAATATCTATAAGTAACCCATCCATTTCTAAACATTCCTAACCCACGCTTCACTCAATCCCTCTAGACATGTAAGACGTATCCGCTACATCGTCGCCATGTTACTCGTGTAATAACCGTTTACGCATGCGCTTGGGGCGAGGCGCGCGCGCAATGATTGATGCGTTTATAATTATGGCGCGGTTTTGCGCTCTTTGCGCGGGAAAATATCATTTGAGTGTAATATGTGAGATGAAGACGCTCGGAGGTATACGAAGTTTGTTTGAGACATTTAATGAGTGTACGGAACTCCGCTTTTGAATCGACGTCGGGAATAAGAGTGGGAGTTCGGGTAAGATCGGTTTGCTTCGGATTTGTAGAGCATTGTCTCTGTCGCAAAGCATATAAACAAATTTTATTTCTCACCAACAACCTAATTACAAAATATAGTGTCTGCACAAATTTAGGTTAACACAGTCTGGTTGTGGATCGCTGGTGCCTGCTGTAGGTAATAAATTACCTGTATCACTGGTCACCAGAATATGTTTAGAGCTTGATATCATTATAGAGTGGTTAGAACCAAAGTTATAGTTTTAATATTTTATAAGCTAAAGCTTTGCCTTTCAAAATTCTTTTTTGATTATTTTGATCGAAAATTATTGTAATTGATTCCTGAAATTCCATGGTTTTATAATATCAACAACCTCGCCAAAAATTAGGTTTTATTTCAGAAAGTCATTCTCAATATCAAATCTTTGAAATCATGCGTTTTGAGTTACCAACTAGATGGTCTGATGATCTTAGAAGTCTAACTGGTATAGGCTCCAATCTAAAAAAAAATAGACTCTAATGGTAGGTATAGGCTAGATGCGGAAGGCGGAGGATTGAGTGCTATGGTGTACATTGGGAAACGTCCAGCAGTGGACTGGTGGGCTAAATTTGATTGTTTGGATTTTTTTTTGAACGTGCCGTTTAAATAAGCTACTGCCCATGTACGGAAGTAGCCATTCACGGGAATTTCACAATTCAGAAACCGGTCTGTATAAGACGGCTAATTTAAACGACACCTCATCATTAGCCATCGTGTAACTGTAGGTACAATCTATCACCATTGCTGATCTACTGTCATATTTATCTAGGCACTCCTAATTAGGTATAATAGAGACAAATGTACGAAAAATGTTACAAATATTTAGAACACACTTGTACTACATACATATAATCACGCCTTTATCCCCAGAGGGTTAGGCAGAGGTGAATTAACACCCACAGTTCACCAACCATTGAATTCGGTCCCACGTAATAGGGGGTGAGCCTATTCCTGTACTCCGGGCACAATTGTTGACTCGAGCCATGCATCTGAGGCTGAGTCTGGGCTGTATATATCTGTCTGATGTTAAACAGCCCTATCCCTTAATCGCCTTGTACGACACCGCACGGGAAGAAATGGGGTGGCCCTAATTCTACTCTGCCGGAACCACTTGTACTTTTCCATAATATTTTTTATTTGTTAATAAAGTTGACTGGTTTCGTCTTACGGCGTCCTCAAAGGTTTACACTGACATTTAAGAACTTTTTTTTTAAACATTGCTTTCCTTTCGGGGTTGTGAAATCAGACCGATATACCGACGTGTTTGGACCTTGTAAACTTTGAAGGGGCCCTATTTACCAACATGACGGAGAAAGAACACAAGTATCACTACCCCATCTCATCCGAAGGGTGTCGTAAGAGGAGGCTAATGACGTGATGTCACAGCGAGAGAAGGAAAACTCGAACTAAAACACAGTACCAACCCGTCTGGCCAGCGTGGGTACAGTAGGCCAAAACCTCCCAACATTGAGAGAGGCCTATGTCCAGCAGTATACTGCGGATAAGCTAATTGATTAATTGGTTTGATACCTACATCAAATCATTGTTACAAGCCCATTCAACTCCCTGCAATCCATTTGGATGACGTAATTGGCTCACAGTTCTGTAAAACATTTTTCAACCTAGTCTGCGAATAAATCCTAAAAGCGACTATCGAAAATAAACAGAGTAGTTCACACCTGCGTATACACTATTCATAGGCTGTGTACACATGACCGCGGGCGAGTTCGCGCGTTTCGATTATTCATAACGCCAGGTGTCGACACGAATGTGTGAAACTGTCCTATCTATTTTAGTTGTATCAGTTTTGAGGGGTACCGGTACCAGATGAAATGTCCAGTGTTAGTATACTGAGGTGGACGTTCTAGGTATAATTATCTACCCTAACAGGTAGATAGAATCGCCATCATCTTAGCTTTGTTCCTGGTCACATCTGAGGACACATTTCTTCTAGGAGCGCGGTCCGCTTAGTACTTCTTTTCCTTATGGTTTAGCATAAATCTATTTATGGAGTGACTGCCGCCTGACCTCCAAATGCCCAGAGAAAAGTCTAAGCTAGAGCATCGATCGTTAATTAGCAACTTCACAGACCAGCGGATGAGCTTAGAAGTAAGAAGTCTATTAAAATAATATAGCGGCGATAAGAACGCCCATTGTACATTGAACTGTATACATGCTACCTACTTATCCTGCAGTAAATCTGTTGGTGTTTTAGAATTATCTATCTATCTATCTATCTAACTGGTAAAATGTGAACCCTCTCTCTGATTCTCTGATTGCAACCGTGATTATATTCATAAAAAGTTAAATCCGTGTCAAACCAATGTCTTCAAACACTTTTAGTTAATATGCATTATAATGCAATTCTCTTCACTTTAATGTCGCTGACAACACCACAAAATGTCAAGTCACTGCACAAATGGTTTGATCTGCGTACCAAATCGGTTTAGACATAGTTTACAGAATTAAAACATATGTCACTAGGACAGCACCGTACCGCTATAATGTGGCAATATCTTCTTCCTCTGGCCTTTTCCCGTTTCTAATCAGGGTCTGCTCTCCTTATCCTTTACCTCCAGAGACGTCGGTTCTAGGTCGTCGTGGGTCCGCTTTCTCCTCCCTGAGGTCTTTATTTATGGCCGACATTCATGTAGACCGGGACTACCATGATAATAATGTGGCAATATACCAATGATAATTCAAAAGAGAGAGAACAGATTTTATTTAAGTATAATTATAATTATTTTAAAGGAATTATGACCCGAAGAGCTTCGATCCACGGACTATTCTCCCTGCTGTGTATGCTGCGGTTCTGGAGTGATCTCCTTGCTGTGGTTTTGCCAAGCGAATATAATATAAGTTTTTTAAAAAGGTCATTAGAAAGTTCTTACAGGTCTGGGAGCATGAGTGTGACGATGGGCTACGGTAACCACTTCCTGCAAAATAGACCGTGTGATTTTCTGCCACCTAAGTGGTTTAAAGAAGTTCCTGTATGTAATCAGATACAATAATTGTTTGTAAGTGTACTGCCTGTAATCAATTGCGAGATTTAACGAGGTTACCTGTTACGCTGCGCGTGGGCACATGTTGAGACTGACACTAAAGTTTATAAGTTCGATTTCGTCTTTTTCATTACCTAACGTCATCATACTTCTGCTTCCACAAAATCCAGGCGCTATAGCTGGTCCTTAAATAGGAAAACATTATCAATCAATCAGTCGCTTCCAATAATCGAAAAAAAAAAACTATATTACGGAAAGGAGGAAAATGGACCCCGGGTCTCAAAATACACACTTTGAATGTAACCGGAATTGGCGTTTGATTATTATATTGCTATGTTTTCGAGGTCAAACTCACCAGAATTGCCCACATATAGTCACATATCCAATCAAGAAATCTGTTTACTCACTTCAACCTTTCAATCAAGAACCTAAATCAAACAACCACAATTTAAACTTTTCATAGCACTTCACATTTTCAATAATCGTGCGGTGTATTGACAGGACACTCTCGAGTTTTTAACGCGTCTTTTTTCAACTCAGGCGCAACGTTTGATCGTCGTGATTTGACAATATGCGCGGGCGCATGTTTGACACTCGCCGCGCGTATCGAAGAAATCTCCATTAACGACAGCCGTGGAAAAAATTGACCACAAAAGACTGAATCGTCAATCGCGAGGGTGCTGGCTACTAATGGGGACCTGGGACGGTTTGAGGAAGGAATGGAGTCGGTTGTTAGTCAAAAGTTTCGGTGTGAACATAGATATTGGTAGTAGGATGGTTGGACATAGGATCGCCAGAAATTTTCTTGAAAAGGATGGGATAGGTATGTACACTTCTGGCATCACGAAGGTTTATTGGTCCCTACTTGAACCATCAATTAACAAGTGGACTATGTAGTGGTTGGCCAGCCTAATAATAAAAAAAAAATATTTTTATAAACGAAAATTACCTCAGAAAAATCTTGTCCGTACATATAATATAATTACACCTTAATCCTCGGAAAAGGTAAATAAAATACACATTTCACCATTAATTGTATTCGGTCCCACGTAATAGGGGTGAGCCTATTGCCGTATTCCGGGCACTTTGACTCGACCCATCTATGACGGAGTCTGGGATGTATATATCTGTCTGATGTTAAACAGTCCTATCCCTTAGTCGCCTTGTACGTCACTGCATGGGAAGAGATGGGGGCCCAAATTCTACTCTGCCGGAAACGCGTCCAACCGAGACATTTCATGGGACCAACAAATTAAGTCATTGTTTCAATCGATTTTCATTGTATATTTTAACAAACACACACACACACACAATCTTGTAATAATAAGAAATAAAATTATAATACCTACTTCTTTAATTATTTTACAACAAACACGCTACTCCATGCCTCCCGGTCGCCTATCAAACGGCGTCTCTAATGAACTTCCAAATGGAAGCTGCGCGTATCAATGCCAATCAGATTCATATTTATCGAGATCATCAAAAGGTCTTAATGGTGGTAGCTAGATGACCAGGCCGCTGCCACGTTCGACGGCCTTTCGTAATGTTAAAAGGTGTAGAACTCCAACCCATGTGTGATGGTTCCCATAAGAACATGATGTTATAGGCCATTAATTGATTGCAAGTGATAGATAATAAACAATACATAGCTGGAAAAGTACCAAAGTCGTAGCTTAACATACTTAGTAAGTACTTTTAGATTGATGTAGTTCTAATTTATGTGTTAAGCCCAAATACTCTGATGTCACCCGAGCAAACAATGTTTTCACGTAAATTGTAAACGTATTTGGCACCCACAGGACACGTTTTGCCTAGTGTGGGTCACAGTATAATACGTAACATTGTTACATACTTTTTGGCAATAAATGAATTTTTATTTATTTATTTATTATTATTAAAGTGCTAGTATAAATACTAGCCTACCTCATATTTCTACGATTTCTTTAATAGTACTTCTCTGCAGGTTATAACTGGGTGAAACTTGTACATATAATAGGTACCTATATGCTAGGGTAATCACTTCTTTAGTGATATCAAGTACCTCACGTGTTGGTTAGTACCTTAGAACATACATACATATATACATATAATCACGCCTGTTTCCCATAGGAGTAGGCAGAAATCACGGATCTCCATTTGTTACGATCCTTAATTACATTCACTGAGTGTCACCATTGTCACATGGTATGTGTAAGTCATGGTGATCCTCTTTTCTGAGACTTTGCCTTCAGCTTACCATCAGGCAAAGCGAAGCCTTATTGACGTGTTCTATATAAAAAAAAACTCTAATTACATTCTTCATGTATGCTCGTCGGTTTAGGGTACTCCTGACCTGCCCCTTTTCTAAAACTTCCCCGATTTGGTACAGGTATGTGCGCCTAGGTCTTTCCCTTGGAACGGTACCATCCAGACTCGCCTATTATTACCTTAGTACTGAATATACATTACAAGATCCTATTTATTTAGACAAAATTACATTAAAAATAATCGCAAAAGCGTTATACGCATTATACGTATGAGTCTTTCTCTTCTCAGTGATCTGGTTCCATTTGGCTCTTTCACTTGGTTTCTTTCGAAAATATTTCTGTCTACCTACACTGTTCAAATCTTGTTCTACATTATCGTAGACAAACACATGGCCCACCAGATGGAAAGTGGTTACCGTGGCTTATGGACGTGTGCAACACCAGTGACTCCACTCGTACTGCCAACCGTGCAAGAAAAGAGACTTTCTATACCATCAGTGCCAAGATCTTGGTATGTTCTGTTAAGGGGTTCAGCTTAACATAGGTTTTTTAAAAGAGTTCTAGTAACCGTCCGTAATCGCTTACCCTCTCCAGCTAAGCCAAATTGATTGTGTTACGATTTTTTTAATACCACTTAGTTGGCAGACAAACACACGACCCACCTGATGGAAAGTGGTTACCGTGGCCTATGGACGTTTTTTTATGTGCGCAAAATCCCCACGGATACCTTCCCACCGGAGCCAGTGGAGGAGGTTATGTCGGACTCGAACCGACTAAAACGCACATCGCCTGTGGGTCGCTTTGGTTGCCGAAGATGAGGTTGAGAGGCATATCCCTCGCAGGCCTATGGACGTTTGTAACACCAGAGCAGTCACAGTCGCGCTGCCAACCCTGTCAGTACAGAGTTTCTGTGACGTCAGTGTAGAAGACAAAGCAGGACAAGCCTTTAGTCTTGTCACTGACAGCACAAATTCTCCAGTGAGCTCTGGCTACCCTACTCACCGCTGGGAACACAACACGAAGTTATTATAACCGCGGTATTCTGTAGGGCGGAGGTACTTCCTCAGTCTGCCTGCTCAATTGGGCGGAAATACCGCCGTGTCCTACCTACCTCCTTCTAAAATTTACGAATTGTACTTGTAGTATGTACTTCCAAAACGAATGGGTTCACATCGATATGTTTCCTTCTTCCTACAGTCCCGGGGCCTTTAAGCAGGGCGTGAAAAAGCATCTGATGAGGCCGCCAAGCTGAGTGCCACCATTGTAGCACTTAGTGTCTGTAATGGTGACCCTCTTTCCTGAGACTTTGCCTTTAGCTTACCATCAGGCGAGGTCAGGTCAAGTTGGCGTGTCCTATATAAAAAAAAAAAAGATAGTGTGATGGCCAGGATGCCTGGGCTCTACCCAGGATCTCCTGATCGCAAGGCCGACTCTTAAATCACTAATTCTTGTAAAAAGGTTAGTCATAATCTCCTTGATTCAAATGTTGGGTAAACATGAATATTGCCTTGACTAAAATCAATTCAAGGCAGCATGACGACAATTGTGAACCACAGTGAGTTTCGTTTTCTCGACTCGTAATAAATACATATTTCATGACCCCCGAACATCAAGCAATGATGGTGTAGTTTTCGAGAATAAATACGAGATTGTCGCTTTGATTGTTGATCACAGCGAATAGCGATATATCGTGATTTGCAGAATTGTCTTGGGGAGTAATCTTTTGTTTTTGTCTGATATTGAGGAAAACGTGATTGAAATTTATTCAATTTGAATTACTTTTTGACAATGTTTATTATCTTTTAGGTAGAATTGAGGTGAGGAGAGGGTTAGTAAATAAGATGTAGTATATAAAGTAGATTTGCCGCGTGGTTTCCGGCAGAGCAGAATTAGGACCACCCCATCTCTTCCCATGTGGTGTCGTACAAGGCGACTAAGGGATAGGACTGTTTAATATCAGACATATATACAGCCCAGACTCAGCCATGGCTCGAGTCAACAATAGTGCCCGAAATACGGCAATAGCAATAGGCTCACCCCCTATTACGTGGGACCGAATACAATTATTGGTGAAACGTGGGTGTTATATCACCACTGCCAAACCCCAAAGGGATAAAGACGTGATTATATGTATGTATGTATGTATATTAAGTAGATTCAACGGTTTTACTTTTAGGTACATATATTTGGATATTCCTTTCTTCTATAGGGATAGACAGAGACAACAGCAGCTCGCTGGTTGTTTCTGTCCTTACACACTTCACGAGGTTCCTTCTGTCATAATACCTTTCATGCAAGCCCGCCAGTTTCGAGATCTTTGAAATGCGATCATTATACAGTATATAATATGTTACGGATATTTGGTGTGACCTACATAGGTCACACCCAATATCTATAGTATAAGTATGGCGTTCGTCTTGTACCTACATTAAGCGTTTAGCTGAGCTGGAGGGGTTAGAGGGAATATTAGCAATTTCAGTTCTTAAAAATCAAAAAACAAAACAAGTATATAGATGTTTTCTTTTCATTGCATTCATATAATCATGTAATCACGCCTTTAGGTGAGTGAGGTTAGGCAGAGGAGAATTAACACCCACAGTTCACGAATAATTGATTCGGTCCCACGTAATAGGGGGTTAATCTATTGCCGTCTTCCGGGCACTATTGTTGACTCAAACCATGCATCTGAATCTGAGTCTGACCTGTAGGTATATATTTGCCTGATGTTAAACAGCTCTATCCCTTAGTCACCTTGTACGACATCGCTCGGGAAGAGACGCGGTGTCCGGTGTGTATGAGTAATTTAGATAGTCAAATGAACACATTATGTGAAAGTCGTGTCTAATTTGCCATCGTTTCGCAAATCCAACTGTCTATCTATCCAGCTATAATTCACGTTTGTCAAGAGTTCATGCAACTTAATTTGTGCAATGAAAACCGCGGCAAATCGCAAGTGACAGAATTTCTTTATGTGTCTAGAGATTTAGGTGTACATACCATTAATAATTTGATTATTTGAAGTATTTCGTGGCGCTAGTACGAATTAGAGAATAAGTTAATAATTGAGGGTTCCGTAGTTTAAATGAGATTTTAGCAACGCTGGGGGTGTGGGTTCGATTCTCGTTCAGTATGGCTATTTGCATTGTTTGGTCGTACCTCGGTCCTAGTTGTCATACGACCATCTATGGCAGTCGTTACGACTAGTTGAAGCCCTAAAAAGTTCAAGAACTGGTCTAACTGCAATTCAGATGACAGTCGCTTCACCGAAAGTATCTAAGATCAGTCTAAACCGCAGTTACCCTCGGGAGGAGTTCACCAGATTCGCAACTTACCAGATTCTCAACTCACCAGATTCGCAGTTAACCAGAAGTATAATCAAAAGCATATTAAATTTATATAGTAGGTAGGTATATTAGCAACAGGAAATAGACAGGAAAAGTTGGACCCCAGACTCCGAGGTGAAAGGATGCGATTGCGATTAACACTAAGATGAACAAGGATGAAGAAGATGTACCTAGGTTTGTTTTACTTGCTAGTCGCTCACATAAAAGTCTAGATGACTTAGATATTGATTTATTATGGCTAGATAGGACGACGAGCAGGAGAACAGACTTCCCAAGAGAACCAAGCGGTTCGGAGACTCTTTCCTCTGTCGCCCCATTAAGGCCTGGAATTCATTACCAGCTCACGTGTTTCCTTCTTCCTACAGTCCCGGGTCCTTTAAGCGGGGCGTGAAAAAGCACATGATGAGGCCGTCAAGCTGAGTGTCACCATTGTCACACGGTATGTGTAAGTAATGGTAACCCTCTTTTCTGAGACTTTGCCTTCAGCTTACCATCAGGCAAGACGAAGTCTAAGTGACGTGTTCTATATAAAAAAAAAACTTCAAGATTTAACACTTCACCTAGTTTAAAATCGTTGCGACAGTAATAAAACTTGGCGGAATTACACTTTCAAGATTTATGAAAGGGTTTTATTAACCCTCTAGAAACCTTACCTCCGCAGTTCTTTCAACATAACCATTGGAGGATTAAAAAAACCATTAGCAGATAAGTGCACAGAAGTTTCCACACTGTACATATCCACAACTGAACCACACGTCCTGTCAAACCTCCGGCCCCTCATTCATCAGCGTCAGAGCCCTCTGTAACGCAAGTCATCTCCGTGGAATATCAACTCTGACGTCATTGTGATGGTGGATACACGAAAAGTTTTGCTCTGATGGATTTGTTGCGGGTTCGAAGTTTGTGTTGTGTAATTTTAGGTTTTAACGATGCAGTGGTCACACCATTATTGAGCTACGTGATATGTACGTAATGTTTAAAGAAAATAAATATAAAAGCGACTGATTGACAGTTCCCATGACCATAGGGGCCTTACTTCGATCACAGAATTAGCATTGTCATTCAAAATGATAGCTGACAGCTATCTGGGTGGGACACTAAGTATTCGACATCAATAATTAGAAGGATATTTTCGACACCTCGAATAATATTATATACTAGTTGTGACCTGCGACTCCGCTTGCGTGATATACTGATCACGTTCCCATGACCGTAGGAAACTATTTCTCAGATAAACGGTGTAGACTAGAATGGAGGAGAAAGGGGTAGGGCTAACCGGTATTCCCGTTCAAATTGAGCATTCCGACTGGGGAAGTACCTCCACCCTACAGAATTCTTTGCTGTGTTCCTGGTGGTGAGTAGGATAGCCAGCGCTCATTGGAGAGATTTGGTGCTGTCAGTAGGAAGACCAAAGGCTTGTCCTGATTCTGTCTTTTGCACTGACGGCACAGAAACTCTCTGTTCTTACAGGTTCTTACAGTCTGACTTACCTGGTGTTGCACACGTTCATAGGTCACGGTAACCACTTTCCATCAGGTGGGCCGCTAGCCACCAAATGTGTTTTAAAAAAAGCTATCTTTTGTTTCAAGTTTCGTTTAGATTTGTTCAACCGTTCTGGCGTCCTTGAGCAGATATTCAATCCATTGTGTCAACAGTCGCTCTGGTACATACAGTGAGACCACCAAACTATGAAAAAGGGGAAGAGAGTGACTCCTGACCTGGCTTAGTGAATTGGAGCTCGTCCACTGCCGTAGCACCCTGTGCTTTTTTTTTGTACCACTTAGGTGGCAGACAAGCGCACGGCTCACCTGATGGAAACTGGTTACCGTGGCCTATGGACGCGTGTAACACCAGAGAAGCCACACTCGCGCTGCCGACCCTGTAAGCAAAGAGTTTCTGTGCCGTCAGTGTAGAGGACAAAGCAGGACAAGTCTTTAGTCATCCCACTGACAGCACAAATTCTCCAGTGAGCTCTGGCTACCCTACTCACCGCTGGGTACACAACACGAAGTTATTATAACCGCGGTATTCTGTAGAGCGGAGGTACTTTCCCAGTCGGACTGCTCTATTGGGCAGAAATATCGCCGTGTCCTACTGCTGTATGCTATCTCAAAATATCTTTTGATAAAACGCGCTCCTTGGGTGCCCCCGTGTAGGTACTACTCCTATAGAGCATATATTGAGCACATATACGTTCCTTAGGTGCCCATGTACTGCGGTATAGAGCATAGTTTGAGTCCCGAGTTATATACAAGCCATATAAAACCTAAAGAAGTTTCATATTTCAAGTATCCGAAAAGGCACGACTGGCTGTACATGGAGGAGTATTAGTGCCGACTCTTATGTATGGTAGTGAAAGTTGGGTGTGGCAGAAAAAGCATCATAGTAGAGTGAATGTAGTAGACATGCGTGCGTTGCGAAGTATGTGTGGCTTTACCTTGAGAGATATAGTGAGAAATAGCGTGATAAGAGAACGATGTGGAGTGATAGAAGATGTAGTGATGAGAATTGAGAGAGGAATGTTGAGATGGTTTGGTCATGTTGAGAGAATGAATGAAAGAAGACTAACGAAACAGGTGTATGAGGCGAGTGTGGATGGTACCGTCGGAAGGGGAAGTCCTAGGCGCACATACCTGGACCAAATCGGGGAAGTTTTAGAAAAGGGGGAGGTCAGGAGTACTCTAAACCGACAAGCATGCATGAAGAATGTAATGAGAGCGAATGAAGCGAGAGTAGTATGTCAGGATCGTAGCAAGTGAAGATCCGTGCCTACCCCTATGGGAAACAGGCGTGATTTTATGTATGTATGTATAAAACCTATGTAAATTATTTTACTATAAATAAAATTTTACATCCATAAACGTAAATAAAATATATCATAGGCATAATTAACTCCACATTATGATTCAAATACAGCATCAGCAGGCTTCTCGGCCACCCAAAAATCATCATTTCATTATTTAAGTAAGTCAAGTTTAATATGTGTTTCGTTTCACATCATTAGGCGAATCATTTGTCAAGGATGCCATTAAGTATTGAAATAGATTGATGACAAATTGTGTGGGGCTGCTTCTAGGCGGGCATGACCAGGATCATGGCGGTCTATCTCGAGTTGTTTTTGTAAAAAAAGGGTTTAGGAGAAGTTATGGGAAAAGGGTTACTATGGAAAGTTGTCTACTATTTTATTAGGTTTACTAACAGATGTGTGGATATCACTTTTTTTTCGACAACATTCCGCATAACGCTATCTAGACCCATGGTAAGCATAGCTTAACTAGCTTGTGTTATAGAATCTAGAATGCGGATAAAGTTGTGTGTGGAAGATGTTATGGTTAAGAAGGGAGTGAATGTTGAGATGACTGCAACTAGAGATGAAGGGAAAAAGAAAACATGTTGCGCCGACTGTAAATAAGCTTGGGATAAGGGCAGGTGGACTAAGGGATAGGGCGGGCATTTAACATCAGACAGCTATATACAGCCCAGACTCAGCCTCAGATGCATGGCTCGAGTCAACAATAGTACCCAAAAAACGGCAATAGGCTCACCTCCTATTACGTGGGACTGAATACAATGATTGGTGAAATGTGGGTGTTAATTCACATCTGCCTAACCCTCTGGGAAAAAGACGTGTTTATGTGTATGTAAGTATGTATGTAATAACTTCAATATTTGGTTAACCGATCCATTTGACTGTGTCATCTAAATTCAATACAAGTCTTTAGAACAGCCTCTCAAACGTCTCAGAAAACTTTAGATAGCAAATACTATTTATCCAAGATTATTTATCCCTCATTAGTGAATGGCCAGATTTTCATTGATGTATGTGTATGTGATTCCACCAGTGGGTGGAACTGGTGGGACGATGGGTAAACGCCCAAAATATATCTAGTTTCAGTGCAAGTCAATTATTAAAAAATATTAACATTCAACGCAACGCAAGTATTCTATCAACAAAAAAAAAGCTCCTGTCAATCGTAATATACAATTTTATAACAATAAAGAGCTCTAACACTAAAACGCCGAATCGCCAACTCACCCCTGACCTATCAAAGGACAATAAAAAGATGAATTACATCAAGATCACCCTCCTCAAATACAGATATTTCAACATATCTTACACCCAGTCACATTACGATCTGAATCCTTGCGTCATGCTCGGGAACTGACGAATGTATAGTGAAAAAGACATTATACCGAGTTTCAACTGCAATTTATCAAGCGATCCTCCTTTGACCCGCCGTGTTTTGACATAATGATGTATATCCCACGATGATATTTCAAATCTTAAATATATTTTTAAATATTCTCGTCTAGGGTTGCCACAATAGCTCAGTGAGTAGTGGGACATCCGTCTGATTGTTGTCGGCGACGAGTTGACTGTATTGTTATTTTTTTTTCCGAGAAATAAAAAAAATATTGGCTACTGCGTGTCATCGGATTTTAAAGAAAAGACTTTTTTATCTAGGGTTGCATTGGATCTAAATCTTTTTAATATTCTTGCAACGTCAGCAATATAGGGTTATTTTTTTACTGTTTATTATTTTGTATGCCTATGCTGTTATTAACCTTAGGTTAAGGACCACCCCACCACATTATACCAACTCTTTTTTTATTGCTGGTATAAAATCAGAAACTTTGCAGACGGCACAGAAACTCTCTAATATTCAAGGATCGCCAGCACGAGTGTGACTCCCCTGGTGTTGCACAGGTTCATAAACCACGGTAAACACTTTCCATCAGGTTAGCCGTATTCTTGTCTGCCACCTGAGTGGTATAAAAAAATTCAAGCCTTTCCCGATACGTCGATATCAAAGTACTTTTCCAAAGTTGAACCAAAATCATTAAAGTTTAAAAATATATATTAAAAATAAAAAAATAACAACTGCATCGATGGAAGCGACAACAAAAATATCACCACATTGGGTACACTCCGGTGCAACCAATAATACACGAATTGACAAACTAATAACAATATAATTTTAAGTTATAAGCGGTTAGCGTTATTATTTATAAATGTTTAAAGTACGTCGCTTAGTGGTAAAATTGATAACGTACTATAATAATAATAATAATTTTTATTTGATGACAACATGGCTCCATTTATTAGTAACATTTTTTTCTTATCTTTTATGTTAGTAACAACGTTATTATATTAATATCAATAATTATCATTATGTCATTATGTGTGAGAGCTCAATAATAAATACATTTTGCAGTATAACACAGAAATTTATTTCGATAAACGAAATGAAGTATAAAAGCTTCTATTTATTATCTTCTTTTGAATTAAGATCATATTTTAATCACTAATACCTATCTTTGGTTCAGAATATTCTTTTATTAGATGCAAAGTGGTTGCCTTTATTTCATTACTTAAAATGTTTTCCTTAAATAAAATTCGATTATTTTATATGCATCTTACTTCATTTGACAAGCACAAGTTATTTTATGAGAAATAAAAAGATGTAAAAAAGCTATGAGAAAATCGCTGACTCCTATGACATGTGTAAAGGCTTCAACGGCTAAATACAAAGGGAACCGCGATCGTTTGCGGCCCGGCCTTCATTGCGCGCGATGACATTCACAAAAACAATACATCTATGAGTATATGTAACATTCAGATAAAAATATTATATAAGGATCACACATTATACATATGCTAAAAGTATGTTTACTTTTAGCATATGTATAATGTGTATGTATGTAGTAGAATATTATTATTTATGCATTTATTAAGTATAACTGACAAATGGCATTAAAATTTGTCTGAAACATTCTTTCTTAGTTTGTGTTTCACTAGGACAGCAGAGGTGAGTAATATATCATTGAGTAAGCAAAAATAAAATTTCTTGCAACCTAACCATACAAACGTTTTTATTTTTTCTGCAACTTAATTATCGATATTACCTTTTCTAGCTGAACCATTAATGTTCTGTACTGGAAAATACAAGATTTTATTCACTTTCATTGTGTGATAAACAGAACCTTTTTTGCGTAGAAAACAAACACAATTTTTTGTCCCGAAATATTTTTTATCTCAGAATCATAAATTGACTATACAAGTTCGTGAAATAAAAATCGAAATTGTAATTTCCTGGCAACGTCTGATCGAGGGACAACAATTTGCGGTCACCGACTGATTACCAATACGAAACCCCAACGAAAACACCAACAAACTATCAACAAAGTAAACACGACCATATTTCAATGAGAATAAAACTTATATTTGTTTAGTATCGATGGGCAAAGTTATGACATTCTATCGAAGTGTCGTTTAGTCGAAAATTCGTCACGTTTCGAGACATCTGTCGCCTGTAATCGAATCGATGCTTGTCCGATTCGATCGACATTCGACGGTTGCATAATTCTTTACGATGACAATACGAATCGGCGACTCGGCAGTCATTATACATAATAATGGCTCCCAATCGGCTAAATTGCTTTCGGCAGAGCCCTGATGACATTTCGATTACAGAGATCAATAGTTTTTTTTTTGTCAATTGATGATGCTATCCTTAGCGATAAGTAGTTTTTAGTTAGTCTTTTTGTATCGATAAAAATGTTAGATAGATGTTCATTCTTTGCGCAAAAAGAAATAATACTTGATGCAATTGGCATTGTTTTAGAAGTTATAATACTTACCTACTGATCATGTAACCGCTTTGGTTGCGATCCTAAGGAAGCTGAGCGGAGAGGAGATGTGCTGAAATTTACTGTACGGTGTAACGTGGATTATTTTAAACAATATGATTTTAAGTTTCTGTGTATCACCGCTAGTGATTACCGAACGGCAAAATCCGTGGCGGCGCGCCTGACGCGCTTCCCCATTTTCCGGGGACGAGTTGAGGACTCTGTAGCCCCCACACCCGAGAAGAGGGCCAGATCGTAAGAGATGGCCCTGGGTCGGCCGAGGTGCGAGGGATATGCCTGTCAACCTCACCTTCGGCAACCAAACCGACACACAGGCGGCGTTCGTTTTAGTCGGTTCGAGTCCGACATAACCCCTTCCACCGGGTCCGGTGGGGGGTATCCGCGGGGATATTGCGCACATAAAAAAAACCGAACGGTATAATGTTATTGGAACATGTTACAAAACGAACATTCATGCAGTCTGATTTATATTAGCGTTTACAGGGTTAAATACCGTCTGACCATCCAATCCCGAGACTAGAACCTGTACCAGAGCCTTATACGTTAGTCAGTTAAAGTTCTGGCTAGCCCACCGGCTATAAAGCTAAAAAGTTCTGATTACTCAACCGGCTGAAAAAGAGGCTTGTACCTAAGTACCCTCAAGATCTCGGACTATTTGTTTTTTTTAACATAACATAAAATCACGCCTATATCCCCGAAGGGGTAGGCAGAGGTGCTAGCACCCATATTTCGCCAGTTTATGTTTAGGTCCCAATGTAATAAGTGGCGAGCCTATTGCTATTAACCGAGCGCTTATAGACCTGCGATAAATACACACATAACTTCGAAAAGCATCCAAAACTCATTGGTGTGTGCCATGGTAAACCTGGAATCGAACCCGAGACCTCGTCTCTACCACTAGGCTACCGCGGTTATTTTTTTATTGTATAATAAATACGCTATTGTAGTTAAAAGAGAATTCCAAACTTCATCAAAAAATATGAAAATTAATAATCACCAACGAAGAAGTCTTAACGAAGGCACTTAACAATTCATTAAGCAAATGAAACGACGTCCTTTTGCGCTCAATTGCCGCCCTCCCGGCTGATTAATAAGCCCCAAATTGAATAAACCTCCTTTGACAGCATCAATTTTCTCGACAGTTACACCACAGACCCTAAAAATCTACTTAAAGTGAGTCTATTTGAAATTTTGATCGACCCCAACATGCCACTTCACATCTATTTACAATGTAAATTGTCAAAGGTACATAGGGCTTGGTTTACATGCTGTGAATCTAGGGATGTATCAATAACATTGACTTTTTATGTTTACTTAGAGAGTATTCTGATGAGCTCTTCCAACTAGTCCCACCCCATGCTTCTGCTGCAGCGTCCGCAGCGGAAGTTGGCGTGCCGCATCATAAGGGGGTACCGCACGATATCATTCAACGCGGCGAGTCTCCTCGCCGGATCGCCACCATGGATCCTGGAAGCGAGATGCCTTTCGGCACTATACCGGTTCCGAAGGGCGGCGCGGGAGCTGGGTCACGATCCCGAGCCCGAAGAAATTCGGGCCGTGAGATCCCGGCTCCACAGGGAAATGGTGGCGGAATGGGAGATGCGACTTGGGCAACCAGGCGCAGGGCACGCTGTAGTAACGGCGGTAAGACCCATCATGGGGGAGTGGCTAGAGAGGCCACACGGCAGCCTCTCGTATCGTCTGACGCAGATGATCACCGAGCACGGATGCTTCGGAAAGTATCTGCGTCGGATGCACAAAGAGCCAACGTCCGAGTGCCATCACTGCGACGCGAGCGAGGACTCAGGTCCGCACACGCTCACCGAGTGTCCGGCGTGGGAGACGCCGAGGCGGGAGCTTGTGGCGGCCCTGGGAGTGAGGGTTCTCACGCTCTCCACCTTGCTCGCGGCGATGGTTCGCTGCGCGGATGCGTGGGCGGCCGGCGCCTCCTTCTGCGAGCAAGTAATGCTCGTGAAGGAGGAGGCGGGGCGGGAGCGGCAGCGGGAGCGACGAAGGATCGCAAGACAAGCTGCCCGCGTACGAAGGCAACTCGGGCGTCGGAGGTCGATGAACGACCTCCGCCCCCCATGAGCGCCGGCCTGGGGGTGACAGGTGAAGCCGCCTGTCACCCTGGCAGAAGCAGGCCGCGGCGGTGGCGCGCGTGGCGCGCCTCCCCGTTTCCGGGGACGAGTTGGGGACTCTGTAGTCCCCACACCCGAGAAGAGGGCCAGATCGTGAGAGATGGCCCTGGGTCGGCCGGGGTGCGAGGGATATGCCTGTCAACCTCACCTTCGGCAACCAAAACGACCCACAGGCGGCGTGCGTTTTAGTCGGTTCGTGTCCGATATAACCTCCTCCACCGGCTCCGGTGGGGAGGTATCCGTGGGGATTTTGCGCACGTAAAAAAAAAAAAAAAAAAACTAGTCCCACCCTCTCCTTTCTTACATAGGACAACACGTGCAGGTCTTAGATGTCACCCTCACACTGTGCAGAATATACGAAGAACCAAGCGGTTCGGAGACTCTTATTTTTGCCGCACCACCAAGATCTGGAATTCATTACCAGCACACTTGTTTCCTTCTTCCTACAGTCCCGGGTCCTTTAAGCGGAGCGTGAAAAAGCACCATTGTAACATTACTTAGTGTCTGTAATGGTGACCCTCTTTCCTGAGACTTTGCCTTTAGCTTACTATCAGGCGAGGTGAAGTCAAGTTGGCTTGTCCTATATAAAAAAAAAGTTGTTAGGAGGTCGGACACGACGGAACTTCCGTCCAATTGAGCAGTCCGACTGGGGAAGTACCTCCACCCTATAGAATACCACGGCCATAATAACCTTGTGTTGTGTTCCCAGCGGTGAGTAGGGTAGCCAGAGCTCATTAGAGAGTTTTTGTGCTGTCAGTGGGAAGACCAAAAGCTTATCCTGCTTTGTTTTTAAACTGACGGCACAGAAACTCTCTGTGCTTATAGGGTTGGCAGCGCCAGTGTGACTCCATTGGTTTTGCACACTATAGGTGTTTAAACAATCATGGTCACTCACATCAGTATCACCATAAACGGGATATTTATTAATAATGAAACATGGTAAATAACCCGTTTATTGTGATACTGAGGTTTTGCACACGTCCATAGGCCACGGTAACCACTTTCCATCAGATCTTATCCTTGTGCTTGTCTGCCACATGAAGTGGTATAAAAAAAATTGTTTAAAAAACTGGTTCCTGGAGGAGGTGTGAACAATTTCAAATAGTTTAAGATAGGAAAAAATTTTAATCAGTTCAGGCGGGTTAAGAACCCGAGATCTTTCCCTTTCAGGGGAAACGCTCTGACCACTAAGCCACAGAGCTTTCGCCCGAAACCCTCCGATTTCTTTTATACATATATCCGTCTTACGGCGACGGTTACCCGCCTGAACCTATTCAATTTTTTTCTATATCTTAATCGATTTATACCATTTGTCTAGAGAAATTCTTGTTCTCGAAGTTTTAAGGGAATATTACATACGTATTATAATATAATTTGTAAGTATTGATTTAAAAAAAAATCACAAGTTTACACTTGGTATTTTCCTAACTCCCGCCCTGAGACCCTCAGGGAAAAGGAAGTTCGGACTCCCCTGAATTTACAAATACTGTGTCCCCTAGAACTTTACTTATTATTGTAGAAGTGTGAATGGCTGCTTGTTTTTGTAATATATGAATATTAATGTTAGCATTTAATTTATCTATGTATCTGTGTATACTTTTTGCTACTACTCCTGTGGTGCCTATTACTATGGGTATGGTTTCTGAATGTGTATTCCATAAACGGGTGATTTCTATTTTAAGTGAGTGATATTTGCTAAGTTTCTCTATTTCTTTTGGTCCTATATTATAATCAGATGTAATAGTTACTTCTATTAAGTAGGTTTTATTTCCGATCTTATCAATGTATATTATATCCGGTCTATTGTGTGTTATGGTAACATCTGTCTGAACAGGTATCTCCCACATTAATTTCGCAGTGTCGCGTTCTTTTATTTGCGGCTGAGTTAAAACTTCTTTCCACCAAAGATCTGCTACTTCAAATTTGTGTTTCTTAGCTAATACCCACCAGACGTACTTCTAATGCCCACCAGACGTACTTAACAATATTGTTATGTCTTGCCGTATAGTAAGTGCCAGCCAGCTTTTCACAACCCGAGATAATGTGTTGTGTCGTCTCGTCTTTGGTCAAACATAGTCTGCACTTACCATCGACAGACTTTTTTAGGATATCCCGTTCTATTTGTTTGGTTGTTATTGCTTGGTCTTGTATAGCGAACACTGTGGATTCTAATGAGGGAGAGACCTGTTGTTTCTTAAGCCAAACGGAACGAGTACGCCCTATCAATATTCTCCCTCTCCATGACGTACCTGTAAAATTGACCATGTAACGGTTTAGCTTTCCACTTACTGATACCTGTTTTAGTTGCTGCTTTCTTTATTTCTCCATCGGTGTAGTTTTGTTCCTGTACTAGTCCTATTTTTACTGCATTACTTCTCCCTTCCTTGTATATTGAGTATTTATCTTTATGTATATCGTGTGTAACTATGGCTTTTATGTTATCATCTTGACCTGTATTTAAGTATTGTCTATATTTTATTATTTGTGTATTATATAACATTTCTATATTTGTAAACCCTCTCCCACCCTCTTCTATGGGTAAATATAGCCTTTCTAGGTCTGCTTACTGTTTCTGTGCTTTATTAATTGCTAGCATTTTACGTGTTTTTACATCTATCTGTTTAAATCATTACTTTTGTAATTAACTACTCCAAAAGTATACAGCAAAACGGGTACAGCATAAACATTGATGGCTGTAATGAGATTTTTTGCGTTGAGATGTGTGTTACTAATACATTTTATTCTTCTAAAATATTCTTTTTTAACCTGTTCTCTAATATTATTATGATCTATCTGTCCTGCTTCATTAATACCTAAGTATTTGTAGCTTTCATTTTCTCGAAGGTGCTCGAACTTCAATCCGCTCAGTAGAATATGTCCCTTTCCCTGTTCTTCATTCTTTCTTCCTGCTGTCAAGTGTAGTATGCTGCATTTGTTTAAGCCAAACTCCATTCCAATGTCTCTTGTGAAAATTTCTGTGCTATCTAATAAAACCTATAAACTATTCTTGTTTTTGCCGTATACTTTAAGATCGTCCATGTTTAATAAATGGTTAATAGTTTCACTGTCTTTAAGTGTGTATCCTTTGCTTATATGTTTATTAAGTACGTGAGATAGTGGATTGATGCCTAAACAGAATAAAAGAGGTGATAACGAATCACCTTGAAAAATTCCACGACGGATATAAATTGGGTCAGTGGTGACAGAAGTATTTGCGCCACGGGCGGTCATTACTACTTTCCATGTGGGCATGACTATCTCCAGAAAACTTGTGATAAGTGGTGGACATTTATATATTTTGAGAACTTTGAGCAACCATTCGTGCAACATACTATCAAAGGCTTTCCGATAGTCAACCCACCCCATACATAGATTTTACTGGCAATGATGTGCGTCCTCCAATATCGCTTTATTAACCATCAAATGGTCTTTACAACCCCTGGCACGTCTTCTGCACCCTCTTTGTTCTGGAGCTATTATTGTGTTTAATTCGCAGTGTTCATACAGTTCGTTAGCTATTACAGAAGTTAAAAGTTTATACATGGTTGGTAGGCATGCTATGGGTCGCCAATTTTGTGGTTCCTGTGTGTTTTCATTTTTGGGTATGAGTATAACTTGTCCTGTAGTGAACCAGTCTTCTAATGTTTCTGTACCGTTAATTAATCTATTGTAATTGTTAGCCATATACTGGTGGGTGCTTGTAAGATATTTCAAATAGTAGTTTTGTATTTTATCTATCCCAGGGGTCTTCCAGTTATGAACCTTTCTCAAAGCTTCTTTAACCTGTTCTAATGTTATATTTTCAAAATTGTGTTCATGAATGTTATTAATTTCATCTTCGACATGCGAAATAAATCCTGCTGTTTTATTATATGATATGGGCTGTGACATAATAGATGACCAAAATTGTTCTATTGCTTCTCTTGTAGGAATTTCTGTGGGGGACTTTTGGTTTGAATTTAATGATCTGTGAAATGAATGTTGATTTACGTGGAACATGCGGTTTTGATTCTATCTATTGTTCATATCCTCGTATCTCTTTTTTCTACCTGCTAAGGCCTTAACTTTTTGGTTTAACATTTCTACTGTGTTATCATGATCTAAATCGCTGAACATGTTGTATTTATTATATAGTTTCTCCTTTATCTTCATCAACCTTCTGCTGGTAGCTCCCCTTTTAATTTCAACTAATCTACCTAATTCTTTCCCAATGTTTTCTAACTTATTCTTAATTCGTAGTTTCCATGGTGGATCTTGCTTAGGTTTTATAGTGTCAGGTGGTGTGTACGGTTTTTAACGGTTAACTATTATAAGAGTTTTAGCTGTTGCATAAATAATATCGTTTAAATCTCGAAGTGACTTGTGTGTATCTAATAATTGGGGTAAGTATGTGTTAATTGTGTTGAGGTTGCTAATAAAAGATTTATTGAATTTAGGTTTAGGTAAGAATTGCCTATGTGTTATTGGAACTTCTTTTATTTCAGAAAGAGTCTGTAGAAATTGTAAAATGATAGGATCTAAATCCTCTATGTGTGGGTGTGTTGCTGAATTTAAGTAATTATACAAGTAAGTGTACAATTACTTATAAATTTATATAAAACTATGCTAACTATACAATATATACAAAAATGGGATAGAGAAAAAGAGGGAGACTGTAATTTTAGGCATCGAAAAATTCCTCCCCATCGATCTCTACTGGTACCGTGCCCAAGAGGCTGGCGGCATTACCACGCTGAATGGCGATGCCAATTCTTTGAGCGTATTATTAACTCAATAATCACGTTGTAGGTCTAAGTAGGTACTAAAAACTACCTAACGATAACATATTTGTTTATTTTTAGTCATCATTATTTTCAATGTCATTTTAATAAAAACCCGACGCAATTACTGACACTTTTCAATTAGATGTCTATTATGCAATTGACAACCTTCCAAATATGGCCAGCTCATATTTTGTGGTTAATAAATTATTCTTTCGTTGTCATAAAATATAAATTACTATGATTTGGTTTTTACCAAAGATTATTATAAATAGTAAAAACATGTTGTTTTGCGTTGTTATTGTGAGATATATAAGATTCTATATATAAATATACAGCGATAGATGTTTACGGTAAGTTACTTTATTTATATTATTTTATTTTTACAATTAAAATAACCACGAGTACCTAAATAGAGTTGTAGCACGTAGGTATATGACATTATTTATAATCTTTTTAAAAGCAATATTACATGGGACGAAATCTTTGGAACCAAAGTCAACTTCACTTCCAAATTGACGGAGGAGTCTCTGCCGTAGGTTTTCGTAAAAGTCGTATAAGTGTAATCAAAAGGAAGATAAAAAGTGAACGGACTCTAGGCTCTTAGGTGAAAGCCTCAGATGCAATCAGGAAAAATGCATTTTTTTAAACCACAGCATGAAACTGTAATATATATTTTTAAAATTATATTTGCATACCGCTTTGGCGGTCGAGTATGGTGATGCAATTAATTAATTATAACGACATCATGTGTCATATTTCGCAAATAAATGATTTGATTTGATTTACTTTGATTTGGTTTGAAAAACGCTTAGATGGTGATTTCTTTTTTATATTGAGCCCATCAATTGACTACACCCTGCTGGTAAGAAGCCAGAATGGTTCCAAATGATATGGATTACCATTCCACATCCTAAGAATATCAAAATAATGATCTCTACGTTGAAGGCCCGACAGAAGACTAGTAATTTTGGTTATTATCTGAAAAAATGTGCCATGTAAACCAACCCTGCAGCAGTTTACGCGTCCCCTGCCACTTTGCATGGGCTGAATTGTCTCATACGTCAAATTGTCACGGACGCCAGACGTTGATGGATCGCTGCACCTGCTGCCGACAACGGGGCAACCCTTCCGACTTCATCGCTTGCAAACTTGACGAATGTGATTTATTAACTTGAGAAAAATAAGTTTGGGAATGGCGAAGAAATAGAAAATACGTTTGATAGATGTGAATAGAAAAGTATCTAATTTTCCCCATATTGTATGCGTAAGACATAGGGTATTATGGGGAAGTCAAATATGGGGAAGAGAGTTAGTCCGCGGTAGCCTAGTGGCATGGGTAATGGACTGCTGAGACGAGGTCTCGGGTTCGATCCCAGCTTTTACCATGGCACACACCAATGACTTTTCGATGCTTTTCAAAGTTATGTGTGTATTTATCGCAGGTTTATAAGTGCCCAGTTAATGGCAATAGGCTCGTTACATTGGGACCTAAACATAAACTGGCAAAATGTGAGTGCTATCACCTCTGCCTACTCCTTCGGGGATAATATAGGCGTGGGTTTATATTATGTTATGTTTATGTCAAATATGAGGAAGAGAGTTAGTCTAGTAAACAGACTGTACGGAACAAAAAAAAAATGAAGATCCTAGTTTGACCAGTAACAATACGCCATCTTAGTAGCCGCTATATAGCGGACATTACAAAAATGTGTGTTATGCCTATACAGATAGGTATCAAAATCCAGTATCCCATTTAAGTGCTTAGTTTCAGCGTCCAGTTCCATATTCAAAATTCAAAAATTGATTCCCGCCTTTGGTTCCTCACCCAGGAACCGCGATATTTTTTTTTAATTCATTTATATATAATTCTTCTGTCAGTATAGTGAGAATTCACTGTTTTTTGTTTGGTTATAAAATAATAAATTGCTATAGATGGATAATGGAAATATATTATAATCATGCCGCGTGGTTTCCGGCAGAGTAGAATTAGGGCCACCCCATCTCTTCCCATGCGGTGTCGTACAAGGCGACTAAAGGATAGGGCTGTTCAACATCAGACAGATATATACAGCCCAGACTCAGCCTCAGATGCATGGCTCGAGTCAACAATAGTGCCCAGAATACGGCAATAGGCTCACCCCCTATTACGTGGGACCGAATACAATCATCTCTTAGAATTGGAATCCACCACGTCTAATGTAATAGTCAAACGTTCACTACGCCATATTTACTTAATGTATCTTTGTCAAAACTGAAACTCAGAGCATCCACTCGTTTTACAGAAACCACCCATAGAAAATGCAATGCCGCCAGCCTTTTGGGCACATTACCAGTCAACATCGATGGGGAGGAATTCTTCGATGCTTAATTTGATCCTTTTGTATCCTATTTTATATTCTTGTAAATATTAGTTTATATCTTATTACTTTAGTTTACATGTTATTTAAATTTAATTAAAAATTACATATTTACGAATGATTAAATAAAGAAGATCCCATAGAATATTTCTGAATTTTTTTTATTAGAAGTCGTTTAAAATAGATGTAAATGGGACATAAAATAAGGTTACCTACCGACCGAACTCACCCATTTGAATTCTAAATAATTATGAATATTCATATCGATAAAATTAATTCGGTATTCAATGATATCGATATCATCGAAATGACACATCGATTCTTTTGTCAACCCGATTTAACACAATCTTTACTTCACCTTACACCACTAACTTTCATTCGATTTTCAATCTTATTCCATTGTCTTAAAAGTGTCAGTATAATTTTTTGATAGCAAATATATCTTTGGTAATTGATATTCGAATATTCTTTAAAATTGAACTGGGACCACCCAAAGTTGGTTTAAATGGATTCATTAAGTATATAAAGCTGTTATTAGATTTGATGCAGATGGTGACAGCAGGTGACTCTGTAATAATATCTATCTCTTAGGTCGTAAGAAAATAATACCATCTGCCTTGTAATACACAATGTGTGTGGTATCAACTCCTGTGAAGCTAGCGGTGCGAAGATGGTAATTTGATTGCTGTAAATAAAATCGAACTTTGAAGACCTCTGTATTGGGAAGTCGCTTCCATAAAAGTAACATAAACTAACCCTAAAGGAGAAGGAGTAAACGAACCTTAAATTCCAAAGTGAAGGCCTTGGTTGCAACTGGGTACAACGCAAAGATAATAAGGTGTCTGTTTGTAATATTGAAATAACCGCTTTTTACTTCGTGCCTATGAATATACCTACCTATATACGGTAGGTACATATACCAAAATAACATATTTTTACAATTTTTGTTTGTCTGTCTGTCTGTTTGTTTGTTCCGGCTAATCACTGGAACGGCTGGACGGATTTTAAAGGGACTTTCACTGTCGGGTAGCTGATGTAAGTAACAAGGTATAATATATGCCATCTCGGGAATATTTTTTCCGCGTGAATCGAGAAGCATACAAATTTTCACGTCCGCTAGTAAGAAATAAAATTACTGCTATTTTATTCACTCTACTTGACAACGTCCGCTTGATGGCAATAGGCTTAGTCCCTATTATGTGGGACCGAAACTAATAGTTGGAAAAATTTTGGTGTTAACACACCTCTGCCCGCCACTCGAGGATTTACAAGCGTAAATATGTATGTATGTTCTACTTGATATCGCTACAGTACCAGTGTAACAGTTACTTGATATAGTTAATGCATAGTTCGGGGTTCAATGATTCCCATTTTTGGCAAAAAGTTGCTATTTTCTATTCGATTATTCAACACAAAGACCTATATAATAAAATACTTATCTGCCTACCTTCATAAACATACACACGTGGGTTGAACAAAAAACGGTATCGATGACTTGAAGCCCACAAAACCCGATCGCCTACTATAATTAACATCTACGTATTTTAATTAAGGAGCAATAATACTAGTATCGCCAACTCTGCTGACGTCGGCAAGATCTCAAGGGACAATAGTAAATCAACGTCGGTTGTCAACCCGGTCCCCCGCCATCTTGCATTGTCAATAAAACCACCCTACTATGACATCCAAGAAGCCATGACACAAGTCTTTTATAGAACACTTCTCGAAGCAACTGTGACAGCGGATAGCTCTTAGAAAGTGGTTGAAGGTGACTTGCAATACTTCTGTCGCCTACCCACTTACGGCTAATGATAATATTAATTTTATCATTGAAAGCAATCTCGTGGACGTTTTAATGAAAGGCAATCTTGCTTTGATTTTTATATGCAGCACCATTTTTAAGTGTAAAGTGAGTTTGTCTCTACAGCTTTCATTATTGTGGAATGTGATTCGTGATTTGTGTTCACAATTTTTTTTTAAAGTGGGATATTTTAAATAAGGTTCAGTTAATCTTTGATCTAGCACTTTGCATTTATAAAATTGGTTTCACACACTAAACACGTGGTCGTTTTAATCTTCCTTTAATTTAACCCCGAGAGGAAATATTAAAGAACATTTTTACAGAACGCCATCTAGATCCATAGTAAGCATAGTTAACTACTCAACTAGCTTGTGTTATGGAATCTGGAATGCGTATAAATATACTTAGATACTGTTTTTGTAAATACATACATAGAAACATATCATATATTATATCATACATAGAAACATCCAGACCAATACGAATGTACATGTTCATGCATACAAATTTTTACACTGAGCGGGAATCGATTTGGCGCCTCAGTATCAGTCAAACGTTTTACCGCTACGCCAAACACAGGCAAGGAGGTAATGGTTGGTACATTCCATCACCTTAGCAGAAGCAGACACAGAATCGCGGGAATTCGTATTTCCACGCGCGCTTCACTGCATAGTTCGCTGATCATGGTCTTTTTTTTTATCTAGGACACGCCAATTTCACCTCGTCTGATGGTAAGCTAAAGGCAGTCTCAGGAAAGGGGGTCACCATTACAGATTCTAAGTAATGTTACAGTGGTGGCACTCAGCTTAGCGGCCTCATTAGATGCTTTTTCACGTCCCGCTTAAAGGACCCGGGACTGTAAGAAGAAGGAAACACGTCTCTGGGATATTTTTTCTTGGTTACCCCAGATTGCAGAAGGCCGTTCGGATGAAGTACTGTATCGGATTGAGTCTGATATATTTACGTCATTGACTAAACCCCGTAGGAGATTGCTTAATTTGGTATACTCTATAGTATATAGTACCACACTTTTTATCTATCTGAAACTTTAAAAGTTGATAAGTAGTTAATTTAAAATCCACAAATTTTCAAAGAACAATAACTTCACAAGGCAATTTGCTGCCGTCCCTAGAGACACCGTATAATGCAACACACGATCCGAACCTGGTACAATGTACTATATTGAGACATAAATTTTTCATGCAGCCGGCGGCCGCTTGTGATAACCTACTTGACCAAGAATCCCTAAGGATACATAAAGGACTTCTCTTGTATAAGGAATCACATATTTCATAACGCTGTTTTAGGGTAGGACTACGTTTGTCGATAAGTTTTACATTTAGATTTACGATTCGTGAAATGTCGATACATATTTATACACAGGAAGTTTACTTAGCCTAAACAATAGACTTGAAAATATTCATAATATTTTACTTTAACAAATGCCTACACGTAAAATCTAATGATTTTTATTTCTATTGTTGCAACAACGAAAGTTAAGTTCAATTATTGATATTTTATTTTAAGTCAATTACAGTTATTTATATTACATTTTTAGAAATACATACATATAATCACGCCTTTATCCCCGGAGGGTTAGGCAGAGGTGAATTTACACCCACATTTCACCATCATTGTATTCGGTCCCACATAATAGGGGGTGAGCCTATAGTCGTTTTCCGGGCACTATCGTTGCCTCGAGCCATGCATCTCTAGCTGAGTCTGGGCTGTATATATCTGTCTGATGTTAAACAGTCATATCCCTTTGTCGCCTTGTACGACACAGCATGGGAAGAGATTGGATGGTATGAAATTCCACTCTGCCGGGAGGAAGAGGAGTGATATTATACAACAGTCTCAAAATGGTTGATATTCATAAATCCAATAACGTATTTTTAACAGATATGTCACACACAACATGCCGGCTGTCACAAATTTGCTTCTATTTTGCTATGTAAGTAAAAAAAAATCTACTTACTCGCGTTCTCAACTTTTTAGGCTCAAAATGTCACTAGCTAAAGCCAAATGAGTTGGTTCATTTAGAACTGTGGTAGGTGTTTAGTTAGTGGATGTGATGAATAGCTTATGGAACATGTATCTATAAAAACAGATCTCCAATAAATAATGTTAATATATACTTTTTATTTTGACCTAATTCTTTGAATCAAATCACTCAAACATGTAAAGATTTTGGGATGAGACCCGTGGATGATACAATGATACATATGATTTTATTTGTGTGTTGATGCTACATTTACCGTATTTTATTTATTTGTTTATATTAATAATAATTTTATTACGAATTCATAATGAATGACTATATAAGTAATCCGTGTGGAGAAAAAATACAAGAATCACTAACCCGTCTCATCCGAAGGGTGTTGTAAATGTCGACTAGCGGAAATATACGCAGACAATATCACTGCGAGAAAACTCGAAATAAAACCCTGCACCAACCCGTCTCGTCAGCGTGGAAACAGTAGGCCAAAGCCTCCCAACATTGGGAGAGGTATGTCCAACAGTGAACTGCGATAGGCTTATTGATTGATGATTGATATTAATGACGTTTTTTTTCCGTACAGTAAACTAACAACATATCGACATTAATACTGTCCCATCCCTACGTCACGTTCACACCCCCGATTTTTTCCCCAGTGTCGTCACAAAGGGCTGAAGGGCTACCGGACAATAATAAATATTTTGACGATAAGGCATAAATATCTTTCTTTTATGAATACCAAACTGTATGCCACCTCGGGGCGGCTATTTCTTATATTTTATGGTCACCCGTTTATAAATCGCCGGTAAAGGGTATAAGGGGTTTTCTAAAAGGGATGTAAAAATTGGAACGTGTAATAAGGGTTTATATGATAACCCTTGTTAATTTATTTCACTTCTAGAGTTCCGTAACAGAAGGGAATCCTACGGCACTGTTTTACTAAATATTACTTTTTTTATATATAACTTAGGTGGCAGACAAGTACACGGCCCACCTGATGCAAAGTGGTTACCGTGACCTATGAACGTGTATAACACTGTAGGAGAGTAGAGTCTGGGTGCTAATATACAAGCTTCGAATTCCACCATTGTATGTAGGTATAGTGTACCTATGGGTTGTATACCATATATATCCCTACCATTATTCCATACAAGTAAATTCCGGTTAAGTTAACACCTTACAATATCAATCAATACGAGGCGGTCCACCTTAAAATTAGTGATAATTTTAGAGGTTGAGAATTTCACATTAAGACCCCTTCGTGTCTCAGAGAGCACGTCTTCTTTCCCAGTTGCCATGTGCCCAGTCCTAAAAAGTCCGCTAACTAGACTAAGGAAGGACATAATTTCAATGTCCTCAATTGTTTTAGAGATCAAATGGCAATCACTTCACGGAAAATATCGCAGTCTGGCCGAGTCGTGGTGGTTAGACAAATAATCTTTTTAAACTCGGATTCTAGCGGGTATCTTCTCAGTAGAACTAACCTATCGAACCAGCGAAAGAATCATTTGCCAATGGTTTGTTTATACATTATTTATTTAATATTTCTTGACATATTGTAAAATTTTGACGTTCATATATGTGCTCTTTGCGTGCTTAAACTGAATAAATGTAATTGATTATTTGTTCAGCCGCGTGGTTTCCGGCAGAGTAGAATTTGGACCACCCCATCTCTTCCCATGCGGTGTCATACAAGGCGACTAAGGGATAAGACTGTTTTACATTAGACAGATATATACAGCCCAGACTCAGCCAGAGATGCATGGCTCGAGGCAACAATAGTGCCCGGAAAACGACTATAGGCTCTCCCCCTATTATGTGGGACCAAATACAATGATGGTGAAATGTGGGTATTAATTCACCTCTGCCTAACCCTCCGGGGATAAAGACGTGATTATATGTATATATGTATGATTCTTTGATTGATCTCTAACCACCACGACTCAGCTCAGATGGTGATGAGTTATAAAAGTGAGTAATTATAAAATGGTGCAAGGAACATTTGCACTGAACATAATTATTTACAAACGATCAAAGTATAAAATTACCTTCTACATTACTCGATGGAATTTCTAATGCTACCTAATAAGCTGCAACAAAATTGTACCCTATCAGTATGCCAAGTGTCAGCATCGTGACACTGGCGGAAATTGCCTGCTGTTGCGATATTGTGTCGGGGGCACGCGACACCACAGCGGTAATACCCACCCACTACTCTGAGGCCGCCATATTTGAAATCAGTTTAAAAAATAAAAAATGTTAACATAGTAGGTAATGCGTAAAAACAGATATATAAGACAATTGCCTTGTCATCATCATCTTAGTGTTGGTCTCGGCTGCATCTGAGGTATTCATCTCAAAGTCAGAAGTCTGTATACTCATTCTTCCTTTTATTTAGCTTATGGGATTTTTAAGGGAGTTACTTACCGTCCAGTCGCGATAAAAAAATTTGTTTTTTATATATAGAACAATAGTCAATTAGATTTCGCCTTGCCTGATGGTGAGCTGAAGGCAAAGTCTCAGAAAAGAGGGTCACCATTACTTACACATACTATGTGAAAATGGTGACACTCAGCTTGGCGGCCTCACCATATGCTTTCTCACGCCCCGCTTAAAGGACCCGGGACTGTAAGAAGAAGGAAACACGTGAGCTGGTTATGAATTCCAGGCCTTAATGGTGCAACAGTCTATAAAAAAAATCTAATTAAAATGTTTTTTTTACTAATTTGATGATTTAGTTATTACATTTAGTGAGTAACGCAAAGTTAATTTTTTGCTACTTTTAATTAATAAAAGAAAAAAAGTATGAAGACCCTTTAAAACACTAGTAAACTATCATAGACCAAAACGTACCTACATACGGTTCACTATCCATTTGCATAAAAAAAATAACCATAAAATATTTTGTCATAATTATGGTAATTTAGACTAATGATATTTATTCATAATTTTTTTATCATATTTTTTTAGCCTATTTGTACTTTGGCATAATTTGAATGTTAAATTATGCCAAAGTGCAAATATGCTAAATTTGTTATAGATTAAAAAATTATGCATAAATATCATTAGTCTAAATTACCATATGCCAAAATATTTTATGGTTATTTTTTATGCAAATGGATAGTGAACCCCTACCTACACCACACCAGAGCAAAAAATAATTCTCTATGTTAGGTATATTACCGCATCTCTGCTACAACAGTCATTTACATAATGTAGGTAAGCTTTCCATCCATTTGGGTATAAAAGGAATGACATGAAAAGACCAATTCGCTAAGTAGCCGGCTCTAAGATCAAAGGGTCAATCGACCGGCCTCTCTGCGCTTTCCAATCAATTTATCATCTTTGATCTTGATATGCCTAAATTACAGGGCAGTTTTTTATTATTCTTGTTGAATTTTTTCATACAAAGATTTCTTGTGAAAAAGATGTGTAATGTGTATTAAGTTTTAGAAAAATTATTTCGAATGCTTTGTAGTTTTTATAGTAATTTATTAGCTAGGTACGTCGGTTTATGATGCCATTTAGCATGGCTATTTGTGTTTGCTATTGAGCGTTTGTTGTATTTACCAAAAAAATGACGTATACGCAAACATGCAAATACAGGCAAATACGCAATAATGTTTACGGGAATTAACGCTTCGCCATTTCGCCATGTACCGTCACATACCACATGAAACGAAAATATTATAAATATCGAGAATGTGTGGGTAGATGAAGAACCTACTGCCTCATGAACTCGAAGACGGTGGGCGTACACCGCTGAGCCAGTCAACTTGTGACCACGGCCGGTGTGACCTGGTCGAAACGTCAGGCAAATCAAAGGTATGTTGTACCTATACCATGATAGCGTTAATTCCTTAAACATTATTGTTTAAAATGAAACGCGAAAGATTAAAAGTTAGTACAGAAAAATACGACCATCCACACATGACAGCCAAATTACAAACACCACAAACATTTCACAACAGAAATCTTCTGTTCCCTTCTACCATGCTCGTATTGTTTAATGGTGGCATTTCACTTGGCTATTTGTGCTTGCCATTGAGCATTTGTTGATTTGGCAAAATAATTGACGTATATGCAAACACGATTTACTTAACAAAAAGAAGTATTCACTTATAATATACCTAAATTGAGACATTCTGTCAACTGTTAAAGGTATCTACTGGCCGGAAAGAATTAAAGAAAATAACTAAATAGCTTGTCAGTAATTTTACCTACGTATTTGGTATTGGTCATATTTTGTCAAATAGGCAATAAGGTAAATGCCTGAGGTTTTTGGCGCCAACATGAAGAATGGCGCATCGCGGTATTTTTTCTATTTTCCGAAATAGGTGTGAATTCGAGATTTTATGTATAAAACTGGTGGATTTTTAGATATAATATCTTTGACAACGCACACAAGTGTGGGAAGTGGCAAATTACAGTGAATTGTGACTGTTCGTGTTGGTTCCAAATCTCCCTAAGGAGCTTCTAGTAAAGTCTCCACAAGTTTACTGATTACCGTAACTTGAAAAACTTGACCTTGGCGTCTCACCATTAATAATTCTAATGAATACTTGATATTGGCATATATCAATTACTTGCCAAAAAAGATAAAAAAATGGCAAATGCTTTGTCAAATACTCTGTCGTATTTGTTTGTCAAACATATCAAATACACAAATACGAATAGGCATGTGAACTGCAGGCTACTATTATACTTTAATCAAATGAGAATTTATTTTTGTTACGGCTGAATATATTTAGCCGAAACTTAGTCTATGATCACTTTTCATCAATGGAATATACTGCGAAAATATACCAGAATTCGATACCGTTGAGCCGCGGAAGGTAAACTATAAAAGTTAAGTGTATGTAGCTTAATTGATGGAATATTACCCCAAGAAACGACAAACGATACCTATGACAGGGTCAAGTCTCTTTAAGATATTATATGACCTATGAACGTATATAACACCAGGGGAATCGCACCCGTTCTTCCGACCTTGTAAGAACAGAGAATTTCTGTACCGTCAATGCAGATCACAAAATCAGGACAAGCCTTTCAATATAAATTTGAAATGACGAAATTTTGCAATATAAATTAACAAGGCCTTAGTGTTTTATGCTTTTAAATATAAACCCTCAACTTTGTATGTCTCAAGTTAATATATAAAAAATGCTCGAACAATTAAAACATGATTGGTGTTGCACTAACTAAGAAACTTTTCATAAAATTCTCATAAAACTTTGGAAGCTTATTAAAGAAATGTTAACGAGACTTCGCAATTACGAACTTAATCACCAGTGTAAGTTGACCTCCCCCTTCTTTTCTTTGTATAAACAATGTAACTATTAACTAAAGGGTCTTAACAAAATGAGGGTTTTTAATAAAATGGTTCTTTATGAGTGTTTCTAAACCTATGATACGGTGACCCCTAGGGGTCTGCTAGTCTAGTATATGTATCCCCCATGCATACACTACCTAGGGGTCCTCTTGAAGTGTCATATATGAACCATGAACAGAAACAGATTATAAGTGAAATCTGATTTGAGATTCGTTCGTTATTCGACTCAAATATTTCTAAAAAACACCAACCTTTATATTTAACGTATTATTTTAAAACGTTTTTGTAATTATACTAGGTATCTGGACTTCTCTCGAATTATATCTTGGATCTTACTATTTCTGCAGACGTTTCGGGTGCGTTGCAGCACCCGTGGTCACGACTTGACTAGTCTTCGAGCGTCAAAATGTATGCGGGGAACATTTTTTGAGCGCCTACCCACCATTACACTTATTATGAACGGTTAGGCTGGCGACACACTGCACTCACTATGTCAGTTTTTAACGGCACTGTGTTTTTTGGTTTTAGTATCTTAATCACTGGATTCCACGTTCCGGATAGCTTGAATCCATCTTCCCTATTGAAATTTTTATATTTTTTGATTTCAATGGCGCGAAAGTTTAAAAATAACGTTTTTTGTAGTTTTAAAACTTAATCTTGGGCCCGAAATTTATTGTTTTTATTGGGAAATGTTTTCTTTTTTTTATTTCCTAGGGGTCCGTGAAATGAATAAGGTTGAGAAACGCTGATGCGAATCATCAACTGAAAGAAGGGCGTGTTCAATTTGCAGTGAGATGCACAAAGATCAAAGTTTTGAATTTTTTGTTGGTTTTGACATTAATTTTTGATGTTCACAATTTTATGATTGTATATGCAGACAATAGAGTTTTTAAAGTACATTCCGAGTCCTGTCTAGACTAATTATTATGTTATACAAATTGTGATCGGTAGAAGTGGGACCACCTCACATGAGGTTTATTATTTATATACACATAATATTTTGCGAACGTACAAGTGACAGAGAGTAAGTTATTGTTGTCAATCGAGAAGAAGTTTAAAAGCAATGTAATAATAATAATAAACATCTTTATTGTACACCAATAACATATTATGGTGGCGCTTGGCAGCGTGCGGTAATGGACTGTATTGCGGGAAGTAGCTAACTGTTCCATTGACGCTTTACACACAAAAGACAGGTGGTCGGGTTGCCGCGGGAGTGATCCAAGCAATGAATGCAACCCGAGAAATTAGGAGAGGATGCACTAACCTTCACGACACACGTGTTTTCATCGCAGCCGGTACACGGATCTTCTCTTCCTTGCTCAGGAGCTGCCGTCAGCATCACTAGATCACTTGAGGAACACACGAGAGGCACAATCCGATCGGTAAAGGTCTATGAAGCGGTAAAAATGTAACAAATATTAATCATTTTTGAGAGACGCGAGCGCGGTCCGTCATTACGCTGGCTAGTTCAAAGCGAGACTCCGTGTCTATATTTCACAAATGGCGGACGGAAGCTACATCTATGGTTAGTGCGGAAGGGGAGACGGGTATAAAAGGAGTGTGTTTCCGTGTCAAAAATACAGTTTCCACTTCGGCGCAACCATTCCCCCCGGCTTGAAGGGTTACCTTCGAAACGACAAATGCGAAACAAATCTAAAGTCTAATCTAAATCTAGGTTTGGGAAATAACAACTAAAATATAAACCTAGATTGGAGCTCGTGCCTACTGCTGGCTAGGCAGCGGGCAGAGGCGAACAAACAACACAACGCAACAGTCTCGACCAAGACGAGACGCGATTAGCCAACAACAAAATAAGGGTCTCTTCACGTGGGACCGATACAACAAGCGAGTGCTTCTTCTCCTCGGGTGGTTCGGAAACCGTAGTGGGATTGAATTGACTAACTGGCCACCCATCTAACGCGGCATGAATCCAGGACGGTCCACCAAACCACAACGGGTGATCCAAAATTTGCGAAGGAAGCAATCCACGAGAGAGACAATCGGCTGGGTTGTCGGTGCCAGCAACGTGAAAGAGATTATGTGGCGCCAATTCAGATTGAATTTTGCCACTCTATTAGCGACGAATGTGTCCCAACGATGGGGCGAAGAGTGGGCCCAACACAAAGCGACTGTTGAGTCCTAAAAGCTAAAATTCTACTAATATTAATGCGAAAATTTACAATTATGTCAAATAAATTACCTTAAAGATTCCGACCACAATACAAAATGTCATTAAGCGACACGGAAGTGCTAGTCTTAGCACTGCCATCCAAAACTACGCGGAGTTTTAGTAGTAAGCTTATCTTCTCTAATAACTCCGCGGTGCGGGATAATGTACGAAGGCTGGGTCCCGCCAGTGTCCGCAGGCGCAGGTGAGATGTAACCTTTATCTAAATATTCGTTAACAACCTCATCATAGGCCCGCTTCGACTTTGGGGACGCCTGCATCTTTCGTTCCAAACAAAGAAAGCGTTTTGAAGCGGATACACGGGAGCCACCGAGTGAAAACTTGCGGATGGTAGACTCCAGTGGCGGCTCGACGGTGCAACAGAACGAAGCAGTCGAGTGACTAAAACTATCTATAGAAGCGGGTGCGGAACCAATTATAACAAACCAAGAACTGTTTCCAGTGCGTGCGGAGCGGGGTACGTCGGTCCCCCTTGAACCTTACGTGATAACTGGAGGTGCGGGAGAATCGAAGCGCCGATCAATATATCGACGACTCCAGGAACAGCGTAAGTCTCATCTGCTAAAGGCAAGTCTTTAAATTTCGTTAATAAAGACGTGTCAACCGGGACGGTAGGCAACTGTTCAGCTATTCTATCTATAACGAGCGAATCCATGTCAAACCAAATATTATTATTAAAACGAGATCTAAACCTTGTTTTAACGGTGCCACGAACAGCTGACTGTAAGCTTCCAAAACACTTCACCACTGAGCGGGTTGAACGCTTATCAACATTGAAACCAAGACGCCGACAACAATCTTGAGTAATAAAATTACTTTGCGAAGCGCCATCTAACAGCGCTCGAACAATGCGCGGCTTACCTAATGCATCAACAATAACAACGCGAGCGGTCGCAAGACACACAGCAGTGAGTGCAGCACTAGCGGAGAACGAACACAAGGTGACGTCATCCGCGGCGGTCACCGGGCGGGCCGGAGCGCGCGCGAGCGCGGGCTGCGGCTGCGGCGCAGGCTGCCGTGTGTCACCGCTCGACGAGCCAACCGTGCTCACATTGGATGCGGCATTACTATTCTCAAAATGAAGCAAAGTGTGGTGTCTCGCTTGACATTTGCGACAACTATTTCTACTATTACATAAAACAACGCGGTGTTTAGTACCGAGACAATTAAAACAAAAATTATTAGCGCGAACAAATTTATAACGATCACTAGGCGACAATTTTAGAAAACCAGGACACCTGTACAGTTGCGAATGATGAGTGCTACACAAAGAGCAAACAGGTGACTGTACACGTGCTGGTGCGGTACTAACATAAGTATGAGTTGACCTCAGTGACTTCGATGACGCATCTACTTTGCGTGCAGAATCAACGACTATCTTCGCGCCTTCATGTTTCGATGAAGAGCGCTGCAATACTTTTATATGCTCGCGAACAAAACTTTCTAAGTCTTCGAACTTAGGAATTTTATTGCCGCGATGATCCGACTCAAACAAACGAATGGTTTCGGAATCTAATTTCCTTAAACCCATATACAAAAATACGAAGTCGCAGAGGTCATCAATCTTTAGGTTCTTTACGGCGCGAACAGCTGACGCGAAAGTATCTAGAAATTTCTCTAAGTTTTGATCGTTACATGCCGCAATAGATTTCAAATCAAACATCTGATCTAAATAGGCGTTAGCTACCGATCTTTTATCCTCATACCTAGCTTTCAAAGTATTTAAAATTAAATTATAATTCTCGGCACTAAACGTAATTCCAGCGCAAACGGTTATAGCTTTACCAGTCAATTTTTCAACGAGATAATGCAACCTTTCGTGATCTGTCAACGAATCGTTCTTATCTATTGTATTCTCAAAACTATCTATAAATAGACACCAATTGCGAATGTTACCATCAAACTCGGGTATTTGAATTGGTGGCAACTTAGGTCGGTCGCGAGTGGGGTTGGGTAGGTCAGCCGGCTTCTCCAAACTCCTAGCGACGCGTTTGATACGACAATACAAATCGTCAAACGACGACAAGGCTTGATAACTCACTGAGTAATCGGGATTCAAATTCAACTCTAAAACGTTGATGTCATGTACTAAGGTTTCGAAATCCGCGCGTAGACTATCTAAGTTTTCTATAGAACACAAGAACGAATCTCTGATGACCAAATCAGAGGTTTTAAGTGCATTATCATAAATCGATTGTACGCGAGAGTAAATCATTTCTTTTTTAGCGTATAAAAGTTTCAATTGAACCTTACCGGTCTTATCAACCTTTGGGGACATGTTTACAATTAAATCTCAAACTAAAGTGCGGTAAACAATAAATATGAAATGACTCAATCCTAGCGGTACAGAGCAGCGAGGCGGCGCGAGCGATAACCGTAGGTAGGTAGGTACTTATAACTGCCAGTGCAAGCTTGAACTAACGCGCATAGCAACAAGATCGTACCTACGCGATGGTCGCTGTCTAGGTTCAACTATTATTTCAGGGACTAAGTATTGCGTAATATCTATTCAAATTAAAATACTTTCGTATGAATTGGAATGAGATGCGAGCGAGGTAGGTACAACCACGTGTCTACCCACGCAGGTACTAGGCAAATACGACGCAATTGAAAAAAACAAAACAAAGCCAAATGCGTTAGGTATTACACTGTGCCTATGCACTAGGGTGTCTAGTATACCTAAGATCTAAGCCTAAATGTCTGGATGCGGGGTTTTCTACTAAAATAACCAGGCACTTAGGTGCGATGCGAAAATTGCGAACTACGATTAAGTGTTGATATGATACCTAACCTATGTATGTACCAGGTAGGTACTATGCGAGCCAGCGGCGAACGGACAACAAATCTAATCCTAAGTGTCTGGATGCGGGGTTTTCTACTAAAATAACCAGGCACTTAGGTGCGGCGCGCTTATTCCCATTAGAATAATAACAAAATACGAACTACGGCTAAGAATCCGGCTCGATCCGGACCAAAAATGGTGGCGCTTGGCAGCGTGCGGTAATGGACTGTATTGCGGGAAGTAGCTAACTGTTCCATTGACGCTTTACACACAAAAGACAGGTGGTCGGGTTGCCGCGGGAGTGATCCAAGCAATGAATGCAACCCGAGAAATTAGGAGAGGATGCACTAACCTTCACGACACACGTGTTTTCATCGCAGCCGGTACACGGATCTTCTCTTCCTTGCTCAGGAGCTGCCGTCAGCATCACTAGATCACTTGAGGAACACACGAGAGGCACAATCCGATCGGTAAAGGTCTATGAAGCGGTAAAAATGTAACAAATATTAATCATTTTTGAGAGACGCGAGCGCGGTCCGTCATTACGCTGGCTAGTTCAAAGCGAGACTCCGTGTCTATATTTCACAAATGGCGGACGGAAGCTACATCTATGGTTAGTGCGGAAGGGGAGACGGGTATAAAAGGAGTGTGTTTCCGTGTCAAAAATACAGTTTCCACTTCGGCGCAACCATATTACATTACAATATGAGATACAAGTTTTGTGGTATTATTAATATTGTTGTGCGACTGATCAGTAAAATTGTTTAATTTTTATGAGACAAATAGATATTGTTTTCTATCAACGTTCAGATTGTTAATTGTCACAAGCAAAACTCATCATTATCTTACCAATTATCCTGGTGGCATACGGAGTTTTCCAACACCATGGGATCAACTTTCTATTTTTATTTGGTATTTTTGGTGGTTACAAGAGCGACTATTGTCTGCTCAGCCAACCAGTAGCTGTAGGTGTAGTTGTCAGCAGATGGTTTGTGCTCAGATGAATTGTTTGACATGATGTCCACAGCTACATTCTATCATCGCACCTCTCGCCATAGGCAGGAAATTCATCCTCACACATTGTGAACTGAGATGGTGCACACTGTGCGGTATGAAAGAAACCTCATCCCACGCACACTCAAGTTGTGGAATGACCTCCCTGCTGCGGTTTTCCCAAACACCTACAATATGGGGTTCTTCAAGAGGGGCATCAGAAGGTTTCTTCGTGGTCGGCAGCGCGAGTGTAACACCCCTGGTGTTGCATACGTCCATAGGCCACGGTAACCACTTCCCATTAGGTGGGGCCGTGTGCTTGTCTGCCACCTAAGTGGTATAAAAAAAAGAATATTAGAACCGAAATTACTAATATTCCCTCTAACCCCTCCAGCTAAGCTAAATTGCTTGTAATAGGAGTGGGTTCACGTCGGTAGTGTAATGGCCAGGTTTGAACCCGGGACCTCTCGATCGGAAGGCCGACTCCTTAACCACTAAGCTACCGATGCTTTCTATTTTGCTAATGGATCGTTGAAGTTAGATAGCAGTTGCTTCATAGAAAAAAATCGAAATTAGTTTCGTAGTTAGACTGGAAACCAATCCCAAACTAGTTGGGCAAAAGCCTAAAGGATGATGATGACATCGAATCAAACGCGAGCTAATTATTAAAAAGAAATCAAGTATAAGTAGTGATACAGTCACGGATGGATACCTAATAACAACAAAAACTAAACTGCCTTCCGTAGACTCGTAACAGTAACACATTTTGCGATATTAGGAAGGAGTAAATCAGTAATTGAAATTAGACCTCGGCTGCGCAAGCGCACGTATGTTTGTCACGCATGCGATGCGTCAATCAACTGTTCAATGAATCACCTTAACCCTCCTATACTCGCGTGAAATAATGGAACACATGGGTGTATGGGGCCCGTCAGAATTCTACGAAGCTAAAGTCAACCTCATCTGAAAGCTGGTTGTTTAATTATTGGGCGATGTTCTTGTGGTTAATCAGAAAAAAAGGTACAGAAAAATTGATTTTAGTGCAAAAAAAGAAGTCAGTTCAGCAATAATACTGTCCTTCTTCATGGCTCCTTAAGGGCTTCACATAATCATTCACATCAGCAGGCCTATCAGTTTGCAGTTGAAACTAGATTAGGCCTCAAAGTTCTTGTTAGGTCCTCATAAACTCTAATAAAAATAAAATTACTCTAACAGGATTGTTTAACTTGGCTTGTATGTCTTGGACACTTTGTTGGCAACGAACTATGAGGCTACTCGATATTAAAACGAAAATAAGGCAAACGTATGTCGTTGGTCTGACAGACCAATGCACGGGCGTGCTAGGGTTAAATAAATGCAGTATGCGAAGTATAAAAAATCGTGGAATATAAGTCGTTACCTAGACAGTTAGGAGGCAATCACAAATCATGTTCACGACCGGTGTACCATGACGGTATGGCGTTCAATTAGAGTCCTTTGACACAGCACCTAATTCATAGTAGATCATATTATTTTAACTTACACACAGGAGGAGGTAGGACACGGCGGTATTTCCGCCCAATTGAGCAGTTCGACTGGGGAAGTACCTCCGCCCTACAGAATACTGCGGCTATAATAACTTCGTGTTGTGTTCCCAGCGGTGAGTAGGGTTGCCAAAGCTCACTGGAGAATTTGTGCTGTCAGTGGGAAGACTAAAGGCTTGTCCTGCTTTGTCTTCTACACTTTCTCACTTTCACTTTCCAACTACTAGTAAAGTAGGTACTTAAAGTGATCTTAATACCATCAATTTTATATATTATAGCTATCACAAAGCTCAAATAGTTGTAAGCATTCAGAGTGGTCAAAACATCTTAACAATAAATTCTCCATAATAATTTAAGATAGCAGAGTGTTCATACTGATGGGTACTAACAGGTCGCTGTTCGGTGTTAAAATTGTCTTTACAGAATGCCATTTAATTACATTTTGTATCCTATAATTGAATTTTTGATATTAAGATCATTTTGAATATTTTGCTAGTAAATATTAATCTGATGCTGACTGTACCTAAGATTCATCATGGAGTAAAAAAGTAAAAATAAAAAAAAGATATTGATAGAGAGCAGAACCAAGTGTACTAGCAAATTGAATATGGCATACTAGGGAAGAGAAAATTTAAAGAAGTTACATAGAAATAAATATTTAACACACAGTTTGTATGCTCTTTTTTATATAATTAAACATTTTTAGAAAGAATAACCATGAGGCACCTAAACCATAAAATCTAACCAAGGTTGAACTAGACACCGTTTATATTCATAGTCTCAATATCTAAAAATAATTAGACATTGAAATAACACCAGTAAATGGTCTTATTGTCCATGAACGTGACAACGTGCCGCTCAAGACATGAAGCCAACTCATTCGAGTCTAACCACAAACTATATAAATGGTTGTAAAACCTACGTTGTGAAGGTCATAGCGCAGTAAACAATCAAATATGGTGTCCTTATCTAACAACAATGTAATAATTATTGTCAGAGTCATTAGATGATACACTGAAAATAAAACGTAGTTTCCCAAACTTTAACAACAAACTAATTTTAATGTTCATTTTTATCGAAAAATGAACATTAAAATTAGTTTGTTGTTAAAGTTTAGGCATCGGCCTAACGTTGCAGTCTTCTTAATTCTTTCTTAATTCTTTATTGCACACATACAGTACAGAGGTCAAACACAAAATAAATATATAAGAAATATGTCCTTCTTTTTTCCATTTCATTTTTGTATATATTGTATAGTTAACATACTTTAGTATAAATTTTATACGTAATTGAAATACGACTGTACATTCTTATTTGCACATTATTATTTAAAAACAGTTATTGGCTTTTGTATGGAAGCAGGAAAATTACATAAGCTGACGAAATTGGAACATTACAAATTGCTAGCTTAAATTATAATATTTCTTATATTATAAAATATAGTATGTCATTGAGCATACCTACTTATATTTCTTCAAAATCTGAGTCACAGTAATAATTGTTTAAAATTCCTAAAAAGATTAAAGCACCTTATATCATGTGGTTCAGTATATTTTTTCTATGTAGCAAAGATGCTCTATCAGTCCTAGTGTTGAAGAAAACACTAGGCGTTTTAGAGTTTATAGAATGCTATTGTCATCTCCAGGGCCTAAACCTAAACCTACAATACAATTCACTTAAGTTTTCCTCTCAGAGTCGGGGGTCAAACGACAGCCGTCTTCTTCTTATCCGATACGCTCTTGACAGAGCGATCGTGATAATATTGATATTAAGGGGCAAACATCCTGAAGATGTTTCACCACCGCCGTCTGTTAGAGGTCCTTCTGCTGCACTCGTTAACTAAACCTCCATGAGCAGACTTGATCTGGTCAGTCCAATGCGTAGGTGACCTTCCACGCGGTCTAGTGCCTTTCATCTTTCCTTAAATGACAAGGCATTCTAACACTCAGGCAGTCACTTCAGTAAAAATCAAAATAAACTAAGAAGTAGGCAACTGGACCCCGATTCGAACCTGAATTTGTGTTCAGGTGAAATAGAAAAAGTTTTCTCAATTTTCGTTTTTTCGTCCGCTCTCACGTTGAGAACCACTGCTCGAAAACAAAAAAAAAACACATTAATATTTTTATAAAGCTATAAGTATTAACATTTTTTGTTAGAAAATAAAATGAGACGTTTCATGAGAAACGCTATTGTTTTAACAAATTAAAATAATTATCATAAAATTAACAAAACATCTTGTGTACAACCTACGAACGAACTTATAAAAAAATAACATGACATAGTAAAATTGTGGTATAGTAATTATAATCAAACTTGATATGAAACCGACCAAGTGTGTGTCGGACTCACGTACGAAGGGTTCCGTACCATTTTGTTCTTACCCGAATCCCAAGAAATGTAATATTTTTGCGCGTATCTTGTGTTTCTTATTTTTTTTATACAACTTAGGTGGCAGGACTAGCAATATTTTTTATTACCTCATATCTTCCAAACTACGATACTGATTTCTTTAATTAACATTATCGTTAGATTCGTCTCGGTAACCCAAGTGTTCCTAGATAGGTAAAATGGAAAAAAAACAAAATAGCCGCTGTAATTCGCTATAGTTTAAAGGGCAACAATAACAAAAATAAATTGTATACCTACTGCAAAAATGGAGAGACAAAAATAAAATAAAAGAAAGACATAAAAACATGTCAAGAAAGAATATAAAAATATTAAATAATGTAAAAATAAACCATTGGAAGATTGAGAGTGAGTGGATATGTCAAGAAATAATATGAAAATATTAAATAATTTAAAATTGGATATATAACCTATAACCAACTGAGTTCTAATAAGTAGTTAAGAAGCTAAGAGGGAACAGATGAAAATACATACATAGCCTTTTAAAATCACAACCCTCCTTTTGCTTCGACATAGTCGGGTTAAAAGGGAAACACAGAGTTTCAAAGTACGCCACGGGTAAAGCTGGGGCAGGTCAGTCAGTATACTATGGACAACCGAGACTGGCGATTGCAGCTGAATGGCGCTGAGAACAGCGCAATGCAAACGCGAGGGCGTCGTGCTGGTTTGTGGCGTCGCGTCGTCACGTTGCCGTTGGCGTCGTCGGTCCTCGCGTTGCTAAGATGCGAAGGCGCAAGCGTGGCAGATTTGTGCAGATTTGTGTGAACTGTCAAATTTGTTTTACCTTTTAACCTTTTATTTTTAGTGTTTTTATAAAATAATAGTGTAAGTGAAATTGTGTTTGTGTTTATAATGCCTGAAAACTTTAATGGCAGTGACAATGTGGATGTGTGTTCAGGTCAACCCGTTTCTTTAAGTAATTTCGTGCGCTGCCCATATTGTTCCCAGTCCCGTTTTTTCAAAGGTGAGCGGGGCTTGAAAGTGCATATTGGCAGAATTCACAAAAGTCAAAATGTACCTCCAAGCTCCACGATCCCATCAGTAGATAGGGAAGTTTCACCCAACTCATTCCAAATTCCTTTTTGGCAATCTTTAAGTGAAATGAAAAATTCTGTCCCGGTTTTAAAGAGAATTCCCAGAGGCGCAAGGCCCTCTGTGGCTCAAAACTTAGCAAATTGTATAAAGCATGTTGTTAGTGTGAACTCCATATCGGCCTGGGAGCAATTGTTAACCTTCCCTTATAGAATATTGCACATAAAGAACAATAGTACACAAAGATCTTTGACAACCCAAATTAAAGAAAACTGTTCTAACAATATATATCATTTTGAATCAAAATTAACTTATTCCAACAGCTCTCAATGGAGTAAATACAAATTTGTAGAAAATAAAATAAGGGAAGGTGATATCAGGGGAGCGTCGAGGTTACTTTTTAGCAGCGATGTGGTGGCACCTTACTCTCCAGACACGCTCGCGGGTCTGCAGAGTAAGCATCCACCGGCATCAATTGATCTTTCTTTCCCAGAACCACCAAAAGCTGACACAGAATATCTCAGTATTTCTACCAAGGACGTTTTCACAGCCGTTTGCTCCTTCCGGAGTGGATCTGCTGGCGGTCTCGACGGCCTGACCCCCCAGCATCTTAAAGATTTAATGTGCCCGAGCGCTGGGGAGGCTGGTGGTGCCCTCCTGAATGAGTTAACGGCCTTAGTGAACCTAATGCTCTCCGGCAATGTGAACGAAAATATCATTAATATTTTATACGGGGCCAACCTATGTGCTCTGCGCAAGAAGGATGGTGGCATTCGTCCCATTGCCGTAGGAAGCACCTTACGACGTTTGGCAGCCAAAATATGCTGCAAGTACTATAGTACCGAACTTTCAACAAAATTCCAGCCCCTTCAACTCGGTTTCGGTTCGAAAGGGGGCTGTGAGGCTGCCATACACGCTCTTTCGACGTACCTTGGTAGTGGTGAAAGTGAGGTCATTTTGAAGGTTGACCTGAGGAATGCCTTCAATTCAGTGAATAGGGATACCTTGCTGAGCCAAGCAAAATTAGAAACCCCTCATATATATAAATTCCTTTGGCAATGTTATAGACACCCGACGAAATTAGTTTACAAGGATCATCTTTTGGAATCAGCAGTCGGTTGTCAGCAAGGTGACCCTTTGGGACCAGTGATCTTTAGTCTAGCAATACATCCCATCATACAGCAGATAAATTCAAAATTCAACATTTGGTACCTAGACGACGGAACCCTAGGGGGTGATGTGCAAACAGTTTTACAAGATTTAGAACTAATAAAAAATAAATTTCAATCCATCGGCTTACAACTTAACTCGGACAAATGTGAAATTTTCATCAGCGACACGACAGACAGACCCTCGACTATAGGAAAATTTAACCTCGTAGCTTCAAATATCAAAATTTTGGAGAAAGCTTCACTGCGCCTCCTAGGGTCCCCAGTTTTGGAAGATGGATTTCATACATTTATCGAGGAAAAAATTCAAAATTTTGAATACATCACTGATCATTTGCAAAAAATAAGTGTTCATTCCGCCTTTACTATACTTCGGTTTTGCCTTTTTGTCCCTAATTTTACCCATGCACTTCGGGCATCCCAGTTTTGGCAACATTTGACACTTTTGACAAAAATTGACAACATTCTGCAAAACACACTCAGTACAATTTTAAATGTGGCCTTGAATGACCGAGCCTGGCTCCAAGCGTCCTTACCAGTTCGCTTGGGTGGTCTCGGCGTTCGCAAAATTTCAGACGTTAGCCTTCCAGCATTTCTGTCGTCGGTGCACAGCACTGAGGAGTTAACCAGGAAAATTCTCATAAACACACAGGTTAACTCTGAGGTGTCATGTAAGTCCGATGCTATTAATGCTTGGAAGGCTGCTTGTCCCAACACTGAGTTGCCTGGTAACCCTTTCTCCCAGAGACAATGGGATGCGCCGCTCTGCAGGCTGGTAAGAGATACCTTAATACACACATCTTCCCATGTTACAGAACGTGCGCGCCTTCTGGCTGTGGGGGAACGGGAGTCAGGCCTCTGGATTCAGGCACTTCCATCGCCCAACATAGGTACTATGTTGGACGATACTACTTTCCGCCTTGCCACTTGCCTTCGCTTAGGAGCGCCGTGCATTTCTCCGCATCATTGCCACTGCGGTGAAGCTGTCGACAGTCTTGGGCACCATGGCCTTTCATGCAGCAGAAGCGCTGGGCGTATACCGCGACACGCCTGCATCAACGACATTATCCGCCGTGCTCTAGTTACCGCTGGCGTGCCAGCCATTCGTGAACCTAAAGGGCTGGTGCGTAGCGATGGCAAGAGACCGGATGGTATGTCGTTGCTACCTTGGAAGATGGGTAGACCTTTGGTGTGGGACGCTACGTGCGTCGACACTCTTGCGCCTTCACATCTTTCAAGCACAGCAGGGTGTGCCGGTGCTGCTGCTGCATCTGCGGAAAACCTCAAACGGCGCAAATACTGTAACCTGTCAGGTGATTATGTTTTTGAGCCGTTTGGGGTTGAAACGCTAGGGACATGGGGTCCAAGTGCTCGGTCTCTATATAAAGACTTGGCAAAGCAGCTGATCGACGCTACGCGTGACCAGAAGGCTGGTTATTATCTTGCACAGAGGATAAGCATTGCCATTCAACGTGGCAATGCTGCCAGCCTTCTGGGTACGTTACCGGTCGGTGAGGATGCGGAGGAATTTCATGACGCATTATGTATGTAATTTTTATGTTTATTTTATTTTAGTGTATTTTAGTAGCTATCTAATAATAGTTTTAGTTTTAATTTTTATTATAAATATAATTCATACTGCAATATGGGTATAGAAAGAAAGATAGAAAGAAAAATCAAATTAAAGGGTTTGTCACGAGGAATTCCAAAATGATATGTCATGACCATGACCCATTTTCACTAAAAAAATACATTATTAAAAATAAAAACCCGCCTGATGCTGAAAAGATTGAAACAAGTTTGATAGCAGGCGGTACTCTTTATTTTTCAGTTTATGATTGGCAAATGGGTACTGCCTCGATCTTTTCAGCTATTCTACTGATGACAGAAATACTTGATCTGTGACAGTTTCAACAGATAGGTGATAGACAGACAGTCAGTGAATCAAAGCAAATCAAATTTATTCACTATTTCTCACAGGTATTAGTAGATGTTGTACATACATAAACTCTCGCCTGTATCCCCGTAGGCACCAATGTAATAGGTGGCGAGCCTATTGCCATTAACCGGGCACTTAGAAACCTGCGATAAATACACACATAACTTCGAAAAGCATGGAAAAGTCATTGGTGTATGCCATGGTAAAACCTGGGATCGAACCCGAGATCTCGTCTCAGCAGTCCATTACCCCATACCACTAGATACCTACCGCGGTAGATAGTAGAAGTTGTCAATTACATCATATAATTTCATAATTATGATTAATTCATAATGTCATTTAATAAATGAAGTACCAAATAGGGCTCCGTTGTCACCCTTTGGATGCGGTACCCTAAAAATGATGAGTAAAGTTTTCTACTACTGAGATACCAAACAAATCTTATTAAATAATAGCATTCTACCATCATATGGGGTGTGAGAAACCTATTTTATGGTAATTGGGGTTTGTGAGATATGGGGTGGAAACAGTAGGCCATAGCCTTCCAATATTGGGAGACTGTCCAGCAGTAAACAGCGATAGGCTAGATTGATTGGTGTGGGGTGTCACCAAGATTAACAGAACCTACGCCATATTTTTCTACAAGTCTGTACCATGCCTACTATTTGACGGATGAGGTGCTGATGTAGATTTTTCTCTTAGGGTGAGGGGGATTACACAGAAGGCAATCAAACACAGCAGCTACAAAGCTAATTATTTTATCAATAAACTTTCAATTTTACCATGAGAACATAGAGGTAAATTGATAAACCTAAACTATGACGTCACTTTTCGTTACTGTTGTATAGACTCACAAGTAGCAATACAGTCAGCGTCAAAAAGATCTTAACTGCAAAGTCTCAAAATGATGTTAAAACCAAGGTATTAAGAACAAGTCAAAGTGCTTTATTGATTTAAATTGTATTGTTATTTTTAAACTATCGCGATATGAAATCATAATTATACAAGATATCGGGACTTCTTGCGAATTAAATCATGAAAATTAACTTTAAATCGTTTTAAATCACTTTTTAAAAAATATTGAACTTTAATTCGCGAGAAGTCCCGACACCTTGTATAATTTTTAAATTGTATTATCGTCCGAAATAAGGGTGTGTACCAAACATCAGAACAATCAGTCAACAGGAAGGGAGGAAAACCAAGGTATTAAGATCATTTTGAGCACTTTGTTCGTTAATATTGATTTGGTGCTAACTGTACGTAAATATTCTAGTCTCTAAAATTTATAGCAGTTTTATGGTCATTCGTCAATTAGATACAGTTAGTTCGTTTCAAACAACAAGTAAAAAAATATGAGTATAAATTCTGTGAGATTTTAGGCTAGGTACTCACTGACTGGGATTTGCTAGGTTAAAAAATGTCCTAGTGAATCGGGCAACGAAATTTGGGTCAGCGAACTTCATCTGGCATAATGCTAGATCAAACACTGACGGATAACCAAAACGAAGAGTTACATGACAGCAAATTAGGTAAGTAGCTGCACCGCGTCGCGCGATGATATATACTTTAACTAACAAATGCGTGTAGTTCAAATCGGCGAGGACGAAAACATCTCATAAAATTATATAGGTACATACCTACATATAATCACGCTTTTATTCTCGGAGTGTTAGGCAAATTAACACCCACATTTCACCAATCATTAAATTCAGTCCCACGTGAATCTGTTGCCGTCTTCCGGACACTATGGTTGACTCTGGGCTGCATATATCTGTCTGATGTTATACAGCCCTATCCCTTAGTCGCCTTATACGACACCACGTGAGAAGAGTTGGAGTGATCCAAATTCTACTCTGCCAGGAACCACGCGATGTTCAGCCGGGAACTACCAGGAAGAACGCTGCATGGGAAATAGCCTGTTGGCTCTGGCTAGATTTCCTCTTAAAGAGAAGCATTCCATGAAACGTGTATGAGCCATTTCTATAGGATAAGAAGCAGTAAGGTTGAAACCTCGGGATGCAACTGTGACCCATGCTAAAATTATAATGAATGTGCTTAGTAAAAATTCGAGTAGTCATTCATTCATAAAAATATAGCTTTAGAGGAAAGTCCCTTTTACCACGTGTCCTTAAAAAGCACTGGAGCGTAACATCTAATTCGATTCACAGTTGACCAAGAACCAAAGTAATAGTTACTGACTAGTCGCGAATGATAAGATTACGCCTCAGTTTGCAGAGACCTTTAAATAATTACGGCTGTTTTATTTTTACCACAATTATTGCGCATTTTTTCCATGGATTATCTCATCAAGTTTAATTGCAATATATGGTTTTATGTACACTGGTAATATTATAACTTTATGTAAAGTACTTTGTAATTTTATGACGCTTCTATTTAATAGCCGTATTTAAGTCACCTATAACTACATACATACAAATAATCACGCCTTTATCCTTGGAGGGTTAAGCAGAGGTGGATTGACAACCACATTTCACCAATAATTGTATTTGGTCCCACGTAATAGGGGGTGAGCCTTTTGCCGTATTCCGGGCACTATTGTTGACTCGAGCCATGCATTTGAGGCTGAGTCTGGACTGTATATATCTGTCTGATGTTAAACAGTCCTATCCCTTAGTCGCCTTGTACGACACCGCATGGGAAGAGATAGGGTGGCCCAAATTCTACTCTGCCGGAAACCACGCGGCTTACCCCTTTGTTCACACCTATAACTCCTTGTTCCAATATTGTATTATATCTTGAAATGTGATTGTGAGTGTGTGATTAATTTTAAATTGAGTTGGTTGGGTTGGTGATCCCATCTCCCTCCGATCCTTTCGATCAGTCTGATCCACACGGGCATTATATAACTGTTCTCCAATTAATAATAGAACTTGTAACAGCACCAAAATATGGGATAATCTCAAAAAATAACAAACATGGTCATAATCGGTGAAGATACAAAAAACCATTGATTCATTGATTTCGATAGTTCATACGAATATCGGTAGATGGCTCTCATCGTTGCCTTAAGACGGATATAAACGGATATATTCCGGTGAAGGTTCGGTGGCTTAGTGGTCAGATCGTTCCCCCTGTATGGGAAAGATCGCGAGTTCGAATCACGCCTGATTCAATTGTTGTAGATAGTAAAAAAAGAAAAAAAAAGAAGATCTCTAGGACGGCCTCTGTGACATGTATTCGACTGCTATGTAAGAGGGTGCGGGTTCGATTCCCGCTTAGTGTATTGTTATAGGTTATTGACCTGGGTGTCTATAGCGTACCATTGTGTGTTATAATTCTCACAATTATCTGTCTCTTTTTGGGGGACCTCCGTCTAATACACCCAATTTATGCATATACCTACTTATATAAATTATATAGGCACTTGCGTTAATTATCTATGCATACTTTGAATCTAGATAGCATTGATTAAAAGGCCTTGAATTATTTTGTCCTTTACAAAATAATTATAGTTTCTCACAAAACTGTCACAAATAGTAATTTTTTGTAAGTATTATTAAATTCAGTATCTCATATTAATAATTATGATAGGATCGCAAGGTGAGGGTGCGCGGCGACGCGTGCGCAGCGACCGGATTTGTCACGCTCCACGACAAGTGACGGAAAAAATCCACTGACCGCAGCCAGGGATGTACTGAAGATGTTCTAACTCGTTTATTTTGATAAACATGTTTATTTTAGAAAAAAATATACGGTAAATATAGATCATAGTCAATTTTTTTGTCACAAAATTGTATTTACTTCATCGAATGTTTTTTTTTTATTTAGGAAACGTCAATTAGACTTCGCCTTGCCTGATGGTAAGCTGAAAGCAAAGTCTCAGAAAAGAGGGTCACCATTACTTACACATACCGTGTGACAATGGTGACACTCAGCTTGACGGCCTCATCATATGCTTTTTCACGCCTCGATTAAAGTACCCGGGACTGTATAGTAGGTTTTTTTTATACAACTTAGGTGGCAGACACGCACACGGCCCACCTGATGGAAAGTGGTTACCGTGACCTATGAACGTGTATGCCAACCATGTAAGAACAGAGATTTTATGTGCCCTCAGTGCAGAACACAAAATCAGGACAAGCCTTTGGTCTTCCCACTGACAGCACAAAAACTCTCCAGTGAGCTCTGGCTATCCTACTCACCACCGGGAACACAACACGAGGTTATTATAGCCGTGGTATTCTGTAGAGGGTAGAGGTAATTCCCCAGTCGGACTGCTCAATTCGGATGGGAACGCCGTCGTGTCGTACCTCCTCGATCGAGTTTTTGGGACAACAGAGTAATTTGTAAAAGTTGTTAAAAGCTGATTGAACCTATATTACTAAGGTTGTGGTTTACAGATGACACAACGTTTTGTTTTGGATAGGAAGAGAGATATTCGCCGTGGTTGTCTCGCTAGAATACGGGAATACTTTTATATCGGTTATTAGACAGAATTTAAAAAAAGAAAATGATCTGTTCACTTTTTTACCAATTTTTACCAACACTAGTGATGACATCTACGCAATGTCAATCACTCAATTTAAAGTCATTCACTCAATGTCATTCACTGACGCGTATTCTTTTGTTCCAGAGTGATTTAATTGTCAACCCTGAGCGTGCAGGCCTATTGCCTGTTGCCTGTTACGTGGCGTGCAGTGGACGGATTCACTTGCCGTGTAAGTAAATGCGATCTGTTAATAAATACCATTCTTCACTCGTTGTAGCGGTGCGGCTTATATATGTTGAATATTTACTTATCGGTTTGTTTTTCTAGAAAATATGTTCACTTTTGACCGATTAATTTTTGATCTCATGCTACGATAAGCAAAGGGTTTCAGTTATTATTTTGGAAGTATCTAGTACCTACTCGAGACGATAAAATAAACATTTGTGTTAAATATACAAGCGCCACAGAATTTTACGCAATTTCAAACCAATTTACTAGCATATTGGTGTACTTGGACTGGTTAGGTCTTCAGATTTCATGAGAAGAGTCTATAGGCGTATTTCTATCAGCACTGGTATCATTATGAAAAATAAATATCCTCACCTTAAAGTTTTAATTCAAGTTTCAGAAGTCTGTTATTTCCAACGCGATGGTAAAAGTAAATAGAAAAGGAAATTATATAGTGCAGTCTGCTCTTTATTAAATTACTCTCATTACATAATTATTAAGCATTACATAATTTTACAGTATTTGATAGCAGGTGGTACCCACTTGCCAATCATAAACCGAAAGAAACTTTACTATAACCGTCTGCTATTAAACTTGTTTTGATCTTTTGGACAGCAATCGGATTTTTTTCTTTTTTTTTTTCTTTTTAGTCATATGACATATTTAAATTTTTGTAATCGTCATGTAATTCCCATTACTTTGATACTCTGCTCAATAAATTTGAGAGAAAAAAAAAATTGACTACATATATTTATATAATAAAACGTATACGGTGGATTTTTGTCTACCATATACGTTTTATTGACATTTTATGTATACTATGAGATTCGGGAGATGAATACCTTCTATTTGAGACCCCACTCATTGAAATCCGTCCAGCAGTATGGCCTGTAGAGGAGAACAAAGAAAACTATAGTATATACATACATTCATACACACATATGCAAGTAAACATTTTTTTATACGATTTAGGTGGCAGACAATCACACGGCCCATTTGATGAGAAGTAGTTATCGTGGCCTATGGACGTGTGCGACACTAGGAGCGTTACACAGGCGCTGGCGACTCTGTAGAAACCTTATAATGCCCCATCTTGTAGGCACTTGGGGAAACCGCAGTATGGAGTTCATAACATAGCTTGAGTGTGCGTGGAATGAAGTTTTTTTCGCATAGCACAGTTTATTTATTATTACCCTGGCGCTTTCGCGTAAAAATTAGATAACATTCGTCGTAGCAGAGCCGCACTCGCGATCATCACAAGTGTACACGAATGCATTATTCATGCGGTCGTGTGGCGCGACCGTCACACACACGAACCACCCGCAAGCGGAACTTACGGTGAACGTTACACCATCTTTCTTTGACTGAGCCTTTACGTACCACTGCTTTCTTTGATATTGCTCGGGGCATATATCTTGGACCTAAAATATGCTCAAAATACACATTTCTTGGGTGTCTTTTGATGATATCACGATGACTCCCAAGAGACGGTCCTGAGCCGGCCGGGGTGCAAGGGATATCAGATAATCTTACATCCGGCTACCCGCGGTCCACGCAGTCGGTATGCGTTTTAGTTGGTTCAAGTCCGATATAACCTCTCCCACCGGCCCCGGTGGTTGGGGTATCCGTGGGGATTTTGAGCACATTATAAAAAAAAGTACTACGGCAGTGGATGAAGTCAAATTTATCATACACAGATTATTAGCCATGAAGGTAGTCAGGAGCACCCAGGAGAGCTTTTGTGCTGTAAGTGGGAAGATCAAAGGGTTGTCTTACTTTGTCTCATATACTTACGGCACAGAAACTCTGTATTCTTACAGGATCGGCAGCACAAGTGTGACTCCCCTGTTGTTGCACACGTCCATAGGCCAACCACGGTCCAAGGTAACCACGGCCACAGGCCGTGTGCTCAACTGCTACCTAAATGGTATAAAAAGAAACCTCAAGGCATTAAAATCTTGGACCTAAAACGCAAGACAAACAAGACCATAGCATGCGCAGTTTGTTATGCAAAAGTTATGGTTGGTGAATTTGAGCTCGCCCACCACAGTAGCACCCCGTGCTATTCTCAAAACACATTTTGAGCCCATTTTAGGCCCAAGAAATATGTCCTGAGCAATACAGGTTTTTCTATTGGGGTTAAGGGAACAGATGCCACCTGCACTCCCGCTCGCATAAAAGCCAAAACCAATCAAAAAGACAAGAGCAAATCTTGCGCTTCAAAGTGTTTTTCTCATGTTTTGGATCTTCAGCTGCATGAAGAAAAAGCCGGCGAGGTTGCCATGGACCTCAAAAATATTCGTAAGGCCTTGTACACTTTTAATAATTACGCTAAGGCCCGTATTCCATAACATCGCTTTTGTGAATCGACGTGCACAATGACTTTAGAATAGTACAGAATGACAGATGAAATCGCAGGACATAGTGACATAGCATGCACATAAATAATAATGCAATTATATCTCTTGAACATCAGCCAAAGGACACTCAAGCTGTGGAATGACCTCCCTGCTGCGGTTTTCCCACGCGCCTACATTATGGGGTTCTTCAAGAGGGGTATCAAAAGGTTTCTTCATGGTCGGCAGCACGATTGTGACACCGCTGGTGTTGCATACGTCCATAGGCCACGGTAACCGCTTCCCATCAGGTGGGCCGTGTGCTTGTCTGCCAACTAAGTGGTATAAAAAAACATCCTTCCAGATTTGATCATCTATCCTAATTAAAGGCTTTTTACTCAAAGCAGCCTCACACTCTGTGGCGCCATTAAAAATATTGTAATAGGTCTGGTCTATTGCGCCACGTGTATTCTACGATATGGACATAGCCTTAGAAATTTAATGTAAACACAACATTATCTCCCTAGCAACTAAATTTAAAAAATAAAAAGTCAAGTTCACTCGACTTTAAAGGACTATCCACAAAAAAATATGCCAAAAAATATTTTATAACTCAGTAAATTTGAACTTGGTGATATATAATTATACCAAATAATTTTACACACAGCGACTGTCAAAATAACTCTTATCTCAAATGTAAAGAGCTCATAATTATTTAATAACTGATTATAAAACCGTATTCTTTAAATGGTCAGTCATTGAACGTCTCGGACAGTTCGCAGTAAGGTCGGCAAAACGGTAGATCGAACGATTTTGATGACGGCAAGATATTACAAATCGTTTTTGTCAAATGTCAACTTCTGTGGTCGCCTCCGTTTTGAAAGTTGTGTCTTTTTTTGTGGACCTTATTAGCTTATCGCTCGGTGATCTTCAAGGACATTAGATTGAACAGAATTAATTTATTTTAGACACGTGTAGGTAAATTTTACTTTTGTTTTATTTTTAAGACACGTGTAAATTCCACTTTTAATCTCGGCAACTGCTTCAATAGTCATGTGAAATACCCTTATATTGAGGTCGTGGGTTCTATTTCCGAAGTATTACCGTCTAATATTCATGAAAATATGTATTATGAATATTAAACATGAAATTGAGTAGTTAAGAGAATTTTATACGTATTCTAGTACCAATATTGCAAGCTACAGACAGGTACTTAGTGTCCAATAATATGTAGTAATCACCTAACTCTAAAAATGCTTATAGTCAATTTTTTTTGTTAAGATTTATAAGCTAATTAACTATATATATTTAATTAATTTTCTACAAAAGCTCTCAATAATAAATAAAGAGAAAAAATTCTATTGAATTGGACATACCTAGTAAGTATAAAAACTAGTGTATATCAGTGTAAGATAGGACACGGCGGTTTTTCCGTCCAATAGAGCAGTCCGACTGGGGAAGTACCTCCGCCCTACAGAATACCCCAGCGGTGAGTAGGGTAGCCAAAGCTCACTGGAGAATCTGTGCTATCAGTGAGAAGACTAAATGCTTGCCCTGCTTTGTCTTCTACACTGACGGCACAGAAAATCTGTACTTACAGAGTCCGCAGTGCAAGTGTGACTCCTCTGGTGTTACACACGTCCATAGGCCACGGTAACCACTTTTCTTCAGGTGAGCCGTGTGCTTGTCTGCCACCTAAGTGGTATAAAAAAAATATCAAAAAAGAACTTGACGTGTATTTAAAGCAAATATTTTAAGAACTTTTATCGTAACAATTCTCGTGTATATTGCTCACATCAAAGCTGTTTTATAACTATGACACGATAGGGACAAAGTTAAGAATTTTAATTGATCACTCGCTCTTTGTGAAACATAAACAAGGGGAGTTTTTAATTTGATCCCTTTTAAGTTTTGAAATTGGAATTGTAGCCATGTGTGCGCGTTTATGAACACATGAGTGAGTGTGTGTGAGCGTGTAGGGTTTGTGTGTATGAGCGTGTGTGTGTGTATGGGTATGTGAACTTTTGTTTTTTCATTAACGGAAGGTGGATGGTGGACCGTCTGTTTTGCAATTTGGGAGATGTTGGGACAAGTAATGTAATTCGTTAAATGATTTGTTATTTTGAATAAAATACTGGATTTATTCTTGTTTGCTTTTTATACAATTTAAGTGGCAGACAAGTACACGGCCCACCCGATGGAAAGTTGTTACCGTAACTTATGAACGTGTGCAACATCAAAGGATCCCGTCCCAATTGAGTAGTCCAACTGAAGTGAAGTACCTCCACCCTACAGAATACCACGCTTATAATAACCTCGTGTTGTGTTCCCAGAAGGGAGTCGGGTAGCCAGAGCTCACTGGATAGTTTTTGTGCTGTCAGTGGGGAGGCCGAAGGCTTGTCCTGACTCCTGATTGTGTCTTCTGCACTGACGGCACGGAAATTCTCCGTTCTTACAGGATTGGCAGCACGGGTGTGACTCCCTTGGGGTTGCGCACGTTCATAAGTCACGGTAACGACTTTCCATCGGGTGGGCCGTGTGCTTGTCTGCCATCTAAGTGGTATAAAAAATGTTAAGTAAACAAAAATTATTAATTTTAAAAATCTTCTAGATTTATTGATTAATTTGTACCTATAATTACACAGCTTAATTCATCTCATTTCCAATAAGACCTCACCCGAAAACACTGTCCTATAATTCATCAGACTTCGATCATCGCGCACACTCAGAGCACTTTCGATCTTCGACATGGTACACGTAGGTAATTAAACACCGAAATACCTTTACATTACTTTAAGAAACTGAATTAGCTCGTTCATTGACCTCTTGTACACGTGTAAACCATTTTCGGCTTCTTGTCGTATGTGACGGTACTTGCGGCTTAATAATAGGTAGCCATCTCTGTTGTGTTTTAATTTTTTTATGGTTATACAGGCTGGTGTTACGGTGTCGTGGGTAATCCGAGAGATGAAATTGTTGATGGAACTTAAATTTTATGTTGATGTGTAGAAATTGTTTTTGTGTAATTATTATTTTTATGTTGTAGTTCATTGATTAAAATAATACATAAAAGCAAATGTGACTCTTAGTAATAATTGCGAGGTAAATCTAAGGGTCACCTCAATTCTTCCCATTTATGTTGTAGCTAAACAGTGTCTAGCTAAGTCTTTGGGGACTCTGTGGTCCTCATACCCGAGGAGAGGGCCAGATCGAGAGAGATGGCCCTAGGTCGGCCGGGGTGCGAGGGATGTGCCTGTTAACCTCACCTTCGGCTACCAACAACGACCCACAGGCGACGTGCGTTTTAGTCGGTTCGTATCCGACATCTCCGCACTCACGCCGACGTTTCGGATGCGTTTCGTTTCGTAACGTCCTCAGAAATAGTAAGTTCCAAGATATAATTCGCGAGAACTAACAGCAAAAGTTTGTATTTAAGAGCCCAGGGCCCTCTCTCCTACTCCCTTTCCCATAATTTGGTTTATCTCAACCCCTATTGACAGTGGCGCGCCTGGCGCGCCTCCCCGTTTCCGGGGACGAGTTGGGGACTCTGTAGTCCCCACACCCGAGAAGAGGGCCAGATCGTGAGAGATGGCCCTGGGTCGGCCGGGGTGCGAGGGATATGCCTGTCAACCTCACCTTCGGCAACCAAAGCGACCCACAGGCGGCGTGCGTTTTAGTCGGTTCGAGTCCGACATAACCTCCTTCACTGGCTCCGGTGGGGAGGTATCCGCGGGGATTTTGCGCACGTAAAAAAAAAACCCCTATTGACAGTAAATCCTACGCCAGAGTCTCATCCATCAATTAGCAGGTGTACTGCCACTTTAGTTAACAAATCTTCTTCTTCATCTTAGCGTTATTACCAGCCTCATCCGAAGATTTCTGGGGTCCTTTTTGCCAGTCTATCTACGGATTTGGCTGAACTCCGATATTTTCCGCATAGCGACTGCCATATGACCTCCACAACCTAAAGACGATATTAAAACATTGCAGTTAGATCAGTTGTGGTATTTTTTCGTGCTACAACTACCCGTAATGATTGCCATAGATGTTTGTATGGCAAACGGGAACTGACGCTTAACGTGCTCTCCTGGGTTCGACACGAACAATGTAAATACCCATATTCATAAATACATACATATAATCACGCCTTTATCCCCGGAGGGTTAACCAGAGTGAATTATCACCCACATTTCACCAATAATTCTATTCGGTCTCACGTAATAGGCGGTGAGCCTATTGCCGTATTTCGGACACTATTGTTGACTCGAGCCATGCATCTGAGGCTGAGTCTGGGCTGTATATATCTGTTCGATGTTAAACAGCCCTATCCGTTAGTCGCATTACGACACCACATGGGAAGAGATGGGATGGTACAAATTCTACTCTGCCGGGAACCACGCGGCAACCCATATTAAACCCATATTCATGCATACAAATATTTCTACTGAACGGGGATCGAACCCGCGCCTACTGGGCAGCGGCCGCGTTTACTACCGCCACGCCATAGAGGTTAACAAATAATTAAAAAAACGAGATATACCTACTTACTTAATTAATTCAATTAACTCCATCTCCTTCCAACTCTCAAACCAATCATGTTAACAACCAAAATATAAACAAATATTAATAGTTAATCGTCCAAAATATGGCGTGTTACTAAAATATTACGTAAACCTATCGTTATAGTTATTTTAACGATCCACAATTGAACTCTGGGTGGTCCTGTCGTTAACACAAGTAATAGGTCAAGACCAAATATGGATAGTGTAAATATAGCTTTATGGTTCTCTGACCATATGACTTCATAGGAGATAAAGTTTGGGACATATGGGCGGACCTCCTGGTTGACGAGATTGCGCCATACTTTGATTCTTATTACTGAATGCGAAAGTTTGTGTCGATGGAGGTTTGTTGAATTGAAACAGAGATAGATTCTCGTTAAGAGCACATAGGCTACATTTCATATCTACAAGGATTTTTTTCCTATGAGTGAAGGGAACGGATTTCGTACTAATGCAGGTAACTAAGTGATTTTTGTGTTTTGTTTAGAATATCACACGAAAAACAAAAGGTAACAAGATAATGCTAATATAGATCAGATTTTTAGCTAAAAATGTAACAAAACGCTACCCGATAACTTCAGTGGCTATAGGTTACCCCTGTGCTACAAGCTACACAGCAGTGTCAAAGTTAAAATAAATATTGCATTCGTTAACAAGAAATTCTCTTCAACAAATCTTACAAAGAATGTCATGTTACACGTTCTAAGTTTACGGAACGATAAACTAATCGTTGTAAACAAACTGTACACAAGCGTACACGTGTAAAATAACAAAAAGCTAAATTTGTCACTTGTGTAATGTCCCGTTCCACGCAGTGACTGTGTCAACAAACAACGACGTTTCAGTTCGAGATATTTCAGTCCGTCCGTCTGTCTAACGTCCGCGCACATTACGGCCTTAGAGACATCTGACGACAGATCATTAATCTTCTAATAAATACCAAGCAGACATTACAGAATTTCAATCGAAATAATAAATTTAAACCTACACATTTTACACATTTGAAGTTAGGAACTGTTTTCATTATCCGTGACTTTTAGTGGACATACAGTTTTTTTAACGTTCATTTTATAATGTTTTTCAATCGTTTCGACAAAACTAACATGTGTTACTGCGTATAAACTTGTTATGACATTATATATGAGACTGGTAGTATCATTTTTAATAAAAACAGAAATGTGAATGTACGTTCGTCGGTAGCTTGTGTAAACGTGAAACAAAAAGTTATGCTTTGACAAAAAGTTAATTAGGCAATAAAATGTATACGAGCTTCATGTCACAGTGAAACTAAACAATATAAAATATCCCGGCGTTTGAGTCATAACTTTGTGCATTATTCTTTTTTTATTTGCTTTGACGTTCAGGTTTTTTAGAAACACGTTTTAATTTCTCTGAGACAATCGCCTACATTAACATAATAGTAAAAATGTATTTTATATGTAAAGTTACATTGCGAAAAGTAAAAAAAATCAATAGAAATGAGTCTTCACGAAATTAAAAAAAAATATCGTGGATCACGCTCTTGATTAGGTAGCTACTTATCTCATTTTAAACCGTACGCACGAAGAGTGTAGAACTTCTCTAAAGAAAAACACACATGAACAGTAGAATTCAATTTTTTTATTCAGATCCCTTTAAATAAATGTATTAGATATGGAGCCTTCTAAATTTAAATGATATTAGTGAAATAATATCCGAAAGAATACCACCACCCCATCTCATCTGACGGGTGTCGTAAGAGGCGACTAACGGAAAAATACGCAGAAGATCACTACGAGAGAAGGACAACTCGAAATAAAACCCTGTACCAACCCGTCTGACCAGCTTGGAAACAGTAGGCCATAGCCTCCCAACATTGTGAGAGACCTATGTATTTTTTTATCTAGGACACGCCAACTTAACTTCACCTCGCCTAATGGTAAGCTAAAGGCAAAGTCTCAGGAAAGAGGGATCACCATTAGATACAGACACTAAGTTATATTACAGTGGTGGCACTCAGCTTGGCGGCCTCATCAGATGGTTTTTCACGCCCCGCTTAAAGGACCCGGGATAGTAAGAAGAAGGAAACACGTGAGCCGGTAATGAATTTGGCAATTTGGCAAGGTCTTGGTGGTGCGGTAAAGAAAAGAGTTTCCGGACCGCTTTGTTCTTGCTTGTATATTCTGCTCAGTGTGAGGGTGACATCTAAGCCCTGCACTTGTTTTCATATGTAGGAAAGGAGAGGGTGAGATTAGTTGGAAGCAGCAGTGTACTGCGACGGGCTAAATGATAGGTGAGAGTATGATGCCTGTGGCTTCACCCGCATGAAATTTTGATTCCGTTTCTGGTATTCATAGGAACCTAAGCCCCCGATAAAAAGTAGCTTATATATTTCCTTGCCATCCTACCTATTTCAGCTAATCTGTTTTGTAATTTGAACATGATTGAATAACCAACATCCAAACATCTTCACAGTCATTCACTTTTATATTATTAGTAGAATTGTTATATTAATAGGCTAGTAGGATTATTTATTAGCCCACGACATGAACAGTAGGTACTTAAATTAATTGGCAATCTACCAAACTAGTAAAGTGATGAGATTGGGGGCAGTTATAGGAAGCTACTAACCCATTTGACAGCATACCTTCATTAGAAATACGGTGACAGTTGTACAGAGCAAGCAGCTAAAGAAACTAATAGTTTACTTAATTCATGTCTAGCTATCAGTAGATAGATATAGGATAGTAATATAAAAGTGTAAATTAATTGTACCCATATAATATAGACTGAAGCGTTAGCTGCCTGAGTAGCTGCAGGTCCACTGATGGTGATTTATGGCGTGTTGAAATGAATATTCGGCATACCGGGGAGACATTATCGACGGTGCTGTTGCTGTTGTTGTCATTCATTTTTATGTTTATTATTATTTCAAATTTTTGTACATGTGTGATCCTCAATAAAAACGATTTTCTTACCAACCCGTCTGGCCAGCCTCCCGACATTGGGAGAAACTCTTATCCGGCAGTGGACTACGATAGATTAATTAATTGATTTGATACTTTAGAGATGAAATAATAATAATAATAACCCCGCATGGGCAGCTTGTGGCGAGCTGTTGGTGAGTGGCGACATCACGTACCCCGATTCTCTCGAGGATTCGGATTTATTTCCCCTCACTTTGTGTGCTTGCCTTTATTGGCCGGCCATGAGTGGAGTTGCAAGAGCAGAACCTATGCTCCAGGTTGGAAGTGTAAAATGTCATAACGCTGCGAGCACACTGACTGGAATACTGTGAACTTGCGCCCCGCAGACTTACCGCTCGGTCACCTTACCCGTTCAACTGATGTTGTTCCATAGTCTCATGCAATGAGTTAGCAAGTCATGGCAGGCATCCATTAGTGTCGCCCCACCCCCCGCCGTAGCCCATTTATCAGTCCATTCAATACTTTAGCCCATAATTTAGTTTCTAGCGCGGCCACAGCACCGTACACCAATAGGCTTTGCACCTGGCGGGGACCATCTCAAGGTATATCATATTGTGCGCTTAGGGATGGTATCCGCCATGTGTGTTAGCATATTAAATTCTCTTAAAAGGGCTTTTATGTCTTGGCTTAGGGCCGACGCACGCCTTCCTAAGGCCCGATACTATATAGTCTCGAGAGTGACGGAACAAAGAACCAATAATAATAATAAAATATACCATTTGTAGATTTGTACCAGGCACTACCTAATTTTTCCATAAATAATTCCATAGACCTTCAGGATTATACAAAAAAAATATATAACCGAATCGATAAAGCCGTTTTCGTGTCAGCGTTTAGCATCATTCATTTTTACAAACTTTGTTTGTTTATGGATTTGCAATGCATGTAATTTATTCGGGTCAAATCTTGCGTCTCAATTTTGATAGAAAATGTCTTCAATTGATTTTGTTATATGATAGATAGATAGACATACTTACTGTGCGGATACAATTCATCTTTACAATACTTACCTGTTTTAGCTCTGTTGGGACCTAAACATAAACTGGCGAAATGTGGGTGCTAGCACCTCTGCCTACCCCTTCGGGGATATAGGCGTAAGTTTATGTTATATATTTTAGCTCTGTAGTTTCAAATTTCAGAAACCTATATATTAGTCAAGAAATTTCATTACGAAAATGTTAATATGTAAGAAGCTAATACATCTATTCAAGAATTTAGCACATCGTTAACACTATAATTTGTTTCTGGCAATAAAAATTCAAAAGCTTTTCGATTTTCAAACTAGAAAGACGTGTTTGTTTCTGTAAAGCGTGCCGTGGATATAATTAGAGGTACAAGTGTTAAGCATCCTTCCTCGATACGCTTCGGCGGTTGTTTGTATGAACATTGGCGTCCCGACGACGTCGCCGGCGCCGCCTGTCCGATTTACATCACACACCTTCTAGAGAGTTTCATTTAAATACCGAAAACCGACAACTTTAGCTCTAAAGCTACAGAAAATAAGACTGAATTTGCGGTCAAAAGTTTTGTCCTATATGACTTTGTTATACAACTGTTAGTCAAAGACACGTTCAGGAAATTAGACTTTGTATATGTTACAACAGAAAGCAAACTCCTTTGTTCGTTTCGCCGTGCCGTCACAGATGGACGACCACAAATGGTACGGAGATGCCTCTGTCGTGTCGCCTACGCTACACGCTTCATATGTTGTTTATAGTAGACGTTGACACGAGCGAATTCGCCAGCGGAAGAAACCGCATTTAGGACGGACGAGGCATAAATCCCGGGTGAGTGACAAGTGAAACTTTATAGCACAATAAATTAGTAGATATATACCCGGACAAAAATAGGACGGACGTTATAGGCGTTGATAACTGGTTGTAAAGAGTGAGCTGTCGCACGCGGTACTATTTTACGATTATCTTCTTAAGCTGTTGTTGGAAAACAATGATTTCCTTAAGACTCACTCGTCCAATTGTACCGTGGGTGGGTACATACATACATATAATCACATTTTTATCCCCAGAGATGAATTAACATCGACATTTCACCAATCATTTGTATTCTGTCCCTCGTAATGGGGGGTGAGCCTATTGCTGTTTTTCGGGCACTATTGTTGACTTCCATGCATCTTATGCGGGGTGGGTGGTTTGGTAAAAATATGCAAGAAAACTAATTTTTTTTTTTATACCACTTAGTTGGCAGACAAGCACACGGCCCACCTGATGGAAAGTAGTTACCGTGGCCTATGGACGTCTGTAACACCAGAGGAGTCACAGTCGCGCTGCCAACCCTGTAAGTACAGAGTTTCTGTACTAATTTTCTTTTTTCTTTATGTGCCTCTTCAATCCTGAAGGTTGGCTATTAGCTTTGTATATTGTTATTTGTTATCAACTAACGCAAATAAACTTTTCACTTTCCAGGTTCTAATTATTTTCCATCTGAAAATTCTTCATGCAGCAATTTAAGGAACACTGGATTTGAGACTATTCGACTTCATCATGAAGCTAACTACTATGGATGTTTAGTGTAGTAGTTTCTGTTACCTCCTATATCAGAGTTTTTAGAGGTTTAGAGGCTTTTGGGGGTCTTACTAATCTCACTGGACGAGGCTCTAGCGCGGACTTTTCTCTCGGGATTGTGAGGTCAATAAAAGTCGACCTTATAGTCGAGAAGTCCCTGGTTCGATTCCGAGCCAGTACACTACCGACTACCCTAACTAAAATAATTTGATTATCTTTGACATTTATCAAATGAACAACTCGACATGTCTTGTCTACGTAATCTTTCAATCGCATATCTGTAATATTATAATAATAATAATAATAATAAATCATTTATTTGCTGACTAAAGGTATATAAAGATGTTAGATTAGGTTAGGTTCTCTTCAGCCTACCTTATCGGCATGCAAAAATTTCTTAATTTATGAATAGTAGGTAGTATGAGTTATAGTCAACTTGTACAGTGATCATTACTTGTAACAATTAAACAATTGAGCAGTCCGACTGGGGAAGTACCTCCGCCCTACAGAATACCGCGGCTATAATAACTTCGTGTTGTGTTCCCAGCGGTGAATAGGGTAGCCAGAGTTCACTGGAGAATTTGTACTGTCAGTGGAAAACTATAGGCTTGTCCTGCTTTGTCTTCTACTGACGGCACAGAAAATCTGTACTTACAGGGTTGGTAGCGCGACTGTGACTCCTCTGGTGTTACAAACGTCCATAGGCCACGGTAACCACTTTCCATCAGGTGGGCCGTGTGCTTGTCTGACAACTAAGTGGTATAAAAAAAAAACAATAAAATTATTAAAACATGCGGAATGTCAACTATGTCTGCAAGATGTACAGAATATTAGGTAAAATGTCAGATTCAGAAAGTATCTAACATTATAACGTAACAATATATGATTAACATTATAATAAATATTGTTTACAATAGCGTACCCCTAGAATTAGATATCTCGTTAAAAACCCTAAAAACTAAATAAATCGTTTATAGAGTAATAATTCGTGAATATAAACACAATAAAAGCAACACCGAAGATCTGACAGCAAAGTGTCTCCTGGAAGAATGCTTTTTAAAACTGTGTAAATGTTTCTTGGAAAGCTATTGAGGACAGTATTGTTTACGTTGAAAACAGACGTATGTCATTCGGATGGGATGACGAACTTCCTCGGAATGATAGCCTTAGAAATAGATGCGGTTGTAATAAACTTTCGTATCTGGGACAGGTGGTTACGTTGTCTTAAGGTTGAATGCAAAGATGATGCAGTAATTTTATACTGATGTCAACGAAAAATTGTTAAAATATAACATAACATAAACTCACGCCTGTATTCCCGAAGGGGTAGGCAGAGATGCTAGCACCCACATTCGCCAGTTTATGTTTAGGTCCCAATGTAATTGGTGGTGAGCCTATTGTCACTAACCAGGCACTTATAAACCTGCGATAAATACACACATAACTTCGAAAAGCATCTAAAAGTCATTGGTGTGTGCCATGGTAAAACCTGAGATGTTAAAAATGGATTTTTATATTTTTGATAATTATCAAAGAGTTGACCACGTGGTTCCCGGCAGAGTGGAATTTGAACCACCCCATCTCTTCCCATGCGGTGTCGTACAAGGCGACTAAGGGATAGGGCTGTTTAACATTAGACCGATTTATATAGCCCACACTCAGCCTCACATGCGTGGCTTAAGTCAATAATAGTGCCCGAAAGACGGCAATAGGCTTCTATTACGTGGGACCGAATTCAATGATTGGTGAAATGTGGGTGCTTATTCACCTCTGCCTAACCCTCCGGGGATAAAGGTGTGATTATATGAATGTATGTAAAGAGTTGGTCATTGTTTGATAAAATTAAAATGTCTTGTGTAGAAAAGTAATAGCACAAAGTTTAAATTGACTACTTCTGGTTAAACATTAATGTAGGTAGGTACACGTATCAGGCTTTTCTGGGAGTTATCTAAATTAAAATATAAAAACAATTCAGAATAAACCTGCAGGTACAGGCATCAAAGAATTCCTCCCCATCGATGTCAACCGGAAGGGTGACCAGAAGGCTGGCGACATTGCTACGTTGAATGGCAATACCAGTCCTTTGCGCAAGGTTAAACGAACGTTGAATGAACCAGCCCTCTGGTCACGGGTAGCGTCAATTAAATGTTTAGAAACGCGATGATCCCAGCGTCTTAACCCCAAATGGCTCCAATATGTAATTACCACTTATATTACTATACTATACGGCGCATAGTATATTATATTAGTATACTATATAATATACTATGCGCCGCCGCCGTGTGAGGGTCTCTGCCAACGCAGCAGCAGCGCTGGCGCATCCTTTACAGGTTGACTATTGAAAATGTGTATAGGAAGGTTGTCACGCTTGAAGGTTTCCCAACACTTGAAATTATATATTTTTTATTGTCATTAAATTACATATTGCAATCGGGCTAGAGAATATTTTATGCTGCTTATACAATTTGTGATAAGTAGATTTATTTAAGATTATCATAAAATTTAAAAAAAAACAATGCATTTGATATAAATGGACAGGTCATGATTGACTTAGCTACACCCGTTACTGATTCCACATCAGTTTGATATTTTTAGAACAAAATGGAAATTCACCGGAATCATAAAATAAACATCTTTATGTGTCTTAGATTCGATTTTATTGCTTTTTAAGTAGTAAACAAATTTTCTTTTAGAGTTTATTTATTTTTAATTTGCGAGAAATAGTTTTCACGAAGATGATAATTAATATTCATCCAAACGAGATGCAAATTTTTAATTGCGTAGTCCGTTATAAGAAGTCAAAATTTAAAAATAAAACAACAATCGTTACTATCTATTTATAATAATATACCCATAATTGAGAGCATTTAAGAGAGCAGAAAGAAAAATGTACAAGAATAATATCAGAATGGTATCCAAGGGACGGCAAAAGAAGCAAAGGGCGACAAAACAAACGCTGGGAAGATGTTTGCCGGTCCAGAATATATAAGGTTAGCAAAAGATAGTGATAGATGAAAGTCTTTAGAACAAGCCTTTGTCAAAGGACAAGCTGTTGATTTAAAAAAAGAAAACCAAACCGATTGTCAACTCATTTCGTCACTTTTGAACTGAACTGTAATATTAATAGCAATAACGGCTTATTTATTTTATTTACCCATTATTGTCAGTAATATTTATATTCCCTTAATAAATCATACTATAATATCCACGATACGCCATAAAACTCTAAAACAATCTATAATTGAAAACAAAAGTTCAAAAAAGTTCAAATAGGCCACATGAAAGGTTCAATTAGCGCGACACGAGTCTCAGCTATTGACAAAATCCATTAATGTCGGGAGCGTATCCCGACAATTAGTAAACAAATGAGCCGAGTGACAGATCGGGAATGCTCACGGCGTTGGCACTGTGACAAGATGGTAAAGGTGTATGTTGAATGGATGAATTCACCCAAATGAACGATTTAAAATTAATGTTGTCAATCAAGATGAGATTTATTACAAATTGGGATTAATTAATTTTGACTGTTTTGTACTTCTAGGACTTAAAGTTAAGAATATTATCTATTATCAAATCAATTGTTGTTTTAGAATTAGTACTCCAGATATGAAGGTAGCAATGGTGCACTTTAGGAGAGGCCTATGTCTAGCAGTTGACTGCAATAGGTCAATTTATGATAACGATTCTAAGGCAGTGGTGCTATGTAACTACGAATCACTCCTGCCGAATATTAGACAAAACCCTATTTACTTTATGTATGTATATTCTGTATATATATGACATTTTTATGTATATAGGTCCAAGATGACTTTCTTCGTAAAGTCTTTTGTCAGGGGTACACCTTCTGTATACCTATTTTAATAAATCATGACGTTAATGCACATACATCTTTGCCTCTCTCATTGGATTGCAATTCCTCTGTGCACTCCAGGGTTTGCTGGAAATGAACTCAACCTTGAGTTATTACATAATATTTCACATATTTGTATAAATGCATTGTATGTGTAAAATAAATAATAAATAAGATAAATATCCCAAGAGCTTAATCACTACCTATGATTACTACTTCTAAAGACAGAGAGAGATATATAGAAAAAAAAATTGTATAAAGAAAATCACAAATTCCAATAGCCTATGTAAAGGAAGCTAAATGACCAAGCTCCAGTACAGAAAAGAAAAGAATGATAAACTTATTAATGGATCCATTATTGTGGATGATCATACTAACGGAATTGACTGAGAGATTGGAATTTTAAGGAAATTGGCAGAACGACAAATTATAGTGGCGCCAGAACTTTTAGGAGGCGGAAATGAATCAATTAAACATTGCATTGAAGAAAATTTTAACACTTTTGAAACTACAGTTATTGAAGGTTAAAATAATAAAAATAACATTGGAAAAGTTTTACATCAACACACTTTAATGAAATCAGATGAGAAAATCATTTGACTATTTATAAATTTGATTATTGAAACCAAAAATGTTATATACGAAAAATGGAAATATGATTAAAAATCTGTGAATAAACAATGTTTGATTTAAGATATTAGAAGTGAGTAAAGATGAGTACCAGGAGTAATTTCATTTCTATTTACAAGGCATTTAGTATCTAATAGGCGTATCAGAATCAGAATGCAGCAAAAGTAATTTGCTGTAAGATGTACAGGTTATGAAGTTTTGATAATCTAATTTTATCAGGTAGATATAAGAACCCTAACCATAACTACACATAATAATTATGGAGTTAATAATAATTCCCACCAAAAGCATGATGATTCAAAACAAATCCAAAGTGTACCAATCCACATCTGAGAAAATGAAAAATCATATTCTCTCAACCGATGATCTGTCTCCTCAGTTTAAAATAGTTCAGAAATTAGTAGTTAACACTTAATAATCCTTTATGCATTAAAATAAATCCTGTTACACCCCTAACACGCTGTGTGGTGACAGCCGAACACGTGTCCCGTTATAAAAACACGCGATAAAACGCTCGGCTATTTCTGATTAATGACAAACAGACAGACAAGACTACAACGAATTAAAAGTTGATTTATTTTCACGTTTTGAATTTGATGGCTCAGGGATTGTTTTAGTCTGCAGTCTCAAATATGTGGAAATTGAAGATGACGGTTGTTTAGACGGGAATTCACCTGTGAAGATAATGTATGATTGTTATTAGAAGAATTGGTTATTGATAGAAATGATATTGGGAAGATTTGTGGTTTACGAAGTTCAGTAGAAATTGTTAAGCGTATTCTAAATGTATTTTAGGACTTAGTAGTCCTCTCATAGAGTATTGCTTACCTTAAAGGGTGTATTTGGGCAAGACCTCCAAGATTTTCTGGGTCAAGGAAACCTCAAAACGTTTAACCTGCTGATAGATTGGTGAGACTCGAATGCAGTTTTCTTCTCAGGGTTGGGAGATTATAAAAGTTACAACAGAAAAAAAATATAGAAGGAGAAGTAGAAAAATCTTAGTGAGTGTAGATTTTTCATTGCTGCTAAACATATCTGATTTACAAACCCAATAATTTAAACATATCTTAAAACGCTATTAAAAATAAAGACATTTGTAATGGTTTTCAACACACAGTCAAGTGTTTTTTAATAAATTCATCAAATTGTTTATAGCTTTTACGATGAAACTGGATACTAAGCTTTATATCATGACATTCCCTCCACAGAATACACAAGATAGATGTAATTTATACCGTATGCTGACTGTCATAAAGTTGAAATTCAAATACTTGGGCTCAAGGGGAAATGTCCCAATATTTATCACTTTCTCGTTCATCTGTCTCATGGAGAAAATTAGTCTCTTTAACTTGTTCACACTAATTTTACACAATAAATGTCGACTAAACGATCCGTAAATTACGGTATTTAGTTTAGTTATATGTTTATTTACATAAGAGTAACGATTTATGGACATTAGCATTTAAGAGTACATTTTATTGAGGTGTGATTTGAGTGTGGACGTTTTTTTAGAGTTGTAATATTTTATATGAGATAAACTAAAGAAATGTTGGACAATTTAAATTAAATGTTATGAAACGATTGGATATCGAACTTAAGAAATAAGTAATTTAGAGAGAAAAGAAAAGTTATATGGGTCCAATGTTTATGGTAGGTATACCGTTTTTTCTTGACTGCTGTATCATAATATTGCTTGAGTTTTAAGGGTAGGTAAGTAGAGGTGTATTGTATTTTAATACTATATTCTTATAGTCGATTAAGATGTAGTAAAAAAATTATCGGTTCATTTGGGATAGCACGTCGCCGTATGACGGATGTATGTGTAGATGAATTTGGATGGTTTTGGGCGAAGGTTCTGTGGCTTAGTGGTCAGACCGTTTCCCCTTTAAGCGAAAGATCGCGGTTTCGATTTCATTTAATATTCTTTTAGCTATATCTTTTAGTCCATAGTTTCTGCCACGAACTTGGAGACGAAAGCCTGCATCTTTAAAAAGTAGGAGTGACAGCTAGTAGTTGAATTGGGCCCCGAAGATTTTAATGAAGATCGCTACTCTACAAAGTACCTATATGACCATTATATCATACTTAATTTACCTACATAATCTTTGTGTTAAAAATAACCGATTACAAAATAACAGTTATAAATAAGCACCGAATAACTATTACCGCCCTCACATACCTGGTATATAATTAGAACAGTACCGTCTAATTACAATAAATAGTAAACAACACTCACAAATAGTACTCGTGTCGTAACGACACTCACTTTCTTCTGTGCGCATGACGCGTGAACGCGAACGCGCATATTCGCTTTGGATACATTAATTGTTCCTACTAGCTTATTGCGCAAAACTTCCGTTTATATAAAACTTCAACCGACGATAAACTACACAAAATTTTCAATTTACATAACATACATTGCTGCTTTTGTTAGTGTAAAGTCTTATAGTTGTAAACAAAAGCATCAATGGATGTTTCAAATAGTGGTGTGTTGAATTGTGTGGTACAAACTGTCGTTTGTCAATAGCCGTGATAATAACAAGTGGAGTAATTAGTGGATCATAAAATGTAGGTAGGTGTGTTAATGTGGAATGACAGCAGGCCAATGAAATGCACTGCTTGTGTTGTGTGACAGATTGAAATGCGATCGAAACTTGCAATTTAACGTTAGTTTTTGTTGCGTAATAGATTTTGTAATATTTTTTATGTACTCAGGCATTGTGAATAGCTGTTTTAAAACTTGTAGTTCATTAAAAAAATTAAAGTGTATGAGCCCCGACTTTTTTTTTTCGTGCGCAAAATCCCCACGGATACCCCCCCTCCGGAGCCGGTGGAAGAGGTTATGTCGGACTCGAACCGATCAAAACGCACGCTGCCTGTGGGTCTTTTTTGGCTGCTGAAGGTGAGGTTGACAGGCATATCCCTCGCACCCCGGCCGACCCAATGAGCCCCGACCTAAGCTAGGTCAGATCTGAAGCAACCTCACCTGTAAGCTGACTCTCTCTCTCTTTCTTTTGTTTTTAATACACTTTCTATTAAATTTAGCCGATAACTACACAATATCCTTTGTTTTTTTTTTAAATAGGACACGTCAATTATACTTCGCCTTGCCTAATGGTAAGCTGAAGGCAAAGTCTCAGAAAACAGGATCACCATTACTTACATATACTATGTGACAATGGTGACACTTAGCTTAACGGCCTCATCATATGTTTTTTCATGTCCCGCTTAAAGGACCCGGGACTGTACGAAGGACACACGTGAGCTGGTAATGAATTTCAGGACTTGGTATATCATTACTGTCCATCCCAAGGTTGCCTGGAAGAGATTGCTTGAGCGATAAGGCCGCCCATTGTACATTGAACTGTATAGATGTTACCTATTTGTTTTACTGTAAATCTGTTGGTGTACAATAAAGAATTATATATCTACCTATCAATCTTGCTGATTAAGGGTTAGATGGCAGTCGCTAGTCAATATGTAGAATCATAGATAGAAGAGTAGATCCTGATGCAACCAAGAATGGTTGGTTAATGGTTTTGGTATCCACAAGCATTCTCAACTTCAATTAAACAATTAAGATAGGATTTGTTTAAATCGGTTCAGACGGCATCCGAACCCATGACCTATCTCTTACAGGGGAATACTCTGACCACTAAGTCACTAAACCTCATCTGAAGCCATCTAAATCTTCCTATAAGTATCCGTCGGCGTTGTAAGTCGGATTTGCTACTATTTTGCACGATTTTGGACATCGCTGGCACGGCTTTAGACTATCGGCATATCTAATCTGTGCTGTCAGCTCGTATATCATCTTCTAGTCTGTACTTCTTAGGTCTTACTATCCTGTACCTATGCTACTTATTTGCAATTATTTCGGTGCTCTGAAGTAATTTTTAGCTTTTTATAAACATTACATAGAATTTGATACATTTATAGGAGGTAGGACACGGCGGTATTTCCGCTTAATTGAGCAGTCCGACTGGGAAAGTAAGTACACGGCCATAATAACTTCGTGTGGTGTTCCTGGCGGTGAGTCGGGTAGCCAGAGCTCACTGGAGACCTTTTGTGTTGTCAGTGGGAAGAACAAAAGCTTGTCCTGCTTTGTCTTTTACACTGACGGCACAGAAACTCTCTGTGCTTATAGGGACGGCAGCGCGAGTGTGACTCCCTTGTGAGTGTAACGACTTTCCATCAGGTGGGATCGTGTGCTTGTCTGCCACCTAAGTGGTAAAAAAAACAGATAAATTCACAATTTTCACACGACGTTAACCTGATAGATACACTCTATCACATAAAGTGTATATAAAGTGCTAACCAAAAAAAAATGTTATTGCAGAAGTAATATGGTATCTTTGGCAATTGTCCGTCATCCATCAGGAACACTTTTACAGATCAAAGAAGTATAGTAACTAGTAATAAATAAACAAAAATGTATAAAGACGTGAGCCGACATTTAATTCAGATAGTTTAAAATTAAACACGTTAAGATTCGGAGCATAAGGCCGGATAAAACATACTGTCGGATTTAAAGACTCTGTATCCAGAATTGATGAACAAGATCAAAGGAAAAATAACATGGTAAATGATAGGATAATAGCTGTTAAGTTCATTTAATAAAATGAGCTGAAATCATTATCCTCATAGCAATTTCTCCGTAATGTCTTCAGGCTCCAAAGTACATTTGGAGCCAGTGATCTTGACTCTTCTGTTGGTATGCTGACTTTTATGGGGTAACTGCTGTCTGACCTATCAATCTGAGGGAAATATTTTGCCAGAACCTTGTTTTTGGTTTAGGTCAATATATAAAAATTAATTATTACATTATACAATTAAAATATTGTCCACATTTTTGTACAGTCAGAGTGACAGTCTAATCTATTAACCCGCCCCTCATCGTACCTGGTGCAAAGGTACCCATGACACTGGCGGCATTGCCCCGTTGAACAGCTATGGCCAACCGTTGCCCCAGGTACGAGCCGGAGCGGGAGTCACCGGTTTTGTCCCTCAACCTGCGCCCTTCACCGATTTCCAGGTGAGGGCTCTCTACATTCTCCCTCCTCTAAATGTTTACACAACTGCTGTCTTCTATAATATATGCACCCTAGTATGGAATACTGATTCAGCATGTTTCGTGATCCTTTCTGCTTGACTTTAGAGTTATTCTTCATGTCGAATGGAAACTAGCCTAGTAGTATGGGTAATGGACTGCTGAGACGAGGTCTCGGGTTCGATCCCAGGCTTTACCATGGCACACCCCATTAACTTTCCGATGCTTTTCGAAGTTATGTGTGTATTTATCGCAGGTTTATAAGTGCCCGGTTTATGGCAATAATCTCGCCACCTATTACATTGGGACCTAAACATAAACTGGCGAAACGTGGGTGCTAGCACCTCTTTCTTCCCCTTCGGGGATATAGGCGTGAGTTTATGTTGTATGTTATGTTATGTATAAAAGGAAACTAGAGCTAAATAAATATTTTCACAGGATAACAAATCCGGAAGAAGATTGAATGGGTTTGTATAATTATAGGAAAATATGAAGAGAACGTCAAACTGACCACCACCATTGTAACAGTCTGGTCTAAAATGTAACCTAAATATGGAAAGCGTATGTTGGTAAAAGGAACCAGTAGCAAATGTAGGCGTCTTGTTCTAAAATATTCCTAAAATGTTTGGAGAGATGAAGATTTTTTTAAATACGTTCAGACATCTTCAATTAATCGACGTACATGCATAAAAAAAGTTCCAACGAATTGAGAACCCTTTTTGAAAAGTCGGTTAATAAGAGCTAGGCAGTAGTAGTTACTAGCAGTGCTTTTAAAGAATGATTCACGATAAAATACAATGTAGATACCAACAACAAACATTACAGAAACGTACAGAAATAGAACCAGACACCAATCGATAAAGTCAACCACGAATTTCAATCTTTGAAACTCCAATGTAAACTCAGAATAACAAAATCCAATCTTCCATGTTACATTGACTCCGGTAATCCAAACAAAGGCAAAATGACAAACGGTACACCCAGAAAAAATAGCCAATGAGTCACATAGTCACACCAAATCCGATACACTCGGATCTCTTCTATTCAACACGGATGTAATGACCTTTTTAAATGTGTTGTGTAGCCAGGCCACCCGGGCGTGAGAGTGTATGTTTGTTTACATGAATTTTTACAGCGACCGCGACAGAAACCAGAACGTACTAGCTAATTATAGATGGGTTTAACCTTACCACGTGGGGTCGATGTGCCGAGCACATAATAGAAGTTGAGGAGTCTTAGTAATGACCGCTTGATATAACAAGTACGGATAGTTGTACGGTGGATATTGACCGAGAATTAAAAATGTTTGGCTAGGCTGAGTATTGGGTCTAGCTACACTCAAAGTTTGGACCCCATCATAAAACACCCGTACAAACTCTTGTGAGACCCATTTATAGATGAGATTCTAATTTTGAAGTTGTACGGGTACTTTTTTTTTTTTTTACGTGCGCAAAATCCCCACGGATACCTCCCCACCGGAGCCGGTGGAGGAGGTTATGTCGGACTCGAACCGACTAAAACGCACGCCGCCTGTGGGTCGTTTTGGTTGCCGAAGGTGAGGTTGACAGGCATATCCCTCGCACCCCGGCCGACCCAGGGCCATCTCTCGCGATCTGGCCCTCGTCTCGGGTGTGGGGACTACAGAGTCCCCAACTCGACCCCGGAAACGGGGAGGCGCGCTAGGCGCGCCACCGCCGCGGCCTGCTTTTGCCAGGGTGACAGGCGGCTCCACCTGTCACTCCCAGGCCGGCGCTCATGGGGGGCGGAGGTCGTTCATCGACCTCCGACGCCCGAGTTGCCTTCGTACGCGGGCAGCTTGGTTTGCGATCCTTCGTCGCTCCCGCTGCCGCTCCCGCCCCGCCTCCTCCTTCACGAGCATTACTTGCTCGCAGAAGGAGGCGCCGGCCGCCGACGCATCCGCGCAGCGGACCATCGCCGCGAGCAAGGTGGAGAGCGTGAGAACTCTCACTCCCAGGGCCGCCACAAGCTCCCGCCTCGGCGTCTCCCACGCCGGACACTCGGCGAGCGTGTGCGGACCTGAGTCCTCGCTCGCGTCGCAGTGATGGCACTCGGACGTTGGCTCTTTCTCCATCCGACGCAGATACTTTCCGAAGCACCCGTGCTCGGTGATCATCTGCGTCAGACGGTACGAGAGGCTGCCGTGTGGCCTCTCTAGCAACTCCCCCATGATGGGTCTTACCGCCGCTACTACGGCGCGCCCTGCGCCTGGTCGCCCAAGTCGTAGCTCCCATTCCGCCACCATTTCCCTGTGGAGCCGGGATCTCACGGCCTGAATTTCTTCGGGCTCGGGATCGTGACCCCGCTCCCGCGCCGCCTTTCGGAACCGGTAGTTGTACGGGTACTTGAAAAAATAATGACTTCTACGTATAAAAAAAATATTACTAAACAAGTTGTAAAGAACAATAATTTGCTATTAACATCACTAGCAACAATACAACAATTGAGTATTTGACTCACTAGTCAAATTAGGTATTTTTTACTAAACGTCAAAATAGTAAGTTATAAGGAAACTTGTATGAAATAATTTATTGTGACGTCATAATATTCAACAGTCAAATAGTTTACTATTATAGGTTAGGTTAAAAATAAACAAAAATTCTTAATGTTAAATAATTTTTTTCAACTACAAGATTTCCAATTGTTGTTGCTGTTATTTAAATGACATAGGTGCGATAGACTTTTCAGGGCCCGTACCATAAACGCATAAAACAGGTAAATAATTGAAATGTCATACTACACACTGCAAATGTATCTCATATAAATCCTATATATTTATATGAGATTACAAAGTTATTTATGCATTTAGTAAATGACAGACGTTCAATTTTATTGATCTGTTTTAAGACTTCATGGTACGTAGTTCCAAATTCGAATTTTCAAATTCATTCCAACCTCACTCAAGAACCGTGATACAGTTATGGTTCTAAACGAGTTATCTAGTTGTATAAATAAATGCATTAAGGCCTGGAATTCATTACCAGCTCACGTGTTTCCTTCTTCCTACAGTCCCGGGTCCTTTAAGCGGGGCGTGAAAAAGCATCTGATGAGGCCGTCAAGCTGAGTGTCACTATTGTCTCAAGTCTCAGAAAAGAGGGTCACCATTACTTACATATACCAATGTAAGTAATGGTGACCCTCTTTTCTGAGACTTTTCCTTCAGGTTACCATCAGGCGCGGCGAAGTCATCACACTTATGAATAAGTGTAAGTAAACTATGAACTTTTATATATGAAATATTTAACTACTCGTATATGATAGGTAGTTAATGATAATATTTATTTATTGTGTGTACTGTTTAAGTAGGTACGTACACTTAGGATTATAATTATATATATATAAATAAAGAGCATGGTGAGGGGTAAGTCACCCGGACACGACGGTCTCAGCATCGAGCACCTACAGCATGCGGGGGTGCACTTGCCTCGCGTTCTCTCAATGTTTTTTAATTTATGTGTGGGTCATTCATACATACCCGGTGAATTAATGCGAACAGTTGTGGTACCGATAGTCAAAAATAAAACTGGTGACTCTTCTAGATTAGCCAATTATAGGCCTATTTCGTTGGCAACAGTGATTGCTAAGGTGCTGGACAGTCTGCTTGAAGGACAGCTAGAACAACATTTATTATTTAATGATGCTCAATTCGGGTTTCGGCCCGGATTGTCAACAGAGAGCGCAATCCTTTGTCTCAAGCAGACTGTGCAGTACTATACAGCAAGAAATACGCCTGTTTACGCGTGTTACCTGGACCTATCAAAGGCGTTTGATCTGGTGTCATATAGAGTGCTATGGGGAAAAATGGAACGAGATACAAGTGTGCCGTCGGAAATAATTAATCTGTTCAAATATTGGTATGACAACCAACAAAACCGTGTAAGGTGGGCTGAATTCTATTCGGCAGAATACAGGTTGGAGTGTGGCGTTAAGCAGGGAGGGTTAACCTCGCCCACACTTTTTAACCTGTATATGAATGGTCTGATCGATGAGCTCAGCGGGACCGGAATCGGGTGTCATATTGATGGTATTTGTATTAATAATATAAGCTATGCTGATGATATGGTTCTGTTGAGCCCATCGATCAGAGGCCTCAGGACACTTATTAAAATTTGTGAATCCTACGCCGGGGCGCACGGGCTCAAATATAACGCACTCAAGAGCGAGTTCATGTTTTTTAAAGCAGGTAAGAGAGATTTTCACAGAATACCACCAGTCATGTTGTGTGGTACACCGCTAAAAAGAGTTGCAAATTTTAAGTATTTGGGCCACTGGGTCTCGGAGGATTTAAGAGATAACGCTGACATTGAGAGGGAGCGCAGATCGCTGGCTGTCCGATGTGGCATGCTGGCCCACAGGTTTGCACACTGTAACAGGCAGGTAAAGCTGACGCTTTTCAAAGCGTTTTGCCAGTGTTTTTATACGTGCAGCCTGTGGACGGGCTTTACGCAGAGGGCATACAGCGATCTGCGTATTCAATACAACAACGCGTTCCGGGTGCTGATGGGACTGCCGCGTTTTTGTAGCGCATCTGCCATGTTTGCCGAGGCAAACGTAGACAGTTTTTCGGCGATCATGCGCAAAAGAAGCGCCTCACTCTTACGCCGTACCCGCGGCAGTCCCAATACCATCCTTAGAGCGTTGGTTGATCGGTGGGACTCCCCGATCCTGGGGCGGTGCATAAAACTACATGCAATAAAGTCTGACACAGTCCCCGGATCGGGGTGGCGCACCCAAACTATTTAATTGTATTTTTACCTACTAACATTAGTTGTAAGTTTAACTAACAAATATGGAAGAATTTCTGAAATAAACGTTATATTATTATTATTATTATATTATAATTACTTTTGTTTAGAAGTACAGCCAATAACATAAGTAGCTTAACAGTTTTAATTTTGTATTGATTTATACATCAACTTGTTTGTAAACTACGATATCTCGGATTTGAATCCAGTTTTGCTTAGCAGGAAGTGTTAGCAAGAATATCTATTAGTACTTAGATAATTTCAATTACTAATATCTAGGTCTTTAGGTATAAATCAACATTTGTCGCGGTTTATACAAGTAATAGTTTAATACATGTGTACCTACCTATAAGTAGGTACTATAAAATTAAGTAGGTATGTACACACTAATAGATAATCATTTCTTAATGTTTAATTTATTAATAAAAAAAATTGCAGCACATGATGTCTATAATATTCTAGGGAGCTATTATTTATTCTGTGGTAGGGGGTCCTAACATTTTTTTCTTTTTATATTTATTAATTTAATTTAATTGACATTTAATTTAATAGAAGAAGGTAGGATACGAAGGTATTTCCATCCAATTGAGCAGTCTGACCTTGAAAGTACCTCCGCCCTACAGAATACCGCGGTCATAATAACCTCGTGTTATGTTCCCGGCGGTAAGTAGAGTAGCCCGAGCTCACTAAAGAGTTTTTGTGCTGTCAGTGGAAAGACCAAAAGCTTGTCCTGTTTTGTTTTTTACACTGACGGCATAGAAACTTTGTCCTTACAAGGTTGGCAGCGCGAGTGCGACTCCCTTGGTGTTGCACACGTCCATAGGCCACGGTAAATACTTTCCATCAGGTGGGTCGTGTGCTTGTCTGTCAATCAAGTTGTATAAAAAACACATAATAATTATTATATGTATAAAATGGGCAATAAACACATAAAATTAGGTAGAATTGCAGTGAAAAGTAAATGAATAACATTGTGTTGCTACTTATAAGTAAGTACATATCGAGCCTTTTCAGGAAGAAGATCGTAACCACCGTTTTACATATTTTACAGGAGAAGGTTTTTTTTTAATATTTATTAAATTACTTAAAGTATCAATTTGCAATTTTTACTAAGGGTTATATGGGAACATCCCTATTAGTTCAAATGTTAAAGTTTGACTTAGTACTTTAAAATCACATACATATGTCACTTACGTTAAAACTGATGACCGTTATTAGTTAGAGCTGATTTGAGTATGTCGATTACGATAATGCTTAAATTTATAAAATAGTAGAAATAATTTACTGTGAAGGATTTTTAACTGTTTTTATAGGATACCATAACAGACAGAGACTGACAGAGTCAGAAATTGAATAATCCAGAAAAACATTAAACATTAAGTAGTTCTAGCTTTATTAATAAAATGAAAAATATTGAAAGAAACATAAATCAGACGTCTTCATCAGTCTCAGGTAAAACATATCTTGTGTTTTTATCGCAGGGCAAATCCAAATATTCTTTGCAATATACTTCTGGTATAACACCTTTTTCGCACATTTTCTTTAAATCATCGTATTTTGCCTTTGAGATGCGAATTTTTTCAGTATAAGCAGTTTTTGGTTCACGAATAGCTTGTTGATTCTGCCGAGACCTCAATATGAGAGACACATCAATAGCTTGTTCGGGACCATCATAGTCGTATTTAAGATAGATCTTATCGCCTTTTTCAAATCTAGCATTACGCAGCTTGCTTGTTTGTATTTTAATTTTGTTTGGCAAGAAGGCTATTGCATAGGAATTCCAATCTTTAACTTCATCATTTTTTTAAAGAATCGTCTCATATTTTTTGGGATTAGTCCTCGCATTTCCAATTAAAGTTTGCCATTCAGATGGTGCATAAATGGTTCTTTTTTGTACAAATCCTTCTATTGTCGCATGCACAGAGTCTACTGGTATCATGGTATGTCCAGGAATGAGAAAGTTTATAGTTAATCTTTCAATATAACTTGCATGATATTGCATGAAATAATACAACATTACAATCATCGCTTTATTTTTATTTTGTCCTGCACAGCTATCACAGTATAATGCAATTTCATTTTCAGTTCTTCTCTCATCAACCATTTTAAGATATTTAAAGATAATAGTACAGATTTCATTACACCCTCTTTTCGCTTCCGTTTCGTTCCAAAGATAACAAAATGCAGATCTGATACCGCTTTCATAAATGCTTTCATTATAATAGGCAAGTTTTCGAGTATAGTAGAAATTGACGCTTTGGCCGTGAGGTGTCGTTAAGACCTTTTCAAGATCAAAGCTCGCACACAAAAAGTCTCTATTCAGTTTGCTTCTGTTTTGATCCTCTAGAAATAGCTTTAATGATCTTTCTTTGTTCTTAATGTGAGTCTTGTAAAGATCTGATTCCATCGTCTTTTTTCTTTCTTCGTCGTTCAAATTCTTTATTCTCTCACATTGATCACATTTGTCTTTCTTCGGTAAGTGAAACCCTAAGTTAAATTCCGTCTTAAATATTTTTCTAAACTTCTGATAACTTACTGCACCTAACTCCTTTGTATCATCGTCTTTTAAATAAAAGTTTCTATATAAATAGGTCACATCCCTAAATTCAGTTGGTAAGTATAATTTGTTACTTTTGTTTCTGCAATAGTGTGATTGAACGGCAGGCAACTTTTTTATAAAATTATATGCTTTTTGAATTTGAGATTGGCTGTATTTATTTGAAGGTGTGCTTTTACCGCGTTGGTCAGATTTTGACATGAAACTTGCAGTTTTATGCGATTTAGTGTAACGTAGGGTCATTTGTGAAATATCAAGGGTTTTCAAAAGAAATTGTTGACAAATTTTAACGGATTCTCCACCCTTTGGTAAGTAATAATTGTAACTTATTTTTCGACGATCACTTTCTGCCCTTTTTCGACCGATTGCGCATTCCTTTATGCAAGTTAAAATAAAATCTCTTTGTCTTTGTAAGGATTCAAGACCTCAATAGAGTTCATGAACACAGTTTCTCTCTATTTCAGTAAATTTATTGGCGCAGTCATTCCCGCATTTTTTACCTAAGCAGGGATTAGGTTTGACACATTTGCCTTTTCCAGACCACCTCTCAGACCTTTCTTTTAGTTTTTTCGGTAGTAGTCGTTTCTTCCGCATACCCTTTTTACCAACGACTCCAGAGTCCTCCTCTTTCTCTGGTTGAGTCCGAACTTTCAGCTATCGTCGTAGGAATATGTGTAGCAGACGTGGATGGGCCAGTGTAGTCGTCCATACTTGAAAATACTTGTCTTTTCCTCTTTCTTCTAATAGGAATACGCCAAGACTGATCAGAATCACAACCACTAAAATCCTTTTCTTCTTCAGAGTTTTGATCGATAGACGAGCAATGTGTAGAATCTGAAAATACTCAACTAAAGCATTGGATGGTATAAGCTCAGCCATATTTTCAATTTTCTGAAAGCGAAATTAAAGCGCTGTAGATCCATATCGCCACCACCCAAATAAAAGTTAAAGCACGAATAAAGAAAACATCCCAGGTGGAAATTTAAAATTTAGTTATAACAATAGGGAGTTCTTCAAGAGGGCATTAGAAGATTTCTTCAGGACCGGCAGCATTAGTGTGACGCCCCTAGTGTTGCACACATCCATAGGCCACGGTAACCACTTCCCTTCAGTGAGCCGTGTGCTTGTCTACCACTTAAGTGGTATACAACAAAACAACCACCCATAACGTATTTCATTGAAATACACTGTAATAAAAGTGCTCATCAAACTTAATAACATGCATTATACCTACTCCATTTGTTTAGTTACTGGAAAAAGAAAAGGTAAACTATTTTATTTAATAAAAATACATTAAATCTATATTGAGCAATTCTAGTTACTCAGTTACTTTAACTGAGTAACTAGAATTGCTCAATATAGATTATTAGTCTAGAAAATTAATTCTTTACAGTACCTAACCAAAAGGAGTACAGGTTATTTTAACTTATTAACATTAATAGCAATGTATTTATACTATATTTTGTTATAATACTACCCGCCTTATTATATTAATTCAAATCAGAAGATTCAAATAATTTAGTTTCACATTTACTAACGACAGCCGTTTTAGTTTTTTCTTACTTCATAAGTTTCACATTTTACTTACCTTGATAATACGTGGATTGTACTTTAACACTCAGTTTATACAAATACATAATTGGCAATAATTAAGGTTCAAAATATTCATACCGTTAGTGAAAAAGAAATGAAACAGGAGCGAATAAAATCAAAACACGTTGAAACCAGTCTCGTCTCCATAAGTACTTTGCCGCTTCTAAGAGTGCGTTTTGTTTCACCATTAAATATTGGGTAGATTCATTTAAACGTAAAATAAAAAATAGTTTTGTCATTATTACTAACCTAAACTCAAAAATATTTTCTACTATAGTAATTTAAGGTTATGGCATTCATAATAATTCATAATTCATAATGATATTATTATTATAGTTCACAAACAACTAAACGTAAAACGTATTTTATTTTATCGGAAGCGACAAGTATTTAACTTTCATTGTATATATTTATTATCGTAAATGCCAAGTAGGATGCTTGCAATACACTTAATAACCTAGTACTATATCGTAAGCGACAGTTACTTTACTTACGATCTGTCAGTCGGTGGACGTTACGTTAAAGAAACGGAGTGGGTTGAAACTTACGATGAAAACTTCGAAATTAGAAAAAAAGTCTCATATTTCTATTTTGAAGTCTAGAGTTGGTGCCATAAGGTGCAAAATCATTTGATCAGGTGGTTAATATTAAAAAAGATTTTTGGGAATTCTGGCGCTTACGATGTTCTTCCTGAAAAGGCTCGATATGTTAAGTAACATATATAAGTACTATTAATTATTATATGCCCATTTTTTTTACCCTAGGCAATCTTTCACAGTGTCCCTTTTAAAATAATACTGTTTATATTATAAATATTTATGTACATAGCGTGTCATGGTAATAATTCTCTAGTCTAGCAATTGTTACTGGAACTGTATTCTGTAGTTAGAAAAACTATAGTTACGCCTGAGTTCAAACACAACAGCATAACCACAGTCCAGTACGTAAAAAAAAATCGTTTACGTGCTATTGCCGTAAGCCTCTACGTATAATTTACCAGAAAAAGCAAGACAGATGATTGTTTTGTAATTGAATGTGTTAGAAAAGGGCAATACTGTGGAGTTATAAGCAGTTTATTGAAAAGCAGTCATACGTGGAAAATGGTTAAGTTAAAAAAATATATGAAATGTAGGAACACATATTGAGAACACACTTGTAAATTTACCACAGTATTCTTTGTTAGACCACCTGACCGGTTTCGTATTACAGCATCCTCAAAAGCGAACTTAGTTAATTAACTGTTATTACTCGACTACGGTGGAGCAAAAGGAGGGTTATGTATGTAAGTATGTAGGTTCATCTGTTCCTTCATAGCTCCTCAACCACGTATTAGAATTGGACAAATGAGGTATCTTTAGAAGCATCATAGTTGTCTGCTGGTTATAGGCTGTATAACATGTCACAAAACTAACGTGGAGCCCACTAGCGGTCATAAAGTACTGCGTTTAAAATAAATTTGAGACAAATATGTCTTGTCAAACACGTATCATCTCAAAGGGCTTAAATAGCACATTTCAAATATGGTATAAATTATACCTATTGCTTTTCCCAAAATAATATAATTAAAAAATAAGTTTAAAACTAAAACCCGGCTATTGAAAAATCACGCTCTAAAAAGTATCAAACAAGAAAATATCAAGGATTGCCGTGGTCGTATACCACTTAGTTTAAAAAAACAATACTTTCTTTTTACTTATTTTTATATATGTGCAAAATCCCCACGGATACCCCCCTCCCCCCCTCCCCCCATAAGCCGGTGGAAGAGGTTACACAGAGTCCCCGACTCGCCCCCGGAAATGGGGAGGCGCACCAAACGCGCCACCGCTGCGGCCTGCTTCCAGGGTGACAGGCGGCTCCACCCATCACCTCCAGGCCTGCGCTCATGGGGAGCGGAGGTCATTCATCTACCTAACAATACATTCTAGGGAAAAATGATCTTTGATACTTTTTAGAGCGTGATTTTTCAGTAGTCGAGTTACAGTTTTAAACTTATTTTTTCAGTTCGTTGAGTGAGTAGAATGCTTACTCGCATAGCTTTAGTCGAAGTTTGAAGGACCCAATACTAGGAACACAAGTCACGTCTAACACTCGATCTTAGCTTGTGCTTACTTTGTATATTTACAGTGAAATAAATCAGTGCTATCTGTACTACTTGACACTTTAACGTCTGTTTTAGGGCATAGGTAGAAGCTATGGAGTTTTCCTAGCACCTATAAGTACATATGTGTACACCGCAGTATTTGAAGAGACACCCTCACGATAATTTCTACCGCTTCCTTGCCTTTATATTTACGAAATGTGCTTGTTAGTGAAAACAGCAGAGTAGTAATTAAGTATTGTGTGGCCGCCAAGCTGAGTGCCAACATTGTTACATTACTTAGTGTCTGTAATGGTGACCTAGGAGGGAGGACACGGCGGTATTTCCGCCCAATTGAGCAGTCCGACTGGGGAAGTACCTCCGCCCTATAGAATACCGCGGCTATAATAACTTCGTGTTGTGTTCCCAGCGGTGAGTAGGGTAGCCAGAGCTTACTGGAGAATTTATGCTGTCAGTGGGAAGCACGATAACCCCCCCCCCCCCCTCCCGCTGGATCCGGTGAGAAAAGTTATGTCGGACTTTAATCACCCACTAAAACACACGACTCCTGTGGGTCCGTCATTGCTGGTTGGTATGCCTCGCACCCCGGCCAACCCAGGGCCATCTCTCTCGATCTGGCCTTCCTCGGGTGTGGTGACCACATAATAAATAAATATTCTACAACATTCTACCCATGGTAAGTATAGTTTAACTAGCTTGTGTTATGGAATCTAGAATGCGGATAAACAGACTTAGATACTTTTGTTTTTTTTGTACATGAAAACATATTATACATAGAAACACCCAGACCAATGCAAATATATAAATGTTTATGCATTAAATATTCGCACTGAGCGGGAATCGAACCCGCACCCCCTGCGTAGCAGTTGAACGTTCTACCGCTACGCCACAGAGGCTGTCAAAACATATCTCCATACTAAATGACATTGTGGAATCTGACATCTTGACATTGCAATGTGACATTGCGTTCACAACTAACTATGACTTTTAGTACACTGTTCTATATTTAAATCTGCAACTATATTGCGAAATTGTACCAAACGTCACACCGAAGTTGCTCTACTTTACGATTCGATTATTCCAAACGATTCTGAAAATATCTCCCGAACGTTTTATCGATAATTTCTGCTTCAATACAAATAATGGGCCATTCATATCGACAGTGTCCCGTTCATGCCCATCCGGTGACCACACGCATGGTTTTACGGACACTTGTCCCGTCTTTATTAGGAATTCGCATAATTCAAATGAGGAACGCCTTTGCCGGTCCAGTTGTCCTGGGATGCGTTTACTTGGAATATTGTCACTGTCTTTTCAGGACAGTGGCTTTAAATCAACTGAATTATGGTTAACACTTTGTTGTGAGGAGTATAGATATTGCATTAATAGGAATTTTGTTACTTGTAATGGTAATTTAAGGCTAAGTTTCCACAGAAGTGGAGATGAGCGAAGCGGAGAGGAACCAGAGCGAGAGAAAGATTTTTTTTTTTTTTTATACCACTTAGTTGGCAGACAAGCACACGGCCCACCTGATGGAAAGTAGTTACCGTGGCCTATGGACGTCTGTAACACCAGAGGAGTCACAGTCGCGCTGCCAACCCTGTAAGTACAGAGTTTCTGTGCCGTCAGTAGAAGACAAATCAGGACAAGCCTTTAGTCTTCCCACTGACGGCACAAATTCTCCAGTGAGCTCTGGCTACCCTACTCACCGCTGGGAACACAACACGAAGTTATTATAACCCGTGGTATTCTGTAGGGCGGAGGTACTTCCCCAGTCGGACTGCTCAATCGGGCGGATATACCGCCGTGTCCTACCTCCTTATAAAAAGAATCGACCAATGACACTCACCATTTATCTTACGTGAGGTCAGACGGACAAAGGCAGCCTATTTGTTAGATTTTGCAATCCGAAAATGATGAACTAGCATGACCTAAGTAAATTGGGTATTTGACAGATTTAGGAAACCTATCTTAAAAGATGTAGAAATTTAGTAGCTATAATTCATCATTTTCCCGTGAAAAAAACAACACATTTTCACTTAATTAACTAAAAATGTGCGCGAAAAACGGTTGGTCACGTGAAATTTTGCGCGTGACTTCATTAAATAATATATTCGAAAAGACCATACAACGAAAGGTTGCGTTACGCTAAGAATTTTTTTTATAGTTATGTCACGTGAACTGTCAACAGATTTTTTGAGTTTTGGCTCATGTGAAATACAGATCAAAACTCTTAATTTTTCGTTTTTTAAACATATATTCAAATTTATTTTTATTGAAATATATTTTGTATAGTTATTATTTACATATAAGCTATCATATCCACAGAGAAAAATCCACAAAGACCACAACCCCCGAAAGTTTGTAAAAACTGCAGAAGCTCCGAAAAAAGTACTATTAAGAAATCAGTTCAAAACCAATACACAAAGAAACGGAACTAGATTAAATATAGGTACACTCAACACAAGATCACTAAAATCACGCGAATCCCTATTAGAACTAGAACATGCATTAGAAACCGTTAACTGGGACATCATAGGATTGTCCGAAATACGTAGTGCCGATGAAAAAATAGAAAGCTACGAAAACTATATCTTGTACTACATAAACGAAACAGCGGGCTTATACGGAGTAGGATTTATGATCAAAAACTACCTAAAAAAAGAAATAATAGAATTCCAAGGAGTATCCGATGGAATCGCTGTTCTTAACTTTAAACTTCCAGGTTACCACCAACCAACTTCAATAGTTCAAATTTATGCTCCAACAAACTGTGCCAAGGACGAAATGAAAGATAATTTTTATACTCAACTGAAGAAAACAATGGAAAATTTGTATAAATCTGTTACCTATCATTATTGGAGACTTTAATGGTAAAATTGGTAAGAAAAGAAGGAACGAAGATAAAATAATAGGTCCGTATACAACAGGTGAGAGGAATAACAATGGACAAAGATTAATAAATTTTGTTTTAGAAAATAACTTACACATTATGAATAGTTACTTTAATAGAAAATATATTAGAAAATGGACTTGGGTATCGCCTGATGGGAAAATAAGAAATGAAATAGATTATATTGTAACAAATAAACTAAAATGGTTTAAAAACGTCGATGTCGTCAATAAACTCAACTACAACACAGATCACAGGCTACTCAGAGGTCAATTATACACAAGGGAACACAATAAAATATCTCGAAAGAATATTCAAAATACACAAAACCCGATACGCCTACCAATGCCAGATAAGATTTTAGAGACTTTGGATACAAATATAAAAAGAATAAACAAACTCACCTATGTTCAAGAAAAATACGATAGTTTAGAGAGAGAATTAAAAGAGTTTGAAAACAACTATAGACTAAAAAAATCTACAAAAGACAAATTAGCACCAATGGCGAGAAATTTAATCAAACAGAGACAAATCTTGTTTAGCAACAGGAAAAATAACAAAGAAGAAATTGTTAAGTTAAGCAAAGAAATAAACCTACACATTCGTAAATATAGACAGAAGACAAGGAATGAAACAATCAATTATCACATAGAAAGAACAGGTAGAGTTAAAAAAGCTTGGAATGTACTAAGAGAGAACTCAAATTGGATTGATAAAATGGCTAATAGAAAAACTAAAAAACAAGAAACAAATAGAGTCGAAATATTACAAGTAGCCACAGAATATTACAGTGAGCTATATAGTGACTACGAAATAGAACCCCAAGAGAGCCTAAAATACGTTAACAATGATGTTGACAATGAAGAAGAGGAAATTCCAAATATTATGAGAGAAGAGGTGACTAAAGCTATAATATCACAAAGAAAAGGAAAAGCACCTGGGGAGGATGGTATATCTAATGAACTCATTTTGGGAACAGCAGCCGTAACAATAAATACTTTCACAGATTTATTCAACCAAATCCTAGACACAGAATATATACCTCACCTCATCAATGGACTTCGTCAACAGTGACTCTACTTCACAAAAAAGGAAACAAGGATGATATAGCTAACTATCGACCCATCAGCCTGATGTCCAATATATACAAGATATTTTCTAAAATACTATTAAACCGCTTAACGAAAATCTTGGACGAAAATCAGCCAAAAGAGCAAGCAGGATTTCGCAGCGGCTTTTCCACGCTACACCATATACACACTATTAAGCAGATTATTCAAAAATGTAATGAATATGGTCTTACCTACTACTTGGCATTCGTCGATTATAATAAGGCGTTCGACTCACTTAAACACACAAAAATATGGGAAGCATGAGCGATGCAAGGAGTGCATTCTAAATATATACGCCTGATTTCCAATATATATAAGAGAATGACAGCTAAAATAAGAACGGAGAGGCTGGGTATAGATTTTCCCATAGAAAGAGGGGTCAGACAGGGAGATCCCTTATCACCTAAGCTTTTCTCGGCAGTCCTAGAATATATTTTTAGACGACTCGACTGGACCAATCACGGACTAAATATTAACGGAGTGCAACTACACCATCTGAGATTCGCAGATGACCTGATTCTTGTGTCAAGTGATGCAAGTTGTCTGAAGGATATGTTAGAACAACTTGTAAATGAAAGCTCTAAGGTTGGATTATCGATGAATGCCACTAAGACCAAGGCAATGACAAACAAGGAAAATACTACGATTGTGGTCAATGGTCACATATATCTTGGACAAATAATACCTATCTCCTACAGACCTCATAATAAAAGAAATTAATAATAGAATAAACATGGCATGGAAAAGATATTGGTCCCTTAAAGAAATTGTGAAAAACCCTCAAGTACCACTCAAAGCTAAAAAAATAGTATTTGACTCATGCATTCTCCCTATAATGACGTACGGATGTCAAACATGGAGCTTGACACAGCACAATATACGCACGCTCGAGACCTGCCAACACAGCTTGGAACGCAGTATGCTCAATATAAGGTTGAGAGAGAGAGTAAACTTAAATAAAATACGCTGTCTAACTAAAATTCAGGATGTGACATACTGTGTTAAAAAACTAAAATGGCGGTGGGCAGGTCATATGATAAGGAGTCAAAAAGATAAGTGGACAAAAGAAAGAAAAGAAGACAACGTCGTAGATGGGAAGATGACATTAAAAAAATTGCAGGAAGCACGTGGACTAGAAAAGCACGTCATCGTATACTGTGACAAGCTTTAGGGGAGGCCTATGCTGGGACAATCTTAACGAAACCGGTGTCTCGAATAGATTATTTTGAACGAAAAGTTGTATAGCATGTAAGATTGTTAAATAAAGGCTATTATTTTTATTATTATTATTATTATCATATCCAACATATTTCATATTTAATTGTCAAATACCCAATTCAAACAAAGTCAAATCGACCGTCTCTCAATAGCACAGAGTACTATTATTAGGTATGTAGCAAGCTAGTCAATGACATCGGTAGCTTAGTGGTCATAGAGTAGACCTTACGATCGAAAGCGATTTTGATTCCTGGTCATTACACCACCGACGTGAAGCCACTCCTACCACAAGCGTTTTAGTATAGCTGTAAGAGTAGGTAGAAGCTGAGGAAAAAGAAAATAAATTAGAAATAATACTATTTCAAGTACAATCCAGAATAAAGAAACCAAAAAACGAGACATAAAATAATTATCTGAAATTAGGTTTTACCCGCCAAAATTAGAACTTTATGAAACCAAGATGACGCATTTATTGTCATAATAACATTTTCAACGAATAGCCAAGGTCACGGACAATGGCCACAAACCTATTGCGCGAATATCACGATAACATCACTAGACCAAAAACAATAATCACGATATAAAAACTACCAAAGATTACAGCGGAACTTATAAAAAACTGTCAAGAACGAACTGAAGTAAAGCGTCCGGAACGTGATCAAATAACGTTGGTCAAATTAAGCTGTTTGTAAAAATCGCATCGTGTTGACAAATAGACCTCAGCTCCCAATTATCTGTGCCCCAGCCCCAAAGAATTAGTGCGAGGGATATGCCTGCTAACCTCACCTTCGGTAACCAAAAATGACTCACAGATTCCGTGCGTTTAAGTCGGTCCGAGTCCGCCATAACCTATGGGTATTTATCGCATGTAAAAAAAAACGTTAAAGCAGAAGATAGAATATAGCTATACGGAATTCATAAACATTAACCCTAAAGCAAATAATTATAAATGATATTTAAACACTTAAAAACTTGGTAAATGTTTATAAACTAGGGACGGAATGCTGAAGGCGGAGGATCGGAGGCAAAGGCCTACATTGTGAGAGGTCTATGCCCTGCAGCGGACTAAGTCAACCTGACTTGTAAACTGGTGCACCTGCTGATTAGGGAATTAGGCTCTGTTGTTTACTCTAAGGGTTGGGAGGTCATACGACAGTCGCTGCAATAAAAGTAATTAATAACAAATCTTAAGGAGGAAAATTAGTAAGTAAAGTCCGGGCTTCAAGTTGAAATAATCGTATGAAACCAGGAACAATACCCAGATGAAGATGATGAAAATTTACTTATGGACAACCGCAAGAAGAAATTCAATAATACTGGGTATATGATTGACATCTCTGTTTATCTCGTTGAGCTACATTACAAGCATGATTATTCAAAATAAAAAAAACATTTCTGCATTTTTTCAAACTTATTCACTTCAAATTTATTTAATACAATAATTATAACTACATAAAAATAGTAATTGAATGGTTTCAAACTCACAGTGAACCCCAAAAACAATTCCAAAAGTCTCTGGTCACACGTCCACCTGCCGTAATTACCTTAATTGAGTTTTTTTTTTCAATTAAAACCCGGTCACGGTGGGGATGTCTCTGTTGTTGAAGTTTGTAGCATTTGATATGTATCTTTATAATTGGTTGGGTTTTCTCGGTACCACGTGAAGTGGCGGGAATGCACGTGATAAACACAGTGGTTCTGATAGAAATTATTGGTTGAATTATTTTTTGTTCTGTATTTATTGGTGATTTGTTATGTTTTGTGTTGTTGGAATATAATAGGTATAGAGATAATAAGTACAGACGATCAGCTTTATAGTGTAACGAGCGAAAATGAACCTTAAACATGAGACTTTGCGATTGAAGTGAATTGAGGGTATTGAGACTCTTGTAAGTATGTTTACGTTTGATCCATCTATCCAGGCGTAATAAAGAGATGGCTAAGTCGGGGTACAAGTGGTTTAAACAATACAGTGTTTCTTTACCAGGGTCGGTCATGAACTCGGGAGTAACCTATAAAAGAAACTCTCCATGAATCCCATCATCTTTGACCGTTTGCAACAGGTACGCTTTGATGTTTGGGAGGCTTTCCGCGTGGTTCTCGGCAGAGTAGACTTTGGGTCACCCCGTCTCTTTTTATGCGGTGTCGGTCAAGGCGACTAAGGGATAGGGCTGTTTAACATTAAACAGATATATACCTACAGCCTAGACTCAGTCTTAGATGCATGACTCAAGTCAACAATAGTGCCCGGAATACGGCAATAGACTCACCCATTTTTACATGAGACCGAATACAATGATTGGTGAAATGTGGGAGTTAATTCACGACTGCTTATTCCTTCGGGGATTAAGGCGTGATTATATGTATGTATGACCATATGTAAAAACTCTAGTCCAGAATTTTCGTCCATAAATTCCTTACTAGAAACCCTTGATATCTTATTCATTTATATAATCTAAGTAAATTTAAAAAGTATTAGATAAATACTTAGTTGCTTAGCTACTTAACGCTCGTATCTATAGACAAGTGAAAGTAATTACTTGAGTAAAAGTAATTACTTAAGTAACGATTTTGATTCTATAGTTTAGAAATTGACCAAAGTAAGAACTGTCAAAGTTCGAATTCTTCACTTAAGTCATAGTCATCATTTCCGTTACTTAAGCATTACTTTGCTAACATTTATCAGTGATTTCGAGGTTAGCCTTTGTGATAAATAACTGTTTTTGCTTACTCGACAATATGGTATCATATTTTTGAATGATGCTAAGGAATAAATCCTTCTCTAATGATAAAAAGGGTTTTTTTCTATCACTTTCAGAACTCATTGCAAATTAGGTATTGTTTTAAACGAAATATTCACACGCGATACTGACGACTGACGACTTATGAATGAAATGTGAATGTTCGAATGGATATTTGGTAATTGTGTAAGTATTCTATGCATTTTTACGTTACTATTTTCTATTGCTGTTTATTATGCAATTACAACAAATACAATCGGCCTAACTGTGACGCACAATCCAAGCAAGTTTACAATGCACCTTCATAAACGGTAACAAAGGCTCAAAGATATTTTTTTTTTTAATTTTATTTATTGTTTTTTTTTTCCTCTCCTTTTTGGCAAGTAGGTAATAGATATATGCCAATGTCAAGTAATATAGTAGTAGTAATATAAGTAGGTATATATATAAATAAATGTCTTTAGAATTATTAATGGCGAGACGCCAAAGTCAAGTTTTTCAAGTTACGGTCCTCAGTAAAGTTGTGGGGACTTTACTAGAGGCTCCCTAGGGAGGTTTGGAACCAACACGAAAAGTCGCAATTCACTGTAATTTGCCACTTTCCGCACTTGTGTGCGTTGTCAAAAATATTATATCTAAAAATCCACCATTTTTATACATAAAATCTCGAAATCACATCAATTTTGGATAGTAAAAAAATACCGCGATGCGCCATTCTTCATGTTGGCGCCAAAGCTCCATTTTATTGTTGTTTATTATACAATTACAATACAACAAATAGAACCGGTATAACCTAACTGTAAGTGAATGACGTACAATCCATGCAAGTTTAAAATGCACCTTACTACACGGTAATAAACACTCGATAATACTTTTCAGTTTAATAGGATTATTTTGCTGTCAGTCGTTTAGTTTCACAATAAACCATCACAAAAACAAAATCACGCAGCTCATCACAAACTTTTTTTTTTTTTTTTTTTTTTTATATAGGACACGTCAATTGGACTTCGCCTTGCCTGATGGTAAGCTGAAGGCAAAATCCCAGAAAAGAGGGTCACCATTACTTACACATACCGTGTGACAATGGTGACACTCAGCTTGACGGCCTTATCATATGCTTTTTCACGCCCCGCTTAAAGGACCCGGGACTGTAGGAAGAAGGAAACACGTGAGCTGGTAATGAATTCCAGGCCTTAATGGTGCCACAGAGGAAAGAGTCTCCGAACCGCTTGGTTCTTGATCGGATGTTTTGCACCGTGTGCGGATGACATCTAAGACCTGCACGCGTTGTCCTGTGTAGGAAAGGGGAGGGTGGGACTAATTGGAAGAGCTCATCAGAACACTCCCCATGGTACAGACGGTAAAATACAGCCATGGACGCAACATCTCTACGCAGCTGTAAAGGTTCTAGGGTGTTCGTGATCTCGGGATTCCCAATGATGCGGATCGCACGTCGCTGCAACCTGTCGAGAGCATCTAGTAAGTACTTTGCTGAACCATCCCAGAGATGCGAGCAGTACTCCACACAGGAGCGAATTTGTGTCTTGTATAGAAGACACCGCTGCTCCGGCGTGAAAAATCGTCTCACTCTGTTCAGGACTCCGAGTTTTCGTGAGGCTGTTTTGATGATGCTTTCGATGTAGTTTTTGTTATTCAGGTTGCAGCGAACATCCATACCTAGGATATTGAGATTGTCCTGCAGCGGCAGTGGCGTGCTCTGAAGAGTGGGGAGGGGAAGGAAAGAAGATACTTTTGCTGTAAACGCACATGCCTGCGTCTTCTTGGCATTGAACTCAACCAGGTTCTCAGAGCCCCATTGAGAAATGTGATTCAGGACCCCGTCAAGCTCAGTGACAAGAAGCTGCCTTTTCTCTGCGATATCTGACTGCTTGGCCGCTGGATGTCCATGATAACTCCCATGTAAAGTGCTATCGTCTGCATAACAATGAACATTGCCGGTAGACAGCATGTCGTTGATATGCAGAAGAAAGAGAGTGGGTGATAAGACGGACCCCTGGGGCACGCCAGCATTAACCTGCAGAAACTCTGAAGCTCGTCCGTCACAAAGGACGCGAATACGGCGCCCCTGCAGGAAGCTAGCAACCCAGTTGCACAGCCTAGAAGGCAGACCAAAGGCAGGTAGCTTAGAAAGAAGCGATTTGTGCCAGACTCTATCGAAAGCTTTGGCGATGTCAAGACTAATTGCCAGTGACTCGCCGTGCTTGTCCATAGCCTCACCCCAAAGATGGGTAACGTATGCTAGAAGATCACCCGTTGACCGTTTCGGTCTGAAGCCATATTGCCGGTCATTAATTAAGGAGTGATCCTCTAGGTGCCGCATGAGCTGTTTGTTAATTATGTGCTCAAACACTTTGCACAGCACTGAGGTGACGGCTATGGGTCGATAGTTGGCTGGCTCCGAGCGATCCCCCTTCTTGGGAATCGGCTGAACATTCGCCTCTTTCCAAGGCAAAGGCACTGTACCCGAACTGTAGGATAGCCGGTACAGGCGCGTAAGCATTGGAGACAACTCCGCTGCACATTTTTTCAAAACTACCGCTGGAATACCATCCGGACCACTGGCTTTCCGGACATCGAGTGATTGCAGCACTGCACGGACATCGCGTTGCCTGATATGGATATCAGGCATCGCGTGGTCACTGTCGGGTAGTGTTGGTGGCTGCGTACCACAATCATCGATTCGGGAGTTGGCAGCAAAGAGATTAGCCAGCAGATTTGCCTTCTCTTGCGACTCATGGGCCAGGGATCCATCAGGGTTACGCAGCGGAGGCAGCGAAGGCTGACAGAAGTTGGCTTGCACGGCTTTAGCCAGTCGCCAGTAGCCACGGCTTCCCGTGGGATGCATCACTAGCTCTTGACCAAGCCGCGCTATGCGCAGGGCATCCGCTCTGACATAGGCCCTTCTACAGACCTTTGTGGCTCTGTTGTACGCTGCCTTGAAGTGGCCCAGATTGGGATGGCGCGTGGCGCGCGCCCTTACCCAAGCGCGGTACGCAGACTGTTTTTGTTCAACAGCTTCCGCGCACTCGCGCCCGAACCAAGGGCGCACCCCGCGGTCACCGGTGACATCGGTGTATGAGATATAGTATTCCATACCCAGACCGATCTCACCGGCGACAGCAGTAGCACAATCCGATGGGTTCTTACCTTCAAAGCAGCGCTCAACCCACGGGATGGACGCAAAATAGTCACGAAGTCCATCCCAGTCCGCTGACGAGTAGTGCCAGAGACGCCGCTTCCCCTGCACGGGTCGTGGGGGCGCCATAATAGGCACCGTGGAACAGACCAGGCAGTGGTCAGAGTTGCCTAACGCGGCTCGCACCGATACACTGTACCGGTCCGGATCACTCGTCAGCAGAAGGTCTAGCAGAGAAGGTGCTTGGCCCGACCTTCTTGGTATCCTAGTGACCTCGTGCACCAATTGGGTCAGGCCATGCGCCAGAGCACATGCGTGGGCGGCTCTTCCCGCATGGTCGGTTTTGGAGGAGCCCAACCAGATCTCGTGGTGGGCGTTAAAATCCCCCAAAAATACCATTTCGGCATTCGGAAATCGCTCCTGCGCATCATCTGCCGCCTGACTCAGATATTCAAAGAGTCGAGTTGTCTCAGCATCTCCTGTATGGGAACGGTAGAGGCACACATAGATCTGACTCGTAGGGCCATGGTCTACGTGTACCCAAAGGACGGAGAAGGATGGGTCCTCTAGGCAGCGCAAACGGCGACAGCAAACATCCGCCCTAACAAACACGCACACCCCGGCTTTTGCACGAAAACTTTCCTCAAGAACATAGCCAGGGTAGAGCAAGTAGGTCGTGTCGTCAGGGCGGTGTATTTGCGTCTCCGTTAGAAAAAACATGGCAGGTTTCGCCGTCTCTAGGTGTTGGTGGACGGCGTTGAGGTTTGCATAGAGCCCACAGATGTTAGTGGACTCCACCTCAAATAGCAAGCTTTTGGGAGTGTGACGAGCCGCTGTGTTGCCTTTTTCTATAAATTGCGCTGCCATGAGTTTGGGTGGGAGAAGGCGTGAAAAAAAGAAGTGATTGCCGCCGCAGCACCGTGTGACAAAGCGCGGGATATTGGTTTTATCTATGAATGTGAGGCATGGCGAGAGCCGACGCGCCGAACGGAAGGGCCCCCGTACCCCCCCGAGTATGGTCGCCGGGCTCCCAAATCCGGTCACCAACCGGCACGACGAACCATATCGGGATTATGCGCGGCCTGGTGAGGCAGCCTCCCAAGGTGGTTAACCCCAGTTGGGCCCCTGTACTATACCGCGGGCGGCCAGCGGCACCACCGTTTCTACAGGTCTCCCTGTTCGGCGCATCGCCCCGCGCCATCCCCACTAGACTACGCCAAGACCCACTGGTCCCACTAGTGCTGCGACAACCACCACCTCTGCCCGGCTATGCACATGCTGACCCCTGAACACAATCCAACCGAGATTGAATTGCTATGGAGGGTTTTTCGCAATAGTGCACGGTGGTACCTACCCGGTCGAAACTTGAGACAAATTTGTGCCACCAAGTTTCTACCACCAACTTATTGCAATGGATCGAATATTGTATTAAACATGACAGTTTTAAATAAAGTGTTATTAAATTTAAAAATAATAGCGATGCATTATATAAAATTGTTTGTTTTTCATTATTCTATTAAAGAAACAAAACGTTGATAGCAGTATTGCCAGCTGGAAAAGATTCTTACGGCCTGAGTAATACTTATAACTTTACTCAAGTAAGTATTTTGCGTTACGTGTCTATAGAATAACATTTACTTAAGAAATTACTTAAGAACAAGTTATGACTTAGTTGAGAAATTACTTAAGAACAAGTAATGACTTGTTTATAGATACGGGGGTTAGTTATGCATCTTGAGCCCGTCACCGTCAATAGGCGCCATGACGCGTGAACAGAGGGTAGATAACACCGGTGACATCGTTAAAACTAATTACGTCAATATATTAAAACGGAACGGTGATTATAACCGTAATTTAAATTATAATCCCTATTTTTTATTCTATAATTCAAGGTCAAAGACATTCTGTGCTCGAAGTACCTGCACTAACATTTTTTTTTCGATATTTTTGATGCGAATAGCTTATACCTATAGGCTGTAGGAATCATAAAGGTATTTAGAACTTAACAAGTAAACAATATAAATTGCTAAGAGGGTAGGCATATACTTAGTTTTTTTAGACAACTTAGGTGGCAGACAAGCACACGGTCCACCTTATGGAAAGTGGTTACCGTGACCTATGAACGTGTGTAACACCAGTGGAGTCACAGCTGTGCTGCCGATCCTTTAAGAACAGAGATTTTCTGTGCCTTCAGTGCAGAACATAAAATTAGAACAAGCCTTTGGTCTTTCCAATGACAGCACAAACGCTGTCCAGTGAGCTCTGGCTACCCTACTCACCGCCGGAAACATAACACGAGGTTTTTATAGCCGTGGTATTCTGTAGAGTGGAGGTACTTCCCCAATCGAATTGCTCAATTGGGACGGAAATACTCTCCTACCTCCTATAAGAAGTAGTTAGTTGGGGCGTAAAGGATATACCAGAGGCAATTACACTCTTGGCAATGGATGACCTAACACGGCGAGTGGCTTTAGTCGGTACAAGTCTTAAATAACACTCCCACTGGCTCCGAGGGGATTTCTAGACTATAAAAAAATATTCCCTACTTACATTTCGCATTTTTGACAATTCATATATTAGAGAAGGGCCCAAGGAGTTCCCCTCTGGAAGAATGGAGTTGTTTAAATATACCTACAAATTTAATTAAAATACAAAAAGGAAGTTTAGTTAACAACTGCACCACAAGGAGATTCGATATTTCTCAAATTCCCGATCAAAGCATCGCAATGACATGTCCTCGAACACACATTTCAATGAAAAATTCAACAATTATTGAATTCCCTAATTAGACCTTAAAAGGACACTAAAAGTGCCGTTGAAAAAGTAAAACGGTCACCTAATAGAACCGTGTCGCATTGCTGTACGTACGAATTTAATCGAGGCGGTACGCTTTGTAGTGCGTAGACGCAAGATGGCCGCCGTACATCAAACGCGCCGCGCGTGTGAGGCACCCGCAGTGAAATGTCACCACGGTCTATCAATTAACGGCTATCCTACGTTGATGCGTTATTGATATCGGAATAGCGAAGTTCTGTATTGCCGTAGCTTATTCGGTTTTTTGTGTGGTGCAAGTGATAGATGAATAGGGTTTCCATTTTTCTAGGTTTAGTACCAACCTTTCATTTTCTTAGCAATGATTCCTGTTGGATGTTTTCACGTAGAAGCCCGTGGTCCACTTTATGTTTCTCCTCCTTTTCATAATTGATTTGGCTTTACTTGGCTCCTAAGGAGTGAAATCCGCATGAATCTTCTAACTCCTCTCCGAAAGGCAAACCTGCACAAGAGCCTCGTCTTTTAATCAGCAGGTGTATCGATTACCAGATAAGGTCGACTTTTGCCATTTTGGTAAGGTCGCCCATATAGCCCTTTCACATTACTTCAGGTACTATTACAAATCATTTTTTTCTTTCAAATTAAAGATCCGAAGGGTTCCTAAAATCCAAATTTATTAGTTGGTATAGGTACATAGATACTCGCATACCTATCTACTGAAGACCTTTTCCCTCTGGGGTGTCCAGAAATAGCAGGCCACCACCAGCTTCGTTCCTTTGGTTTCTTAAGAGCTTCTTCTACTTGTGTCATTATTAAACCTTTTATACAAGACCACCGAAAACTCACAATTAATAAATATCACATGTAAATGTCTTTCTACCAATCAGTAGGTTCACTAAAAATTAGGTACAAGGTTGACAACGGATAAGAGATAGATGCTTTATTGCGAGTGCTAAAATAAACACCAACTTTTAACATCAGGTGACCAGGTTTTCCATTAGATCTACAGTTAACATTATACATTTTTTTATTAGTAACAAAAGTATTTTTAAAAAGGTTCTTTACTCTTGGAACTTAATGTTAAAAACTTGTTTAAAACCGCAAATTCTTATAGCTTCTACCAACCGCAATATTTAGCCGAGCGTTGTGGAAACTAGGCTTAATCGGGCCGCGATGGACAAACTAATGGCCTTAACAAATTGTTACAGGCATACACACGGCTGCCTTATGTACAGACCAACACGACTATTAATTTTATTGGTTATTTTGAAACGCGGTTGGATGTCTTGTATGAAGATTTTGATTAGGAAACGGTACTAGCTGTTCTAGATACGTGTGTTGATGTTGGTTTTTAGTTCTACGTCTGTAGGCCGGGGTCGCACTCTTTTTGGTATTTGGGAAGACATGGGTACAGCTCCAATGGGGTTCTTGGTGAAATGGTCAAGTCAGAATCGATATCAAATCGATTAATACAGGACATTGTGACTTAGTCGTCACGGGATCTTATTTTAGTAAGTCCAGGTATGCCTATAGTAGTATATTGGGCTGAGTGGATACTGTGGGCTTAATAAATAGAATTGGTTGTTTCCAGATTACTTGGTTGTTTGTCTGTCTGTTTTGTATGAAACAAATTTTTTTTAAACCACTTAGTTGGCAGACAAGCACACGGCCCACCTGATGGAAAGTGGTTACCGTGACCTATGGACGTCTGTAACACTAGAGGAGTCACAGTCGCGCTGCCAACCCTGTAAGTACAGAGTTTCTGTGCCGTCAGTAGAAGACAAAGCAGGACAAGCCTTTAGTCTTCCCACTGACAGCACAAATTCTCCAGTGAGCTCTGGCTACCCTACTCACCGCTGGGAACACAACACGAAGTTATTATAGCCGCGGTATTCTGTAGGGCGGAGGTACTACCCCAGTGGGACTGCTCAATCGGGCGGAAATACCGCCGTGTCCTACCTCCTTGTTTTTGAATTTTGAATAGAAAACGGTACTAGGTGATCTAAATACATGTTGATTTTGGTTTTAGTCTTACAGATACTCCCACCTCTGGAGCTGGTTATGTCGGACTTGAACCGACTAAAACGCACGCCGACTGTGTGGGCCGAAGGTTGCCGGAGGTGATATAAACGGAGACATCCCTCGCACACCAGCCGAGATTTGCGTCGTGTCTGTAGATGTGGCGTCGAGATTTTATTGGTATTTAGAAACACGATTATCACCGGGGTGGGGTTCTTGATAGTGTATTACTAATCGGTTCGAGCAGGACATAAGTACCCCGATTGCGACAGGGGTTGTTATTTCGGACTCGGGCAGAAATCATCTTGGGTCTCCATTCCCCGAATAGGTATAAGGTTTTCTTTATATAGGACGCGCAAATTTGACTTCACCTCGCCTGATGGTAAGCTTAAGACAAAGTCTCAGGGTCACCGTTACAGACACATAGCATGTTACAATGGTGGAATTCAGCTTGACGGCCTCATCAAATGCTTTTTCACGCCCAGCTTAAAGGACTCGAGACTGTAGGAGGTAGGAAACACGTGAGCTGATAAAGAATTTTAGGTCTTAGTGGTGCGGTAAAGGAAATAGTCTCGGAGGTTACCCAATAAGGTATATTCCTTACATCCCGGTAGAGCTTGAGCCATCTATGGCGTTAAGATGACCTCCTCAGGTATACTTAGCAAGATAAAACTGTCAAACCCCGGCGAGGTATAGGTAAGTACCAAAGATGTAGGTAGGTACCTGTAATAAATTAACCCATGAAAAAAAAGAGTTAAACTTTTGTACGAAATTTTTAATGCATTTAGTGTGCTAACTATTAAAATCCATTCAAAGCAATTAGGGTGGGGAAAAATGAGTCGGTTTTTTTTTCGAAACTGCGAATCCCACCTGAACCGATTAAATTTTTCCTGATTCATAATCGAAGAGAAACAATTTATTCAGGCTGGTATAATTGAAACAGCTACAGTTAAAAGATTACATTGCTAAATCTTTATAACTAAACTAAATACTAAATTATTATATTAGTACATAAATTATAATATAATTTACTAGAATTCTATGAAATTAAATTTTATAATTTTAATTAATTTCCCTTTATAAAAAGCAAGTCGTGTTAGATGACAAGTCTGTCAAGGTCAGCGATGTTTCGCAGAAAAAACTGACAAAGGACTATGTCTGTCAAAATCTTTGCTTCTTTATCCGAACACCAATCCCAGTTCCATTCAAAACTTGCACTATGGAGCCCGTGGTGGTGGGCTGGTCTACCGGCTTGCATGGAGCCCATACATTCGTCAAAATAACTGGGCAAAAGTGCAGCGTAAAAATATAACAAGATTGACATACCTATACCTACCTACTATTGGCTTGCTATTTGCTCTTGTTTTTTATCAATTCATTGTCTAGTTTGTTGAATAGACACACATTCTAGCCAAATCTCTCAGACTCTTTCCTTTACCGCACCACTAAGACCTAAAATTCTTGGGGAGGTATCCGCGGGGATTTTGCGCACGTAAAAAAAAAAGACCTAAAATTCTTTATCAGCTCACGTGTTTCTTTCTTCCTACAGTCCCGAGTCCTTTAAGCGAAGCGTGAAAAAGCATTTGATGAGGCCGTCAAGCTGAATTCCACTATTGTAACATATTATACGTGAGGTGACGGAGAAAGAATACAAGTATCACCACACCCCATCTCAAACGACGGGTGTCGTAAGACTAACGAAAAAAATACGCAGACGATATCTCTTTTTCATAGGACACGTCAAATAGAATTGAGCAGTCCGACTAGGGAAGTACCTCCGCCCTACAGAATACCGCGGTTATAGTAACTTCGTGTTGTGTTTCCAGCGGTGAGTAGGGTAGCCAGAGCTCACTGGAGACTTTGTGCTGTCAGTGGGAAGACTAAAGGCATGTCCTGCTTTGTCCTCTACACTGACGGCACAGGAACTCTGTGGTTACAGGGTTGGCAGCGCGAGTGTGGCTTCTCTGGTGTTACACACGTCCATAGGCTACGGTAACCACTTTCCATCAGGTGGGCCGTGCGCTTGTCTGCCACCTAAGTGGTATAAAAAACAGAAAAAAAAGAGGGTCACCATTACTTACAATACCATGTTACAATAGTGACATTTAGCTTGACGCCTCATCACATGCTTTTTCACGCCCCGCTTAAAGGACCCAGGACTGTAGAAAGAAGGAAACACGTGGGTCGTTAATAACTTTCAGGCTTTAATGGTGCGACAAAGGAAAGAGTCCCCAAACCGCTTGGTACTAGTTCGAATTTTCTGCACCGTATGCGGGTGACACCTAAGCCCTGCGCATGTTATCCTGTGTAGGAAAGAGGAGGCGAGAGAAGGCAAACTCGAAATAAAACCCTGTCCCAACCATTCTAGCCACTGTAGAAACAGTAGGCCAAAGGTTCCCAACATTGGTAGAGGCCTATGTCCAGCAGTGGACTTGTCTGACTGTTAATTGATTTATACATCCCATATCATACATACATAGAGACAGTTTAAAGAAAATACCTTGGTAGGTATTACGTCAGTAATATCTACCAAGATATTTTACCATTAGTTTTTTACTAGATATTGACCATTAGTAGGGTCACCTACTACCTAATGCCTACTACTAAAAATAATAAGACTGTGACAATATTGAAATTAGCTTACTCACAGATATCGTGTATTTCAAGCTGTCTTTTGCAACTGTTAGAAATACTGTTTTTATACAGTAGGTAGTCGAAAGTTCAAGCAGATTTGGCTAGAATGTGTCTATTCAACAAACTAGACAATGAATTGATAAAAAACAAGAGCAAATAGCAAGCCATACCACATAGTAATACTTGTCTTATTAAAGCCACATCGACGCTTATAGAAAGCATATCGAAATATTGTATAATACAAACTAAAAATAAATGAAACGGTTCTAAGGCTGGCTCCCAATTTCTCTTAATGACAACATGAAAAGAAATAAAAGTCGTCTATTCGGTATGTGTACTGTTGTGTACTACGTATTATGTGATGTGTACTATTGTGTACAATAGTAACAAAACTAATTTGTTATTGATGGTGTCTAAGATTGCGGCAGTCGTGAGGGGACGAAGTTATCTGTACCACCTTTAATTATGAGATACTTTTAGATTACACGATTTTTGATGTGTTTTTAATTAATTTTTTTTAACTATATTTATTATATCTTCGTTCTGAAACCATCAAATCTTATGCCACATGTATTTACTAATTTAGTTTAGTTCATAGCATCATCATTTCATTCAGAAAATTAGACATGAAAGATTATTAGGCTACTATTAGACAGAAATGAATTTAATGCAATCACTTTGGAGGGTGTCTCGACAATACAGTACTTGTCACGCTGGTGTAGTCAAGGGTGTAGTTACCACTTGAATCTTGCAAATACAATAGATGCTGGAAGTCTCTCACTATAGACCTTGACATTTCCAAACTCTAATGCTTGTGAGATTCTACAGCCATATTTTTTGTGTAATTCATTTATCACATTTATCTAAATGTGAGTAGAAATGTTTGGAGAAGATGGAAAGATTACTATTTCGACTACGCCTTTTAAGCTCGATGGTATTATGGTTCCCGGCAGATTAGAATTTGGGCCACCCCATCACTTTCTATGCGGTGTCGTACAAGGTGACTAAGGGATATGGCTGTTTAACACCAGGCAGATATATACAGTCCAGACTCCGCCTCATATGCATTGCTCGAGTCAACAATAGTGCCCGGAAGACGGCAATAGGCTCACCCCCTATTACGTGGGACTGAATTCAATGATTGGTGAAATGTGGGTGTTAATTCACCTCTGCGTATCCCTCCGGGGATGGAGGCGTGATTATATGTATGTATGTATGTATGTCATTGAGATATAAAAATTAAACTCATCATTCATTTAATCCAGAATCTAATTGAATTAAAAAGATCTCTAACATTTTTCACTACTTACCTAATTGTATGTAAACCCACACAGCAATCATAAGACTTGAGAAAAATCCAGTTACTTTTTTGTGTTTTAGTGGTTACCGTGGCCTATGGACTTATGCAACACCAGGTGTGGTACTGCGGCGGTAATGGTGGTCTAACGTTATTTAGACACTGATTCTAGTGAATTTACTAAAGATCGAGAAAATCGGAGTCAACATAAGTAATACTTTGGCTCGCCTAAATAAGAACAATAATATCGACCCAACCAACGACACGACAAATCGCACCATCTAAACACTCGCTCCTAGAGACAGAAACGAATGTACATCCATTCACAGTCCAGTTATAGGTGCCGCTACAATACGTAGATCGGTGGTCACAGAGTAACAGAGCGGCAACATTTAATGACCGCGACTGGCCAGTTACATTCAGGCATGTGTGTTTCGTTTCGTCATTACATTATGTGCTGCAGTTGCGTTTGTGATGCTGTTGACGAAATGGGTTATGTAATTTATATAGGTTCGGAAATTTAAGCTAGTTTTTTTCTCAATTTATCATCGTTATCTTTCACCAAGGCTACAAATTCGAGCAAAAGTCGGATATGAAACCAGAGTCATCGCTAGTGACATCAGTCGGCCGTGCCGGGATATGACTCCGGCAGTCTCACCTGCGACAACTTACGATCCTCAGAAGGTGTGCGTTTTAGTCATTTCGAGTCCGATATAACCTCTCCCACCGGCTCTGGCAGGGGATAACCGGAGGAATTTTTCGCACGATTAAAAAAACTAGTGACTTCAGTTGCAAAGTCCTGAATCTCGATATATCTGAGGAAAGATTGTACGTATGAACAGATTGACAGATCCATACTAACATTACAAGAGCGAAAGTAATTCTATCTGTCTGTATGTTACGCTTTCACGACTAAACCGTTAAACCGATTTTGATGGTATTTGGTATAGGGGTTGATTAGACCTTGAGAAAGGATGTAGGCTATGATTTGTCGCGATAACCGCACGGGCGGAACCGCAGGCAACAGCTAGTTGTCTATACAAAAATCAAAATTAATGACTGAATGTCATTGTGACACCCTACACACATTCGTGTAAACAAGCCTAAGAATATCGCTTCGGCCGGCTTATTTGTCGATTTGAACGAGTGCCGGCTGACCTCTCAACTCGGAGAAAAAATAGCTCATCAATCATCAATCAATGACTGCATTGGCTCACAAAAGACGCAGGTTTGGGTCCCTAAAGTCAATAGGATGCGGCGGTACTTATCTGTAAAAGTTATAGTTAATTCAAATGGCGAGGTGCAATCAGTTAGCGCATTCCCCCTGTAAGGCTGTACGTGGGTTCAAGTCTCGCCTGAGCAATTCACTTTTTCCAATCTTAATCGATGCAATCAAATTAACGGACCAAACATAAGAAAGTAAGACACGACTGTATTCCCGTCCCAACTGAGCAGTCCGACTGGGGAAGTACATCCGCCCTACAGAATACCACGGCTATAATAACCTCGAGTTTTGTTCCCGGCGGTAAGTAGGGTAGCCAGAGCACACTGGAAAGTTTCTGTGGCATGTCCTGATTGTTTCTTCTGCACTGACGGCACAGAAACTCTCTGTTCTTATAGGGTAGGCAGTACGGGTGTAACTCCACTGGTATTGCACACGTTCATAGGTCGCGGTAACCACTTTCCATCAGGTGTACCGTGAGCTTGTCTGCCACCTAAGTTGTATAAAAAAAAATCTGTTGGCAGAGAGAGTCAAGGTGCTGGCTTTGGTTGCAATCGATATTGACGCTTAGATCTTCAAAGTAAAAATATTTGTAAAAAAATACATACAGATAATGACGCCTTTATCCCGGGTTACGCAGAGGTGAACTAACATCCAGAATTCACCTATCATTGCCTACTGCCGTATTCCGGGCACCATTGTTGATTCAAGCCATGCATCTGAGGCTGAGTCTGGGCTGTATATATCTGTCTGATGTTAAACAGCCCTATCCCTTTTTTTTTTTTTTTTACGTGCGCAAAATCCCCACGGATACCTCCCCACCGGAGCCGGTGGAGGAGGTTGTCAGACTCGAACCGACTAAAACGCACGCCGCCTGTGGGTCGCTTTGGTTGCCGAAGGTGAGGTTGACAGGCATATCCCTCGCACCCCGGCCGACTCAGGGCCATCTCTCACGATCTGGCCCTCTTCCCGAGTGTGGGGACTACAGAGTCCCCAACTCGTCCCCGGAAACGGGGAGGCGCGCTAGGCGCGCCACAGCCGCGGCCAGCTTCTGCCAGGGTGACAGACTGCTTTACCTGTCACCCCCAGGCCGGCGACAGCCCTATCCCTTAGTCGCCTTGTACGACACCGCATGGGAAGAGATGGGGTGGTTCAAATTCTACTCAGCCGGGAACCACGCGGCCAAATATTTATATGTAGGTTAAATATAAGGTAGTTGACCTTATATTTTTTAACCTACATAACTAACATAAAATCATAACATAAACTCACGCCTATATCCCCGAAGGGGTAGGCAGAGGCGCTAGCACCCACATTTCGCTGGTTTATGTTTAGGTCCCAATGTAATAGGTGGCGAGCCTACTGCCATTAACCGGGCACTTATAAACCTGCGATAAATACACAGATAACTTCGAAAAGCATCGAAAAGTCATTGGTGTGTGCCATGGTAAAACGCCTACTGCCATTAACCGGGCACTTATAAACCTGCGATAAATACACACATAACTTCGCAAAAGCATCGAAAAGTCATTGGTGTGTACCATGGTAAAACCTAGGATCGAACTTGTCTCAGCAGTTCATTGCCCATACCACAAGGCTACCGTGATTTTTTACTGTACCGCGGTGTACTGCATTAGTAAGTCTTTTCGTAAAGTTCTCTATTGAATTATGCAGTGAATTTGTAGAACATCTATGTTCGTACTCCGTAATAACATAGTGAAACAAAACAATGTTTGGGTGACCTCATATCGCAGTACGAATCTATGTCTCTCATGTTGAATATTTTGGACGGACGTTTTAAAGGGAAACTCCGTTTGAAATTAGAATTCCAAGGCTGTGGGTCAAGTCATAAGAATGAGATATAGCGTTAATTTACAAATAAAAATATTTGAAATATTTGATCACAAGGCGTGATTCAAAAATAGATATACTTAAGCCATAAGTACATATAGAATTATGGTTTGGTCAATTTAGAAATCTGGCTTGAATTCAATTTAATTCGTTTATTTATTTGCTTGTAATGTGGTACAACAAAAAAAAATATAGTAATCAAGCACATTTCGCCATAAAGTTGGCATGCAAACACACTTTTGTATTTTAAAAAAGGTAAAGAGAGATACGGTTTGAGCATGTTTTTTGATTCAATCATTTGGTGACCAAGTTCAAACTCGAAAGCTTTTTATGTTCAGATGACGTATGACTCTAAATAAAATCTCTGTTTTATATATCTTTATTTTTATACCAGATAAGTGGCAGACAAGCACACGGCCTATCTGATAGAAAGTGGTTACCTTGACCTATGGACGTGTGCTACAACAAAGGAGTCATACTTGCGCTGGAGTGCCGTTAGTGTAGAAGAGAAAGCAGGACAAGCTTTTGGCCTTCCCACTGATAGCACAAAAACTCTCCAGTGAGTTCTCTCTGTGCCTATAAATTAGTATAACACCGATAAAACAATCATGGTTTAGAATAATGATCTTAGAAGCCCATAATACCTACCCTTATAATTTGAAGTCTAAGTTAGAGACATTACTCAGAAATAGCTGTAGGTATTATTTTGGTTAAATACCTAACGTCTTCAGTCGTTAAATTAATTTAGAATGCTAACCTATTTCTATATACTCCCAACCTGTATAACATAGTACTATATAGTTAACAATACGCCAGGCACACCTTCCCTATCTTCTTCCTTATCAAAATAATACCCCAAAAGAATTAGTTACTTATTTCACGCCTCCAAATCGCCTTTAACCCACAACTTGGACCATACCGCCGTCCGTACAAGGTGTTATTATGTAAATGATGAGAGCTCCGTTTCGGCTGAGTCAATACGCCCGGGAAGCCATCGACATCCGCGGTTTAAAATCGCCTTTACTTGCGTCTACTTATTACTAGCATGACCTCTGTCGATACAAAGAATGGATACATACAAATGATTTTTAACTAGGTCAATCACATTTGCTGCGACGGTTATACCTACTAACTTTGATTCTCTACGAAAAATTGATAATTCTTAACTGCTTTTTATATAGATCCCGTGAAAATGACTTCACTCTTCTAGATAATTGAAAGCTGTCTGTAGTACGACGGTCAAAATTTGATATCGTTGCTTATAAAAGTCAACTGCAAATGTTTCATTGTAGGCCTATTAAATAGTTTATTTAATTAATAACATAGAAGGCCTTTTTTTGTTTGAAAATTTCATTGGAATCGATGAAAAATCACATCAATCACAAGCCTTTAGTCATCCCACTGACAGCACAAATTCTCCAGTGAGCTCTGGCTACCCTACTCACCGCTGGGAGCATAACACGAATAACCGCGGTATTCTGTAGGGCGGAGGTACTTCCCCAGTCGGACTGCTCAATTGGACGGAAATACCGCCGTGTCCTACCTCCTTCAAAAGTACATATATATTTCACTAATTTATTTTCTAAAATCTTCATGACAATTCTTGATTGGTATTCAGTATTCACAACGGTGCTGTGCTATCTGTCACTTCACAAGAAAAAAAAAACGACTCTTAATTCAATTTATACCACTTAGGTGGCAGACAAGCGCACGGCCCACCTGATGGAAAGTGGTTACCGTGGCTTATGGACGTGTGTAACACCAGAGAAGCCACACTCGCGCTGCCGACTCTGTGAGCACTCTTGTAGGTATCATACAGAACTTTATAAAAAGGCGAGTCTTGATTACACATGTTCTTCTTATGTCTCGTTCCAAATTCAAAATTCAGATGCCATTCCAACGCACCCGTGAATTATGCCACAATTTTTTGAAGGGAAAACTCCTTAGTAGGCACTTTGAACAATTTTTACCTGTCATAGCTACCTATAGGTAGACGACATTTGAAATAAGAAAAAATCATTTTGAATTCGTGACACTTTTACTGTAAGAGCGTTTTCCCATTAAACGATCCGATATCGGTGTCTGTTCCTATATTCGACATTCAACAGGAAGTAAAATATATGAAATATGTATCTGTATTTCACATTTTCCGGCTCGATATCGGAGCTAACAGACACCGCTGCGTTCGCCCAATGTCAGATAAGAATGTCAATCAGTAATCACAACAGCATTCGTGTCTTTTCATATGCAATATTAGAGATTTCAAAGGAATCCATGGTTGAGTTTATGATTTTTTTTTTGAGTATGTCCTATCAAACTAAAAGACGTTCCTTGACGTATCGGATCGATGTGAAAACAGCACATGGTGTCGACTATCGGATATCGGCTGTCTTCGTCTAACACCGATATCGGATGGGATAAAACGGCTTAACTGACACCTCTTGTGACAATTCGTGCAATTATTTTTAGTATTTTTGAAGTAAAAATGTACGTACATGTATAAGTTTTCACTTTTGTCTGCGTTCCCTGAGTGCCTTTCTTTATTTTTCTACGCAGTTTGTCCAGTAGCTATACATAGGAGTCAGAAGTCTTTCTATTTTTTTTTTAATAAATGAAGTGCAAACACTTTAACATTGCATCCACATCTGACGGTAGTATGACGTCAGGTCACGATGTTACTGCGAAGCAATTTAATCACACTCCTGCGCAGTGACAGTTGCACTGAATTATAGCTTATCGTGTTCGTCTGACGTGATTTTATACACTGTTTAAAGGCTTATTTCCTGCTGCTTATTAAACAAATGTTATGTTCACGTATTTCTGTTTTATGTTTATGGGAAAACATATTTGATTTACAAAATCGGTTTAAAAGTAAAAAACGTAATTAATAACCGAAATCAAACTACTAGTTTACCTTTTTTTTTTTTACGTGCGCAAAATCCCCACGGATACCTCCCACCGGAGCCGGTGGAGGAGGTTATGTCGGACTCGAACCGACTAAAACGCACGCCGCCTGTGGGTCGCTTTGGTTGCCGAAGGTGAGGTTGACAGGCATATCCCTCGCACCCCGGCCGACTACTAGTTTACCTGTTCAATATGTGTTTATGTAAAATGTCAAATCAAGATTATTTCCCTTTAGTTAAGCTAACTATATCTCGTTGCGCATAAAGTTATAGAATTCAATGTTGCAATGTTTTGTTTCATGTTGAAGGTTAAATATAGTGTGCACTCCGCCTTATTGTTATAGGTAATAGGGTACTCACCTACTCCTTACCTAACAGGAACTTGAACAAATTGTATGCTAATACTAATGTTGTCATATAGTTTATTACCATTTGTTTTTACTGAGTCACCGTGGAATAGCCGTGGGAATCTACAGGTCTGTTATAAGGACCTATATTCACTAGGTAGTGACTATAGGTCCTTATAACAGACTAGTAGGTACTAGTTATCAGATAAGGATAGATCTAACTTACTATAGTAATTTAATATTTATTTTCATGTCGTATTACTTACAATTAATTTTATTTTTGTTTTTTTTATACTACCTAGGTGCAGACAAGCACACGGCCCTGATGGAAAGTGGTCACTGTGGCATATGGACGCGTGCGAAATCAAGAGAGCCACACTCGCGCTGCCAACCCTGCAAGCATTGAGAGTGCATGTGCCGTCAGTGTAAAAGACAAAGCAGGACAAGCTTTTGGTCTTTCCACTGACTGCACAAAAACCCTCCAGTGAGCTCTGGCTACCCTACTCACCGCCGTGAACACAACATGAAGTTATTATGGCCGCGGTATTCTGTAGGACTTCTTCTTCTTCCCCAGTAGAACTGCTCAAATACCGTCGTGTCCTTCCTCCTCCTGTTGTGATTTTTATATTTTTAGCTTTGTGACTACATATACGGATATACATGCCTATAATTACTCATACCTACCAATCAATAACTGTGACACCTGCCCACGACTTCTCGCTTCACACTCGAAGCGTGAATATTATCAGATCATGTTTTTTGTTCCCTAATCGATTAATATTGATTGTAATGAGTAATCGTTCTAAGAAAACTTTGGAATTATGCATCTACACAATCCATCTTACAAAAATGCGTAAGTAATTGAATTTACTTTAAATAACGAGTAAATTTTTTTATACCACTTAGGTGGCAGACAAGCACACGGCCCGCTTGATGAAAAGTGGTTACCGGGGCATACAGACGTGTGCAAAACCAAGGGCGTCACACTCGCGCTGCCAACGCTGCTGCTTACAGCACAGAGTTTTTGTACCGTCATCGTCAGTGTAAAAGACAAAGCAGGACAAGCTTTTAATCTTTCCTCTGACCGCATACAGACTCTCTGTACGTTGTGTGTTCTTGAATACATGTTTTTTCTTTCTTTTCTTTCTTCTTTCTTTCATAAAAACTCTCCAGTGAGCTCTGGCTACCGTACTCACCGCTGGGAACGCATCACGAGTTTATTATGGCCGCGGTATTCTGTAGGGCGGAGGTACTTCCCCAGTCGGACTGCTCCATTGGACGGAAATACAGTCGTGTCCTAACTTCTAATCAACTTTTCTTCTTGTTATCTTCCTCCGAACCCTTTCCGAGCTTTGTTGGCGTCGACTTTTAGTTCAAAGTTCGATATTTTCCATGAAAGAACTGTTATCTGACATCCACAAACCACTGGCAATATCGAAGTTTTGTATTTAAATCACCTATAGACAAGTGGCAATTTGTTGGCCGGCGTATTGTAGAGTAGAATGATGAATGTATAGGATTTGACGTTTATGACATGCGTTGACAACTATCAAATACGTCAAAATCAGACTCTGTTTAGTATGTATACGTACATATAATCATGTCTTTATCCCCGAAGGATTAGGCTAGGGTGAACACATTTCACCAATAATTAAACTTGGTCCCACGTTTTTACGTGGGGGTGAGCCTATTGCCTTCTTATAATAGTAAGTACCCTATTAGTGGTTCAAGCCATTCATCTGAGGCTGAGTCTGAGCTGTATATATCTGTCTGATGTTAAACAACCCTATCCCTTAGTCGCCTTGTACGACACCGTATGGGAAGAGATGGGGTGGTCCAAATTCTACTATGCTGGAAACCAGTCCAGTTAGTGGTTTAACTTCTACTAAGACTGATCTATCAAGTATTATCGCGCAATTATCTCTAGCTTATTATGTCTACCTCTATACATCCAAGAAGGGTTCGACAGAGGTGTACCTACCAAAAATACTCTGCAATATTTTGTCTCATCCTTTAGTGGTACATTCATGTCACAACAATGATGTTGCATACACAATTACAATACATTCATGTGTACAGTGTACCATAGTACTATTTTACACTATATATAACGAAGATTGGCCGCGTGGTTCCCGTCAGAGTAGAATTTGGACCACCCCATCTCTTCCCTTGCGGTGTCGTACAAGGCGACTAAAAGATAGGGCTGTTTAACATCAGACAGATATATACAGCACAGATTCAGCCTCAGATGCATGCCTCGAGTCAACAATAGTGCCCGGAACACGGCAATAGGTTCACACTCTATTACGTTAGACCGAATACAATGATTGGTGAATCAATCTAACTTAATCCTCCACGGATAAAGGCATGATTATATATGCATGTATGTATGTATGTATGAATAATGAAGATCTTCACACACAAACATTGATCGCGGATGACAATTTCCCAGTGACATCACTGACTAGAGCCTCAAGGTTCTTTAGTGTATAATGTCCAACAGATTATTATCAATACCTGTTTGTTTTTCTACGACGTTTTTATAAGATGGCAGAGATAAGAAATTTATATTTTTATTGTAATAATTAATAACACTAATGACCGAGTTAGACGCGATTACCCCGAACTTTTTGCTTCATTTTGAAACTGAAAAATATCGGGGGATTTTTTTAATACCACTTAGGTGGCAGACAAGCACACGCCTCACATGATGGGAAGTGGTTACCGTGGCCTATGGACGTATGCAACACCAAGGGCGTTACACTCGCGCTGCCGACTATGAAGAAACTTTCTGTTGCCCCTCTTGAAGAACCCCATATTGTAGACACTTGAGGAAAACCGTAGCAGGGTGGTCATTACTCAGCGTGGGTGTGCGTGGGATGAAATTTCTTTCATACCACAAAGTGCGCACCGTCTCACCCTAAAATCTTAGATTCCCGCCAGCCCCACTTGGCACTAACGTGTGAAATTTTACTAACTTCTTGGGCTCGCCCTGCTAAAACATCTCTTGTTTCACTGACAAGGCTCTGGCACAACTTTTCCTTTACTTAGGGGTTGAAATGTCAAATGGCAGTTGCACCCATTAGAGCAGTATAATCCGAACTAATAGAAAAGAGGGATTAGATGGACCTTGGGCACAGAGTACCTGAAAATTTGAACCTTGAACTCTGAAGTGTAATCGTTGATGTAACCTGAAACAACGCTAGGATGATGATGATCCACGTACTATCATAATTACTTAGTTACTTGGTATTACTTCTTTGCTGCCTTATTAGTAATATTTTTGTAAATCCTTACTCAAAATTCTATGCAAAGATTCACAAAGTAATGATATTATGTACTCTAATTAACCGTGAACAAACTGAGTGTCACCATTGTAACATGGTATATGCATGTAATGGTGACCCACTTTTTTGAGACTTTGCCTTTAGCTTACCATCAGGCAAGGCAACGTCTAATTGACGTCTTTTATATTTACAAAAATAATCGCTTCCAAAGATTAAGCAATTCTATGATTACTTTTTAAAAGATTGCTTTTTGAATATCAAAAAGCAATCTTTTAAACTAGACGGATGTACAGACAAACTCGTGCTTACTGTCTATGCCTAATAATTATTGGCAATCTGTGGCAACCATCTTGCATCTGTTGTGGACGCTTCGATTTGTTTGACATCTAGTGGCATATAGTATATGTTAGAAACAGATAAATAAAGAAATTATATTAGAATATTCTCGAAATCATTGCAGTATTGAGGGAGAGGATGAAGTTCCATTTTTTTAATAGGGCCTATGCCAGACTGGCACTGGTTTCCAACCTTGTAATGCACGTTACACACTGGTAGACGGATCTCTGGCAAAAAGTTTCCTCTAGGGGTTGGGTTGTCAGACGGTAGTCATAGCAATGAGTCAAAAGTCAAAGTAGAGTTTGAGAAGAGCAGATCTTAGGCTCCAAAATACGAAAACACTGAATATGACTGAGACTGGTGCTCGCACGAAAATTAGTAAAATCAGATCGTACCATTTTGATGTAATATGCAATTTCATATGTAATTTATTTTATTATTATATTAAATATATATTATATAATAATATATAAATATATTATTATATTAAGTTTATGGCCTTTCTTAAGGTCTAATTTACTTCTATACTAAGTTTTATCAAAATCGGCCGAGAGGTTTAGGCGTGAAAGCGTAACATACACACAGACAGAGTTTCGCATTTAAAATGTTAGTATGGATCTGTACTCTCTGGGCGCTCTAACAAATTAACAGATTGACAGCAATCTGTTCATGTGTTAAGCATGGAAGCGTAACATACAGACATACAGACAGACTTTAATATGTATAATATTAGTATGGATTATCTGCTGCCACCTAAAATTAATCACAAATAGCTCAAATGCAATAAATTTAGTTCGATAAACGCGAACATCCAAGACTATTACATCAAATACAAAAATGTTTAATTAATTTTATTTGAATTTGACATTTATTTTTTTGATTTAAGTGTGTTCAAACTTGACAATTAATTCATTTTTTACATGTTTTATATATAATATCTAATATATTATTGTATTAAATGAAACTGATTTTGGGTCAGTAATATCTAGAAGACATTAATATAAGTACCTAATTACCTCAATAAATAAAATATATGACCTAAATGTTGCAATGCCTGGAAAAGCCACTAAGTTTTTAAGTACTGAAATATAAATTGTAAGATTATGTACACTTGGTCAGCAATAAATGATTTCATTTGAATTTCGTAGCTGCATCGTCCTCGTCCATATACTACGTTTGGCAGGCGCGCATCGTGGCGGCATCGCGGCATATTTTTTGTCACAGATCCGATAAGATCGCCGGCACAGATCAGCGCACAATGGCCCAGTAATTGACAAACCATGACTGGGTAAAGTCAAGGCCCCCGCCGCACTTGTCCATACTTAGCCACGATTAGATTGAATTCTTTTGGGATTAGTACTTTGAATTTTATTTCACTATTATCTGTGGAGTAATGAGCTTGAAATTATTAACACTAGTTGTGATTGGTGCGGATGCCGGCGGAGGAAATTGATTGATTGGTTTTTGGATTTTGTTGTTGTCTCTGAGCATTTTGGATGGAGGAAGAATTAAATTAAGTGTATGTATGTGTGTATGATGTATATACCTATGGGCGAAAGTCATAGTCATTTTACAATTATGTACTATATTATTATATGGCGTAGTGGTAGAGTGTTGGACTGGTAAGTCAGAGATCACAGGTTCGATAGCCACTTTGCAAATATTCCAAAATTTATATTGAATTTTTTTTTACTGTTTTCCATTGATTAATGCACTCGGTTCGTTTTTTGTTACATAGGGTCGTAATATAGTTGGTGACTAGGGGGTATCTATGTTTCAGACATTTACCAAATAATTTATTGTATCTACTCTAATAGTAAATAATATCCAATCTAATTCTACGTTTATAATACCATTTATTTTTCTATTTAGCGATTAATATAAGTTTAAATATTAATTATCTACCTCTCTCTATAAAAAGAGGGGGACTCTCTATAAGAGAAAGAAATCAGTTTTTTATATACGTATACTTCTTTCAAAAGAAACGTCCAAATACTATGCAGTTTCTCATAACTTTCACAACAGGACTTTTTGAGCGACTGTCTGTACAAATTCAGTCATATTTGCTCACCTAATGACCTTTCTGTACACCCCAAATATCGTTACACACTATTATACTAGTGCAATTAATTCAATAGTAGTTAACCTAGATACAACGAAAGCTACAGGGTCTAAGACAGAGGTCGCAGACCATCAATCTTATTGATCTAATGTCAATCACTTATCAATATGGCTTGACAGAAAGCTCACCAATATCATGTGTCGTGTCGATGAATTCATCATCACCTGCATTATATATTTGTATTAGATATTAGTTTATAAAAGAAAGTTTGAGTAAAAAAATATGAAAGGTAGTTTATTTAAAGTTTTCTTTTTAAAGTATTAAATGAAATCTTGAAGCAACACTTAACTTTATTGAACTGTCAAACATTAAGGACATTGGCAGACCTATGGCAGTTTCATTCTGAAAGGAATGCTCTTCTAACTGATTTACACGGTCCCTTTACATGGGAAGGTATGCGTTAAGGTATCGGTATAATTTTCTCCTTAGCCGTAGGTATAGGTATATATATTTATACTGTTGATTGATGGCACTTGGTTGAATATGTTATTACACATATTGATAACTTACTTACTCACTTCTTGGCTGTATGTATAGTCAGCCTCAGCTCTGTGTTGACTAGCAAAGTGCTCAAAATAATCTTAACAACAAAATTCCAATTTTATATTAGTGATCACAAAGCACAAATACCTAGTTGTAGAAACACACAAACACAAACATCTTAACAATCAATTCTCCATAAACATGTAAGATAACAGAGTGTTTATATAGATATGTGCTAGCAGGTCGCTCAATGGCATCTAAGCGAGCAGAGTATTCAAATTGTCATAATGTAAAGCTAATTTGAGCGACCTGCTATATGCCTGAATATATTGTGAAGGAATTATTATTAACAATTATAGAACAAAAACAGTACAAACAGTTGTAAATACTATCTTTTAATGACACTGTTGTATTTTGAAGCAAGGTTTTGCTACTTTTATAAATTTAAAGACAAATCAGAATCCAGAGCAAGATACTCTCAACACTCCATTTCTAAGGGGAGTAGTTAACTATCCTAGACCCATAGAGAATAGGTAGCTCTCTCTACAGGTAGTCTCTTGACATTATTTTTTTTTCACATTCATTTCAAAATGACATTATTTTTGTATACTTACCAAATAAATTCATTTTGCTTTTCGACTTTAATGACAATTCACGTCAAATTGACATTAAAATTGTCAGTTAGGTGCTCAATAATTATACAATTTTATATCATTGCAGGTAGTATTACAACATCAACTAACACTGAATCAGCTAATTCATCTATAGCCTTGTCATTCTCTTAACCCATAATCACCAATAGTAGGACAACCTTCCGACTAATTTACAGAAAAGCTCGACCTAGCCTTCGACGCCCAAATAATCGACGGTCGTGCCAACCGTTGTATAGTTAAAAATGTTTGATCGGTTATGTTGCCTTCCGTCATACAATACATACTTCCGTCATTGATTGCAAGCGACCTCACCATCAGTTATTTAGATGTCACGATCGATTCTCAATTCAAATCACGATCAAGAAAGGTCATGGTTACCACATAATGGTGTTGAATACTTTTGATACTGGCCATCGAACTAAAATCTTCTTAATTCCACAGTCTAACTAAACTGTAACCAAAAAGCTTTGCCTTCTGTGACTGTAATAAAGGTTTTATAGTGTTGCGTGTTAAACTGTGGTCAGTTCGGATGAATAAAGACGAATTTAATTTGACAGACACATCTTTTGTGATGACCACAATATATGAACATTAATCACGCTTTTTTGTCACCTGTTCGCTAACATGACGAAATTATGTTCTTTGTGACGGCTTTGTAGGGTGTACCTTGATCATGGGAGCCTAGTCATCGCGACCCATAATTAGTTTTTAAATTGGATGCGGGGCAAAAAACTTAAAGAAGTCCCCGTTATTATGTTCTAACGAAATTTTTATTTGGAATTTTTCGTGATTGGATATGACAAATTACTGTTGAGCGTAGATCGATTTATTTGCTCGTTAGTCATTACCGTTTTTCTTGCAATCAGCATTTTTATTCTAATCTGAAATTCATTTGGGCAACGAATCGTCTTATGTGTGCAATTTGTGAACATTTTTCGTAAGTTTGTCAGCAAAATCCCAAAATGAAAATATTAATGTATACCTTTTCGTCTGCCATTTGTTGCTCTTTTCATTAAGTTATACTTATATCGTTGTAACAAAAGATGCACCTAATAGTGTCTACCTGAAAAAATTCCAGGTGTTGTGGTATAACTGAAACTTTGGAAACCTGGTTCAGCATTTACCAAACCTGTGGATTTAGTTCCAGGTACTATTTGGCACACCTACAAGGTATATATTCTCCACAAATATATCTAACTAGCACCGTGCCGCGGTTTCACCCGCGTAAATCCTGATCCCATGGGAATATCGGGATAAAAGTAACCTATGTTACTCACGAAGAATGTAGCTAACTAATGAAAAAAGAATTATTAAAATCGGTCCAGTACTTTTTGAGTTTATTCGTTACATACAAAAATACAAATCTTTCCTCTTTATAATATTATATTATATATAGTATAGATTATACATACCTATATTTAGAAGGCCTACGAATAAATAATTGAAAACTTGTTTTTTTTTTTAATATTTGTAAGTGAACTATTAATATTCCCTATAACTTCTCCAGCTAAGATAAACTGCTTGTTTTAGCGCAGTGGGTTTGCGTCGGTAATGTAATGACTTGAACCCAGGACCTTACGGTCGTAAGGCCGACTCCTTAACCACTAAGCTACTAACGTTTCTAACTTTCATTTCTGCCGTGTTATTTGGATCAAGATTATTTTATTTACAAAAGTCTGTATATTATTATTTCATTATTAATCGCCGGACTATTAAACCGTTCACTAACCACTACTGACATTTTGGAGACAGATTAACGTAACCATATAATTAATGACTCCAGTCTCTGCTTAACAAAGGACACAGAAATAATCATAGAATCTAAATAAATTCAGTATAGATGTATAGATACTGAGATAATTGTAAAGTTGTCCTGTCTGTTCATTAGTGATATTTGAAACAAAATTATATTAACGATATTAAACTCTAATATATATTCAATTAAATTCTTATCTGTTTATCCGTGATGAATGCAAGAACTACTGAGCAGATTTTAATATGAATTTTTAGTTGGAAGAGGCGTTCCGACTCAAAAGCTTCCACCTAAACAAGTGACACTATATTTGTAGAATATTTTTTTTATACCACTTAGGTGGCAGACAAGCACACAGCCCACCCGATGGTAGGTGGCTACCGTGTCCCACGGAGTTTCTGTGCCGTCAGTGTAAAAGACAAAGCAAGACAAGCTTTTGGTCTTCCCACTGACAGCACAAAAACTCTCCAGTGAGCTCTGGTTACACTACTCACCGCCGGGCATACAACAAGAGGTAATAAAATAAAATATATTGTTTAATATATGGAAGTGACATACGTTAACAACTGTTATAATCATCCAAATACGTGTCAATCTATTTACATTCAACATTTTATTCTACAATACACCAAGCAAGAAATTGCCATTTTATCTAGGAGGGCTGAAAATATGACCAAAAGTCATAATAACCAACATTCAAGCGGAGTCGCAGGTATAGGCTAGTTCAATATAAATCTTCCATACAAAAATACATACATATAATCACGTCTTTATCCCCGGAGGGTTAGGCACAGGGAAATTAACACCCAAATTTTACCAATCATTGAATTATGTCCCATGTAATCGGAGGTGGCCTATTATTGTTTTCCACGCACGATTGTTGACTCAATCCATGCATTTAAGGCTGAGTTTAGGCTGTATATGTCTGTCTGATGTTAAACAACCCCATCCCTTAGTCGCCTGTACAACACCGCATAGAAAGAGATGGGGAATATTATAGTTGTTATATGTTTGTATCTGTTAGTTGTTTGTCTCCATATAAGGAATCTTCACTTTCCAATCGTAATATTTACGACAGCAGTCCGTTAAACTATTCATTAAGTAAAGTGGATCTTCCTCAATGCGGATGTCAAATTAAATGGTGACAAGCAGAGGATTATATAAAATGAGCAATTTTTTATTTTATTACTAGCTTTTGCCCGCGGTTACGCCTGTGGGAATGTCTGTTATTGTGGCTCTTGGTTATGTTATTGCTGGTTCTACTCGAGTAATTGCGATCAAAATATACGGTAGGTATGTATTAAAGTCTGATGAAGACCCCTATTATTAAATATCAATATCCAAATTTTTTCCGTGTTTTTACGTCCATTGCAAATACGGCAGTCTGACTATACTAAATAATAATAATAAAATAAAAATTAATTTATTGCCAAATAGTATATAACAATGTTAAGTTAAGTTATACTGTGACCTCACACTAGGCAAAGCCTGTCCTGTGGGTGCCAAATAAGTTTACAATTTACGTGAAAGCATTGTTTGCTCGGGCGACATCAGAGTTTTTGGGCTTAATTCTATTCACAATTTTTAACAACAACTACATTTATAATTTTATACTTTACTATCGATGAAGAAAGTACCAAAGGCCACAACATTTATAACACATGAGCAATTAAACTTTCGGTAATCGTACCATAAGACCATTTAGATTAAAAAACCTTACTGAAATCTGTTCAGTAGTTTTTGCAACCATCGCAAACAAACCCGCAAATAGACAAACAGGCAAGAAATCCAGATAACAACAAATAGGCTTCAGAATCTTTAAAGTAAAATAACTATTTTCTTTAAATATCTTCAATGTACAGACACAAAACATTTAAAACTTAATAATAGATAAAGAAGTAGAATGTTTTCTACATACCGCTAGGAGATATTAAACTTAACTGTATTGACAGTTTGTAGAAGTTTAGTGTTGCCATTAAAAAGTTATGACAACGTATTCATTCGATTTTTTTTAAATCCATTCACTATAATATGAGGTAGGTTTACGAGCACGATTAGGCAGTCAGTAGATATATTTATTATATCACGATCCTGTATCATAATATTGATGTGTAAACACGATGTGTAGGTACATGCTTATTACATTAACAGTGGATCATGATACTAGATCACAAAATTTACTTTCTGTCTAATCAGTTTTATTTTTGTGGATTCGAAAACAGTAAGTAACTGAATCAAATGGCGCACCTAGAGTGACATATGTCAAACAGTGAACTGCGGTAGGCTAATTGATTGATTGATTGAAGTAATATTGAGATATTTATTGATTGACGAACGACTCAATGTAAAATTCAAAATAAAGTATCATTACGAGATGGCACTGGACCTTCAAGGTGCAAGCTGTTATGCATTCAACCGGGTTTACCGCTTGGTTGTAGAAACTACATACCGAGCATGACAGCAAGATATTCATGCCGTTAGCTGTCATAACACACAAGTGAATTTTACTACCAAGGCGTGCCAATAGATGTTTCACATATTTTTTAATAAAATTAACAGACTACTCTACGATTACCATAAATAATGAAATTCACCATAAATCTCTTAATTTCGGTGACGTATTTGGGTAAAAGAATGTTGTACATTGTCTTAATAAGGACAACGGACCTGTCTAAGCGCTTCTCAACACCATATTAAGCGTAATTGGGTACTGTCCATAGCTATCGGATACTAGAGATGTAACATATATTCGAGTCACAATGTCATGTACTGGATTTCATGCAAATCTTTTATTCTTTATGCGATTGCCAACCCTAGTGGGGTTTTGGAGTCCGGAGTCCACTCTCTCGCTTCTTATTTCTCGCTTTATGGGATAGACTTTAATCTTATCTGCCAAGCACGTTGCGATTTTAAATCAAGTCCTGGATATTGACTTTTCCCGATTTAAGATTGTAGAAAAAGTTACATACACACCACTTCTAAACATTCATTTAGACATATACACATAATCATTCGCCTTTATCCCCGGCGAGTTAGCCTATTGCCGTCTTCCGGGTACTATTCTTGACTCAAGCCATTCATCTGAGGTCTGGACTGTATATATCTATCTGATGTTAAACAGCCCTATCCTTTAGTCGCCTTGTATGGAAAGAGATAGGGTGATCCAAATTCTTCTTAGCCAAAATTTCTATTATTATTATTTTTTATTAGAAACACGTAACACTATGTTTATTTGTGAAAAATAATATTAAAATATTTTAGGTTAACTTTATACTTTCTTTCTTGCAGATATAATAGTCCGCTCAAGTACTCACACTCCAACTGTCGACTAACCCTTAAATTTGAATCACTCGTTGTCCATACATTTCACATCTACAGTACACTTGCTCTATGACAATTTCAATTCAAAAGTCCGGTATAATCCATGACAAATTATGTGGCCCGGCCGGTGGATAACAATCCACTTAGGTTACGCAAACTGAGTGATTTATTAGTTTTGTCACCTTCTGTTGTTCAATTAAAGCTTGTGAAACAAACGTTTGACATTTGAATCAGGTGTGCGTTCATATTTGAACGATTGCTACCGAAATGTGTCTTAATTTTTATATAATTTTATTTACTTCGTTTACCCAATAGTCTATTGTAGTTCACCTACAACTGATTAAGGATCCTTTTATTCTGGGTTGGGGAGTCAGTCGGCATTCGCTTCCGTAAAAGTCTAAGCCACATCAAGAAAAATAATAGAAGAGTGAACCCACAATTCCAGAGAATACGCTTGGGATATAATCAAAACTAACTCTGAGAGGATGATAGCAGAGGGTAATCAGTGGCAAGAGGTCCGTAGAACCCGATTCCTACTGGCCTCTCATCGGTTCGCATGGTGCATGATAAACTAGATCGAGGTAAATTTAGCTTTCAACCGACTTCCCTTTCAAAAAAAATCAGCCTTTGCCACTAGAGGGTAGACTACATACCAAATGAAATATTTAATTTTGGTACGTATACCTGTGCACGAAAAGCACGACTTTTTGTTGCCTTATCATTATGACAGCTACAAAAAGTTGCGCGTTAGTTGACAAAACTTTTCCTTGATAAACAAAGTAGTCACTTGGTATACAGAAACTAGTGATGGAGAGTCTAAGAGGCTAGTGCTAGTAGGTTACCCACCGGGAATATTAAGATATCTAATATGCCAAATGCACCCTTCAGATAAGCACCATTATATTCAAGACATCACGAAGAAGACGTCAATGAGATATAAATATGTCTTTTAAGATATCCCATTCATTTTGGGGCCATAAAGTTGGTGGGAGTAAAATAAATAAAGTTAAGTACTCTGGGTGAAATGCTTCTACGTAATATTACTTGTATGGGTGTAGAAGATCATAACAACATTATTGAGGCCCAAGCAAATCTCTTCTGTAAGTTAATGAACATGCTAAACAAAGAATTATATCTCGCACAGAATTTCCTTCCAGGGCTGGGAGGATACACGGCATTTATTTCCAGAAAAACTTATATACCAATCAAAACTAATAATGGAACATTGGGATCTAAAGTGCAAACTTTGAACGCAAATGGGAAATCGCTTTCAGGATGATGATTATGATTCTGGGATAACCTAGCACTACCTAGACCCAAACAAAGGTAGCTTATATCTGATATATCGCCAAGCTGATTTGAGCTACAAATATTAATTTTAAGCTTTAATCAACCTCTATTATTAAATTTCATAATATCTAAAACTGGTAGATGATAATAGATTAACAAGAAAACAATTAATCAAATACACAAAAATAAAATAAAATTTAGTTCTCAAGGTTTCTTTCAGATTTCATCAAATTTTAATGACAAAGTAGAGATTATACAGAATTATGTAAAAAATAAATTAGTTGTCTTTTAAATTAAATATTTTAATTGATAGTTCGTCCGAAAATTATTGTGTAACAATCGTTTTAATTTAAGAGTTCAAGTTAAAACCTGTTAAAGTACAATTGGTTTGATTAACAATAATATTATTTTTAATATTTTTTAGTATCCCTACCGAGCTAGAACATTTTGTTTTGACAAATTGTATATTTTAACGTTTTGACAGCGCTGTTTTAATGATCTATACGAAATAAGTGATTTGTGACTTGAATTTAACTTCGATAACTATAAATTTGTGGATGCTACCACTCACAACTTTTAGTAGCTGTCATTTATATGACATTACAAAAAGGCGCGCTATGTCTATGACAGGTGTCAAAATACATAACTTCTAGCCTCTATGTTCTGTTCCTAACTCGAAATTCAAAATTTCTCTGACTCAAGAACCATTCTAAATTTTTTTGCTTTAAATATAGCTATTTAGAGCAATAATTATAACTGGGATTATGTTGACACAACAGAAGCATTTACCGAGTTACGCCATTACCTACCAGTACCTAAAAGTCATTGAAAAAGAAACTCACATAGGTAATGTTTATCTACTTTCCACGGTTAACTCGCCCGTCTCCCAGCCCCAACTCTTCACTCAAGAAACAATCCCCGGTCAGTCTGCGACCGCTCCACTGTACTGTCAATCGTATCATTAAAGAAACCTCGGTGGTGGGTCACACATCAGCCGAGCACTTCATTAGCCACTCTTCAACCTACGTGAGACACATTCCAGACGAGCTCGAGCTTAACTGGATAGGAGATTGATGTATAATAGTGGGAATTAAACCTTGCTTTTATTGTTCCAAGATCGACAATATAATGAGAATTTGGTATAAGGAAAATAGAGTGTTGGAGATTTTGTTTAGATTCAGATGTTTGTGACAATATCTTATTGAATGTGTGATATTTGATATTAAGATGTTAAAAGACAGAGAGATATAGATCTAAGTTATTCACATTTACTTATTAGGACCCAGTTAATATCCTTGAGGTACACCTTACCAAAATTCTAAGTTTTTCATTACTAATGGAGCATCCATTAGTAATGTAATCTCAATGCCATCTACCAATAAAACGATATCGGTATCGAGTTACAGAAATATAAAAATGTCTATTTGTCATCTTCAAACGTCAGATCCAAATGTAGGAAGTTTACGCATAGAGCATTTGCAGGTTTTACGATTTTTTTTCATAGGCCCATAAAACCATTTTTAAATCATTTTTAGTTTTGATGTCACTAGAGGAATATGTTTCTCTTTCGAGATTAATTTCAGATCAGTTTTATTGGTTTTTAAATTGTTCGTAATAAAAATAGTAGACAGTATTTTTATTATGACTGTTATTTTCACGATTTCTAATATTTTTATCGTTGCAGTTCTGAATCTGTCGTTTATAAATGCTCATGGTTCTCGTTTCGATTGAGTAATATATATTTCTAAACGTTTACGACATCATAAGTCTTAAAATATTTCCGTTATAATACAAATCTTATTAATTCTTTATAACATATGATGACAAACCTGAGAATTGTAAAAGTTTATGATTGGAATGCATAGATCTATAATAAACTGGCAATTATTTAATCAGCTGGACAAAACTGTTTGTTTGTTAACACTTCAATAAAACTTAATAAAATAATAAATTCTGATTAGGCAATTGCATTTTATCTTACAAATTCATACACATGTTTGACTAATTTAAATATTAGTCATACTTTGCAATAAACAAACACTGAAATAATGATTGGTAACTTTCGTTCCGTCTATTTAAAACAGGTTATACTGCTTTTATTTCTCACGATTTAAACTAAGATTAGATTAGAAAAAATTTAGTTTCGCCATCTGTTGCTAGTTTAATCAATCCTCATGTTTCAAACGACTTCAAAATCACTCCTGCACATCTACTTCTGCCTTCATTTATATTCTGACAGTTTCATATTATAACACTTTCGTGTGACTTGTACACTTGTAAGTATAAATAAATACCTTCGAAAACATGACTAATAATCCTTCAATATCTTCATATTGCATATCCAAGATTGGAGTAAAAAAAAACATTCTCTCACATCGACCTGTTTGGGCCGTCTATCAACGTATGACGTACTGAGAACTTGATTTTGCGGTTGGTAATCTGAAATATAGTCTGATTTTGTTTCTTATTACTGAGGCAACAAGGTCTAATGATAGTTTTGGTAAGGTAAAGTGTGTGTTGGTAGTGTATGTCGGGATGTCAAAGCGTCGCGAACGAGCGCCGACGCAGGACAGTCTCGTGCTGAGAGTAATCTCAGTCGACCTCGCGTTAGGGATGGGCAGCGACGGTGAAAGTACCGACGTCGATGTGAACTTATAAAGAAGCGGTCGATTATTGTGCAATAAGAGACAGATAGTTGAGCATGGCCTGGTTACCGTTGAAGATATTTTTGTGTCATTTATGAAATTACATAATCGTATTTTATATGTGGCTTATTCATTTTGTAACTACGCTATTATCTACACATGTGATATTAATATTGATGCCGAGGAGAGACGTTTATTCAACTTTCAAATTTGTTTTAGCAATCTTAATTATATTTCAATCCTTATTTAGTAAACAAGGATCATAAAATTATTTGAATCAGCTATTTTAAAATATGTCGATGTTGCCACAGCCTTATCGATATTATCGATATCTCCCACCGAAGTGTTGGGCCAGCATCATTATTGTCTCAACGGGGCGCTCGGGTCAGAGAGTCGAGACAATCTGTCAAATGGAAAGAATCACACACGAACGAGTCGAGCCCCGCGCCGTCGTCCTATTAATCATATTTCGACCTTTTTTTACGATTTCCGAACGTGTGTTCTTTCAGATAATGGCTACTATTCTGACGGCAAAATTACAAAGACCTTTATCGTACTGAAACTTGATTTTATACTTTATGCATTGGATATTAAAGTTCAGTTTTGATTGTAGACTTTCCATATGTGGTAGGTTCTAAGCAAGCGGTAAGGCCTTTTTAGACAAATCTTGTCGTTTGATTCAAGATGTCATGTTTTGTGATAAAATCTTGACGAAAATTTTTGTTTGACGGGGTCAAATTTAGTACGGCCATGTTCTTCAATTAGATTTGACATAGTTTTGTCTAGTATGCGTTCGTTTGTATTTAGATCAGCTATCTGATTGGCCTGCTGGGTTGAAATGTTTTGACATGCGAATTATGACAGGTAATGAGAAGATTGCATAAACCGAATTATTTATATAGGTAGGGCTGCTGAAGAAATTGATAAGTTTAAAAAAAAAATAACTTAGAAGCAGACTTTAACAGGTATGATATTCAAGTTACCTATATCTAACTTAATTTTACTTATGTTTAGATATATGATAATTATTGATACTCTATACTAATTTTATAATGAGACAAGATTTGATTTGTTTGTTCTGCTTCTGAAACTATAAAGCTTCGAATGGGTTGTGGAGGTCAGATGGCAACAGCTTCATGGATAGTACCGAAGTTCAGCCAAACCTGCAGTTAAACTGGAAAAGGCAGACCCCGGACTCCTAAGAGAAACCTTCGGATGCAACCGAGGTTAACGCTAGGATAAAAAAGAGTATTGAATAGACTTCAAAACTACTGGATCAATACTTTCGAAAACTTCTTTTACCAATAGAAAGAGACCTTATTATTTTGTGGGTAACATAGGCTATAATATCATTATGATACTATACAATCGACAGTGTTTCAATAGTTGAGTCTGTAGTAGTCGACTTGAAAAAATTAGTAATTCATTCCAGAGCAACTGTATACGCTTTTTTATCAAGGTTCCTAATTAAATTAGGGATTTACCTGTATATAAATTTAAAAATAAAGTTTAACATAAATTGTGCCAGAAAGGCTATTATAAAATCCAAGAATACTTGGATGATAAACAAGCTTGGAAATTAACTATTCGTTTAACTATGCTAGTCAAGTAAATTTTTGTATTTAGTTTAAGTAGACTAAGTGTATGTTTGTAAATAGACCAAAAAAAGAAATGCCCGCTGAGTTTCTTGCCGGAGTCTTCTCAGGTCGGGGCCGCGTTTCGAACCGGTGGTCCATTTACCAAACTGATATTCATGTTCCTTTTTTCTTGACGTTTTCTAAGTGCCGATGTAATGGTCTATACAGAATAAATAATTTTTGACTTTGACTTTGACTTTGTTTGCTTGTTTAAACGCGATAATCTCAGGAACTTCAGTTTCGAATTTTTTTTTGTGTTGAATAGTCTGCTTATCGACGAAGATTTTAGGCTATATATCATCACGCTACTATTAAAAGGAGCGGAGCAGTGATCATAAATGTCAACAAATCCCGCCGATTTCCATACATTATTTGAAGACTAAAAATTACGGGCTCAAAGAGCTGGTACCTATATCATGATTAAAGTGAAAAGACAATTGACGCCAGTGATCATCATCATCTAGTTATATGAATCCTGGTTATATCTGTAGCGCAAATTGTATTATGTAGCCTACGAACAGTTACAATACTACCTATCCAGTCAAAGCCGAGTGGTTCCCGGCAGAGTATAATTTGAGCCACCCCATCTCATCTCTGGCCGAGGACGCGGTCATCGTCGTCCAAATGGAACAGCACGTTAGGTGTCAACTTGTCTTTGTGGGTTATCTGTAACAAAAAAAACATATATTTTAAGCGAAATTGATTTTCGGTTGTGAGTAGCGACTAAATGAGACGAATATATATACAGCTCAGACTCAACCTCAGACTCAACCTCAGACTCAACCTCAGATGCATGGCAATAGTGCCCGGAATACGGCAATAGGCTTATCCTCTATTACATGGGACCGAATACAATGTTTTTTTTCACACAACTTAGTTGGCAGACAAACACACGGTCCACTTGATGGAAAGTGGTTACCGTGACCTATGCACTTATGTTACACCAGGGGAGTCAAACTTGTGCTGCCGAATGATTGGTGAAATGTGGGTGTTAATTCACATCTCCCTAACCCTCCGGGATAAAGGTGAGATTATATGTATGTATATTTGTGTTGACAGGAGGTAGGGCACGGCGGTATTTCCGTCCAATTGAGCAGTCCGACTGGGGAAGTACCTCCGCCCTACAGAATACCACGGCCATAATAACCTCATATCGTGTTTCCGGCGGTGAGTAGGGTAGCCAGAGCTCACTGGAGAGATTTTGTACTGTCAGTGGGAAGACCAAAACTTGTCCTGCTTTATCTTTTACACTGACAGCACAGAAACTCTTGTGTTTACAGGGTTGGCAGCGCGAATGTGACTCCCTTTGCATTGCACACGTCCATAAGCCACGGTAATCACTTTCCATCAGGTGGGCCGTGTGCTTGTCTGCCAACCAAGTGGTATTAAAAAAATGTCATTGACACTACGTTGAATAACTTACGTATTAGGTAATATGTCACATTATTAATATATCAGTATTACCGAAACTTGTTCCATGAATTCACAAAAAGCAACTACGTTACGTGACAAGTCCTTATTAAGTGATGTACCCAAATAATACTGATGATGATGATCGATAAACAAAATACATTTACCACCATCAAAAATTACCCACACTCTTATTTCTATGAGAATAAAGTTTAAAATCTTGTGGCAAATGTTTTAGTGGAGTACTTGCTTTAATATTGTTGTACTTGACATAGATTTTGCATTGGGTGTATGAGTCTAGCCTGAGGCGTGGACTGTGGGCGAACTAAATGACATTTTGTATGAGGTTAAGTTTGAACTTAATAATGGAAGGCTTTGTTGATGATGTCCTTAGTGGAACAAGTCAGTATATTCTACATTCTTGTACTTTATTTTTGTTTTTTATACCGCTTAGGTTGCAGACAAGCGCATACCTGCGCGCCGACCCTGTAAGCACAGAGTTGCTGTGCCGTCAGTGTAGAGGACAACCTTTAGTCATCCCACTGACAGCACAAATTCTTCAGTACTAGTGTACTACTTTTTATTAAAGCTTTATTAGATAGAATGTATAAAGAGACTTGTGTGAAGGTAGACGAGTCCTAGAGTTAAGAACGCGAATCGATTTAAGGAAAGTCCTGCTTTGTCTTTTACACTGACGGCACAGAAACCCTGTGCTTACAGGGTTGACACCGCGAGTGTGAATACCTTGGTGTTGCACACGTCCATAGGGCACGGTAACCACTTTCCATCAGGTGGGCCGTGTGTTTGTCTGTCAACCAATTGGTATAAAAAAAGACTAGCCAGATGATTGGGTGAACTTAAAGAAGTTGGCTGGGATAGACTGTATGCGTGAGGTGAAAAATCATAAGGTGCTATGATGCACATTGAGATGGTCCTATGTTCAGCAGTGGAACACGATTGATTATTGTTGAAGTAAACATTTTTCATTTACATTTTATAAAATAATATTTGGTAATCATCTACTGACTTTTTTAGTACTAACTTTTTTATTCAGTTATTTTAAAACGAATCAAACTCATTCAGAAGGTTTATCATTCTCATGAAAACATAAATAGGTTTTGTTTTGACAAATCGTAACGGAAAAAACACGTTTTTATAGAATTGAAATCTTTGAATAGCGTGGAATTACCAAATCGTCCACAGTAAATTTTAATGACATCACGGGGTTTCAGAAATATTTTTAAGTGATCTAAGCATTCTCAGATTTTCACCAAGTCCATGTTTGTATGAGAATCGGGTATCTCTTTTATGGTTTAAAGCACGATAATAATAAATCAAAATCTGCATTTGAAACTTATTGCGCATCCTACAGTGTACTTTGACAAGTTCTTTACAGTTATACTAATTCATCTATGGAATGAACTGCCAGTGCGAATAAACTGCTCTCAAGCCTCGTAAACTTTAAAAGTAAAATCAAACAACATTACCTAGCACTATGAAAGGTCTGCTATTCCTTTGTATTCAATAATTTTGAGTCTCTTTGTTAGTTTTTTTTAGCTTGTGTTCTTAATTTTGCATGTAATTCTTTTATATTAGTAACATTGTTTAAACTAATCAATGAAAATAGTTTGTAACAGAGCTGTTAGATAAGTGTTCTGCCAGTAGTATAACTTACTCGGGGACTGGTTGTAACTACAATGTTTTTTTATATAAAATGGCTGACTCGGCAAACGTTGTTTTGCTATATGAATTATCACTTGATCAGCTATCGACCGAGGTTGAAAAATATAAAATGCTATCAAAACATAGGGTTCGGTGGTAGGAGGGTGATAATTTAGGAGTAAATATATTTTTCAATTCCACACCATACAGAAATAATTTTTTTTTTTTTATATGGAACACGTCAATTAGACTTCGCCTTGTCTGATGGTAACCTGAAGGCAAAGTCTCAGAAAAGAGGGTCACCATTACCTACACATGCCATTTGACAATGGTGACACTCAGCTTGACGGCCTCACCATTTATGCTTTTTCACGCCCATTTTTGTTTCATTATTCAAAAAGAAAAAAACATTTTTTTGGGGTGAACCACCCTGAACACTTAGGAGTGTAAAAATTAGTTATAAACCTATTCTCATCAAAATCTTGACTGATTTTGATGAGAATAGGCTTATAACTTATTTCCGCCTTTTCGGAGGAGTATAAACACTTAAACTGTGACACAAGAATTTTACATATTAGACTAAGCACATTTTAGTATCTGTGAGGGTTAGCAGGAATAGGAACCTACTAAGCTACATAATTTGATTTACCTTAGGAGAGTAACTATCGTAAATCTCTCGTCTCGTCTCGTCTTATAGACTAGTTTTGGTTTTATCAATTACTGATCGATCAGGTTTACTGGAAGAGACTGTATTGAAGTTTATTATTAAATAATAAACTATATCATTGTCATCTTCCGAGCGACAATTTAGTTTGCATATCAAGTTTGGAGCCTGGGTCTGGTTTCCTTCTTCTTTTTATTATTGGGTTCTCTTGGTTTTCACGGGAGCAACTGTTATATTATGACTCTCCAACGTCACGTAGAAGGGAAAGTCTGCGGGGGAAAGGACTTTTACGGAATATGGAATACGGATGATCAAATACGGAACTTTTACGGATAACCTTTTCGATAGAGTCAAGGCAGTTACTCTACAGGCAAAGCTTAGGCAGATAACTTTATGACGTAATTATTACATTAAAGTTTAATATATTTATCTATCCTTCTTTAGGTGCCATATTGTCAAGTATATTAACGAACAGGTTAAAGGTTCAATCGTGAACAGATAAGCACACAGACAGACAGACAGACTTAGCATATGATATTGGTGTGGATTATGGTCAAGCTGCATATAGTCATATATCTTATCACCATCAATCTAAATCCCATCCTGCACTTACATGACAGGTATGTGTGACCTTGGGGTCACGTGGGGTTCACGATAGCATCAGATCGGATCCGTCTAATTGTGACATCACGGTTACAATTCATCAGTCAGAAATTGTGACCTCAGGTTGTGTCGAATATAGACTTTGAAAAATTTAGAGAAGAAAAAAATCATTCAAATACCAATATTGCAAATTTTTCATAATTATTCAACAGTTTGGGACTTTTCGCGAACTTACTATTTCTGCCGACGTTTCGGATGCGTTTTTGCTACCACTTGTGTGAACTTCGATTTTTTGTACATTTTTTCTCCTTCATCTTAGCGTTAATCTGACGTCTCAAAGTCTGGGGTGCGCTTTACCAGTCTAACTGCGTATTTGGCTGAACTTCGACATTCTCTGTGAAGCGACTGCCATCTGACCTCTAACTACCCATAACGACTGCCATAGGTGTTGGTATAGTACCTGGGGCCGACGGCTTAACCTGCTCTCTGAGGCGCGACCAGATCAATGCAAATACCGTTATTCATGCATACAAATATTTGCACTGAGCGGGGATCGAACTCGCGCTTTCACGCTCAAACAGCTGAACGGATATGGTTGATATACCTATTATTTGTTACAAGGTTACAGTTGAGCCTGTAATTCTATCTTTGAAATGGGTTCCTGACTTTTGGGAACGGAACAGAATTTCAAACGGGCGGAGTCGTGAGCAGCAGCTAGTTTATTTGAAATACCAGTTTGAAATGTAAGTATGTTAGTAATTGGAAAATGGTTAGACTCTAACACAGAGACAGAATCTAACCCCGATATACGTTCCAATAGCTATCCTAGGGAAGGAAGATATTATCAATACATATTGCAGGTTTTTCCGACCATTTTTTTAACCACTTGGTTGGCAGACAAGCACACGGCCCACTTGTTGGAAAGTGGCTACAATGGCCTATAGACATGTGCAACACCAAGGGTGTGTCACACTCGCGCTGCCAACCCTGTAAGCACAAGAGTTTCTGTGCCGCCAGTGTAAAATACAAAGCATGACAAGCTTTTGGTCTTTCCACTCACAGTACAAAAATTCTCCAGTGAGCTCTGGCTACCCTACTCACCGTTATTATTCCCACGGTATTCTGTAGTGCGGAGGTACTTCCTCAGTCGGACTGCTCAATCGAACGGGTATACCGTCTTGTCCTACCACCTCCATGTCACTCAATTTTCTAATATCGATATTTATTAGGGTATTTTTATACTAAGTCCAATATAAAAAGCAGCATTCACGATTTTCCTCGAATATAATTGTTAAGTAATGTCCAAGTACTAAGCCACGTCACGTCTAATCGTGCTTAAGTCTGCCTAGTAGGGCTGTGACAAGCCGTGAGAACAAAAAATTGATTTCTTGCGAACCGCCATTTGTCATGGACGATGATTTTTGTTTGCTTTGTCATAAGAGGAAAATATTGATTTGTAGTTAGGTATTGGGCTAAGGTAAAACCTCTAAAGATCAATGTAGCGCAGAGGGTTTACAACGTTTTTTTCATGTATGGTTTAAAAACAAAATATGGATATCAGTTTGTGACAAGAAGACGTTAAAAAGTTTAAAAATACATAAATAACCCAAACACCTTAAAACCCAATTACTTATTAAATCAAACGTCTAATGAATGATTTTCAAAAATATTACGAGTACCTAACATCAGAAGATAAATACAGTTTCGCAGAACATACGCAGACAAAATTATTGATGTATTGAAAAAAAGGACAGGCCCTCAATTGTACTACCTATAGCAAAACCACTGTCATACCTACGACAGACACTCCAAAAAATATCATTAAATTTCAGACTTTATTTCTACACGCTAAAGTCCAAAATGAAATGAAAAGAGTTACATTACACTTTTTCAAACACTGCATAAAGTCTTTTAATTTTGAACTTTAAGCGTATTGAATTAAAGGCCAAAGTTTTTTAGCAGTGCGTATAACAGTGAATTTGCTTTAACAGAATTGATTCTCTGGACTTGGACAGAATCACTCTAAACCAGCGAGTTTGTCTAAAAGGTGTAATGACAGCAGAGGAAGCCCGTGAGGAATGAGTCTGCTTAACCCGGAGATAAAAAGTCGTGAACATCAAGTATAATATATAGTAACATTACCGTATTATATATATTTTTATATACCAATTAAGTGACAGACCCGTACACTTAGAAGACAAAGCAGGACAAGCCTTTGGTCTTTCTACTGACAGCACAAAAACTCTCCAGTGAGCTCTAGCTCTGGCTACCATACTCACAGTCAGGAACACAATACGAGGTTATTATAGCCGCGCTATTCTGTAGGGCGAAGATACTTCCTCTATTGGAAGGAAATACCGTCATGTCCTACCTCCGTTATTATATATATTGGCTTATTAAAACGGCTTTAATTCAAGTCAGGTTGGTATAGATCCCGAAAATCACAATAATTTTCATGCCTGTACAAATGACATTAATTTTTTTATTCCAACAAACATACAAAAAAGTCTTCACTTGAAAAAAAATATGGTTCTACGACAAATAGCCGCGTTACCCAATACGAATATAAAAATATTCTCAACTTAAAACAATACAGCATTTAAGACTACAAAACCCTTTCTTATCTTGGTCGACATCCACATCTTAAAATGTCGCAAGACAATGGCCGCCGTGTGAATCTTGCCGTTGCCTAATAAAAAAAGCAAGCCAATAACTCACTTTGCCGGCATACTACGACGGATTGGTCATTTTTTAAATTATCTAGCTTTAGGCAGTAATTGGACTGTTATGAAACTATTGCGTAAGGTTCATTTTTTTACTCTATGAACTATAGACACGCGACCTTTCTAATGTCCACTACTTGGACATGGACTGTCCACTACATCGTTAAACCAATTTTTATGAGAATTATATATTTTTTTATAATAAGGATATATTTTGACATCTAATATGTTTGTACGTAAAATTGTAAATCTCCACCAAAAATGATAATTCTGCCACCAAAATTGGTAATGACACCGCGCGCCCAGACGCAGATAAATATAGGTTAGAAGTGATTGGCGGTGTCGCAAAGACCTCCTAGCCTAGTAGTGGTTAGGCTAATTTTGTGATAATGTAAGAAGACATACGGACTCCGTCGACGTCACTCGAGAATAAATTTTGGTGGTAAATCTAGAATTTTGCTGATAAGTCTAACGACGATTTCGGTGACAGCTTAAATCACACTTCAATCTTTATTCAGCTAACATAAGAACCATTTTTGCTTAGAAAAGATTTCTTTGTCTACAAACACGTGACATGTAGATCACGAATCGGATCGCATTCCAATTTCAAATGGCAGGTGAACATTTTTCCAATGGTTTTATTTTTAGTCATTGACATCAAGATTCTCATCTCTCATCTTTGATCGACAAGGAAGTAAGTAATGAGATTTTTTACTTTTAAAATTTATATCTTTGGATCTAAGTCCAATGTCGTTGTCTCTGGGGGTGCGGTCAATGAACTATGTGGCGTTGTTTGATAAATTTAATTATGACTTAATTATAAAGCAAAACAAACCGTTCCACCACACTATCTTTTTTTTTTAATTTAAAGATAAAATTATTTGTAAGTTTGTAAGTTAAGGTTGTTTTCACGAAAACCTAAGTTTCATTAGATTTATTGAGATATAAATTAATCTGAAATAAAGTAGTTACTTGGGAATCAGGAAATAAACTCGAGAATATTATAAAAGTAGTATTTAGACATTTGAAAATACTGACTTGATACTTAAAAACTGTTAGTTAGTATTTATATAGATATTATTACATACTCGATAAATATTTGGTCTTTGCTGCATATATACAATAACGTCACCAACTGACATACATCGCAACGTCTTTTTTCTTACTAATATCAAATTAAATTTCGAATCAATTGCAAATACAAATAAAGAAATACAGGCAGGCAATATGAAAAAATAAACACATTCTCATTTCAAATTCTCGAACCAGCGTCTTGTTATTGCTCTATTACTTTGCATCCAGCCTGCGTACGAGCATAGCCTGAGCCACTAAGGGCCCAGTGTTTCAATATTCAAGATAAGACATTGTCTTCGTTGCGGTGGCGGTGGGACAAAGCCTCCACTGTTTATTTGCCGCCCATACCTGACTTGCGGTTTATGGAAATTGACTTTGGCGTGTAAGTAATTTTCTAAGACCGACCATTTTCTAAAGGATTCCATCTTAGATTCAATTTCACTGGAAGTGGTTGTATTTCTGTTAAATGCATTTTCCTTTAATGCATAGGTGTCAACATTCATTATCTAATTTACAGACACAACGGCTAAAATTAAAACTACTGCTGTCCCTGTCAAATGTTTTATGTTTTTTGATTACTGTTTTATGATACATCAAAGTCAATTCACTGCACTGACGGCACAGAAACTTTCTGTTCTTACGGGGTCGGCAGCACAGGTATGACTCCTCTTGTGTTAAACATGTTCATAGGTCGCGGTAACCACTTTTCATCAGGTGGACCGTGAGCTTGTCTGCTACCAAAGTTGTATGAAAAAAAAATCAGCAGCATTGAAAAGACGGTGGTTGCCATCCATAAGATCACAGATTTGTTGGTATAACTGTTAATAGGTATCTAGTTTCTGCGTTCCGTTCCAAATTCGAAATTCAAAATTCATTCCTGCTTTGCGTGTTAACTACAATAAAAAGAAAAAGTAATTTATTACAAGTATAATTCAAAAGCTGTTCTAGCATTATTTTATATCCGTCACATTCCCACTGGCCACAAAACCCGACGAAATTGAAACACACGCCACATGTCAGCGAGCCCGTACAAATCGTGACATTCTAATTTTGCAGCATTGATTTCAAGTACCTATTCGTTTTTCTTGTCCATGGATGATTATTTTCCAAGTTTGCTGCATCGTTGAGGTTAGATTAGGACGATTAGGGGCCACATAATTCCATTACTGAGTACCATGGGAGCTTAGAGTCCATGGTATGGGTCTTAGTAAATGTTATAGAGATGAAAGTAGAATGAAAAGTATTCTACACATCGCTATGTAGACCCAAAATAAGGATAGCATCATCACATGCACATACACACACACACACGCACGCACACACGCACAAATACACACACACACACACACATACAAGCACACTGCATGTGCTTGATTAATATCATAATAGTTTTTATTTCATTATTTGTTTTGTCATATTGTCTTCTGTACTTGTGCATTATAATCCTTAGCGAGAAGAAAGAGACTAGTATCCCACAACACGTGGAACCCTAGTGTGGGATCTAGGGCTACAATCTATGTTTTTCATTGATTTCAATGGTAATAAACATTATTATTATTATTGTGGGTTCTAGAATATAAATAAAGATTTTCATTATAAAGAAAAGAAAGGATAAATTATATTAGATATTTTTTTGTGAATACTTACATAGAAACATCCAAATCAACGTAAATATACATGATAAAGCATACAAATATTGCACTGAGATGGAATCGAACCCACGATCTTTGACTTAGCAGTCGAACGCTTTACTGTCAAAAGCGGAACTTGGTCTCTTTATCTCTTTCTATTCTACATATTGAGAACACACATGTACTTTTCCACTGTATTTCTTATTAGACCTGACCGGTTTCGCCCTTTGGCGTCCTCAAAGGTTTACAATGACAGATTACATTTTTTTTTACTACTAAGGTGGCAGACAAGCACACGGCTCACCTGATGGAAAGTGGTTACCGTGGCCTATGGACGTTTGTAACACCAGAGGAGTCACAGTCGCGCTGCCAACTCTGTAAGTACAGAGTTTCTGTGCCGTCAGTGTAGAAGACAAAGCAGGACAAGCCTTTAGTCTTCCCACTGACTGCACAAATTCTCCAGTGAGCTCTGGCTACCCTACTCACCGCTGGAACACAACATAACATAATGAATATAAATAGTCTTTGTATACTTTTTATATCTTACTCTCTATGAGTTTGAAGTATAATTCAATATGATGCTTTCTATGTAGTAATTCATTAAGTTTATTTGATTTTTAACTTTTTTTATGTTTAATATCAGACAGATATATACAGCCCAGACTCAGCCTCAGATGCATGGCTTGAGTCAACAATAGTGCCCGAAATACGGCACTACGCTCACCCCCTATTACGTGGGATCGAATAAGATTATTGGTGAAATGTGGGTGTTAATTCATCTCTGCCTAACCCTCCGAGAATAAAGGCGTGATCATATGTATGTATGTATTTTATTTTATTTTTAATCAACTAACCGATACAATAACAGTCAAAGCAATCAGAAAAATAAAGAAAAATTGCGAGCAAAGTTCAAGTCACCTCTGCCGCTCCCCCTTGTGTTCCATCGGTACAATATTAATCTTGGATGTCAACGCTAAACATTTTCAAGATAGAGGTAGGCTTTGGTCCATGTATCAGGAAATAGCGATTTACAGAAAACTTAATTACAGAATGTCGATACGTTATTATTGGACATTATTTTATACCACTTGTTTGGTAGACAAGCACACGGCCCACTTGATAGAAAGTGGATACCGTGGCCCATAGACGTGTACAACACCAAGGGAGTCACACTTGCGCTGCCAACCCTGTATGTACAAGAGTTTCTGTGCCGTAAGTTAAAAAGACAAAGCAAGACAAGCTTTTTGTCTTTCCATCTATAGTAGAAAAACTCTCCAGAGAGATCTGGCTACCCTACTCACCGCCGGGTACACAACACGAGGTTATTCCGCGGCGGCGGCGCGCGTGGCGCGCCTCCCCGTTTCCGGGGACGAGTTGGGGACTCTGTAGTCCCCACACCCGAGAAGAGGGCCAGATCGTGAGAGATGGCCCTGGGTCGGCCGGGGTGCGAGGGATATGCCTGTCAACCTCACCTTCGGCAACCAAAACGACCCACAGGCGGCGTGCGTTTTAGTCAGTTCGAGTCCGACATAACCCCCTCCACCGGCTCCGGTGGGGAGGAATCCGAGGGGATTTTGCGCACGTAAAAAAAAAAAAAACACGAGGTTATTATGCACGAACTGATATATTTACATACTACATTATTATATAGCCGCGATAGCCTAGTGGTAGTAATGGACTGCTGAGAAGACGAGGTCTCGGGTTCAATCCCAGGTTGGGACCTAAACATAAACTGGCGAAATGTGAGTTTATGTTATGTTATGTTATGTTATATTACTATATTATTCTTGATATACCGAAGTTAGGTAAATTATATTAAGTAGAATAATGATGACCGACCAAGTATAAAATACATTATTTTTATTACATATCCCTCGCAACCCGGCTGACCCAGGGCCATCTCTCACGGTCTGGCCCCCTCCTCGAGTGTGGGGACTACAGAGTCCCAGACTCGTCCCCGGAAACGGGGAGGCGCGCTAGGCTTGTTGTATATTGAATAAGACACTTTATACTTTTCCACTGTATTTTATTTTTCACATGACTGGTTTCGCCTCACGGCATTCTCAAAGAAACCCAAAGAAGAGATTCTCGCTCTCAGCATATATTGAATAAGACACACTGTACAAAGTGTCTTATTCAATATGTGCAGCAGGTTCCACCAAGTGCCATTAATCTACGGTATTAACAGTCTTAATAACCTTACTGTAGTCCCGGCTGCATCCAAGCTGATAACGATTAAAGGAAGATAGATGTGATTATAATGACGCGTGTATGTAATTTAAGTACACATAAATTCATTTTCTTAAATTTTTATTTCATAAGCTTCACATAACAAAACCGCTATCTCCCATGACTTGACATCTCTTGTAGAGATTACAGCAGAGGGTGCGATTATTAACTGTCGTCTAGCACTGCGAACGGCTGATCAATCATACATCCTTAAGATATTAACGAAACAGCGGCAAAGTATTGTTGAACGAAAATATTTGCCGCGGGGGTTATTCATTTAGATTTAGAACATCCGAATCGGGACATAAGGCTTTTTCATATTGAGTAAATCAGTAAAAAGTTAGATAATTTTTTATTGGAGGAAGGACATGACGGTATCTCCCGTCCAAAATTGAGCAGTCCGTCTGGGTAAGTACCTCCGCCCTACAGAATACCCCGGTTATAATAACCTTGTGTTGTGTTCCCGGCGGTAAGTAGGGTAGCCAGAGCTCACTGGAGAGGTTCTGTGCTGTCAGTAGGAAGACCAAAGGCTTAAATTGACCCCACTGACTGGTGGGGGCGTGAAATGTTGGCGTGGTGGTCAGGGAGACCCGGTGAAACGGTTATCCGCTGGCCGCCCGCAGGCTGTACGGTTCCCGAACCTGGGGATTACTTAACCTCCGCCCCAGTAGGCTGAACCAGCAGCCTGTGTAAAGTTCCCGGTGCTGTAGCCATGCCGGAGGAGGAGACCGGAGTGGACCTGGCTTCAGTATCTGGGAGGGGACCGGGGGCCCTTCCGCCCATCGCGCCAGCCAGTCACACAACCCCAACTTGTCTGTGGGGGTAGGACGCCTTGCTTTGTCTTCTACACTGGAGGCACAGAATCTCTTTTTACCTTCTCCCCCCCCCTCCCCCATCTCAAACATGAAAACCGAAAAAGGCAAGAGAAACGTTACCACAGCGGCACCATCATCCACAGTGAATGTGGATTTCTGAATGCTGCTTCAAGGTCCAGTAAAAAGGCAACGTCTAGTGCGAAGTTTGAGTTCATCGGCAGAATTGGCGAGCGGCTTGCGCGCTACCCATCTGGCAGTCGTGCATTTTGGTCGCTCGCTAAAGCTGCTGGGGGAAACTTCTGCCAGTCTTGCCTTCCGCCGCTGCAAAAATATCTGTATTTATTATACAATAAAAACTCGCTGTGTGCGTTCTACCGCCTATACAATGGTTTGTGCTCAGATGAATTGTTTGACATGATGCCCACAGCTACATTCTATCATCGCAACTCTCGCCATAGGCAGGGAATTCATCCTCACATATTGCGACCCGAGACGCTCTCGCGACACTCAAGCTGTGGAATGACCTCCCTGCTGCGGTTGACCCAAGCACCTACAATATGGGGTTCATCAGAAGGTTTCTTCATTGTCAGCAGCAGCCCTGGTGTTGCATACATTCAATAGCCACGGTAACCACTTCCCATCATATGGGCCGTATGCTTGTCTGCCACCTGAGTGGTATAAATAAAATGTTTACGGGAATTAACGGTATGTCGTGTGGTATGTGACGGTACATGGCAAAACGATGACGAATAATAAAAATATCGAGAATGTGTGGGTAGATGGAGAACCTACTACCTCACGGACTCGAAGATGGCAGGCGTGCTCCGATGAGACAGTCAGCCTGTGATCACGGCCGGTGTGACCTGGTCGAAACGTCAGGCAAATCAAAGGTATGGATGTACCTATAACATGATCGCGTTAATTCCCGTTAACATTATTGCATATAATGGAACGTGAAAGTTTTAAACTTTCACGTTAGTTAGTTCAGTATCTGTGTATTTCACGAAGACATATAATATCAAATTTGTGGTCATAAAATTTGGAAAAAGTAGATGGATTGGCATAAATTTTTGACAAATAATTGTGTATTTATTGTTATAGTCAGACTTTGAGTTCCAAAATTTCCTTAGAGTTTCTCACTCATGGTAAAAGCATAGGAAATCTTTGAGTTTACTCGCTCCTCCTTCTTATTGATTAGCGATTAAAAACAGCTGTGAGAGCGACTGCAGTCTTTCATCTCATCCTCAAGAGGAGAGCATCAGAGTCTCATTTGCGAATCAACACGCGCACAGGTTTGCATATGAGGGTCTTCTTCTTCTGATTTTTTTTTACTTCTGCAGTAAATAACCGCAATTTGCCAATGTCCAATAAAATAGTAAAGCGCCAATGTCAAGAGTTTCAAGAAATTCTACCAGAACCACGTTAGCCACACCAACCTTGCCGTGTGTCCAATCAGGACGTGTAGTTAGATTTTAGGCGGCGCATATGATGTTGACTTGGTAAAGAGTCTTGCTGGGGCCCAAAACTCACCAAAAAATATATCAAAGTTGTGAACTTTGACATGCCATCGCATTTTTAATCAAGCATTTTTATGAATATGCTTCGAATTCCAAAGTATGAGAGCGGACTCCAGTCTCCAAAGCACAGACTTTGGATGCAACTATACGTAAGACTTCAATCATCAACACAATGATGAAGGTGCATCCATTTGTGAGATCCACGGAACATATCAGCACACTACGATGCTCGGGCAAACAGCTACTCATCGAATCAATCACACCAAACATTCAATAATCCTATAACAAAATAGCCCACTCGTAAACCATCCGTGGGAATCCACCAAGTGTCCCCAAGTTCAGAGCTGCCGCATATTGTCACGAAGATATCGCAGCAATCTGTGATAATAGTCACAATATTAAATGACAACCACTTGATGGACTCTTGAGTGTAGATAAGTTGTAACGATGGCTGATAGTACTATCAGTGACAATGTTAAAGAGTTATTGCGAATTTATTGTATGGAGTAGGTACTTACTAGTGACCTGGGTTTCGGCTTCGTAAAATAATCCAATACGATCCTTTCATACATCCATTATTTACCTTATTAATAGTGAAATGTTGAGAAAGAAATGTATGTATTTATTGCCTATCAATTTACAATTTCATACCTCTTCAAAATAACACTAAAAAGCATTACGTCCCAAAATTTCAAGTTCATCAGTCCAGCGGTCAAGCTCTGAGTCGGAAGAAGTAAATTTGTTTATATGTATAAATAAATAATAATAAATAAATATTCCTTGACTTTCTACACAATGCAGGCCAACGAATACCTCACTCCAACGAATTGGTATCGCCATTCAGCGTGGTAATGCCACCAGCTTCTTGGGCACGGTACCTGTAGAGATCGATGGGGAGGAATTTTTCGATGCCTTAAGTTGCAGTCTCCCTCTTTTTCTCCATTTCATTTTTGCATACATTGTATGTTTAGCAAATTTTATATAAATTTATAAGTAATTACATATATTTTTACTGTATAATTAATGATAAAACGAACTTACCTGTACGTGAAGTTCTATCATAATTATGCGAGCTGCTCAATTCGAAGCGATTATATTTACTTGTAGTACTGTTTCGTATTTCTCGGTCATTACACGAATATTTTAAAGCTAATAAAGTAAATCTGAAATAAAAAACACTTAATAGTTGCATTTTTGACTACCCTGCACCGTCTCACCGCGCGTACGAGCCGGCGCGCGCGCCATCTTGCTTCATTAAGTTGAAAGTATTTTTGTTAAACACAAAAGGATATTAGGGAGTAAACTGTGTTACAATACAGATTTAATGGGGATGGGCTATACTTGTGCATATGGGGGGGTTATTATATAATCGCTTCGAATTGAGCAGCTCGCATAATTATGATAGAACTTCACGTACAGGTAAGTTCGTTTTATCATTAATTATGCATCGCTGCTCAATTCTCGCGATTATATTTACTTGTAGATGTTTAAAGCTTATAAAAATCTGTATTGAACCTTTAAAATTATAACTACATTATGAATACTAGTAATTATTTATTAATCAATTATATAGAAAAAAGAAATTAAAAATTCTACATGACAAACATTATAATTGCAGAACCGATTGGGCATAGGACTCGTCTTGGTGACAGAGAATATCTCGGTTATAAAATTTAGCAAAAGTGGAAGAAGACGCGCTCCATCCAGCGGTTTTTCTGATGGTGTCAATGTTGACTCCTGTGGCGTTGGCCTTTGAAGTAGATGCATGTCGAGTACTATGCGACTTGAAAACATCTGTATCAATACCACTTTTCTGTAGCACGTCTTTTATCCAATGACTTAGAGTTTGACTGGTTACTTTAGCATAGGGTTTTCTATAACTAATAAAAAGATATCTGCCTCAATGAATTAGTCCTACTTATGTAACATAACAAGGTTCGAGCCGGACAGATTTGTTGATTTTGATTATAAAATGGTAATTTTAATATGGGTTGCTGAAGGTTAGGTGCTGATGTTTTTATAAGTTCTGAAATCTTTATAGATATACAATTAGGATCAACAATAATATTCTTAAGTTCAATCTTAGACAGAGTTTGAACTCTGTGAGCTGTGACAATAGCTAACAATGTAACTAACTTTTTAGACAAGCGTTCAAGATTTAAGTTTTCGTTTGGAAACATTTGTGATATATAATTTAGCACAATGTCTACATTCCAAGTCATTTCATACCTAGGTTTTGGTGGTCGGCTTCTAACAACACCTTTCATGAATCTAACAACTCTGTTATCATTTACCACAGCGCGACCCAAAATTGCAGACAAAGCGGATTTACAAGAGTTGAGATTTCCGTATTGATATCCGGAGTTGTACAGTTTAGTTAAAAAATATAGAAAGTTTGGTACAGACGTAGCTAAATAATCAATATTTTCTCTTTGACAGTAATTAAACCAAACTTTAAAATAGCAATCATATTGTTTTAGAGTATTCGGAGCAAACGAATTAATCATTAAGTCTAAGGAAGAAGGTGGTACACTTCTCTTTAATAATGCGTCCCTGATAATATTGCTGCTGCCAGGGTAAGGCTTTTGTGGAGACTGTGGTGACGGTACCATGGCTGAGTGGGCCAGTTCGGCACAACTATGATGCCAACGGCTTTATCTACAATAATTTTATTCAATGTTTTAAGAATAATAGCAAAAGGGGGAAAGGCATAAAAATATATGTTACTCCAGCTTATTGTAAACGCATCAACACAATAAGCAAAAGGGTCTGTTTTCCAAAACACATATTTGTTACACTTTGCATTAGATCTACTAGCAAACAGGTCAATTTCAGGACTTCCAAACGATTTTACAATGTGTGTAAATGCATAGTTGGCTAATTCCCATTCAGTCTCCGTCTGTGTTTTACGCGATTCAAAATCTACTATATGATTGTCTGAAGAACTAATATAGGATGTAAATATAAATAATTTTCGCTGTTCACAAAATTCCCAAATTTTACGAGCTACCTCATTTAAATGGGGAAATTGAACATTACCCATACGGTTAATTGCTGTGGTATTATCAACTCGAAGTAAAATTTGAGTGTTATAGAAGTTTTTTGCAAAAGATCTTTAGTGCAAATAGGCAAGCTAACATTTCTAAGATATTAATGTGATATGTTTTTTCCTCTTCTGTCCAAAAACCGTTCGCCCTTTTATTTGAACAAGAGGCACCCCAACCAGTCAATGAAGCGTCTGAAAATATCTCAAGAGCATATTCCGGTGTACGAATAGGGCATAGCCCTGTATCAATAGTAGTATACCACCAATTTAAATCCTCAATCAGCAATTTGTGATCAATTTTCATATATTTATCATAATTTTGATCAAGACCTAAATTCAAAAATTTTTGTCTCTCAAATATTTTTGTGTGTAACCACCCATATTCAACTGCTGGACAAATAGAAATTAACAAACCCAAGAATTTTGCAAACGCCCTTATTTTACACTTCTCTACAGTATATATATTTTTTCTATCTCATTCCTGACTGCCCTTGCTTTCTCCTCTGGGAGTTTTAAACAAAAATTTTCTGTGTCTAAAATGAAGCCTAAGAATTTGCAGGAAGTTTTGGGCGTTATGGAACTTTTGTCAAAGTTGATTATAAAACCTAGTTTTTGTAACAAATCTATTGTGGTATTTACACTTTGTTTACATTTGTAATATGTATTATCTATTAATAAAATATCATCTAAATATATAGACAGTAAACAGTAGACAGTAGTCCATGCATTCTTAGATGTTCTATGACAGGTTTCATATTTTTTGTAAACACCAGAGGAGCTATGTTCAAACCAAATGGCAAGCAGTTGAATTCATAACAAGTTCCCTGAAATTCAAACCGCAGGTATTTTTTATAGTCTGGATGAATGGGGATTAAAAAATATGCATCTTTTAAATCTACAGTAGACAAAAAATAATGTGGTCTAACAAGTTTAACTGCAGTTCTGAGATCTTCCATTTTGAAATGTGGCGGTTCAATAAATTTATTTAAACGTTTTAAGTTTAAAATAAACCTTTTGTCTCCATTTGGTTTGTCCACAAGAAATATACTAGACAAAAAATCTCCATCTACCCTATTGCAAGGAGATATAGCACCTTTAGTTGAGAGTTTATTTATTTCCTTTTGAAAGTCTACCAACTCCCTCTTACTTCTAGGAATGTTTTTAGTATACCTAGACTGAACAGGTATAGAAAAAAAAAAAGGAATTTTATAGCCTCTTATCCATGATAATATAGTTGGATCGTTGGTAATCTTACACCAAACTTGCACAAAATGTTGCAGTCGGCCTGCAGGTTTATTTACCTGTACATTTAAGATCTCGTCTGATCCTTGTAGTGGGCACTGGTCCGGTGAGCACGAGGTCCTCCAGACGATTTGCGTGTGTCTCTCTCCGATGAGCAGTTGTTGAGGGCCCCACATTCCGTCGATTCATTGTAGTTGCTCGTCGAATTGTGTTCTGTTGGTTGGACTGCGGGTGTCGCCAGTTTAAATGATTAGAAGAGTTGGTACCTTTATTATTTTTGATGTTAGGTTTTGGTTTGTACACCTGTGATCTTAAGTCAAGACTTGATTGATTGATAGTTTTTGTAGCTTTCAAGTTTTCAGAAAGTGCCTCTCCAAATAATTTGTTATCACGTTTAGATTCTTTAAGAGTATCTTTCAGTTTATTATTCAATGTAGAAATCAAAAAAAAAAAAAAAAAATCTTCCCATTTTTGTGTCTATATAATGAGAGTCACATAACAAACGACAGGCATTACTCACATGCTTCAACATGACTTGGTTAGTCTCTGATTTATTTGTGACCAGCATGTTACTAGTTATACATAGTTCTAGCCAGAGCTGTTAGCGCTGTACCAATTTGTGCTTGACGAGCAGCCAATGAGGCATCTTTTTTCTGCAGCGTTTCAGATATTGCAGCTTTTACTTCGGCGTTTAAGAGTGGAGCTCTAAATGAAGTGCAATTCGCAGGAATGGGGTATTCTGCAATAATATTTTCTTTATTTTCCTTTTTTAAACTGTTTAGTAGAATGTCTTGTAACCTTAGGGCGATGTCTGCGTGTATCACTTGCCCTTCGGGAGACTCCTCCTTAGGTGGGTCACCTAGAATGGTCAGAATTTCGTCATCTAAGTGATCTAGTTCAACCAACGTGTGTTCATTTTTATCACTTTCTGATGCAGCGGGTGCAGCAACTAAAGTTGCCTCTTCCTCAGACTCCTGGTACAGTTCATCTAGTTCTGGTTCATTATATGACACGTGAGGTGGTTCACTGTCAGAGTCTGGAAGAAAAAAACACCTGGCAATGTGTTTTTTATTCAATTTTGTCACATAGTGCCGAATATTGTACACTACCAATGACATAACTGTGAAGGAAACAGTCCCAAGGCGTACTGTTCGCATCACGATAATAAATTAAACTTTATTTTATTGGAAATAGTGTCACATAGTGCCGAACGTTGTACACTACCAATGACATTACTGTGAAAGAAACAGTCCCAGGACGTACTGTTCGCATCACGATCATAAATCAAACCTTATTTTATTACAAATAGGTATGTAGGTATATTAAATATTAATATTGACACTATGGCATCAGATATTAAACATTACCTATGGCATTATATGTGAAGGTAACAGTCAATAACACTAAATTGTAATAATAAGCTTAGAGAAGTGTGCACAGTACATACTTATTTAGAAATAGGTACATGGTCGCCATAATGTCGAAAGTTTTATATGTTTATAACATAGATTGCAGTTTATAAGTTGATAATACTTGTCTGTGAAGGCAACAGTCCCGTTCTGTTCGCATCACAATCATAATAATATGAAGTAGGTATCATGTATAATACATAATTAATATGTATAATATTAATCGTTATGATGATTGACCTAGATAAATGTAAGACATAAACAACTTACCGGTATGATTGACAGATCGATCCGAATCCGAGCTAGTAGACTTACGCCTCCTTTTTCGCAATTCTCTTTCTAATTTCTTTAAGATATGTTTACTGCTATCTCTGTGTTTTCGTTTTCCCATGTTTGATGTTAATGTAAATGTTAAATACCCTGTAAGTATTACTTTGCTAGAAAGAAATTAATTTTACGCGTAACGACCGGTACCACACGAAAACAGATAATGGAAGCAAGATGGCGCGCGCGCCGGCTCGTACGCGCGGTGAGACGGTGCAGGGTAGTCAAAAATGCAACTATTAAGTGTTTTTTATTTCAGATTTACTTTATTAGCTTTAAAATATTCGTGTAATGACCGAGAAATACGAAACAGTACTACAAGTAAATATAATCGCGAGAATTGAGCAACGATGCATAATATATTATTATAATAGCTTATTTAATGTACCTAAACTAAATACATGCATGTTGATTGAATTTGCTTTCCATCTAAATGTACGATGCCCTATCACCATTGGTGGAAGATAAGCCACGGCTCACCTGACAGGAACTGGTAACCGTGGTCTTTGGACGTGTGTTTCTTGGGGTTGGACGATCAGACAGCAGTAACGGCCGTGAAATCCAACAAATAGAAAAATATTCTATACCTGTATCTTTATTAACACATATCTTAGGGAAAATAATTTCTGTATCAGTTATCATTTCCAACCGAACACATTTGTGAAGTAAACATGCATGTCTGTCTGTCACACTAAGTGTATATCTAATTAGTGGTTCACCCCTGTATGTACCCCATAGGGGTTGTGTCACCTGCCACTCAACGTGGACATTGATTGCGGTCCAACAGGCACAACGTTAACGAACTGATGTAAGTCGAAAATGTTATCAATTTAAGAGGACTATCTAGAAACAAATCTTCAGTATGGTTTTTGTTTTCTCTTGAAGCTTCATTTTCTCCTGCAATTCCCATCGACCAGTAACTTCGAGAAAATATATCTACAACATCACGTGACGCCTGTTTTCCGCGTTTTTATTGGTCGAGGAGAAGCAAAGCCATGGTGATGCTACTGCGGTATATCTCTAGGGTATACAGAGCTCCATCAAACCTTGCGGAATCCCAGACTTTTGACGTCAGACGTTCCTATAAAAGCCACATAAGCTAAACCAGCGGTTCCTATAGTTGCTGAAGGAGAGCGAACCCTTATTTTACGTGAGAAAAATCGGGACGAATAGTTGTTGGCATACCCCGGCCGACCCAGGGTCATCTCTCTCGATCTGGTCATCTTCGGGTGTAGGGACCACAGAGTCCCCACCTCATCCCCGGAAACGGGGAGGCGTCGAGAAAGCGAACCCTAGGCTCCAAAAGGGAAGCCTTATATGTAACGATGAACAGCGCTCAGATTGTGATGAGTATAGTACATACATACATATGATCACGTCTTTATCCCTGGAGGGTTAGGCAGAGGTGAATTAACACCCACATTTCACCAATAATTGTATTCGGTCTCACGTAATAGGGGTGTGCCTATTGCCGTATTCCGGGCACTATTGTTGACTCGAGCCATGCATTTGAGGCTGAGTCTGGGCTGTATATATTTGTCTGATGTAAAACAACCGTATCCATTAGTCGCCTTGTACGACACCGCATGGGAAGAGATGGGTTGGCCCTAATTCTACTCTGCCGGAAACCACGCGGCAAAATATAGTATCTTTCAGAAATAAAACTAAACCTCCCAAATTGTTTGTTATACGACTTACCACCTTTTCCTTATAGGCCCATACTTAAAGGTTTTGTCTGCCCTTGTCCTTTACAATAACTTTAACAAACATTTCACAGCGACTAACTCCAGATCAAATGTCTTTTACTGGTAGTTTCAAAACGTTAATTAATTAAATTCTTAACTTTTACTGAAACGACTGCCATCTTACCCTTCAACACTGAGAAGGAAGCCTGAACCAGAGTCATGTGGGATTGGCTTGGCCCTTAAGGTCTTCTTAATTCTTCATTGCACACACACAGTATGGATATCAAAGAATAGTCAAGCAACTTGTACAAAGGTAAGCTTAGCTCAATATGAGTTCTCTCCCAGCAAACCTTTGAGTAGAAGAGAAGTAGGTTTTGATGGATCTCATTAGCGTATTTTGCAGTTTTTATATTTTTATTACTAAATACACACATATACTAAATACATACCTTTATCCCCGGAGGGTTAGGCAGAGGTGAATTAACACCCACATTTCACCAAAAATTATATTCGGTCCCATTCCACGCCATTCCACGCCGACTTGTTCCGCGTTCGCCTCGCGAAGTTTTGCCCCACATAAAAAATTCCGTATTCGTCCTACATTTTATTCCTTTTTAGCCCCACACGTAATATTTATTTGGAATTTAATATTTTATTCTTGTTTCGTCCTATTTTCCTTTCCTTATTCGCCTCGAATATTTTTAGAGTGCAAATTAATACAATTTTAGTACAGACAGACTGCAAAGTTCTTAAAACAAAAGTTAATATTAATTAATTCATATTTTTGTCCCAGTTTCTTCAAACTTATGAGCAGGTAAAAACTTAAACAATAAATCGAATTGCAAACCTTTTTTTCAAGGCCAACAAAATGACCAGTAAGGGAGATGGCCGAGTGACTAGTCATTGCAATATGTAAGCAATATGAATATTACTCATTCGTTATTTTCTGTGGTTTGTGTGTGATCTATCATATAGTTATAGTGGAGGGTGTTTTAACGAGTTGAATACGGTAAGTTGTAATTATTAAAATTAATATTTAAATATTTAAGAGTGGTTGCGCCGAAGTGGAAACTGTATTTTTGACACGGAAACCCACTCCTTTTATACCCGTCTCCTCTCCCGCACTAATCATAGATATGGCTTCCGTCCGCCATTTGTGAAATATAGACACTCAGTCTCGCTTTGAACTAGCCAGCGTAAGGACGGCCGCGCTCGCGTCTCTCAGAAATGAATAATATTTGTTGTATTTTAACCGCCTAATAGACCTTTACCGATCGGATGGTGCCTCTCGTGTGTTCCTCAAGGGATCTAGTGACGCTGACGGCAGCTCCTGAGCAAGGAAGAGAAGATCCGTGTACCGGCTGCGATGAAAAACACGTGGGTCGTGAAGGTTAGTGCATCCTCTCCTAATTTCTCGGGCTGCATTCACTGCCTGAATCGAATCCGCGGCAGCCCGGCCACCTGTCTTGTTTTGTGTGTAAAGTGTCAATAGAACAGTTATCTGCTTCTCCGCAATACAGTCCACTCGCGCACGTTGGGCCCACGCGCCACCATTTTTTTGGTCCGGATCGAGCCGGATTCTTAGCCGTAGTTCGTATTTTGTTATTATTCTAATGGGAATGAGCGCACCGCACCTAAGTGCCTGGTTATTTTAGTAGAAAACCCCGCATCCAGACACTTAGGCTTAGAATTTGTTGTCCGTTCGCCGCTGGCTCGCATTGTACCTACCTAATACATAAATAGGTTAGGTATCATATCAACACTTAATCGTAGTTCACAATTTTCGCACCGCGCCTAAATACCTGGTTATTTTAGTAGAAAACCCCGCATCCAGACATTTAGGCTTAGATCTTAGGTATACTAGACACCCTAGTGCATAGGCACAGTGTAATACCTAACGCATTTGGCTTTGTTTTGTTTTTTTCAATTACGTTGTTCTCGGCTCGCGTCGTATTTGCCTAGTACCTGCGTGGGTAGACACGTGGCTGTACCTACCTCGCTCGCATCTCATCCCAATTCATACGAAAGTATTTTAATTTGAATAGATATTACGCAATACTTAATCTCGGAAATAATAGTTGAACCTAGACAGCGACCATCGTGTAGGTACGACCTTGTTGCTATGCGCGTTTGTTCAAGCGTGCATTCACAGTTGTAGGTACCTACCTATCTGCCGAGTGTCGCTCGCGCCGCCTCGCTGCTCTGTGCCGCTAAGATTAAGTCATTTCATATTTGTTGTTTACCTCACTTTAGTTTGAGATTTAATTGTAAACATGTCCCCAAAGGTTGATAGGACCGGTAAGGTTCAATTGAAACTTTTAAACGCTAAAAAAGAAATGATTTACTCTCGCGTACAATCGATTTATGATAATGCACTTAAAACCTCTGATTTGGTCATCCGAGATTCGTTCTTGTGTTCTATAGAAAACTTAGATAGTCTACGCGCGGATTTCGAAACCTTAGTACATGACATCAACGTTTTAGAGTTGAATTTGAATCCCGATTACTCAGTGAGTTATCAGGCCTTGTCGTCGTTTGACGATTTGTATTGTCGTATCAAACGCGTCGCTAGGAGTTTGGAGAAACCGGCTGACCTACCCAACCCCACTCGCGACCGACCTAAGTTGCCACCAATTCAAATACCCGAATTTGATGGTAACATTCGCAATTGGTGTCTATTTATAGATAGTTTTGAGAATACAATAGATAAGAACGATTCGTTGACAGATCACGAAAAATTGCATTATCTCGTTGAAAAATTGACTGGTAAAGCTATAACCGCTTGCGCTGGAATTACGTTTAGTGCCGGGAATTATAATTTAATTTTAAATACTTTGAAAGCTAGGTATGAGGATAAAAGATCGGTAGCTAACGCCTATTTAGATCAGATGTTTGATTTGAAATCTATTGCGGCATGTAACGATCAAAACTTAGAGAAATTTCTAGATACTTTCGCGTCAGCTGTTCGCGCCGTAAAGAACCTAAAGATTGATGACCTCTGCGACTTCGTATTTTTGTATATGGGTTTAAGGAAATTAGATTCCGAAACCATTCGTTTGTTTGAGTCGGATCATCGCGGCAATAAAATTCCTAAGTTCGAAGACTTAGAAGGTTTTGTTCGCGAGCATATAAAAATATTACAACGCTCTTCATCGAAACATGAAGGCGCGAAGACAGTTGTTAGTCCCGCGCGCAAAATAGATGCGTCATCGAGGTCACTGAGGTCAACCCATACTTATGTTAGTACCGCACCAGCACATGTACAATCACCTGTTTGCTCTTTGTGTAGTACTCATCATTCGCAACTGTACAGGTGTCCTGGTTTTCTAAAGTTGTCGCCTAGTGATCGTTATAAATTTGTTCGCGCTAATAATTTTTGTTTTAATTGTCTCGGTACTAAACACCGCGTTGTTTTATGTAATAGTAGAAATAGTTGTCGCAAATGTCAAGCGAGACACCACACTTTGCTTCATTTTGAGAATAGTAATGCCGCATCCAATGTGAGCACGGTTGGCTCGTCGAGCGGTGACACACGGCGGCCTGCGCCGCAGCCGCAGCCCGCGCTCGCGCGCGCTCCGGCCCGCCCGGTGACCGCCGCGGATGACGTCACCTTGTGTTCGTTCTCCGCTAGTGCTGCACTCACTACTGTGTGTCTTGCGACCGCTCGCGTTGTTATTGTTGATGCATTAGGTAAGCCGCGCATTGTTCGAGCGCTGTTAGATGGCGCTTCGCAAAGTAATTTCATTACTCAAGATTGTTGTCGGCGTCTTGGTTTCAATGTTGATAAGCGTTCAACCCGCTCAGTGGTGAAGGGTTTTGGAAGCCTACAGTCAGCTGTTCGTGGCACCGTTAAAACAAGGTTTAGATCTCGTTTTAATAATAATATTTGGTTTGACATGGATTCGCTCGTTATAGATAGAATAGCTGAACAGTTGCCTACCGTCCCGGTTGACACGTCTTTATTAACGAAATTTAAAGACTTGCCTTTAGCAGATGAGACTTACGCTGTTCCTGGAGTCGTCGATATATTGATCGGCGCTTCGATTCTCCCGCACCTCCAGTTATCACGTAAGGTTCAAGGGGGACCGACGTAACCCGCTCCGCACGCACTGGAAACAGTTCTTGGTTTTGTTATAATTGGTTCCGCACCCGCTTCTATGGATAGTTTTAGTCACTCGACTGCTTCGTTCTGTTGCACCGTCGAGCCGCCACTGGAGTCTACCATCCGCAAGTTTTCACTCGGTGGCTCCCGTGTATCCGCTGAAAAACGCTTTCTTTGTTTGGAACGAAAGATGCAGGCGTCCCCAAAGTCGAAGCGGGCCTATGATGAGGTTGTTAACGAATATTTAGATAAAGGTTACATCTCACCTGCGCCTGCGGACACTGGCGGGACCCAGCCTTCGTACATTATCCCGCACCGCGGAGTTATTAGAGAAGATAAGCTTACTACTAAAACTCCGCGTAGTTTTGGATGGCAGTGCTAAGACTAGCACTTCCGTGTCGCTTAATGACATTTTGTATTGTGGTCGGAATCTTTAAGGTAATTTATTTGACATAATTGTAAATTTTCGCATTAATATTAGTAGAATTTTAGCTTTTAGGACTCAACAGTCGCTTTGTGTTGGGCCCACTCTTCGCCCCATCGTTGGGACACATTCGTCGCTAATAGAGTGGCAAAATTCAATCTGAATTGGCGCCACATAATCTCTTTCACGTTGCTGGCACCGACAACCCAGCCGATTGTCTCTCTCGTGGATTGCTTCCTTCGCAAATTTTGGATCACCCGTTGTGGTTTAGTGGACCGTCCTGGATTCATGCCGCGTTAGATGGGTGGCCAGTTAGTCAATTCAATCCCACTACGGTTTCCGAACCACCCGAGGAGAAGAAGCACTCGCTTGTTGTATCGGTCCCACGTGAAGAGACCCTTATTTTGTTGTTGGCTAATCGCGTCTCGTCTTGGTCGAGACTGTTGCGTTGTGTTGTTTGTTCGCCTCTGCCCGCTGCCTAGCCAGCAGTAGGCACGAGCTCCAATCTAGGTTTATATTTTAGTTGTTATTTCCCAAACCTAGATTTAGATTAGACTTTAGATTTGTTTCGCATTTGTCGTTTCGAAGGTAACCCTTCAAGCCGGGGGGAATGGTTGCGCCGAAGTGGAAACTGTATTTTTGACACGGAAACCCACTCCTTTTATACCCGTCTCCTCTCCCGCACTAATCATAGATATGGCTTCCGTCCGCCATTTGTGAAATATAGACACTCAGTCTCGCTTTGAACTAGCCAGCGTAAGGACGGCCGCGCTCGCGTCTCTCAGAAATGAATAATATTTGTTGTATTTTAACCGCCTAATAGACCTTTACCGATCGGATGGTGCCTCTCGTGTGTTCCTCAAGGGATCTAGTGACGCTGACGGCAGCTCCTGAGCAAGGAAGAGAAGATCCGTGTACCGGCTGCGATGAAAAACACGTGGGTCGTGAAGGTTAGTGCATCCTCTCCTAATTTCTCGGGCTGCATTCACTGCCTGAATCGAATCCGCGGCAGCCCGGCCACCTGTCTTGTTTTGTGTGTAAAGTGTCAATAGAACAGTTATCTGCTTCTCCGCAATACAGTCCACTCGCGCACGTTGGGCCCACGCGCCACCAAAGAGCGTATATTCCTTTTCAAAACGTAACCGTATTTATTGGCAGTTTGTTCTTTAAATGAAAACCACGATTTCAATTATATAAGTTTTAGAGTGTTTCGAAAGGTAAGTAAAATGGCGAAATAATAAAAATGGTACAGTTTCGTGGAGATGTTTAAATAGAAAGTGTAAAGGTGGACTAATTACTAGTATCAACAATCAAGTGAGTAAAATATTGCAACACAATATTTGCAAACTCAATGTGGCAAGCAACGAAATAAAAGAAGATTTTTTTCGATGTAAGCAAGATGCTACATCTGTAGATGGCATACCTGTCACATCTATTTATAATGAAAGTTTAATAAGGCTGAAGAATAAAGGTACAGATTTGGTTGAAGCTTTACCTGAATTTTCTAAAATCAAGACAAGTCTGTACAATGCGAGAAATAAAACACAAAATATTAAGAAGTCAACGTTTGAAACTGCGTCTGAAGTTCAAATACCAGAGACCTATAAAGATTTTTTACTTTTCGACTACAGGTATAAAAATTCAAGAATATTGGCATTTGCTGATAAAGAAATCAAAAGATGTGTCCAAAATATAGATCATTACCTAGGAGAGGGTATTTTTTAATACGTTGTTAATCCTAAAAAGGATAAAAAGGAAACGACTTACTAAACTATGTTTACACTAATTATAGCACAAATTTCTGATTGGAATTCAATTTCGTTTATATCGGACTATGAAAAAGCAGCTATTAATGAAATAAACAATTTATTCACAAACATAATAAGTAAAGGTAGCTATTTGCACTTTACGCAGGCATTATGGAAGAAAGCCAAAGAACTTGACAAAAAAGATTTTATAGAAAGCATATTGCCCTATGTTCCGCACTTGCTTTGTTACCAGCACAGTATAAATCTGACGGATGGTTGTATATTATGAAAGATTGCCCTAAAAACAACAGAATTGACAAGTTTAATGATTACTTTATTTCATCCTGGCTTGATAATAACTACATGAAAACTAAATATAATAAGTTTTTAAAAGTAGGTAAGGTAAGGCTCTTCGTTTAGATGATATTGACAGAGATAAAACTATTAATGACTCCATGTTATCAATGGTTATTGGCGCAATATCTTTGGGTCATTGCTTAGCAAAAAATTGTCCTTTCGTGTTTTAAGTTATATTTCTGTGAATATTTTATTGTTATATTGTATTTTAGAATTAAGTAGGTAAGTATTAGGAAACAAATAGTAAATCATAAATGGTTCCAATTTGATTGTAAAATTTGTTAACTGTTTACATTTGATTTACGTTCAAAATACATACATCTAAGTAAAGTAATTATTAAATGTTTAATTATTATGTATACTGTTGATTTTGCACTATTTTATAACTTAAATAGTAAGGTATCTTATAATTACATTGTTAATTTTGCACCGTTGTTAATAACTATATTAGTTAATTCCTTAGCAAACCTTCTGTGATTTAAATTGTGATTAATAATTAGTAGATTATATAGTAAACGTTCTGTGATTCTGATTGTCATTTATAATCAAGAAATTTATTAAAAAAAATGTTATTAAAAAAATATGACTGATGAAGTGGTTTTATTTTTATTACCTTTGCATGAGAAATGTTTACTCGTAGCATGTTTCAATGTAAACACCTCAACAAAGTCTAGGGAACAAGATGACTCCAATTATTTTTTTTCGTGTAAATCTTGTTTTGCAAATAACTGGCAGCAAATAAATAAAAATAGAATAAAGTAGATTACAGAGTTGTTCGAAATTTAAAAATAAATTTAAATAACTAATGATTTTCGAATATGGAGGGAAATTTTTTAAAAGTGTTTGATTGTGCAGTTACTCTGAGGCAAAATAAAAATTATTTTTTTTTATTGTAAATAACGTTTATTATCAATAATACGTCTTTTACGTATGGTTTGTGCATTTTTGTGACTGTAGTCATCATGTCACGTCGTCATTTAAGTCGCGAAGAGATGTTAAGGGCTGTTGGTATGCTGCAAGCTGGACGAACTCAACGCGACGTAGCGGATGCTGTCAACACCCAACCAAGCGTAATTTGCAGATTATGGGCACGCTACAGGTCTACAGGGGATGTTGCCGAACGTCACAGGGGACGAAATAGGGTTACTACCCCGCGACAAGATCGTTTCTTGCAAAATTCCGCAAGGCGGCAACCCACGATTACTGCTCGTCAGTTGGTCGCAGGCCTCCAGTCTCAGCATCAAGTGGTTATTAGCGATCAAACTGTCAGGAGAAGACTACACGAAGCCAATCTTCATGCTCGCAGACCGCTTACGGTTCCAGCTCTTCGACGTGGAAATCGAGGTCATCGCTTATTGTGGGCTAACGCACATTTACAGTGGACCGACCATCGATGGGCACGGATTCTGTTTTCCGACGAATCTCGCTTCGGTTTTCATCCTGATTCGAGAAGAGTGCGTGTATGGCGAGTTCCTGGACGTCGGAGTCGTCTCCAGAATCCGCAAGAAGTTCATCCTTACCAAGGTGGAACAATCATGGTATGGGCTGGAATTGGCCTTGGTGGAAGGACCGACCTCGTTTGGATACGGGGCAATTTGAATGCAAACCAATACATTCAGGAGGTTAAACACCCCATGGTAATCCCTCATCGACAGCAGTTCGGTCAAGATTTTATGTTCATGCAAGATAATGCACGGTCACACACCGCGAGGGTCGTGGTTAATGCGTTAAGCGAGCACAATATGACGACGTTGGAATGGCCTGCTCAGTCTGCCGACCTCAATCCCATAGAGCATGCCTGGGATTTGCTTGGGAGAAGAGCTTTCAGTGATTCTTTGGAAAATCTGAACACTGAAGAACAACTTTTTTTACAGCTTCGCAGTGTATGGAGCCATATTCCACAGACGATGATTGACAATCTCATACTAAGTATGCCACGCCGTTGTCGAGCTGTTGCTAATGCTTTAGGAGGTCCTACAGATTATTAAAAACGTCTAAAGTACGGTTAATTACTGTATTTCTTACTAACTCGTTATTTTTGTGCCTAATCATAGAAGGTTGTAATACTCAATATTGGCACTATTCAATACTTTCTTAAAAAAAAAAAAAATTGGTATGAAAATGTTTTTATTAAAATTAAAATTAAAAACGGTATAAAAATACCCTTCTATTGATATAAAACACTCACTATTACAAGAAATGGTTTTTAAATAAAAACTAGAGATGTCCTTGTTCCCTAGACTTTGTTGATGTGTGTAATTGGGAACTACTTGAGTACAGATGTCTGATCACAAACTAGGTAAGGTACTATGGTAGACATTGTGATGGCCGCGGATTCATACTTGGTATTGGAGAAACATAGGTCGAAAACTATAATAAATATTATGATTAATATATGGTATTTAGAAAACTGACAAAGATACTTATACATTTCTAACTTCCTGCATATTATAGATCAACTCTACCCAGACAACAAAATACCCATCTTACCTACTATTTAAGATTTGTCTTGAATGAAAACCGAAACCACACACTTTGGCCTAGCGTACGCTTGCATATCTAACCAATGCACCAACAGGCCTTTCATAACAATATTATAACACATTTAAATTTGCTTTGCTAACCATACTTTGGTCGGTACTATGAAGTAGGACGAAACAAGAATCAAATTTAATGTGGGGCAAAAGAAGAATTCTTTGGAATGTAGGACGAACAAATGGGGCCAATGTGGAACAATTCAAAATATATTGCCATATTCCGGGTAGGTACTATTGTTGATTTGAGCCACGCTGAGTCTGGGCTGTATATATTTGTCTTATTTTAAAAAGCCCTATGCTTTAGTCGTCTTATACGACACCACATGGAAAGAGATGGGGTGGCCCAAATTCTACTCTGCCGGGAACCACGGGGCTATTATTATTACTATTGTACATCTAATACGTACAGTACATTTCTGTTGCACGTCTCCCTAAACTAAACTGTCTTGAAACTATTTCTTATTTCTTTATAACTTCATTCTATTTAATAATTATTATAAAAAAATACGTCTTTATTGTACACCAATAACGTATTACATTACGAAATGAGATACATGTTTTGTGATACGTACAGATGGCGGCCTTATCGCTCTGCAGCAATTTCTTACAGGCTGATACACCAACCATAAAAAGTACATTTAGCATTAGATTAAATAACCCATAATTTAATCAATCCATTAATAAAGCTAGGCTACGGTTAAGATGAATTAATTAAGGAATCACTCACTTCACACAAAAAAGACACAATACAAATCCGCCCCTATAACACGACAGTTAATTACTGCCTCAATTGACATACCCTCAAGAAAAACAAAGAGCAGCATGATTGGCACGGCCATTATCGCCAACAGTCCAGGGATCGCCCACATAATCCTGGATTACTGGTTGTTATTGTCCGGGTGATTCCCGAGATGAAAAGATTCGGGTTGTGGAAAATTGTGAAGAGATTACCTTGCGCTGTGAGTTCTCTCCACTCTGTATAGTTTTTAGTAGATAGGTTTACCTGTACCTATCTAATATATTTTATACATAAACATCTATACATACATTGCATAAATAGCACCTACAATATGGGGTTCTTTAAGAGGGGCATCAGAAGGTTTCTTCATGGTCGACAGCGCGAGTGTGACACCCCTGGTGTTGCATACGTTCATAGGCCACGGTAACCGCTTCACATCAGGTGGGCCGTGTGCATGTCGGCCACCTAAGTGGTAGGTATAAAAAAAACAGATATGTATTATTTATTGAATCCTCCGATCCGCTGTGCCATTAAAATAGAGCCTAACAGCTGAAATAATAACTAGATATTTTGGTAGTTGACGATTTTTATGTTATAGAAGTATTTCTGCCCTGAGGAGGTGCATTATAGATTGACAATATGTGTGGAAAGTTCACCTCAAATCAAAAGCGAACGAAACTTCACCTATATGTCTAAATAGCTCAAATTTAACTCCTCAAAAACCGAGATAGGATGGGCCAGAGCTCTGGGGCAATTCATACCGTGGTCCGAACCGCTTAAGCTTTCTAGACCCTTGGAACATTTTTTAGGTGAATTACGGTTGCTAAAAAGTTCCCATGGAACGTCTCTAACAATTGTAATATTAATTTTAAACTATGCAAGTTTGTGACATTTAGCCGCGTGGTTTCCGGCAGAGTAGAATTTGGACCACCCCATCTCTTTCCATGCAGTGTTGTACAATGCGACTAAGGGGTAAGACTGTTTAACATCAGACAGATATATACAGCCCAGACTTAGCCAGAGATGCATGGCTCGAGGCAAAAATAGCGCCCGGAAAACGGCAATAGGCTCAACAGGGCGAAGCAGTACTTCACTGCGGGGCAGCAACTCCTTCTTTATAAAGCACAAGTCCGGCCTCACATGGAGTACTGCTGTCACCTTTTTGCTGGAGCACCTGCATACCAGCTTGACCCCTACGACTCAGTGCAAAGACGGGCATTGAGGCTGGTTGATAATCCCATACTCACAGGTAGTGTGGAACCTCTTAGCCTTAGGAGGGATTTTGCCTCACTGTGTGTGTTCTACCGCCTATACCATGGTTTGTGCTCAGATGAATTGTTTTACATGATGCCCGTAGCTACATTCTATCATCGTACCTCTCGCCATAGGCAGGGAATTCATCCTGACACATTGCGACCTGAGACGGTGCGCACTATGCGGTATGTAAGAAACTTCATCCCAAGCACACTCAAGCTGTGAAATGACCTCCCTGCTGCGGTTTTCCCAAGCGCCTATAATATGGGGTTCTTCAAGAGGGGCATCAGAAGGTTTCTTCATGGTCGGCAGCGCGAGTGTGACACCCCTGGTGTTGCATACGTCCATAGGCCACGGTAACCGCTTCCCATCAGGTGGGCCGTGTGCTTGTCTGCAAACTAAGTGGTATAAAAAAAAAAAAACTGTACTTGAAGCTAGTAAACAAAGCTTGCAGTATCAAAGCGTATCACCTCATAAGCCACTTCAAATACTTATTAATAATGCAAACAATGCAAGTCCTAGAATTGCAGAAAAACGAGGAGGGTGCAGTTGTTAAAAGCAATAAAATTAATGTGTATTTATACGAGTTCTTTTTATCGATGGAAAACAAATACTAGAAATGTTCCGGTTGGCGCTCGCAAAATATATAGTTCTAGTATTAATTTAGTGGTGAACATCATTCAAGAATGTTAATGGACATTTTATATTTTTTAAAGATACTTGCAACTGAAGAAAAAAAGTTGTCATAGGAGCAATTACATCATCAGCAGTTTGGAACAAGAATATTATAGGAGCAGAATAGAAGAGCCGCGTGGTTCCCGGCATATTAGAATTTGGGCCACCCCATCTCTTTCCATGCGGTGTCGTACAAGGCGACTAAGGGATAGGGCTGTTTAACATCAGACAGATATATAAAGCTCAGACTCAGGCACAGATACAAGGCTCGAGTCAACAATAGTGCCCGGAAGACGGTACTAGGCTCACCCCCTATTACGTGGGGCCGAAAACAATGATTGGTGAAATATGGGTATTAATTCACTTTTGCCTAACCATTCGGGGATAAAGGCGTGATTACATGTATGTATGTATGTATGGAACAAGAATTGTGGGATTATTTCGGGGGTGAGGTGGGTGGGAATGGGGTATGCAGAGACAAGATAAATAATTCTTTAATGAATTCGAGTATAGATACTTTTCACGCCTCGCTTAAAAACGCAACATCGCAGAGAGACTCACGAAATTTGTCGGAAATATGTTATTAAAGAAAAAACTTGTTGTTAAAAGAAATAAAATCAATACGAAAATAAGATTGAGTAAATAACACAAGTGACCAGAAGGCTGGCCTTTTCTTAGGTCAGAGAATAAGTATTGCTATACAACGTGGTAATGCTGCCAGTCTTCTGGGAACGCTACCACAAGAGGCATGCGAAGCGGAGGAATTCCATGATGTATTTTAACTTTTGTTTTATTTTATTTTTAATGATAAAATAGTTTGATAATTAATAATTAAAAAAGTGTAACAAAATAATACATGTGATTCAAGAATATTGAATTTATTTCTGAGAAGAACAAATAACAGCAGACTTCAATTAAAGCATAGATCTACATTCATTCAAAACATCAACGAAATTCACAAACACCATGTTAATCGAGTCCTCATTGACGTCAATATATAAATAAACTTGTATCAATACGAATGACTAAGAACAACACTCTTCAATGGAATTTCCTCAGTTCAAAGCATTAATATTCGTATCAGTCATTAGAGTACCGAGAAATCTTATCTCTCAATGACCATTTCATTTATTTTCGGAGACACAGGAGTCATACCACCTGCACTTGAGATGGCTGAAGCTTTTAGAGAAGCATCAATAGATTCTGATTGTGCCACTTCAGATGATAGTACAGACAAATTTAAACTTTAATGTAAAGGTACTAAGTCGTAAGTTAGGGAGGACAAAAATATTGCTGACAAATCTCTCAATGTTAATGAAACTGTTAAGAATTTTAACTAAAACATACTTAATTGCTGTGATGTTATGGTTGGTTTTTGAACAACAGATGATTATATTGGTTAATTTCAATTACGTATAAGTAAAAATTAACCTTGTAGCATATAATTTTAGGGTTTATTTTTGTATAGATGATGAAGAAAGTTTGTTGGCGCCACGCTTTGTCATGCCGATACAATCTATATCCGGTGCAGTTTCGGGATGAAAATATTTTTACTTATCTTAAGTGGTTGTATCTGCTTATTAATTAGCTTTGGAGGGTACATTTTGAGCTGTCAAATCAAACACTTTGTCGGCAATGTACGATCTCTCTTAGTTAATAGACGATGATTCTTTGAAATACTGACGCAGGCCTTAGTGTTATGTCAAAAATTGAAATTCTATTAATGCATTGGTTAAGTCATCTATATTTTTAAGGTAGCCTGGTGTAAGAGGGTCCGATTACTGTTATTGAGAGATCGATTCCCTAACAGTGTTAAATATATAAATATTTGTATGTTTAAATATTTCTATTTTACTATTTTGCACTTGTATTCTAACGGAAAAAGGGTTTTTTAAATAGTTTAATGTTAAAAACATTCTCATCGATCATACAGTGTATTTAATTTAAATGTATTAATCTTTAAATTTAAATAAAACTAAATACACAACTTTGTCCTTTAAGAACCATTACACTACTTATACATAAATTATTGACGCATGTATACCAATGAAATAAAAAGATTTGTAAATTGTTTATTGTTAAGCACCTTTTTTCGTTGATCGTACTTATTCATTTTAGAAACCCTAATATAATGACGTCATACTTATTTTAGATCTAAATGGCGTTGCGCAGTGACGTAGCCTCGAATATTACCATTATCATTATTATAACCTAGAATGTTATCATTATCGTTATTATTTGCCGTACGGTATCTAGTAATTTCCGTGATGGTCTACTTAATTATGATTTGATGCAAAGTGATCTTAAGCGGCATTACTTCATAAGTTGTAATTAGTTTATATTACGTAAAATTTACATTTTTATAGTTACAGTAGCTAATGACATTATTAAATATGAACAAATTTGAATAGTTATGAGCGAACTAATGAACAAGATATATCCATCAAATTTATTCAAACAACTTTTCGTTGACAGTCTTCGACAATTTTTGTAAATAGTTTTACTCTAACATGACATAAACTCACGCCTATATCCCTGAAAGGGTAGGCAGAGGTGCTAGCACCTACATTTCGCTAGTTTACGTTTAGGTCTCAATGTAATAGGTGGCGAACCTATTGCCATTAACCAAGCACTTATAAACCTGCGATAAATACACACATAACTTCGAAAAGCATTGAAAAGTCATTGGTGTGTGCCATGGTAAACCTGGGATCGAACCCGAGACCTCGTCTCAGCTTGTGACAAAGAAACATTATCAACACCGCCGATGATAAATAATTATTTTAACACATTTTCAGCTACTAAAGATATAATAACCAGAGGGTTTGATGGACATTCTTCACTCATCATCTTCTGCCATCGACGCTAAGGGCCTGGAAGAAATAGTTTAGTTTTAAGAATGCTTTAAATAAAATATAATCAAATTATGGCAACTAACATCATTACACATTATTAAAAATACACAAACCCTTCACAAAAATTATAAATAAATAATATGTATGTTTATCGAAAAGTTGCCTGTAAGAGATAGCGTATATGACTATAAGCTATCTCTTACAGGCAACTTTTCGATGGAGATCGCCGTTTGTACATATTACAAATGTCCATTACCCATACCACTAGGCTGCCTCGGTTCTGTTATGTTATGGGCAGTAACAAATATACATTTTTTAAATTTTTTTATACCACTTAGGTGGCAGACAAGCACACGGCCCACCTGATGGAAAGTGGTCACCGTGGCCTATGGACGCATGCAAAACTAAGAGAGTAACACTCCCGCTGGCAACCCTGCAAGCATTAGACATTAGGATATTATATGAAGTTGTTAATTCACCTCTGCCTAACCCTCCGGGGATAAAGGTGTGATTATATGTATGTATGTATGGACAAGCCACACCTACCGAAGGACCGATGGCTGTTGAACCAAGCGAGCAAAGATTGTCTAACGAGTCAGTAAACTGAAGTTGGATGCCCCCAGCCAGATGGACTAGCGACCTGAAAATTTATAATGTTCAAAACAAAATAATAAATTATAAAACAAATTAATGCCAGTTTATTCTATAACCATAGATAATAACCATTAAATTCATAAAAAAATCTTTACCGTCATATATACCTGAAGTCTATCCTGAAATAATATCTTTTTTCAGCAATTAAATCCGCATAATATTATTTTTTAAGAAAAATAAACTTAACAAACCTTGATAATGGTTCTGGTAGGTGTAATAAATACTTACAAAATACAATAAAATACATACATAATACTCATAAAATGGTAACGAGGAAAAAACTGTAGAAAACATTTCATAATTTTTCGAAAAAAAAATTAAGTATAGCTGTGTTTTAAGTGCGTTACGGTGGCAAAAATAAAAATATTTTAGTTTTTTATTTTTAATTTAATTATCTGTGTTGTCTGTGTTTCGGCGTAGGCATGTATTTAAATATTATAGAAACCGCGTGGTTTCTGGTTGAGTAGAATTTGGGCCACCCCATCTCTTCCCATATGGTGTCCTACAAGGCGACTAAGGGAAAGGGATGTTTAACATCAGACAGATATATACAGCCCAGATTCAGCTTCAGATGCATGACTCGAGTTAATAGTGCCCGGAATACGGCAATAGGTCCCCTCCCTATTACGTGGGACTGATTACAATTATTGGTGAAATGTGGGTGTTAATTTTCCTCTGTCTAACCGTCCGGGGATCAAGGCGTGATTATACGTATGAGATGTATTTATACATACCTTAGGTTTTATTTAATTCTCGTAGACATTCTTGTATATCATGGAACGCGAAAGTTTAAAAGCGAACTATTTTACTTCTCTTATATGTACAGGTATGCAAAAGTTTATATGCTACTAGCACCGCGCCGCGGTTTCACCCGGATAAATCCTGATCCCATAGGAATATCGGAATAAAAGGTAGCCTATGTTACTCACGAAGAATGTAGCTTTCTAATGAAAAAAGAATTATTAAAATCGGTCCAGTACTTTTTGAGTTTATTCGTTACATACAAAAATACAAATCTTATCTCTTTATAATATTATACTTATTATATATATTATAGTATAGATTGCACTGCATTAAATTACATCACTGCAATAAAATGTTTATAATTGCATTACATTTCAGCGAAATCCGTTCAGGCATGATTGAGAAACAATCATTCAAAACATCTTCATAAACTTTCACATTTGTAATATTAGTACGAATAGGCCTAGTGGTATAGGTAATGGACTGTTGAGACGAGGACTCGGGTTCGGTCCCAGGTTTTACCATGGCACATACCAATGACTTTTCGATGCTTTTCGAAGTTATGTGTATTTATCGCAGGTTTATAAGTGCCCGGTTAATGGCAATAGGCTCGCCACCTATTAACTACCCCTACCTACTACCTAACACCTCTGCCTAAACCTTCGGGGATATAGGTGTGAGTTTATGTTATGTTATGCTAGGATTTAAATATTTATAAAAAAATGTACTCCACATGTTGTCCGCATTCTAGATCCCATATGCTATGCTTAGTTTGGGTGTAGATAGCGCTGATGTGACTCATTGGTATCTAGACCAGACTTTCCGAGAATATTATACTTAATGATTACTGATTTCGTAATCGACCTAGTAAATTAATTGTCCAACTACAAACAGAGCGTTCATGAAATCAAAATACCTGTGAGAATACCGAAATACCTCAGCATCTATATATATAAATAAAATTGAAATGTATGTCTGTTATATTAAACAGTTTTTTAATGTTTTTAATGTTTCGATGCTTTTCGAAGTTACGTGTGTATTAATCACCGGATTATAAGTGCCCGGTTAATGGCAATAGGCCCCTATTACATTGGGACCTAAGCATAAACTGGCGAAATGTGGTTGCTAGCACCTCTGCCTATCCCTTCGGGGATATAGGCGTGAGTTTATGTTATGTTATGTTTTTTAAAGTTACAGATTGTGTATCTGTTAATTTTAAGAAAAAAACACAATATTCAAAATTTTCAATTGTCTCTCTGTCTATCTTTTAATTAAATTTAAAAGCGTATTCAAAGCTATTCAAATAGTTTAAGATAGGAAAATTATTGAATCTTATCAGGCGGGATTCGAATCCACGATCTTTCCCTTACAGTGGGAATGCTCCGACTTCTGAGCGACCGAACCTCGCCTGAAACCATCCAAATCTTCCTATATGTATCCGACCTGCGGGGACCTCTTCTATCTCAATCTCTGTCTATCTGTCAGTTTACTTGTCAGTCTATCTTTCTATGAGTTTTTTCCGGCTGGGTCAGCATTATGATATTTTTACCTTTTTTATGTAGTAGGATAGGTAGTTTGTCTTGGTTCGGGCATGTAATGCGTAGGGATGAAAGTAATGTCGTAAGCAAGGCACTAACTATAGAAGTGGGTGGCTACAAGGGGAGAGGGAGGCCTAAAATGAGGTGGATGGACTGTGTGAAAGATGATATGGTTAAGAAAGGAGTGAATGTTGAAATGACTGCAACTAGAGATTAATGGAAAAAGAACACATGTTGCGCCGACCCCAAATAATCTTGGGATAAGGGTAGGAGGATGATGATGATGAGGACACGTCAATGAGACTTTGCCTCGCCTGATTGTAAGCTGGAAGTAAAGTCTCAGAAAAGAGGGTCACCATTACACACATATACCATGTTACAACAGGGACAATCAGCTTGACGGCCTCATCAGATGCTTTTTCACGCCTCGCTTAAAGGACCTGGAACTGTAGGAAGAAGGAAACACGTGAGCTGATAATGAATTCCAGGTCTTAATAGCTGATGTTATAAGCGGTAATTAAAGCTACTTTAATTTTAAAAGAAATATTAGGGATCCGCACAAAAAAAACCCGAAGTCGATTAAGTTAAAGTCACAGGTACAGCTAGTATTTAATACATGTACGAATGCCGAAACTGTCCAATTAAACGATATCACCAAATCGGGCTACCGTTAACAATCATCATACATTTCATACACTTCCTGCATTTGTAAGAGATAATACATAGAAATTGTATATTACCGCTCATAAATATGTATATGTTTCGGTCTGTGGTCACTGAGACGCTTGCGCAACCGTACTGTACACGGACAGGGACTTCAATGAAGTAGCCATTCTATAAATTTTTTTGTCATTACATTTTTTATTTGCTCTAAATTTCGTTTTGGTTACCGGTGGAGTAGAATATCACTCCATCTCTATGAGTACCTGTGAGTATCGTAGGTGCCTCAGGGATAGAGCTGTTCTCCATCTGAACAGTAAACATACAGCTCATGACTAAATCACCGCTTGACGGTAATAAGCTCACCGGGACGCTCATGGGACCGAAATCATAGTTGGCGAAATTTGGGTGTTAATACACCTCTGCCTACCCCTTCGAGGATTTACAGGTGTGAATATATCTATGTATGTAATTATTTTTATAGCGATTCATATATCTCTGATATCTGGCCTCAAAGACCGATCGACCAATATGTAGAGGCTTGTATTTATACTGGAGTAGCATTTCAGCAACTTTTTTCTCATTACAATTTTTACCAAAGTAATTATTCTACTTTTTTTTTTTTTTTACGTGCGCAAAATCCCCACGGATATCTCCCCACCGGAGCCGGTGGAGGAGGTTATGTCGGACTCGAACCGACTAAAACGCACGCCGTCTGTGGGTCGCTTTGGTTGCCGAAGGTGAGGTTGACAGGCATATCCCTCGCACCCCGGCCGACCCAGGGCCATCTCTCACGATCTGGCCCTCTTCTCGGGTGTAGGGACTACAGAGTCCCCAACTCGTCCCCGGAAACGGGGAGGCGCGCCACGCGCGCCACCGCCGCGGCCTGCTTCTGCCAGGGTGACAGGCGGCTCCACCTGTCACCCCCAGGCCGGCGCTCATGGGGGGCGGAGGTCGTTCATCGACCTCCGACGCCCGAGTTGCCTTCGTACGCGGGCAGCTTGTCTTGCGATCCTTCGTCGCTCCCGCTGCCGCCAATTATTCTACTTTAAAAAAATTCTGTTGTTTGTGACGAGATGTCAAGCTAGTCTGTGATTATATATGCAAATAATTAGTTTGGATGAGTAAATTACATAAGGAAAATCCGTATGGGAATTACCATGAATTTCTTGGTGCAGATGTAATTTTTATGTCGTATTTGATTAAAATAATACTAGTATTCGTTGCTATATTTAGGAGTGGGTTCATTTTGGTAGTAATAGTCAGGATTTAAACCCGAATCCTCTCAGTCGTAAGGCGACTCATTAATAACTAAACTATTAAATATTGTCATGTAATCTTTTGCGATCTAACGATTCCATCCCTTTTCGTAACCATGGTCTCTTTGACGCACGACGTGTAATAGAAAAAGTGATAGGTGGCTCACCGCACAGCTACAAGTACATTCTTATCACCGTTTGTTTCCACCGGCTACCATAAAGTCAGTCCGCCTGCACGTTGCTTTTTTTCAAGAGTTTTTTCAAGAAAAAATTGCCGAGGTTTGTTGTTCACATGCCTTCTTCGTATATTATTAGACAAGCTGTTTAAAACAAAAAAACATTGTCACGGTCCCTGGCTGAGGCGGGAACGAATTTTGAATTTGGAATTTGAAAGAGAAGCACAGAATAAATAATAGTAATACGTACAGAGTGTCAATTCTCGTACCTCGGGACATTTATCTTGGACCTAAGTCGCGAGGCAAAGGAGGCCCTGGCGCGTAGGAATTGTAATAATCTATACTTGGTGAATTTGAGCTCGTCCACCGATGTAGCACCCCGTGCTATTCTCAAAAGCCAAAAGGGTTCTGCGCGTATAGAACACATTTTGAGTATAATTGTGGTCCAAGATATATGTTCCGATCTCACAAATATAAAAAAAAAATCTTAATTCTTAATTCTTCAAACAGTACAGAGATTTGACGAAATGCGAAAAACCCTTCATAGTAATTCAATTTCGGTTGGATTGCTTTCAGGGATCAGCAAATGCATAGCCGGGTAGAGGTGATGGTGGTCGCAGCACTAGTGGGACCAGTGGGTCTTGGCGTAGTCTAGTGAGGATGGTGCGGGGCGACGCGCCGGTCAGGGAGACCCGTAGAAACGGTGGTGCCGCTGGCCGCCCGCGGTATAGTACAGAGGCCCAACTGGGACTAACCACCCTGGAAGGCTGCCTCACCAGACCGCGCATAATCCCGGTATGGCTCGTTGTGCCGGTTGGTGACCGGAAGTGGGGGCCCGGCGACCATATTCGGGTGGGTACGGGGGCCCTTCCGTACGGCGTGTCGGCTCACGCCATGCCTCATAATCATAGACAAAACCAATATCCCGCACTTTGTCACGCGGTGCTGCGACGACAATCACCTCTTTTTTTCACGCCCTTTTCTCCTTTTCATCATGGCAGCGCATTTAAGAGTATTGTGCAACACAGCGGCTCTTCAGACTCCCACAAGCTCGCTATTTGAGGTAGAGTCCACTAACATATGTGGACTCCATGCGAACCTCAACGCCGTCCACCAACACCTTGAGACGGCGAAACCAGATATGCTCTTTCTCACGGAGACACAAATAGGCCGCCCTGATGACACGACCTACTTGCTTTACCCCGGCTATGTTATCGAGGAAAATTTCCGTGCAAAAGCCGGGGTGTGCGTGTTTTTTAGGGCGGATGTTTGTTGTCGCCGTTTGCGCTGCCTTGAGGACCCATCCTTTTTAACCCTATGGGTACACGTAGACCATGACTCTATGAGTCAGATCTATGTGTGCCTCTACCGTTCCCATACAGGAGATGCTGAGACAACTCGACTCTTTGAATATCTGAGTCAGGCGGCAGATGATGCGCAGGAACGGTTTCCGAACGCCGAAGTGGTATTTTTGGGGGACTTTAACGCCCACCACGAAACCTGGTTGGGCTCCGCCAAAACAGACCATGCGGGAAGAGCCGCCCATGCATTTGCTCTGGCGCATGGCCTGACCCAATTGGTACACGAGGTCACTAGAATACCAAGAAGGTCGGGCCTAGCACCCTCTCTGCTAGACCTTCTGCTGACGAATCACCCAGACCTGTACAGTGTTTCGGTACAAGCCGCTTTAGGCAATTCCGGCCACTGTCTGGTCTGCTCCAAGGTGCCAATTATAGCGCCCTCACGACCCGTGCAGGGGAAGCGGCGTCTCTGGCACTACTCGTCAGCAGATTGGGATGGGCTGCGCAACTATTTTGCGACCATCCCGTGGGTCGAACGCTGCTTTGAAGGTAAGAAACCCTCAGATTGTGCTACTGCTGTTGCCGGTAGATCGGTCTGGGTATGGAATACTATATCCCGTACACTGATGTCACCGGTGCCCGAGGAGTGCGCCCTTGGTTCGGGCGCGAGTGTGCGAGGGCTGTTGATCAAAAGCAGTCCGCATATCGCGCTTGGGTAAGGGCGCGTGCCACGCACGATCCCAATGTGGGCCACTTCAAGGCGGCGTACAACAGAGCCACAAAGGTCTGCAAGAGGGCTTACGTCAGAGCGGATGCCCTGCGCATTGCACGGCTTGGTCAAGAGCTAGTGGCACATCCCACGGGCAGCCGTGGATACTGGCGACTGGCCAAAGCCGTGCAGGTCAACTTCTGTCAGCCTTCGCTGCCACCGCTGCGCTACCCTGATGGATCCCTGGCCTATGGACCGCAAGAGAAAGCCAATATGCTAGTAAATCTCTTTGCGGCCAATTCCCGAGTCGATGATTGCGGTATACAGCCGCCGACTCTAGCCAATGGTGACCACGTAATGCCTGAAATACGTATCAGGTAATGCGATGTCCGTGCGGTGCTTCAAGCACTCGATGTCCGGAAAGCCAGTGGCCCGGATGGTATTCCAGCGGTGGTCTTACAAAAATGTGCAGCGGAGTTGTCTCCGATGCTTACAGCCGCGTACCGACTGTCCTACAGCTCGGGTACAGTGCCTTCGGCTTGGAAAGAGGCGAATGTACAGCCGATCCCCAAGAAGGGGGATCGCTCAGAGCCAGCCAACTATTGACCCATAGCCGTCACCGGGCTGTGCAAGGTCTTCGAGCACATCATCAACAAACAGCTCATGCGTCACCTACAGGATCACTCCTTAATTAATGACCGGCAATATGGCTTCAGGCCGAAACGGTCAACGGGTGATCTTCTAGCATACGTTACCCATCTTTGGGGTGATGCTATGGACAAGCACGGCGAGTCACTGGCAATTAGTCTTGATATCGCCAAAGCTTTCGATAGAGTCTGGCACAAATCGCTTCTCTCCAAGCTACCAGCCTTTGGTCTGCCTCCTGGACTGTGCAACTGGATTGCTAGTTTCCTGCGGGAGCGCCATATCCGCGTCCTCTGTGATGGACGGGCTTCGGAGTTCTTGCAAATAAATGCTGGCGTACCGCAGGGGTCTGTATTATCTCCCGCTCTCTTTCTTCTGCATATCAACGACATGCTGTCCACCGGCAGCATACATTGCTATGCAGACGATAGCACCTTACACGGGAGTTATCACGGACAACCTGCGGCCAAACAGTCTGATATCGTGGAAAAAAGACAGCTTCTTGTCACTGAACTGGACCGGATCTTGAATCACATTTCACAATGGGGCTCTGAGAACATGGTCGAGTTCAATGCCAAGAAGACACAGGCTTGTGCGTTCACAGCAAAGGTATCTTCTTTCCTTCCCCTTCCCACTCTTCAGAGCACGCCACTGCCACTGCAGGACAATCTCAATATCCTAGGCATGGATATTCGCTGAAAACTGAATAACAGAAATTACATCGAGAGCATCATCAAAACAGCCTCGCGGAAACTCGGACTCCTAAACAAAGTGAGACGTTTTTTCACGCCGGAGCAGCGGTGTCTTCTCTATAAGACACAAATTCGCTCCTGTGTGGAATACTGCTTGCATCTCTGGGATGGCTCCGCGAAATACCTACTAGATGCTCTCGACAGGTTGCAGCGACGCGCGGTCCGAATTATTGGGAACCCTGAGGTCACGAACACCCTCGAGCCTTTGCAGATGCGTAGAGATATTGCTTCCTTGGCTGTATTTTACCGTCTCTACCACGGTGAGTGTTCTGACGAGCTCTTCCAACTAATCCCACCATCTCCTTTCCTACATAGGACAACACGTGCAGGCCTTAGATGTCACCCTCACACTGTGCAGAATATACGAGCAAGAACCAAGCGGTTCGGAGACTCTTTTCTTTGCCGCACCACCAAGACCTGGAATTCATTACCAGCACACGTGTTTCCTTCTTCCTACAGTCCCGGGGCCTTTAAGCGGGGCGTGAAAAAGCATCTGATGAGGCCGCCAAGCTGAGTGCCACCATTGTAGCACTTAGTGTCTGTAATGGTGACCCTCTTTCCTGAGACTTTGCCTTTAGCTTACCATCAGGCGAGGTGAGGTCAAGTTGGCGTGTCCTATATAAAAAAAAAAAAAAAACACAAAATAAATATAAAAGAAATATGTACAAAGGCGTGCTTAACTCAATGTGAGTTCTCTACCAGCAAACCTTTGAGTAGCAGAGAAGCAGTTAAAGTAATAAAGGGACGTGAAGTGTACATTAATTTTTCAGATAAAAGAAGGGTACCTAAACAGGTACATATATATACACATAAACATACATACACAGCATACATACAAATATACATACATACATACATACATACATGAACATAATGCATACATATGTACACATAAATGTATTCAAACTACATTACTGTGATAGGAAATGTTCCCTTGTTCTTCTCCTAAATACGTCCAGGGTATTACTACCGCGAATGGTGTGAGGTAGTGCGTTCCAAAGACGTACAGCCTGCACCGTGAACGATCCATCGTAGCAGCAAGAAGTGTGTGCAGGTGTGCGAAGCAGAAGAGAGGAAGAAAGACGACAGTGTTTGCCCCTGGGCACAAGATACTCAAAGCGTTCCCGCAAATAAGCGGAGCATTAGGATTATGAAGTATGGTATTGAGAAGAGTTAGGATGTGAAGGTTACGGCGCTGTCAAAAAAGTATTCTAGTAACTCAAAATTCATTGAAATCGTGATTATTTTTGACATTTAGTTTAATGAGATTAGACCAAAACTGATTTTTTTAAAGATTCGACCATTTGGATTCAGAAATTGAATGACAATGAATTTTGACATCTATCTGTTAAGGAATAGCGCTTTTTGTAATGTTCCCTGAACGAGACCAACTTAAAGTTGCCTATTGTGGACCATTAGAGATCTTTCAAGATGTTTTTTTTTTGTTCTGTACAACCAGTCTACTCGTAATACCTAGTAGGCATCAATTCAGAGAAGCCATTGATTCACAGATGTGTTTTTGTCTGTAGAGCTGTATCAGCAGTGATCTCATTTACTAAGTAGGTATCATTTACAAGTAATGATTTTGCAGCCTATAATTATAAGTATTGAATAGTTGTTGAAGCTATTTGTAACGAGAATGTTTAACTAAATAAGACTGAGTATATAAAACAAGATTTAAAGCTTTTATCCATTCATCTACCGATAATAATAATTAATATATTATATTTTTGTCATTACAAACCAATTGAAACTAAGAAATTTCTGAAATCAGCTGTCAGTCTGCATCTTCATCATAACAGCGTTGTGTTCCGATGGCAAGTTTATGTTCTTAACATCAAACAAATGTACGTGTATATAGCCCAGACGCAGCATGGCTCGAGTCAACAATATAGTACCCGGAATACGGCAACAGACTCACCCCCTATTACGTGGTACCGAATACAATGATTGATGAAATACATACATATATTCACGCCTTTATCCCCGGAGGGTTAGGCAGAGGTGAATTAACAACCACATTTCACCATCATTGTATTCGGTCCCACGTCATAGGGGTCCCTATTGGTGAAATGTGGGTACCTAACCGTATGGGGATAAAGGCGTGATTATATGTATGTATGTTTATGACTAGCTCATACATTTTATTTAGTGACTCCAAATCTTCACACGCGGGCGAATGGTTTTAATTGCTGTCAACTGTATGAAATGTTTGAACTTCAGGGGACTGACTGATTAACAAACATTAATTTTGTTATTAGCTACATATTCACACGGTGTGACACTCAACTTGGGTTTTTTCTTGGTTTCATTGTTTTAATTTAATTGATGCGTTGACATCTATGACTCTTCAAACAAAATGGGGATAACCGAGAAAGAATAGGGTCTTTGACATATACGTCAGTACATTAAAAAAATATATTTATGTACATACATGTCTAATCTCATGAAGGATAAAAAATATTTCGTTGAATTAGTTTACATTAATCTAAAATCTAGGTTTATTAAACTTGTTAAGAAGAATGTTTATTAAGAGACAGAGGCAAATACATATACATATATAGGCAAGATTTCAAAGTAATACTAATAATACTGTTGATTAATGGTACTTGATGCCATTAATCAACAGTGCTAGTAGTAGTAGCGATATAGTTAGCATACTAAATGCTTTAAAATTTCATTCAAAAGTAGGTACAAGTGTGTACTCAATAAGTATGTATTCAAAGAAAAAGTTTCAAAACCTGTATTACTTTTTATAATTACTATTATTTGGTTTTAATAATTTAAAGGTAGGTATAAAGTACATATCTATAGTATTTTTTAATAGGTAGGTACATATCTATAGTTTTACCAATTCGCGCATATCCCCACCGGAGCCGGTGGAAGAGGTTATGTCGGACTCGAACCGACCAAAACGCACACCGCCTGTGAGTCGTTTCTGGTTGTCGAAGGTGAAGTTGACAGGCATATCCCTCGCACCCCGGCCGAATCGTTTTACCCATTTGCAAGAAGGGTAATACACTCATTACTCACACACAAAAACTAAGAACCATTTATATATGTGTATATTCAATAATTTTTACACGGCTCTGTTATCATTTTCTTGACATGTTTTTAGTAGGTACTGATACTATGAAATAAAATTAAAGCGTTTACACCTACTATATAGCGCCGGTAGCTTAGTGGTTATGGAGTCGACCTTCCGATCGAAAGGTCTCGAGTTTGAACCCTGGCGATTACACTACCGACGTGAACCCACTACTAACACAAGCAATTTAGCTTAACAGGAGGGTTTAGCAAAAATTTTAGTAATACATAGTATAGGAGGTAGGGCACGACGATATTTCCGTCCAATTGAGCAGTCCGACTGGGGAAGTACTCTGCCCTACCGAATACCGCGGCCATAATAACCTCGAATTGTGTTCCCGACGGTGAGTAGGGTAGCCATAGCTCATTAGAGGGTTTTGGTGCTGTCAGTAAAAAGCTTGTCCTGCTTTGTCTTTTCCACTGACGGCACAGAAACTCTCAATGCTTGCAGGATTAGCAGCGCGAGTGTGACTCTCTTGGTTTTGCACGCGTCCATAGACCACGGTAACCACTTTCCATCAGGTGGGCCGTTGCTTGTCTGCCACCTAAGTGGTATAAAAAATAAAAAATAAAGATTCTCATGTGTACTTTTAAAAAATCTAAAATAAAACCTAATTAAAACCATCGATTGCAAAAAAAAAAAAATATTTCCACTATGTAACCTAATCACGTCTATTTGCTAAGTATGGCAGAATACAAACACATGAAATATGCATGCACTCAACCCTGCACCGCTAGCGTGATCGGGTTAGATAACTTGCCCAGTTTCCTTCCTCGATCCACCGGTGTAACAGCGCACCAGTTCCTTGTATGAAAATGTACGACCTTATTATTCATTTATTAACGACTATTTTGAATTGTTCGTGTATTGTTAGACATTTTGACCGGATACGGCTTTGAGAGTGTTAAGTTTTTGAAGCAGGTTCTCTAACTGAACGTTCAGACGCGTATTACAGAATGATACTCAGTTTATTTTTGTTTTATACCACTAAGTTGGCAGAAAAGCGCACGGTCCACCTGATAGAAAGTGGTTACCGTGGCCTATGGACGTGTGTAACACCAGAGGAGTCATACTCGCGCTGCCGACCCTGTAGGCACAGAGTTTCTGTGCCGTCAGTGTAGAGGACAAAGCAGGACAAGCCATTAGTCATCCCACTGACAGCACAAATTCTCTGGTGAGCTCTGGCTACCCTACTCACCGCTGAGAACACAACACGAAGTTATTATAACCGCGGTATTCTGTAGGGCGGAGGTACTTCCCCAGTCGGACTGCTCAATTGGGCGGAAATACCGCCGTGTCCTGAATCTTTATAACTACGTAATACTGAGGACAGATTATATATTTTTATACCACTTACGTGACAGACAAGCTCAAGGCCTATATACTAGAAAGTAGTTATATTCTAAAACGAGACGCCCTAAAGGCGCAGTTCTATAATAAGAACAATGCGTAAGTAACGAATTCTCGCTCAAGAAATGACTGCACGATATACGTTTATATGTATGCTTGAGCATTTTTCTAGAATATGGCTCTTAGTTCACAAGATTTGCCTTCAAAACTGCTCAATTTTAGGCACTTAACTACGTGTTTAAAAAAATGTAGAAAACTGTAGGTAAAAAAATATAGGAGTCTATATTTAAAAAGTGGTATCTGTTCTATGGGAATTGTAAATGACTGTGAGTTTCTTAATAAATAAATAATAATTAAAAAAAGACACTCGCGCTATGTGTACAGTACGTTTGTATTATGGCACACAGAATACAACAAAGAAAACTATTTGGATAATATATGGCCATACACAGTAACTGATACTATTCTGCGGTCTTCTGTACAATCTGCTGAACAGTATGTATGTAGGTACTATATGGTGTTGTTACCTTTTCAAAACACTACTAACTCCTGTCGCTGAAACTTGACAAACTTGCTGCTAATAAGACGATTTGCGACGACTTTCGACATGATGATTGGTTCAAATAAAATCAACCAATTAGTTTCTGTTGAAAATTAAAATCAATTACTTACGTCACTGTTTTCTGCAACATGATTTTGGTGACTCCAGAGGAAAATCTGTACATTATATCTATCTTCTTGAATCTTGACCTTCAATATCACATAGTTCAAAGGTACCGCGTTAATTCCCGTAAATTCTCATAAAGCAGGTTTATAAACACCGTCAGGTGTCTACCATACTACCTGTAATATATATTATAACCCCAATTATAACGAAAGAACAGACTGACATCGAAAATAACCGGTTTGCATAATAGCTTCATCGGTTATATACGTTTTCCCTTAACCGGATATAAATAACGATAAACATTCGATAATTATTCATAAAATTATCATCTATGATGATGATTGATTATTGATTTATGATAGTTAGCTTACGTTATGTGATGACTCGTGACGTAGTTAATAATGTACCAGAAGCTATAAAATACTACAGTTATGTTAGGGTAAGTGGCTCGCGATTATTCTGGTTGCTGAGTACATAATGATGTATACTAAGGTTATTGCTCTTTTTGTATAATAACTATTACTATCAAGATGGTACATTGAGGGTGAATGGACATAGGTCGGGTAACGCTACAGGTATGTCACTCAGATAAAGGGCGTTTGAAAGGATAGCGGTTTTGTCTGAAAACGTATACGAAAGTAAAACCAGTAAAAAGCGTGTGTCAGGATCTTCGCAAATTGAAAAATATCATCTCTGAGTACTCCAATGCGAAAGAGGCGTAAATCAAACAAACAAACAGCTTTTTGCATAGGTATCTCTGTCTTTGTTCGTCATCATTTTGTCAATACCTACTGTTCCCAGTTCTACCAAGGAGTTCCAGGTCAACTTACTCCTTCGTTTCCTGTTGGTTTGTCTAAAAATAATTTATAAAAGGTTAAAATAATCCTGAGAGGATAGCCTATGCCATAGCCTCATCCGTTATTCAGTGGGTGTACTGGATTATAGTTCAGGTTTGCTTCGACTCTGATAAGCTGTGTGACACCCCACCTGACATTACAATTGATGTGTAATTTGATTACAATTAAAATAAACATGTTCATTTATTATCTGTCATATCATACAACGTATACTAAATATGTTTTGATTGTAACGATAAATATTTTAGTCTTTTGATCTGTGGTTGTAAACGACGAACGTTGTATTTAAGATGGTGAAATAACCAAGTAGATAATATGCATGATTTATGGGTAAAAAAATAAAATAATTTATTCGGAGACATTTTAAGATAGGAAGTGTTCCTATAATCTGCATAATAAGTATAGTGAAAACTACACTTACACCACGATATATAAGACTTGAGATGGCATGCGATTTTAGTAGGTACCAATCCAATATGACGACGCGTATTTTACGCAGAAAAAATAATGTTGCGTAAAACTAGAATTTTGAACACTTTCATTACTAACGCTGACTAAAATTTACGAGATGTGCAAATAATTAAAAAATATCGCGTATGTAGCCAAGCTGGCGACAACTAGTTAATTCTAAAGTGCACAACTTTTAGTACCAAACACTTAAATTCAGCCAAGTTCTGAGGCATCTCATTAGTAATATTACCTACAATAACTTTTTAGTACAACAGACAACAGTGCAGACGATTTTTAGGGTTCCCACTATTACGAATACTTCGCTATTTGTTTGTCTGTTCGTCACCAAGCTGTATTGCATGAATCGTTATACTGAACTGTCTAGCAGTTCCAATTGAGCAAGACTGAAGACGTACCTCCGCCCCATAGAATTCCGTGACCATAATAACCTGGTCTTGTGGTCCTGGCGGTAAGTAGGGTAGCCAGAACTCACTGGATAGTTTTTGTTCTGTCATCGGAGAGATCAAAAGGCTTGTTTAGTTATGTCTTTAGCACTGACATCACAAAAACTCTGTTCTTAAAGGGACGGCAGCACGAGTGTGACGATAGGCCACGGTAAGTCAGGTGGGCCGTGTGCTTGTCTGTCACCTAAGTAATATAAAAACAGTTGAAATTTTCCCTTTAGGCCGCCGTCGTAACCATATTTTGAAACCAGTTACCCAATCAAAAAAGGTTATCTTATCTCGTAACCAAGTTACAAACGAAGATGTTTAACACATATTGATAACTCACTTGTACTTTTCCACATTACTTTATTGCTTATTACACCTGACCGGTTTCGCCTTACGGCATCCTCAAAGGTTTATATTGACATTTAAGAGCATTCCTATTAGAAACATTGCGACACTCAAACATATTACACATGTGGGTAGTTGTAAAATTATGTATACCAGTATAATTTTTTTCCCCAAAATATAGGGAAATAATATATATGTGGTCCTAAATATATTTTGAATTTATGAATTATTACTATTATGTATTTAAGTTATAATGTCAATTAAAAAATTATATAAAATTATAAGAAATACTTATAAATGTTGAAATACTAATATTGAAAATTAAATAATGTCAAATGTGAATAATGTCAGATGAAAATTAACAATGTCAAATGTGAATAATTTCAGATGAAAATTAACCATGTCAAATATTATGTCAAATTATACCAAATTAAGAGATTAAACCAAATAAATAGTTATGTAGATGTCATTATTATTGCAATAGAGGTGATGAGCTTAAATCTAATTGCTGATTTAATATATTATTTCTGTTTTTATTTAGTACTCTATTTATTTCGAGGGTTTCCATAGCATTCATTTTTCTGCCTTTGTCGCACAGTCGCAGTGCTTTAAAGTTGACTTTAGAGTCGAAGGAGTGGTTTTCATTAAGGAGGTGTTCTGCAAAATTTGAGTCCGGTTTTTTAAGTCTCCAGCTTCTAACATGTTCAGCGACCCTAGTTGCAAAAGATCGTCCTGTTTGGCCAATATATTTTTTATTACAGGTGGAACATGTTAATTCATATATACCACTTTTTTGATCAATGGGGGTGACATCTTTATTATTACATATTAACTTTTGTATGTTGTGTGTGGTATAAAAAGCAGCTTTGCTTTCGGATAAGAGTCTAGCGCATTTGTAAGAAATATGACCGATGAACGGTATTCGAGCCCATCTCTTCTTGTGTGTCTCCGAGGTCATAGATATACTGCCTTTATATGCAAGGTTTATGACAGCCCAGGATCTTTTGCGTGCCATTATACTGTCTATCAATTGGGATGGAAATCCGTTATTGGTTAAGACATTGGAATCGACAATAAACGGTGCACCAATGAGTGGAAGGCCGCGTGTTTGTGATTCAATGGGTGTCTAGAGCTTATGTGTATTACATTGTCAGAAAATGTAGGTTTCCTATATATTTTGAATGTATGTCTGTGGTTGATTAATTTAATGGTTATGTCAAGAAAATTAATTTCGTCATGTCCTATTTCTATTGTAAATTGAATTTTAGAATTAGTTTTATTTATAAATGTCAAAAAATTATTTAAATCATCCATATTTCCGGTCCATAAACAAATAATGTCATCTACATATCTATACCAATAGGTGATAAATGGTTTATACATACTGTTGCTTAGAATTTGCTTTTCAATACAATCCATAAAAATGTCCGCACAGAGTGGTGAGAGGGGACTACCCATAGCGAGGCCATTAATCTGTTTATAAAATTTATCAGAGAACTTAAAATAATTTTGGTCTAGGCACACTGATATTGTATGTTCTAAATCTATTGCGATTTGTGGGTCAATTTATAAACAGATTAATGGCCTCGCTATGGGTAGTCCCCTCTCACCACTCTGTGCGGACATTTTTATGGATTGTATTGAAAAGCAAATTCTAAGCAACAGTATGTATAAACCATTTATCACCTATTGGTATAGATATGTAGATGACATTATTTGTTTATGGACCGGAAATATGGATGATTTAAATAATTTTTTGACATTTATAAATAAAACTAATTCTAAAATTCAATTTACAATAGAAATAGGACATGACGAAATTAATTTTCTTGACATAACCATTAAATTAATCAACCACAGACATACATTCAAAATATATAGGAAACCTACATTTTCTGACAATGTAATACACATAAGCTCTAGACACCCATTGAATCACAAACACGCGGCCTTCCACTCATTGGTGCACCGTTTATTGTCGATTCCAATGTCGCAGTCGGACTTTGAGGAGGAACTATCAGTGATCAAATTAATAGCTACTAATAACGGATTTCCATCCCAATTGATAGACAGTATAACGGCACGCAAAAGATCCTGGGCTGTCATAAACCTTGCATATAAAGGCAGTATATCTATGACCTCGGAGACACACAAGAAGAGATGGGCTCGAATACCGTTCATCGGTCATATTTCTTACAAATGCGCTAGACTCTTATCCGAAAGCAAAGCTGCTTTTTATACCACACACAACATACAAAAGTTAATATGTAATAATAAAGATGTCACCCCCATTGATCAAAAAAGTGGTATATATGAATTAACATGTTCCACCTGTAATAAAAAATATATTGGCCAAACAGGACGATCTTTTGCAACTAGGGTCGCTGAACATGTTAGAAGCTGGAGACTTAAAAAAACGGACTCAAATTTTGCAGAACACCTCCTTAATGAAAACCACTCCTTCGACTCTAAAGTCAACTTTAAAGCACTGCGACTGTGCGACAAAGGCAGAAAAATGAATGCTATGGAAACCCTCGAAATAAATAGAGTACTAAATAAAAACAGAAATAATATATTAAATCAGCAATTAGATTTAAGCTCATCACCTCTATTGTAATAATAATGACATCTACATAACTATTTATTTGGTTTAATCTCTTAATTTGGTATAATTTGACATAATATTTGACATGGTTAATTTTCATCTGAAATTATTCACATTTGACATTGTTAATTTTCATCTGACATTATTCACATTTGACATTATTTAATTTTCAATATTAGTATTTCAACATTTATAAGTATTTCTTATAATTTTATATAATTTTTTAATTGACATTATAACTTAAATACATAATAGTAATAATTCATAAATTCAAAATATATTTAGGACCACATATATATTATTTCCCTATATTTTGGGGAAAAAATTTATACTGGTATACATAATTTTACAACTACCCACATGTGTAATATGTTTGAGTGTCGCAATGTTTCTAATAGGAATGCTCTTAAATGTCATTATAAACCTTTGAGGATGCCGTAAGGCGAAACCGGTCAGGTGTAATAAGCAATAAAGTAATGTGGAAAAGTACAAGTGAGTTATCAATATGTGTAACAACAAATTCCACCAAGTGCCATCAATCTACAGTATAAATAGTCTGAAGATGTTTAAGTCTGTCTTCATAACTTAAAGATATCCATGAAATTTTCTCACTGATAACCTTAGAAGAAATGATCACAGAATTCGGTTACTATACTGGCCTAAAGGAAATTTTCACAGATGATGTATTTTAGTTGCCGCTATAATAATAAATAGTAAAAACATACGGCACATTTCATGAGTAAGTCCGACTCGCACTTGCCTGGTTTTCTTAACTTCGTCTTTAATCCTAGTGTTTCAAATGATATATTCTCTAATAATACTTTTCATTTTGTACTTTGTCTGAGAAAAAGTATAAACCGTAAAAATGTATAATGACTGGTACTACACAGTCAGCGCAAGAACGACTTTGACTACAAATTCTCAAATTTATTTTAAAACCAAGTATTATTGTCTGAACTAAGAGGGGGGAAACCAAAGCAAAGATCGTTTTAAGTACTTTGTTCATTGATATCGAGCTGATGCTGACTGTACCTTACATATATTGCAGTTTCTTTGCCGAGGACGCTTTTATACAAGATCGAAAAGTAATTAGCTCTAATCAGTATCTACTAATAGACCGAGCTCTTCTTCGCGCGAAAAAAAATTCGGAAAGAAATTATGTCATATTATACAGGCCAACGCTGCAATCGGAAAGACTGTCTTCTAAATACAGTATAATATGACTAAATTTAAAAGGCCAACGCTGCAATCAGAAATACTGTCTTCTGACTGCGTATATACGCAGTGTATTCTAGAATCCTTTTTTTTTACGTGCTAAAAATCCCTACGGATGCCCCCCGCCGGAGCCGGTGAGGTCATGTTGAACTCGAACCGACTAAAACGCACGGCGCCTAAGGGTCGTTGTTGGTTGCCGAAGGTGAGATTGACAGGCATATCCCTTGCACCCCGGCTTACCCAGGGCCATCTCTCTCGATCTGGCCACAGAGTTCCCCACCTTATATTTCAGAATCCTAGAACTCCTGAGTCTCGATATATAAGTAAATCTGAAGACAGATTGTATTCTAGATGACCGTTCTAATGTCATTGTGAGTGTCAATGCACAGCTAAGCGTTGTTCCGTAATATCGGGCATCAGTGTCAAACTAATAAATACGATGTGAAATACATCAAAAAAGTAACTAGTCTCCATCTGTTTAATTACGTCTTTATACAACGTCGATGGGCTCTTAACAGAGTCCATAGATATTAACATAGTGTCCGGTGACAAGGTTCTCAACGCGTCGGTTCGATGCGCCTGCGCCGAGACATTTCACTCCTGCGTTTTTACCTCTTGTCGTTAATGATGGGTCGCTGTGCAGTAATTTTTTATAATTAATAGGTGAGAAAAATTACACAAGCGTTGTACACATGCAAGATGGCCACTCATTTTATTTTATTGTGGTGGTATTATAATTTAGTAGGTAGTAGTGTTGTAGGGTAAAAATAACTTTGGTCTCGGTTCTGTTTATGGAAGTATGTCAATTGTTTTATTTTTACTGGTTTTTTATTTTCAGTTTTATGATTTGGAGATTACTGCATAACATCACGAAGAGTGGAGTATGTACGTGTATGACTTCTATTTTTAATGCCTTTCGTCTCTATTGCTCAAAGGTTATCTGAGTCTCTTCTTCTCAATTTGTGATTTAAAATTAAGAAGTTCGATAAGAATTTGACTTGGTAGGTAATATTTTGTAACCCTTTTAATTCATGTATGTGTGGTGTGTGTTTGTTACAATTACCACATGGACGGTAATTGAAATAAGTACCTCACGAACTTGACCAGAGAAAAGTAGCGCATTTTTATAAAATTTTGCTTATTTTGTTCATACAAAACAAAAAAAATCTTTAAGACTAAACCCAAACAAGGGTAATTCTTTGGTTGATGAGTCACGTAATTTCCGTCACAGTATTTGATTTCTTAGAGGACTTCCGGTGTGCAGACAAGTCTATCAAATAGAACTTGTCTATGAAATGAAGCAGAAGTTACAAAACTAAAATTACGCAACTTACAATTCAAAAAATTACGCTTACTTAGCTTCAGCCTAATAATTTTAATTACATTATTTCAAATTTCAAAATTGGAACACTAACATCTCCGGCCAGTCTGTCAACTATAAAGTTTTCTTAAAACATTTTTTTAAAACCATAAACCGAAACTGAACTCCCAGTTATTTGCCCGACGTTTTTACATTTTAATTAAATAAAATCAGGTGAGCCGAACTAATGAATTCAGTCGTCGGCGACACACTAATCACAGTAATTGTGCGACCGTTTTAATGCTAATGTGATCACTCGCCGGATCGTCTTTCCTGCAGACCTGTCGTTTGAGTTTTTCATTGTCGCGTGGTGGGAATGACCTTTTATAGTTATAAGGTGTATTTGTAATTCAACTTGAGATTCTTTGTCAAGAACTTTACTTGTTTGTCTAGAAAAAGTAACATACCACGTATAGTCAGCGTCTAAAATTGGTTTTTTGAGCAAAGTAATGAGTTTATTACTTTGCTAAAAAACTAATCTGAAATTGTTGCTACTTAGGTACATAGTGGACTCAATAAAAACATTTTTGAATGTTCGTTTTTTATTTATAATTTTGAAGTTTGATCTATCGTCCAGTTTGATTGAAGACCCCTTGATTTAATTTATTTCTATATCACAATATTACAATAGAGTTGCACTACGAACTATCAATCATCATCATCATTGCAGTTACACCACTTTTAGGCTTTGGTCATCGCTGCCGATTGCACCCGAGGTAAAGCCTTGAGTGCAATAGGAGCCATGGAGGAACCGCTATCGGATCTAGAATATGGTGATTATTATGGTGCATATTAGTCGACAAAAATTAATAAAAAAAGAGAAACAATCAGCCAGGATCGTTCACTATCAGCAGTCCATCACATAATTTAGAGGTACTTACTTATTACATGAAGTCCGAGTCACCGCGATGATTAATCAAAGTAATTGTACAGCCGTTTTAATGCTAATGTAATCATTCACCGAAACGTCTTTCCTGTGAGCTCAGTTTTTAACAACAGCTAAGTATTTCTTTGTCGCAATGAGGGGACAGCCCTTTGTGGGCAAAAGGGCAACAGTAGCTTTATGGTGGGATAACGATAAAACAATGATAATTTATCAATGTACATTGCTAGATAAGCAAGACAAAAATTGTGACACGGTTTCCGAGTAAGGCGGGAATGAATGTTAAATTTCGAATTTAGAGCAGGACGCAGAACCTAGTTAAATGAGTACATAAATTTTAAATTTTGAATTCGGAACAAGCCATAGAACCTAGTTCAATGAGTGAATGAATTTTGAGTTTCGAATTCGGAACGGGAGATAAATGAGTGAGTGAATTTTGACACTCACTTTTTTTTACGACTAAGGTGGGCAGACAAGCGTATGAGACCACAGTTACCTCTATGCATATGATCATAGACTTAGCGTGCTTTTTTGTAATGTCATCTGTGTAACAGCGACAAATGCCACGCATTGTTGCTGGTCAAGTAGTCCTATATATACTGTGGTAGTCACTTCTTCTTTCTGCGCTACAGCAAATTTTAACAATACTGTTACCAAAATGTAGCACAAATTTAATTCTGAATAACTTATTCAATACGTAGTACTTATGACTCTATTTAAAATGACATAACACAAAGACATACAGACCAACTGCCGTTGACTAATAGTAAGTTATTCTCGTGAACGGAACAGTCAATTATATAAACAAATTGTATAATTTGTATGACATCTAGTGTTGTGCTATATATTATGTAATGTCATTTTTTTCCGTTCTAGTTGGTACTCATAAGTGTTACTTTATATTTTTATATATATTTTTTTGTTTTTTTTTTTTGACGAGTGACCGAAATTTATTTTCCCGTTCAGCTAAAGTTTCGGTAGCGTAATGGACAGGGTCGATCCCGCGACTTCTCGATCGTTAGGCCGACTACTTAACCATTTTTTTAAATGTCGGCCTCTGTGGTGTAGCGGTAGAATGTTCGACTTCTACGTCCTGATTAGATTCAATTCCCGCTCAGTGCAAATATTTTAATGCATGAATATATATTCATGCATTGGTCTATATTATATATGATATGTTTATATTTACAACAATAAAAGTATCTAAGTATATTTATCCGCATTCTAGATTCCATAACACAAGCTAGCAGTACTTATTAAGGGTCTAGATAACGCTGTGTAGAATATTGGAAAAAAATGTAATATCGGGTAATTTACACTAACAATAACATGACATATTGACATAATTACAATAATTGCAGCAGTAGGTATATCAGCAATGGTAGAGATAGTATGTACCTGCCAATATTAATACCCACATTTTGGCAACTTTATCATCACATTGTCTTGTCTGCCGCCGAAGTTGTATCTATAAAAAAAATAAAAAAATAAAGCGTATATATACTGTGGGGTGTAGAACAACCCTATTTCTTAGGCACTTTGTAAGTATAGTCGCCTTCAGAAGTAGCTTTACTCTTTCCAAGATTAAGATATTTCTTTGATATTAATATCCAATATCGGGTGAACACAGCGGTGTTAGCTCCGATATCCGATATCGGGCTGGATAATGTGATAGATGGGGTTCTTCAAGAGGGGCATCAGAAGGTTTCTTCATGGTCGGCAGCGCGAGTGTGACACCCCTTTTTTTTTTTTTTTTTTTACGTGCGTAAAATCCCCTCGGATACCTCCCCACCGCAGCCGGTGGAGGTTATGTCGGACTCGAACCGACCAAAACGCACGCCGCCCGTGGGTCGCTTTGGTTGCCGAAGGTGAGGTTGACAGGCATATCCCTCGCACCCCGGCCGACCCAGGGCCATCTCTCACGATCTGGCCCTCAAGTGTGACACCCCTGGTGTTGCATACGTCCATAGGCCACGGTAACCGCTTCCCATCAGGTGGGCCGTGTGCTTGTCTGCCAACTAAGTGGTGGTAGTTATAGGCTTAATAGGTGGTATTTAGTTTAAGTAGACTAGCTGCCCGCTGAGTTTCTTGCCGGAGTCTTCTCAGGTCGGGGCCGCGATTCGAACCGGTGGTCCATTTACTCTACTGATATTCATGTTCCTTTTTTGTTGACGTTTTGTAAGTGCCGATATATTGGTATATACAGAATAAATGGTTTTTGACTTTGACTTTGACATTTTACTTCCAGTCGACTATCGGATGTCGGATATTGGAGACAACACGGATATCGGATCGGATAATGGGAAAACGCTCTTAGGTGGCAGGGCAGACATGCATAAAATACCTCCTGATGGAAAGTGGTTACCGTGGTCTAATCGTCGTATCTATGGGTGTCATAATCGTGCAGTTGGAACCTTCCAATTCCTTTATTGTTCTCTAAAGAAAAAAAACCCTATACATCAATTTAGTTCTTAATATAATTTCAAAATATACACCGTTTATAACAAAGCAATATCTAAATGAAATAAATAAATAAAAAATTAGCCTGTCGTGGCAACTGACAAAATAAAACAAAATTAATGATTACCGTTTAATGATTGCTATTTGATGGTTGTAACATGTTCGCGATCTTTCATACAGAGGCTCACCTCTGACCTGCGTTCGTTTAGTGCACGACTCATAATTTTGCCTGCAGCTGAGTCTGATGCCGTCAATATTTCTTGTAAAAATTGAGAATCCATACTATTTAAATACTAAAGTATCGATTAAGATATAGAAAAAATGGAATTGGTTCAGGCGGGATTCGAATCCGCGATCTTTCTCTTACAACGGGAACTCTCTGACCACTGAGCCACAGAACCTTCACCCGAAACTATGCAATTTCTTCTAAACATATACCCGTGATATGGCGACGGTTCCCCCTGTAAGGAAAACATCGCGGGTTTTAATCCCGCCTGAATCAATTTTTTTTTTCTATATCTTCATCGATTTGAATAGTTAGCATAATAAATGCTTTAAAATTTCATTCAAATGCGAAAGTAACTGTCTGACAAGCCAGGGGCGTCACACTTTGGAGCCGCCTGTCACCCTGGCCTGTTGCCTCTCCGTTTTCCGGGAACGAGTTGGGGACTCTGTAGTCCCTACACACCCGAGGAGAGGGCCAGATCGTGAGAGATGGCCCTGGGTCGGCTGGGGTGCGAGGGATATGCCTGTCAACCTCACCTTCGGCAACCAAAACGACCCACAGGCGGCGTGCGTTTTAGTCGGTTCGAGTCCGACATAACCTCTCCCACCGGCTCCGGTAGGGAGGTATCCGTGGGGATTTTGCGCACGTAAAAAAAAAGGGGCGTCACACTGACTCTGTTTGAAGTTTACGCGAATATCACTAATATAAATGAAACCACCAGCTCACTGTTTCGTTTAGTCCTGTTTAATTTTACTTTTTCCTGGGTTTAATTAAGTAAAAGACTGGTTACCAGGCTAATGGTAAGCACTAAGCATCTTACATATTAATAATTGGGTGTTTATTGTGTTACGACTTTTCACATGGCTACTTTTTAACTAGGGAATCGACATCCAAACTTGATCTAATTTAAAACTTACTTAAAATGAAAACTAAATAATTATAATATAGCGGAAATGTATTTTTTTGGAAATGTGTTACAATGGTAGCACTTGGCTTGGCGGCCTCAATATATGCTTTTTCACTCTACACTTAAAGGAGCCAGGACTGCAGTAAGAAGGAAACACGTGAGTTAATAATGAATTCCAGGTTTTGGTGGTGCGGCAAAGGAAAGAGTCTCCGAACCACTTGGTTCTTGCTCATATATTCTGCACCGTATGCGGGTGATATCTAACCCCTGCACGTGTTGTCCTGTGTAAGAACGGAGAGGTTGGGATTCGTTGGAAAAGCTCATCAGACCTCCCGCCATGGTAGAGACTGTAAAATACAGCCAAGGAAGCAACATACTTACCGGGGGCATTGAGGTTATCTTGCAGTGGCAGTGGTGTGCTCTGAAAAGTGGGAAGGGGAAGGAAAGACGATACCTTTGCTGAAAAGGCACAAACCAGGTTTTCAGAGCCCCATTGGGATTGCAATAGGCTAATTGATTGACTGGGTATTATTTTACAGACAGTGAAGAGATTGGTACATTGTATTTATCCCAAAACATGCGACAGACCCAAGTGTGATAATATAGCTTCCACTTATATAACATAACATAAACTCACCCACATTTCGCCAGTTTATGTTTAGGTCCCAATGTAATTGGTGGCGAGCCTATTGCCATTAATTAATTTTTCATAGGAGGTAGGACACGGCGGTATTCCCGCCCGATTGAGCAGTCCGACTGGGGAAGTATCTCCTATAGAATACCGCGGTTATAATAACTTCGTGTTGTGTTCCCAGCGGTGAGTAGGGTAGCCAGAGCTCACTGGAGAATTTGTGCTGTCAGTGGGAAGACTAAAGGCTTGTCCTGATTTGTCTTCTACTGACGGCACAGAAACTCTGTACTTACAGGGTTGGCAGCGCGACTGTGACTCCTCTGGTGTTACAGACGTCCATAGGCCACGGTAACTACTTTCCATCAGGTGGGCCGTGTGCTTGTCTGCCAACTAAGTGGTATAAAAAAAAAAAAACTGGGCACTTATAAACCTGCGATAAATACATAACTTCGAAAAGCATCGAAAAGTCATTGGTGTGTGCCATGGTAAAACCTGGGATCGAACCCGAGACCTCGTCTCAGCAGTCCATTACCCATACCACTAGGCTTCCGCTTACTCGTGCGGAAATCCCCACGGACATATAATATGCCAGTTAGGAAAAGTGATGTGAGATGAAAAGAATCAAAGTTCAATTACCTCTGATTCATTAATACCAGTCGCTTTTATTATTAAGTATAGGTATGTAATTATTATAACATGTCATCGTTTTTCGTTCATTGAATTCGTAGAAATTAGACTATGACAGACAGATACTAAAAAGTATGACAACTGGTCTAGCTACAGTACTTTGATATCGCTAATGGTTTTTTGAAATCAAATAGCTATCACTGCACGGTATGTATCAGAATTCGAGCGTTTAGTAGTAAGACTGAAAAGCTGAATGAGTTGATAAAAAGGCTCTACCTAGACAAGTGACATATTGTTTACCGGCTTATCGTAGAATAGAATGATGAAAATATGGGATTGATACGTATTTTTACATTTATGATAGTTGGTGCCATCAATCAGATAGTTTTTTTTTTTGCAAAAATGTGAATGGTCGGCAGCGCGAGTGTGACACCCCTGGTGTTGCATACGTCCATAGGCCACGGTAACCGCTTCCCATCAGGTGGGCCGTGTGCTTGTCTGCCAACTAAGTGGTATAAAAAAAAAAAAAAAAATTCGAAATTGACAATATTCCATCTAACCCCTCCAGCTATGCTCAATCACTTGTGGTAGAGGGTTCACGTCGGTATTGCAGTGACCTGAATTCGAGAATTCGAATCCGGGGCTTTTCGATTGTAAGGCTGAATCCTTTATCACTAAGCTACCGACTCTTCAAGATATTGGTCAATTTATTCAATTCTACAAACGTATTGCCACACATGGGGGGGGGGGGGGGGGCTAGAGGGACGGTATGACTATGAGAGACACAAGAGTAGTTAAATAATTTTATTTCGTATAGAGTACCTAAAAATATGCTTATTTTTTATGCTGCCAAAATTTTATAAAGAATTTTTTGCTTATTTTTTTTTAAATATTATGCTAAATTACTCTATTTAAGATTACAAGGTACCTATTAAGACGGTTTATATTTCTTTTCATTTAAAAAATATGACTTTTAAATACGTAGCAACTGTATTTGAAGAATTAACTTTAAAATTCGGGGTATTGTCCGAGGTCCAACTGCAATGTCCATCTGTTTGTACGGTTGCTATCGGTATTAGCTTAACACACCATTTTAGCTCTTAAATTAAATAAAAAATAATAATAATAATTGTTATGTTTCTCCATTAAAGTGTACAAAAATAATTAAATTTATTTCAACGTATAAGATGGCTGGTTTTATTAGGTATTAGAAGCTTTAGAGGGTGACTGTACCTGCTGGATTTTTTCTCCCGTGGAATCACTAATCAATGTCCAAATATATTTTTATATCCCGGCAGAGTAGAATTTGGGCCACCCCATCTCTTCCCATGCGGTCGTACAAGGTGACTAAGGGAAAGGGCTGTTTAACATCAGAGAAGTATACAGCTCAGACTCAGGCACAGATACAAGGCTCGAGTAAACAACGGTGCCCGAAGACGGCAATAGGCTCACCCCCTATTACGTAGGACCAAATTGAATGATTGGTGAAATGTTGGTGTTAATTTACCTCTGCCTAACCCTTCGGGGATAAAGGCGTGACTATAGGTATGTATGTATGTATAAAATGGCTTGTTTTAATAGGTATCAGAAACTTTGAGGGTGACAGGATTTTTTCTCTCGTGGAACCACTAATCAATTTCCAAATATATTTTTATACCACTTATGAGGTACACAGTAGGTTTGTAACTAATTAATAAGTAACTTTTGTTTTTAACTGTAAACGCTGTCAAACCTCTCCCAACACGATACCATAATTAATTTTAAATACATGCATGCATAAGTACATACATAGGGACGGGACCGTGTTGACCTTTCTATGACGGTATAAGTACCAGAAATATCAACACGGACCTACCCTCCCCCTCCTTCTGAGGGGTAGGGTGACGTGGTTTTGAGGGAGAGCGCAGGTCGTGTAGATCCTCAAAACAAGTCTGGTGGACTATCCTTCTCGAGGTTGTCGTCCTGTTCTTGGTCTAATTCCCTAAGAAATAGACGCAACAAAAACCTCCAGGCACACCAATGCAGAAATGTAGAGGTCATGTTTCTGCGTGTCCATCACCGAACAAGAGCAGGTGGTGGATAGCAATGACCTCCCGCGTGTTTGTGCCGTGCGCGGGGACCCGTACCGGGGGATGAAGGAGTCCTGGTGGTTGAGCGAGCAGTGGGCCGGAGTAGTTGCACACTGCAAGCAACACGCCACTTTGGTCTGGATTTCCTCTCACACGGGAGGTCACAGAGTAGCTTTCTGTGATCAATCGGCTGTGGCATCCCATAAGCGGGCTGCTTAAGCGAGGTCTCGTGGGTTGGGGAAGGGCAGGCGGCATGGCGTGGTGGCTTGGATGGAAACAGTACCGTCTCATGCTGTGGAAAACCAAGTCACATCTCGTTGTGTGCAGTCGCGTCCTCTTCTCAACTCAGGGGACCTATACCGAGGGAGTAGCTCTGGCGATCACTTGCAATGCAAGCGACGTCCCCGACGTGAGGGCTCCGTGGCGGGTGGAGAGCTCCCGAGGTGAAAATATTACTAGTACAACACATGGATCCCGAGATATGTTCAAAAAGCACCACCAGGAAGACCGCTGCTGCAAAAGCAGCACTTCCAAAACTTCCTTCGGGCACGATCACTGCTGCACAAGCAGTATCGTCACCGTCACCAACACCATCGGTCAAGATCGCTGCTGCAGAAGCAGTATCCTTTCCCACCACATCTCACTCGGGTATGATTGCTGCTGAAAAAGCAGTATCATGCCCAAACATTCTACCGAGTTATACCAGGAAGGCTGCTGCACAAGCACCCACCTCCTGCCCCACCTCAGCAAAGGGCATAACGGGAAAATCTGCAACTGGCAAAATGCCAGGGGCAGCAACCCGTCCAATGCCCGAAGCTGGGCCCAGTAGTGTCCCACCGCTCGCATTGAGGTCTGGTTCGGGACAAAATGCGCCGCAAGGCGCCACACCCCGAAACCCAGCCGAACAGGTTGCGTCAAAGGGTGTGACCCCAATAACCCGGGGTAAATCGGCCCACCAGAACTCACGCAACCCGGTGACAGCGACCTCTGGTCAACAATCTACAACAACCGAGGCGATGGATATGACCTCTCTTAGAGAGGCCATACAATCACCCACCACCAACGATCCCACCTGGTCGACAGCACATAAAAAGATGTCCTCGGCCAAAAGACGACGCTTCAAAGCGAGAGCAGAAGCACGAGCGAACGCAGCAGATGCCGCAAGGCATCCTGTTAACCCTGGAAGTTCCACGGGTGGCTCAGCCGTCTCCACCGCTAAACCGAAACAACAACGACCATCAACCAGCGTAAGACCGACGAAGCGCTCACGGCCAGAGGAAACTGTGACCCCAACGGGAGAGGGCAAAAAGCCTCGAAACTCCGGCAGGACCACTGGCTCGTACGCTGAAGCAGCTGCCACTTACCTCGCCAACAGTCTCTGTGTGGCCGTTATGACAGAGCCATTCCAGGATCTGTCACAGGCACAGGCAGAGGCTATAAGGGACAACATCGAGAGCAAACTCAGGGAAGAACTCCTGGCGGACCTCGATGCCTCCCTCTCTACCACCCCAAATGACCTGCGGTTTCGTGGTCGGCCCCACCACTCAGACGGCGTCCTCAAAACTTGGTGCGAGGACGACTTCACGCTGACGTGGCTAGTCACTACGGTAAGTGCCATGGAATCGCCACTACCCAACACCAGCCTTGTAGTTCGGGCGCAATCGGCAATACCGAGGAAGATTTCCTGCGTGGTTAGCGTGCCTGGCCGCGTTGCCAACCCCGAAAACCTGCAAAGGCTCCTAGCTCGGCAAAACAGGCACCTCAACATCAATGCCTGGGACCGCACTGCAACGAAGGAACACCAGGATGGCACAAAAACAAACCTTCACTTCCGCATCCCGGAGGCGGAGGCGAGGCTAGCTTTGGCCAATGAGCGTAGACTGTATTACCTAATGGGAAACATCTACGTCATTTTCCTGGAGCAGCTGCCGAACGTCGTTCCTAAGGGGGACGCGGAGAAAAACGTTGCCCAAACACAGTCACCGCCGGACGCACGGGAAACTGCAGTCTCGTCCGGGCCGACGGCGTCAACGTCTATGACGCGGGCGCCGCCGACTCTGATGGACACGGGTGCTCCCGAGCCAGCTGAGCAATTGGCTGACATGGGGCAAGATGGACCACCGTCACCACTCCTCGGCTCAGAGGAGGAGTGCTTTCCCGAGGGGGGAGGAGGGAGTGAACTTGGTGACCTCCCGTCCTCCCCGCTACGGGACTAACATAATCCAGGCCAACCTCCAGCACAGTCAGACCGCGACGGCTTCCCTGCGCCGAGTGCTGGAAGAAAACCCGCAGACCGTTGCCCTGATTCAGGAGCCGTGGATCAGAGGAAACAAGGTCTGCGGCCTCAACAACACCGGAGGCAAACTGCTGCTGGATACTTCCGTAAGTAAACCAAGAACATGCATCTGCCTACCTAAACACTCATCAACACTATTAATCAACCAATTCTGCTCAAGGGACCTGACAGCCGTCAGGTTGAGCAGAAGTGACCAGCATCAGCCAGACATCGTCCTTGCTTCCGCCTACCTGCCGAGCGACGAAGACGTACCCCTGCCGGAACTCAGCTCATTAGCTGAGTACTGCGAGAGGGAGTGTCTGGACATCATCATCGCAGTCGACACGAACGCGCACCACACTCTCTGGGGTAATAAAGACACCAACAAAAGAGGTGAGGAAATGCTCAACTTTATTTTCACAAACAACTTTAACCTATTAAATCAAGGCTCCGAACCCACGTTCGTTAACACTCGCCATCAAACGATAATAGATCTTACCCTAGCGTCAGCCAGAATAGCAAAATCCATCACCAAGTGGCATGTGTCCGAAGAGGCCTCATGCTCAGACCACAGATGGATTCGATTCTGCATAAACATAGAGCTACCAAAACCAAAACCATGTAGGCAGCCACGCAAGACAAACAAACAAAAATTTGTAAGTCTAGTTAGCGCAAGGTTTAACAACCTACAAAACCCCTCAGAAAACCTCAAAATTACCGACCTAGATTACTACACAAACGAAATCACATCAATTCTCATCTCAAGCTACGAGCAGTCCTGCCCCCTCACCACACCAATGGTTGGCAAAGGGCGACACTGGTGGTGTTTATCCCTTGAGAAGCTACGACGCAAGTTGAGAAAACTTTTCAACAGGGCTAAGAACACCAGGGAACCGACTGACTGGGAGATGTACCAAAACACAAAAAAAATATATAAAAAAGAAATACGTCAGAGAAGCGTAGAGTGCTGGAGACGCTTCTGCACAAACATCGAAACTAGCAACCAGGCATCCAAGGTCCAAGCTTGCCTCTCAAAAGAGCACGACCAATCAATTGGGTGCCTCAAAAAACCAGATAACACCTTTACAAAAAACGACGCTGAAACAAGCGAAATACTACTAACTACCCACTTCCCTGGATGCAAACTAGCAACCGATTACTCATGGGTGGACACAAATGAGCGACCAACCAGTCACCAAGACTGGGAGGTGGCTCGAGAAACCATTAACAAAGAAAAACTGCTATGGGCAATCAACACCTTCCTACCCTTCAAGGCAGCAGGCTTGGACGGTATATTTCCAGGACTCCTAAAATGGAGCGGCCCAATAATAGCAGACTACCTTGTTAAACTTTTGCAAGGTTGTCTCGCACACCGCTATATACCCTTGAAATGGCGGGAGGTAAAAATAATATTCATCCCCAAACCAGGTAGAAGTGACTACACTCAGGCAAAGTCATTTAGACCCATCAGCCTGACCTCATTTCTACTAAAAACACTCGAACGATTAGGTGACAGAGTGATTAGAAGTCAGATACTAACACTCAAACCTTTACATCCTAATCAACATGCCTACAGCGAAGGCAAATCCACAGAATCGGCACTTCACCATGTGGTGTCCCGAATCGGTGGAGCACTAAAATCAAAACAACCTACTCTTGGCGCATTTATTGACATTGAAGGTGCTTTTGACAAAACAAATTTTAACAGCATCAACAGATCACTTCTCGACCATGACGTGCCTTCAACGCTTGTCGAATGGATCGACAATATGCTTAAACAGAGGGCGGTGCAACTTACAGTCAACTCCACCACACGAGGTATCGTAAGCAGAGGATGTCCACAAGGAGGAGTACTCTCTCCCCTATTATGGAACCTGGTGGTGGACGAGCTTGTAACGGATCTAAACGCAAATAACCTCTTCACTATAGGCTATGCGGACGACATTACGATCCTGGTATCGGGGTTGTTCGAGAGTGCCATATGCAACCGCATGAGACAGGCTTTCAAAATAATCGAAAGCTGGTGCGAAAAGCACGACCTATCGGTCAACCCCCAGAAAACGGAACTAATAATGTTCACAATCCGAAGAGTACTGGGCCCATACAAGCTCCCAAAACTCTTTGCAACCGAACTAACACTTAGGGAAGAAGTCAAATACCTAGGGGTTATTCTCGACAGCAAATTGCTCTGGAACAAACACCTTGAACACAAGCTGAACAGGTGCACAATAGCCTTTTACCAATGCAAAAGAATGATGGGCACTACATGGGGACTCTCACCCAAAATAATTATGTGGCTATACACAGCAGTGATCAGACCCATGCTAGCCTATGGGGCTTTAGTATGGTGGACTCGAACAGAGCTGTCTACCGTGATTGCCAGGCTAAAATCCTTCCAGAGGCTGGCCTGCTCATCAATCTGTGGATGCATGAAAACCACCCCTACCGCTGCTATGGAGATTGCCCTCAACATAGTACCGCTTGACCTGTTCATCCAACAGGAGGCCACCATCAACGCTATTAGGTTGTGGCACCTGGGACTCTGGGGCAACTATTACGACAGTCCCCATACCACAATCCTTGGACGAGCCCTAAAACATCGGCCACTGATGGCCGCCCCCTGCGATAGAACTTTTAAACAATATTTCTGGAACAAAAAATACCAAATAACAAAACAGGCCGAGGAAAAGGACTACTCCGGTATTGGAGAGGTACGCGTATACACTGACGGCTCCAAAACAAAAAATGGCTCAGGAGCCGGCGTACACTCCCTAGACCTTGGCTTGAACATCCACCTACCACTAGGCAAGCACAGCTCGATCTTTCAATGCGAATGTGTTGCCATAACAACTGCTGCGACAGCAATAAGCGAACTGAAGGTGAAGGGCTTAAATATAAGATTCCTAACCGACAGCATAGCAGTTTTGCAAGCGCTGGAACAGCAAATGACCAACAGCACACTAGTAGCGGAGTGCCAAACAGCCCTGAACAGGCTATCCACCTCAAATGCAGTAACGCTGCAATGGATAAAGGGGCATAGCGGGTCCTACGGCAATGATGCCGCGGACGAACTTGCGAAGAGAGGCTCTGGTATGAGCGTCGATGGCCCGCTACCATTGCTACCAATCCCTTTCTCGCAACTCCGCACTTGGACACGCGAGAGATCCGCGGAACTACATAACCAAAGATGGACACAAGCCACCGACTGCAAGCAGTCAAAAGTGGTTATGCCATCAGTAAACAAACGACTCACGAAACGTCTCCTAAAACTAGACAGAACAAGTCTAAGAACAATAATGGGGACTATAACGGGCCACAGCCCCCTCCACAAGCACCTATACACCATTGGTGTCACGGACAGTCCCCTTTGCAGGGGATGTTTTGCTGCCGAGGAAACGGCCGCCCACGTAGTACTGGAATGTGAGGCAGTAGCCTACCAACGATCACAAATCCTCGGTACAGTGAGGTCGCTCCGCGAAGCCTGTGAAGCCCCCAGTAAGCTTCTGCGCTTCTGGGCGGAGCTAGGCTGGCTACTCTAGCCAGTACTCCACACGCACAATGGCCCAAAAGGGAGGCTAAGTGCGGACAAGGGAGTCCCCCTTCCATTCCATTCCATTCCAAGTACATACATATAATTACACCTTTATCCCCGGAGGGTTAGGCAGAGGTAAATTATCACCCACATTTCACCAATAATTTTATTGTATTCGGTCCCTATTGCCTATTGCTATTGCCGTATTTCGGGCACTATTGTTGACTCGAGCCATGCATATGAGGCTGAGTCTGGACTGTATATATCTGTCCGATGTTAAACAGCCCTATCCCTTAGTCGCCTTGTACGACACCACATGGGAAGAGATAATTTAACATAGCAAAATAAGATAAGATAAGATAAATACTCTTTACTGCAAACCAAACATAGGATACATACGATGGATACATGCAACAAGCATGCATGAAAGCCTTACATTAAACCTTTTTTACCCATATTAAAGATACGTAACATAACATAAACTCACACCTATATCCCAGAGGTGCTAGCACCCACATTTCGCCAGTTTATGTTTAGGTCCCAATGTAATAGGTGGCGAGCCTATTGCCATTAACCGGGCACTTATAAACCTGCCGAATAAATACACACATAACTTCTAAAAGCATCAAAAAGTCATTGGTGTGTGCCATGGTAAAACCTGGGATCGAACCTGAGACGAAGTCTCTCTAGGCTACTAGGCTACCGCGGTTAAAGATACAAACATATAATAATATAATATACAAAAAATATATCTAGCTCTAGGCTATTATTTTCTTAGAAATAAATCGTCCTATTACTTATACTTTGACGGTAGTATGATAAATACAGTCCAAGTATTATTTACGGCGTATTTGATCAGATAACTCGATGTCCACTGCTAGCTTTGGGGCCCAAATTGGACCCGTAAATCATAGGGAACATGTTAGATACGAACTTGTTGATGTATGTGCGTTTAGTTAATCTTGGTAAGGTTATTATCACAAAGGTTTCCGAGCCATCGTCTTACGTAGCTTTTATATTGAAGGATATATTTGTAGTAAACATATACAAACAATAAAATAAAAGAACTATTATAATAAGAATAATAATAAATATTCTTTATTGTACACCAAAATACACAAATGAACATGGATTTTAATACTTACATAATAATGTACAATGGGCGGCCTTATTGCAAACAACAATCTCTTCCAGGCAACCTTTGGATGGACAGGAGTGTATAAAAATAAAATATGGGGGTAAAAATCAATTTACAGACTACTTAATAAAAATTACTCAAATGAAATAATAATACATATACACTACACACAATGTCTACATACAACACAAACTATATCTAAATACAATACACACTATATCTACATACAATACACACCATATCTACGTACAATACACACAATACTTATATATAATACATAGAATACATATAAACAATTTATATTCGTACAGACACAATTCGTACAAACTTATAGCTACAAAATAATTATAATGCGTTGTGGAATTCCACCGCATCGCATGCTTCTTGTGGTAGTGTTTCCAGAAGGACTGCCAGCATTGCCACGTTGTTGTATGGCAATGCTTATGCTTTGACCTAAACAGAGGCCAGCCTTCTAGTCACGAGAAGCGTCGACCATACTCTTCGCAATTTCCCTGAAGAGATTGCGGATGCTCGGACCCCATGACCCCAAAGTTTGAACTCCTAACAGCACTAATTCATGATCACTGATGAGATTGGAGTATTTGCGCGTATATGAACCCCTATAAGAAAGGGTGTAACGAACAATATCACAATGAAACAATATATTATTACTAAATTATTAATGCTTTATCGGATATCGATAATGACACCGAAAGGACAGCCACGCGCCCTGTAAGACAATGGTCGTAATGAACCTGTCAATATTGCTTAGCGAGGGACATCCCCCCGTAGGCTATACCTGGTGATAATATATACCTTTCTCTGTCTCTCTCTGTCTTTATAGGGGGACTGATTTAGTCGGTTCATAGTAGAAAATTATGCTTAAAATCATAACATACAAAATATACAAGGACCCAGCGTAAATATTGTGAGTATGACCGGTAGGAATATAATTGCTGATTCTTGCATACATAATTTCACATATTGGACAGTCAGAACTCAGACAGACTCAGAAGAGGAAGCACAAGCATGTGCGAAGAGAGTCCAATAACGGACTGTTTTTGGGAAATATTATGTTATTTTTATCCGACTTAGGTGGCAGACAAGCAAACGGGCCCAACCCAGGGAAAGTGGCTACCGTGACATATAGACGTGTGCAGCACCAGAGGAGTCACACTCGTGCCGCCGACCTTGTAAAAACAGAGAGTTTCTGTGCCATCAGTGCAGAAGACAAAGCTGCACGAGGCTTTGGTCTTCCCACTGATAGCTGAGAACCTCTCAAATGAGCTCTGGCTACCCTAATCACCGTCAGGAACACATCACGAGGTTATATAGCCGCGGTATTCTGTAGGGCGAAGGTACTTTCGCGGACGGACTGCTCAATTGGGACGGGAATACCTCCTATTATGTACCTATGTATACATAAAATAATGGAATATTTTACGTGTTTTTTAAATTTAATTTCTTAATTTTAGTTTTAAGGACCGATTCTATGCGTCACTTAAGATTGATAAATAGATACGGATTGCTTTTTATGATTCGTTTTAGTGTAACCTTTTTATTTCTATATTTCTGTCTTCAAGCTATTCTGAAGTTATTCTTTACACATTTAAAACATTATTATTATCAATCAATCAATTAGCCCACAGTAGTCCACTGCTGGACATAGGCCTCTCCCACTGTGTGCCATTTCATCCGGTCCTCTGACTAACACATCTAGTTCGTCCCAGCTACCCTTTTCAGCTCGTCAGTCTATCTGGCTACAGGGTGTCATACCTTCCGTTTTCCTCCTCGCGGTCTCCATTCTAGGAATCGTTCGCTCCAACGGTCATCAGTTCTTCGACAGACGTGGCCAGCCCACTGCCACTTCAACTTGCTTGTTATTATACTATTGTGTAAATCGAATCCTGCTACCTATCCAAATAGTTTCACGAGACTTTGAGTATTTAAAGAAAAACATCCATAAATCACATTAAAATAGCTACGTAACAGAAATAAATTCCTATCCACCGCTATTGTGACTTAAAGCCTATAGACACTAGGCCTTCAACCATCAACATGTACCTACCACATACGTAATCCCGTAATCGCATTACGGCAGATATCAATACGCATTGAATATTCCATACAAACCTTTCATACATTCTCAACGCACCGCGAGCATTAAAATCAGATAAAACACCACAACTTACAACATCAAAGGCAAAATGCGCTTCGTACAATACCATCTGGTATTACTTACGGGTATCTACCCGTAATCTAAAAATTCGACTGTCAAAACACCATCCATCGACCGGTTGACGACTCAAAGGGAACTCATTTTGTAAGGGAGCGGCAATGGAACAATACGCTTAATTTTTGAACAAAAGTGATTGATGGCCAATACCATTCCGCCGTTGACATGACAAACGTAGGTACAATAATTTATTTTTCGGGACATGACAATAGATGATATTAATACGAGTGAATCAGTGTTGAGATAGATTGGCTCTTGTGGAGTTGTTAGGGAGATTAATTTCAGAAATATGTTGTTTAAATATTTTGTAAACATGTTATACAAATGTGATGAGCTGTGATGAGGTAAATGAATCACAACACAAATATATGATAAGAATAAATCATTATTAAACGTTTTGATTTCAAGGTTAGATGGCAAGAAACTATTGCATTACATATTCGTTTTTTAAAAGTTTAAAAAAAAACAATATATATTTTTGTCCGTTTTTATGTACGTTTAGCTTATTCTTTACCACTTTTGACATTATTCTTTTCATTGAAAAGGTGTGATCTAATAAAAAAAAAAATCTCAAAGATATAGGTTATGACATCATCATCTTATACATTTGTAGACTCATATAAAGAACATTCCTATTGTAAATTTGAATGTACCTACTATCTAAATACCTATTGGTTTATTGCTATTGCTACATTCAAATTTAGAATTGAGTGTGTTCTCAATTTGAATGTAGCAACTTGGTGCATTAAAATTTTGCAATTACAATCTTTTCATCAAATTTTACAAACAGAAATCCCAATAAAAACCACTTTCTTCATAAACGCACAAGCCGTTAGTAAGCTATCAGACCCTCAGAGGTCACAAATAACAGCACCACTCGTAAACTAGTTGGCGCATTAACCATAACGAATAAAGGCACTAAAAGCACGTCTCGACCGTCCCTAAGGGCCGTTTCGGCTGTCAATGCGAAAATTTAAGTTCGCCACACCCATGCACTCTGGAAGGGTCGACCTTTATGCCCTTTGTCTCAATCGCTGTGGCTTTTACATTCCGTAGCTCCACAAGGTTTGTACTCAGCGTTGGATTAAATAAAAGTGTTCGGTAGTTGCGTTAAGTTTTATTGTGGTTAAGTTGAGTTGTATTTATGTTGTTTAGTATGTTAAGTTCCGTTGATTTTTAAGATCTTTTCTACATTTGTGCAAATTCATATCTGAAAATTCTTAAAAAAATTGGCAGAAATGTAATAAGTATTTTGAACTAATATTTCCGGGTTATGCGAACACACCCTATACATGAAACTTTACCTGACCTGGGGACTCAGATCTCGCTTTTATATTGAGCTATATAAACATAACATAACATAAACTCACATCTATATCCTCGAAGGGGTAGGCAGAGGTGCTATAGCACCCACATTTCGCCAGTTTATGTTTAGGTCCCAATGTAATGGGTGGCGAGCCTATTGCCATTAACCGAGCACTTCTAAACCTGCGATAAATACACACATAACTTCGAAAAGCAGCGAAAAATCATTGGTGTGTGCCATGGTATAAGTTCGTTCACTCTTATTTTAGTTTTATTTTACATACATATAATCACACATTTATCCCCGGAGGTATAGCCAGGGTAAATTTACACCCACCATCCATTTAATTTTAGTGTTAAATTAGGTATATTATTAGCAACTGGAAGAAAAATCATCTATTTACAATTTTAATTTACTACTTAAAATTTAATATAATTTATTATTTTTTAAATATTACCTACAAACATACATACATATAATCACGCCTTTATCTCCGGAGGCTTAGACAGAGGTGAATTAACACCCACATTCCTCCAATCATTGAATTCGGTCCACGTAATAGGGGGTGAGCTGTCTTCCAGGCACTCTTGTTAACTCGAGCCTTACATCTGAGGCTGATTCTGGGCTGTATATATCTGTCTGATGTTAACAACCCTATCCCTTAGTCGCCTTGTACGACACCGCATGGGAAGAGATTGGGTGGTCAAAATTATACTCTGCCGGGAACCACGCTGTTATACAGAGTTTTAAATATTATATTGGCATGACATACAAATATTAACACCGAGAGCAATATACCTACCACATTTAATAGGTATCAACATCCCAATGTCAATAAGAAAACTAAAACAGCATTATCCACAGTTAACCCGAAGTTTCATTAATTTAAACTTATTGAAGAGTATCCTACATTGCAAAACATTGTTCTTTAACCTACCATCTAGATTTGACAGTAGCTTCTGACATAGCCTTGGGCTTGATACATTCTATGTTCACTGTATTATTCTTATTCTATTCATTACCTTCACTATTCAATCGAATGAACCCTAATTCTGACAACCAAACTTCTCTAATCTTGTTGTTGAACAGAATGTGTTACCGACATCGTCAGCCATCTGTCTTGTTATAACGACAATGTCTTGATGTATTTTATCACATTTAGCCTCAGTAGAAATATTTACTATCCTTAACCATATTACAAAGAGCTACCTCGTCTTTGTGGTTCTTTTTTTATGTCTTTATGAGGGGTGTTAGTGGGTTGTTGTAGGGGTCTATTGTAATTGGTTTGGTTGCCGTGACCGTGGTGTTAACGGTCTTATTTGTCATCTGTCAATTTGCCTTCTATTTTTGTTGGGAAATATGAAAGCTTTCGTTTAACTGCGCGTGTCGTCGGCAGTGTTTTGTCATCATTATTTTTGGCCTTCTCATAATGATTATTGACAGGATTGTGGACAGGATGGATTACTTGTTTTATGGTGCAGTAACTTTGTCTATGGTTGTAAATCGTTTTAATGTTTTAAGCATGTTGTTGTCTATTATAACAACCCTTCTATAAGATATATTATTGTTTAAAATACATTTTCTTTTTAAGGAACTAATTCTATTCATAATCCTACCACTGTGACTCCTGTACGAAAGCATTAACATCAGTGATCCAAAGCACCAAATAATTTTATTTGGAACGTCCCAGAAAAAGTTAAACTGTCTTGGTAAAAATTAATCAGAAGTAAATTGCATGAGTCACAAATATAATGAATCCACTTTCTTATTAAGGAAGTGGGGATACCGAAATAAATTGACTTAAACTTCAAAAGTTGCTAGGCAGAAATTTCTTAAAGCGATAAGGGAACCCATTGTGCAATTTCTGGAAGTTTTAGATTTTAATACTATATTTTGTTTACTTGGTGTACTCTTATTTATTTATTTTAATAAATAAATATCTTTTTAATAAATAATAAAGATCTAGGTGAGGATTCCCAAATACAAAAAAAGCCAGTCAACTGCAAGTGGGACTCGTGCACTAAGGGTTCTGTGACTTAATCTCTGATTAAATCGTAATATATTTTGATGATTGATGATGATTTTTGCACAATTTCAAGACGTTATAGAACTGAGTATGTAGTATGATTTTGAACTTGATACCTCCCCATGCATTCCTTCGAAAAAGTTTTGACAGACAGACAGATGGACAACAAAGTGATCCTATAAGGGTTCCGTGTTTTCCTTTTGAGGTACGGAACCTTAAAAAAGATGTACTTTGTTTTACTTAGCATTTTGAGTTACCTAATATTAATTAATAACTTTACGTATTCCAGAACGATCTCGATATTGAACTAGATCTGAGGACAAATCGTATTTTAGAAGACAGTTCTAATGTTGTAAGAGTCGATTCAAAACGGAGCGTTATTCTGGAATATGGACATTAGTATTCTAAATCAGGAGTGGAAAAATATATTGCCTTTCTGCCTGACGTTTGTTACCCAGAACAAAAACGTTCCCAGTGAAAACGAGTAATCAACGGAATTAAAGTCGAAACTGTATCGGGAGGCGAACCCCAATCTCTCGGGGTTTACGCCCAATTAATAATCGTGCCGCTGAGATTTCCAAAGTTCTCAGCTGCTCTTTTGTAGATCAATAAAACTTTCGGCTTCCCTTTTGATTTGAAGCGGTAATTCCTATATGCATTTGTACATAATTTTGTAAATGCGGAAGTAAGAGTTGAAAGAAATTTTCGAGCTTGAATTTTGATTTCTTATTTAGGTTGTACCGGCAATCAATCAATCTATAGAAGTCCACTGCTGGACATAAACCTCTCCCAGCTACCTTTTTTTAGGTCGTCAGTCTTGATTGGAATCGTCCCATCATTGGCCTCCTCGCGGTCTCCACTCTAGGACCCGCTTACTCCAACGGCCATCGGTCCTCCGACTGATGATCAGCCCACTGCCACTTTAGCTGCTGTGCTACGGGTGTGGTGTTCTGCGAGCTATGTCCGTAACTTTAGTTGTTTGTCAGATGACCTTGTTGCAAATTCTATCCTTCAAAGAGGTTCCAAGCATAGCCTGGAGCGTGACTTTTAGATTGTGGATTAATCACCTAAATAACCCGAAGATATATTTTTTCTAAAGTACCCATAGCCCACGTCAAGGAATATAGATCGAAATCTAATTAACTGAAAGTACACAAATATTTTTTCAATAGTCTGAACTGACTGCACACTCTGAATCTAGATCTATTTTTTGCTGCTAAGCTAAAAAGCCTCTGTCTGTACCTCATGTGGATATATTGGACACGAGTCAATGAAAACCCAGTTATTCATCACATTTGCCTGTTGCCGGGAAATCAAGAAAGTATACCCAAGGATATCCCGTTAAATATACTGCAATAAACTCATAGCGTTATATTTTCAGGTACACAGGTACAATTTCACAATATTTTAATAATCCCGTACAAAAACCAAATTGTAAATTAAGCATCTAAATGTTATTAACAAAATAAATATTCTCAAAGTTTGAGAGCTATTCGTATAATCGCTGGCTAAGGTTTAGATTCAATGCGCGGGCGCATCTCACGTTTAATTAACTAACCCCCTTCAAGGTGCACTCTCGTAAATATAGTGACCGAAAAATAATATAGCCCTCGTGTGCCTCCTGTTTTGTTATTTTTTTCTTTTAAATGCATGTAATGTGTTTTTTTATTGTTTTCCTAAAAGCTTTAAATGTTCTTAATGAAATGAAATTGAGCTGAAATAAAATTTTATTTCAGAATTTGAAAAAGTGCATCTGAAATTTGAATTGGGAACCTATTACATTGGGACCTAAACATAAACTGGCGAAATGTGGGTGCTAGCACCTCTGCCTACCCCTTCGGGGATATAGGCGTGAGTTTATGTTATGTTATGTTATGAAATTTGAATTGATGCTAGTTTGTGTTATATTAGCAAATTGTGTCAATATTTTACACAAGCTCATATTATCTACATGAGCATAGGTAAACATAGGTAAACCATAGGTACCTCAATAGATACATAGGTAGGTATATCTTGTTGACTTCTTCCTTCAATATCTATATATGTACCAATTAAAATTAC